>JAJGRW010004588.1:0-691826 GCA_025461045.1 Carex parvula | reverse complement strand
TTTATTATTATTTTTTTAAAAAACTTGACTAAAAATAATTGAAGAATGTTTAGAGAATTAAAATGAAAAAAATATGAAAGGAAAGTGGAAAAAAAGAAGCCATTTTCCTGTTAGTAGGCAGCAGTTGATAAAAGCTGATAAAAGAAAATCTGGCTATGGATTGGATATCAGGCTCTGAGAGACTGAGACTGAGACTGAGACTGAGACTGAGACTGAGCCAGGCAAGTGAGTGATCTGACCTGCTGATCTGATCATCCTCCTCTCATTGTTTCTCAGACCCAGCAGCACTGGCACGCGGTTTGCACGTGTGAAGTGAAACGCCATACACTGGCGATGACATGTCAAACCTGGCCCCCTCCTGTCCACTCCCAAATATGTCACACGACACAGCCGCCTGTGCATGCGGCCCCACCCAACAGTCTTAGAATCCTTTTTCTTCATTTCTTTTATTTCCTTGTCTGGTGTCTGACACTGTGTAGCCCCACTTTTAATTACGTATAGTATGGGACTATATATTTAAGTGCTTGTTTTGATAAGTTATTATTTATTTTTCCTTACTTTTTTGCATCGGTATATATTAAAAATATAGATTAATTAGGCGACAGCATACCAGTGATCAGAGTCCACAAATCTAGACAAGTAAATGTTATATGCTGGGTTCACTGAATGACTTTAAATAGTATGTGCATGATAACATCCGATTTTTTTTTTTTATTAACACATTAATTTTAAATTTAACTTGTACAAAAATATTTAGAAAATTCGAAATTTAGGAAATTAATTAACCAGAATTTAAATTCTGTCTCATAGACATTCTTTTTGTTTAAACTAAAACGAAAAAAAAAAGTTAGGGCCGCTTAGGGCTGCAAACGAACCGAACGGAATCGAACTTACCTCCAGTTTGAGTTTGGTTTGAATCAATTTCGAACGAACTCAATTCCGAATCAAACTTTTTACGAACTCAATTTCGAACTTTTACGAACTTTGTTACGACTTACAAGTTATGACTTATGGCTGGGCCATAGTTCGAAATTACATCACTTCAATAAAATCTCAGGCATTCTGAATAATTACACATGTACACCAAAGTTGGAAATCAAAGTTCATTACAAATACCAAAATTTATATCAAACACCAAACTTTAGTACAATCAATCAAAGTTCAGTACAATCACAATATCCAAGTTTTCCAAATAGCCAACAGGAGAAACATCACTAAAATTTTCAATATCCAAAGTATTCAAGAACATTTTCAGAAGTAGAACTGAGAGCAATATGGACTGGGCGGCCTTATATTTTCATTAGCGAACATAAGTTATCAGCGGAAATCAACGGTTCACGTTTGAGTTAATTTCGAACTAAGTTTGGTTTGCGAACCTATTTCGAACGAAGTAGGTCCAGTTTGAGTTTTGGTTTGAATTAATTTCGAACTAAGTTTGGTTTGCGAACCTATTTCGAACGAACTAGGTCCAGTTTGAGTTTGGTTTGAATTAATTTCGAACGAACTCAATTTCGAATCGAATTATGAACTACGAATTTTTTGTGCAGCCTAGAGCCGCTATTAATTTAAAATTTCAAATAAGGGCCGCTGTTTTAAATTCCGGCTCTTATTTTTTCTTTATATTAACAAATTAAAAAAGTGAGTTCAGGTCGGGAACTGAAATTCGATCCCATATATGTTAGAGCTGACAATCAAACAATTTTTTTATTGAAAGTTTTAACTTTTTTTTTCCTCATATATGTCCGTTATTTTATGGTTAGGGCTGGAATTTTAAATTCCGATCTTCTTAAATTTCCAAATTTGTTCAATATGTTCTAGAGAGGTTAATTTAATTTGAGATTTTTTTTAAAATAAATGATTCAATTTGAAAAGGTTTTATTCATCGCAATTTTGATAGTGCATATGTACCATACTTGATACGTGGGACCCGAAATTATTTATTCATTTTTTCATAATAATTAATTAAAAGCCTAAAATAACAATTATTTAGACATTATATACAATTATAGAAAGTCTGCTATATAGCAATTGTTAGGATATTTTTGGCATAACTATAAGAGCATGCATCTTTCATCGCCAATCTCTAATATAATAACAGTTAGTTTACACTAGGGGCAACAAAAAAGTTACGAGCTCGTAACTCGCTCAAATGTACTACTCATTTAATTAACTCGTTCATTTATAACTTAGATTTGGCTTGACTCGTTTAACTCATAAGTTAAGTTTGAGCTAGCTCATTAACAACTGTGTTTAACTCGTGAGCTAAATTAAATTGTTTTCATGAGACTGGTAAAAAGTGAGAGCTAAGATATGGATGAGAATAAGACCGTATTTCATTCATGCTCAATTAGATTTTTCAATGTTATTTTGAAATTAGACAACAACTAAAGTATAATTGACCACACTATTGTACCAGGAATGACTATAACAAGAAAAATTGATTGGATCAACGAGTTATGAGCTAACTCGAGTTGGTAATGAGCTAAATTCGAGGTTACGTTTTCGTTATTGTCTTTCCAACTCGAATTAACTCGCTCATTAGCATAATGAAGGTTGATCACGAATTAAGGAGAACTCGGATCATTTACGGTCCTGATGAACGTTACACTGTTGACCCGGACACATAAACAACTAATTGCATTTTATTAGGTCCAACACGTATTAACGTGAATGAAATATTGTGTTCACAAACTTTTAGAATAACCTAATATATTAAGCGTGAGCTGGTGAAGACTTTTGAATCTAGTGTGCAAATGCTCTCCGACAAAAGTCCGCAGGTTCGAAATCAGACCAATGAATGGTGTTTATGAGTTAAACGCACTAAGGTTTTCGTTGGTGAATTTAACTCTAAAACCTTATATCGGATTGGCTTCGAACGACGAATTCAAACTGTTGAAACCGATCCTACCTTACGAGTAATGTGTTGATACAAAAATTATTAATTTTTGAATTAATTTTTATAGAGTCAAGTGGTAAAAAAGAAGATTCAAAAATGAATACATTAACATTAATTAATTGATAAATCTTCTACTTGTAGTCGCATTGAATTTGGTACTAAGTTAATTCTAAATTTTAATTTTTCACATATAAACACATCACTCATAATATAAATCGGTTTTAATGATTTGAATTTTTCATTCGAAGTCAATTTAATAAATTTTAGAATTAAGTTTACAAAGAGGCCGATGAACTTAAGAACACCTTAGTTGTATATAATATCGTCAACAGTTGGTAACAAAATCACACAACCTGACATGATTCACACCGGAATTTCATCATGCTTTTATTTATCTTGGACAAAGAAAAGGTAATTTGAATTTGAAAAAATCTATTGAATTTAGTTCTTCTTCATCGAATTATAGAATCTCTTCAGGATTCCCTTTAGAGAAATATTCAAAAAACCATTGATGAATTATTATTTCTCCTAGTCCTTCATCATCGATCTTTGACTTTTGTTTCCAAAAGTCTTTCTATTGGAAAAAATAATAATTTATTCTTAATAAACTGTGAATAATATTATATATAAACAAGAGCATTGTGAAGTAATTAGTACGCCTTTGCATGTGATCATATATGACGTTGCTTGGACAGCCCAAATTTATCATTATGGCAATTAATTAATATCAGAGTGAGCCTATGGTACTATGTATAGCACGGTGGGCTCCGTGCTACGGCTCAAAATTTGACTTTTTAAAATCCTAACGGTCGATCCAACCGTTCAATGTGATAACCATATAAATATGTACTTGCAAACTAAATATTAATTTTTTTTTAATTTTTTTACTATTTTTTCTCGATAGGTAGAAAAATTAGTGTTTTCTGAAAATTCTGGACCATCAAAATTCTACCTATCTAAAAAAATAGTAAAAAAAATTTGAAAAAAATATAAAATTTAGTTTGCAAGTACATATTCATATGGTTATCACATTGAACGGTTGGATCGACCATTAGGATTTTAAAAAGTCAAATTTTGAGCCGTAGCACGGACCCCATCCGTGCTATGCATAGCACCATAGCCTCACTCTTAATATCAACTTATATATATATAGGGATGAGCTATGGTGAGACGTGGAGGTAAAACCAATTTTTACTCCATGGTACTATATTTCCATTTTGAAAATCCAAACAACCGATCCGAACCTTTCAACATGTTCTCTATATTGAAATGTGCTTGGAGACCAAATTTTACATTTTTTGGAATTTTTTTACTATTTATTAAGCCACTTTGAAAATTGCTGATCCGGTGGTCCAGAAAATTTTACTGTTTTTTACTATTCACAGTGGATCAGCGATTTTCAAAGTGGCTTCATAAATAGTAAAAAAATTCCAAAAAATGTAAAATTTCGTTTCCAAGCATATTTCAATATAGAGAACATGTTGAATGGTTCAGATCGGTTGTTTGGATTTTCGAAATGAAAATATGACGTGGAGTACAAACTTGTTTTACTCCACGTCTCACCATAGCTCATCTATATATATATATAGAGAGAGAGAGAGAAGGGATCAAGTTACAACAAATTTGAGTTACAATAAATTTACAACAATCATTTTCTACATTTTGAAATTTCAAATTGTCGATCCAAACCGTTCAACATGATCTCCACAATAAAATGTGCTTCGGAGACCAAATTTTACATTTTTTGAATTTTTTTGCTATTATTTTAGAATTTTTGAAAATCGTTGTTTTTCAGAAATTTCTGGACCATTCAAAAACAGTGATTTTCAAAATTCTAAATAATAGCAAAAAAATTCAAAAAAATGTAAAATTTGGTCTCCAAGCACATTTTAATATGGAGATCAAGTTGAACGGTTTGGATCGACTGTTTGGACTTTGAATCCAACGGTTTATAGTCCAATGCACAAGAATGCCTATGTATTGCAATGCACCATAGCCCAGCTCTATATATATATATATAAGAGATAAGGAGAAACAAGTCACGACAAATTAAAAGTTTGTTTTGAAGTATTGTTTGGTTTTCTTATTGTAACATTGCAAGAGAAAATAACAAGGAGACATTAAATGCTCCCAAACTAGTTCCAGCAAGAATACAAATTTTATATTATATATATCTTGACGAGTAACATTGGAAAAGAAAGAGACAAGAAGTATCCCTACTGTTCTACTATTATTGCCAGTGTAACTATTTTGATCTTTTACTCAGCATAGTGTTATCAATGTACCTTTCTGATTTTATTGCTAATTAATTATACATTTTGGACCTGATCATATATCTTCTGAAATTGGGCACTTCTAGAATTCATTAAGACCATGGGGAGGCACTTGCCTACCCCTAATTAACCCAAAAAATTGTTCAAAATATGCTTATTTTATCATGTTTTTTTTTTTTCAAAAAAATTATAAAAATATGTTTGTGCTTAAAATAATTATACAATTATATCATACCATGGAAATTATGTCCCATCCTATTCTATTTCCTGCATGGCTCCTTCTGCAAGTAACACATTGAATATTTGAATTAATAATACAATGTCTACCTTAATTAGCAGCCTCTGCTAAGTTCTAAAAAAGAAAAATACAATGTCTATTACACCTTAATTCATTGAAGTCCATTAAAGGAGCGCAATTGTTTTCAGAGAGTAAAAAGGAAAGAAAAAAAAATTATAATATGACCTACCTTCATTATTAAACTTAACAAAAGAAGATGGAAATTAGTATCTGACCAACTTACCAACAATAGGCACCAAACATAATTAACCCAAGTAATTGACAAGAGAGCAGCCATTTTTATTAATATCAAAGTTAAATAGAAATTAATAAATATACCCAGCTCCTCTGAGTTTCGATAAAAATATCCGTACCGGCCATTAAATGGCCGGTTTTGAATTTTTTTGCCTACTGGCCATTTAATGGCCTGTACCCTTAATTTTTTTTATTTAGAGACACTATGAAGAGCAAGATACTGAAATCTAACACTAAAAATTCGAAAATTTTGTTTAAATTATTTGTTAGATTACTTCTTTTGATGTATAATTAGCATATTTATACTAAAATACGCTAAATTACTTGAAATTATGTTAAATTACGCTGAATTACACTAAATTACATTAAATTACGCTAAATTACAATAACTTCGCTAATTACGCTGAAATACGGTAAATTACGCTAAACTACGCAAAATTACGCTAAATTAGACCGATTTTGTGCCATCTTTCATGAATCATAAAAAATAGTAAAAAAATTCCAAAAATATTAAAAATGGTATTCTACATACTAATTTACTGAGCTACTTAGATTGAATAATAGAAATGAAAATCTTAATCGGAAACTTCAACTCAAGTTTTGAAGCTCTTCCCTTTATTTTTTGGCAATTCTGAATTTTGAAAAAACAGCATAGCAGTCACTGACACATGCGTATTTTCGTAAGCTTTCCGAAAAGTGGTCATTTGCTGAAATCGGACACTCGAGTGCCGTTTTATGGCTGCTTGAAGTTTCGTCGTCCTGTTACGCCTTCTCAGTGAAGATATCGTCCCTATTCATATGTAATTTAGCGTAATTTACCGTATTTTGGCGTAATTCAACATAATTTAGTGTAATTTAATATAATTTAGTGTAATTCAGCATAATTTAACATAATTTCAAGTAATTGAGCGTATTTTAGTATAAATATACTAATATACATCAAAAGAAGTAATCTAACAAATAATTTAAACAAAAATTTCGAATTTTTAGTGTTAGATTTCAGTATCTTGCTCTTCATAGTGTTTCTAAAAAAATTTTTTGAGAGTACCAGTCATTATATGACCGATAGGCAAAAAAATCAAAACCGGTCATTTAATAGCCGGTAGGGATATTTTATTAATTTCTATTTCACTTTGGATAAAAATGTCGGCAAGAGAGGGATGATATATATATTTCCATAACACCACAAATTGAAATGTTGGGACCCACTCCTACGTAAAGTTGTGATGGAAATTAGTTTCAATAAATGGTGATGTATCAAAATGTGATAAAATTTTGTCCATTATATTTAATGATGCTGAATAGCATTTTTCGTTTCCGTACAAATGATGCACGCTCATTCTTGAAAGATAAAATGAAAGATACGAGATTTACTTAATTTTCTGAATAGATGACTTGTTTCTTACTTTGGTCCTTACAATTTCTAAATATTATTTTCATCTTTCAAAATTTATAATTTTTCCTAATTAGTAAATATTGAAAAAAATCATCAAGATAGTGTAACTTTGGCATTGCATATAATGAACATTGATGTAATTGTACATGTAATTATTATACATATGCCATGCATGGACACTAATATATATATATATAATTATCCACGACATCACATATTATTAAATATATGCTATATATTAGGGACATTTCTCTATCATTAACTAAAACTATAATATATACATCTCAACATATATAGATATCAATCTATCTTTATTATATGGTTTCCAAGGTGATATTTCTATCTTATTTATGTGATCGCTCTGATAATTATAGTAGGACCTCAATCTTTAATACAAATTAAAGTTTTCAAAGACAAAATGGTACTCCTCTGAAAAGGACCAATTAATATTGACTTTGAGTGATACTTCAGGGACTGCCCAAGTAATTGTCACTTAATTTTTTAAAGAAAATTTCAGAGATATGGGATTCAATAATTAGCAAATTGATTCTGTAAGATCCATTTCACATGCATATATAGATATATATATATGGTGATTGAAACAGTGTGGAAGTGATATAATTTTGGGCCAAATAGTGATAGAGAAACAATCTCCGCATCCTTTGTATTCCTTTTGTTAACCCTAAAATATAATTAGCACAGTGTAAATTGGTGCACATTTATGTTGGGCTGCACTATGCTGGAAGAATTTAACAAAATTGCATTCTATTTGGGCAATAAAATTAAATGAACTGGCTTTTATTTCGGTTGCCAACAATTATTTCGGCCATCTTCATAAATAATCCAAATAGCTATACCTACCTAATATTCAAATATGGCGCTTTTAAAATTTAAATCACTGTTCGGTGTACGGACAATAGTGTTCCAACAATTTAACATAACAGTGCATATATACAGCAATTAATTAGATCATTGATCAGTTAGCAACCTGTAAAATTATAAAGACAAATGTGTAGCTAAGAGAGTACATAACCCAAAAAAGTTTAAAAAAGTTATAGTAAAGACAAAATCCATATAAAATGCAAGGTCATGTAAACATCTGCCAATACAGCAACTATGAGTACAATTGCAACTATATATTTTTAACCCATCCAGCTATAAGATAAATATTTACATATAGTGGCGCATGGTGAGACCCAATATTAATTGCATGGGATCCAATACTACATAACAGTGTCAGTATGTAAGAGGAATTAACCAGACAAATACGTAGACCCGGTGTATACGGTTGAATCAGTCACCAAACAAGTCCTGTTTTGAAATTTGTTCATACTGGTATTGATCACAGTGGTACAAATCCTGGCATCCAAGTGGCGCAACAACTACACATGAAAGTGTAGACTTTAATTGACACTATTTGCAGTTCCACTCCTGCCTTGTGGGGTTGTCAGTAAAGACTGTACGTACCTTAACCTTGATGTAACACTTGTAATAATTAATTCTGTATTGTTGTTATCATTATTGCTAGCTGTATTTTTATTTATTATTACTGTTGTTGTTATTATTATGATTATGATTATGATTATGTTTTCTTTTACATAGTGTACCATTCTGTCATAATAATAATAAATAATTAAAGTGAATTTGGAAGATGATAATAAGTATATATGCATGGTTGTGAAAATTAAAATGTTGATAAATAATACACATTATTGTTTAGTAATTTCTGGGAAAATATACAGAGACTTTGATAGAGTGCTAAGTCGCTAAGACCACAAATAGTATTTCGGTTAAAGCGTGCAAATATACTTTTCTCTCCTATATAGTGACAATAGTGTCTTGTACATACAATATAATATATGGGGTCCGGGTGGAACTATTATTATATTATATACTTGACATGATAGGTCATGTCATCTCAGACTTTGCATGTACTGTTAAATAAATATAAACAGTAGGCAAGGATATTAAGATAACATCTCATTCTATGGATGATAAATAGTTGGCATTCCCTACCAACCTTGTCCTTTACAGTAGCTACTGCTACCAACCTGTTCTCATATTTTCCAAAATAATATTTTCCAGATGATTATTTTATTTTTACTTTTTTTTGGCGGAGTTCCCTCATGAAAATTATTCTTTTTCACAGAGCACCTGCTAGAAAATGTATATTTGTTACAATTAGTATTGTTTGCTGTCTTAAGTAAATTGGCAAAATATGTGTGTCAATTTCAAATTAAATTTTCTTATTATTCACAATTTCAAAATAAAATGTGTCAATGTCAAACTAAAATATCCCTCTGTACAATTCCTGAGGGAACATTTGTTTGGTCATTATTGACAATTCACCTGAAATATTTATGAAGAGCTCTTAAAAAAAATTTAAACCTGATATATATGATGAAGATCTAGCCTCATGCATGTAACTAAGAGCATAATCAATTAGAAGAAAATTTTGTCCTGCTTTACTATCTCATATTTCTAGAGGTCTCGTTAAAAAAAAGTTGCTAAGTAGGACAATTATTTAAGGCCGGCTTATCCTTATTTTTCACCACCAAAATTGGTTTGATAAATAAAGGCGTGTCACGAAAATTCAATAACGAGGTTTAAATGGGCCATGAATTGTGTCGGTCCAGTTAACAATTTTACCAGGCTTTGCAAGAGAATCTCGCATGGATGCCCCAATTATTACTTAAATTCGGGGTTTTTCTAAGCCCATAAGGCTAGTATTGAAATTTGTAAAACAACCAATTTTATTGTACCAAATTTCATGACCGAATAAAGAATGAATAAATAAATAAAACTATATGCACCAAAATAATAAAAAATAAATTTAATATTATGTTACTCTGTCAAAGGAAGAAAGTTATGTCATAAAAAAAATATTAGAGAGCATCCTATTTTTTTTGTCAAATATGTTTTTTTTTTTTTTTTTTTCTGAAGTGGTAGGCTTTTATTGAACCAAACTGTGAATTCAGTGATGACAACGAGCTGGAATTTTTAATTTACCAAGGTGAGTGGGTCAACCCGGCCGACGATCTGCTCAAAAGAAGAAAAAAAAAATACCTTAACAAAGAGACAAACTGAGAGTGGGGTCAAGAAAATATCAACCGCCAATCAAATGACAGTGTGTTACGCCAAGCAAGAGAGACTTCACCCACCCTCCCATCTCTCCGCTCCTTTCCTCTTGCCACGTGACGTGCACGCATCCATGACCTTGATGGTGCCTTTTTCCTGACGGGGTTGTCTCATTTCCGTATGGATACTTGGATAATTTCACGCTATCAGGACCGTCCAGATGAGATTTCACGATCCGAAATTTCACTAATCGGGACCCTTTAAATAGAGCAGTTGTAGCAGATTTCCGAAACAACTAGTTTTCTACACATGTAACATACACTATTATCTTCCACACCGGATTGTTATGTATCTCAAAATAGTAACACCCTATTTCAGCAACTGTACGGATTAAACGTACTTTAATTTTATTTGATAAGATAAATGCATTTTTTTTTATTGTTATGCTAATATCGATTACAATTCAATTGTTCAAGAAAATGAATAATATCACCATATAAGACTTTTGTGCTTTATCTGCTATTGACTTCTTTTGAACAATCTCTGAAAAAAAATATAATGTTGATTGTAACCAAAGGTTTTAAACAATTGTTACTTGACATGTGTTTTTTTACATAAATTTTAATAATACAAATGAGTTTCACTACAAATAAGGAATTATTAGTTTTAAATATGTGCCCACCTATGTGTTGTTCTAAACACTTTTATTAAAGTAGCCAGGTTTTACTTGAAAAGTTAATCACTGACATGTTAATACTTTCTATTATAGATATTATTTTTCTAATATTATGAAGTCAATAAAACTTATTTGTAAAAATTAGAGTAGTATTCTACAACAAAAATAAGCATTTTGTTCATTAAGTGGAAATAATTATATGAACTATATTTTATTTAGTTTTCTATAATATTTAAATTTAATTCTTTTTAAGTTCAATAGATGAGCATATTTATCGTTCATTTTTGCCTTTTAACTACACATCATCAGTAAGATCGTACGATCTCTTATACAATACTTTATTTTGTATTTTTTTCTAACAATCACTATTTTTTATAGGATCTAACCGTCATTATAATTAGCTTCTATTATAAATTGAAGTCTTATTTTGTTACTAATGCAAGAGAGGACATTTTTATATATGATTTCTTTCACTTTAGTCCATAATTTTCTTATTTCAGATTAAAACATAATTTTTTAACAGAACTGCAGTTTAGGACAAAATTTAATTTAATATTAACTGATTGAAGACAATCGAGCTCTCCTCATGCATGGAGATAATGTTTTGGGGACAAGTAACATTTCTCGTCTTGTAACCAAACAGAAACAGCCATATCAGCGAATCACAAGTGAGCATTTTTTTCTTTGTAACACTGGGGCCTACTTAGAAGTTAGAACTCCCGGTCTCCACACTCCAGGGATCTCTCTCATTTTTGTCATGTATTTTTTCCCTTTATATTTCTTTCTAGAATTTCTCGTTCTCTCACTCTCTCGAAGACAAATCCTTTCACATTCGATCTCTCAAAACTAAATAGAAGAATCTCGAAAAGAGAGGGGTCTCTAAACCCTTAGCAGGAGGTAAGGTGCTCAACTAATTAAATAGAGAAATTTAGTAATGAGTAACTAAATTGTTAACTAATCGTACAATTTACTGTGTTCTATCTCTCAGTTGTTAGAAAGATGGAATTGGTTTCATGCAGTCACTCTTCTATCTCATGCCACCAAAAACCAAGCCTCAGCTTGAGATTTATTGACACCAATTGCTTCAATTGGCAGCCTCGTCGGATCTCTCTACCTAGAAGTAAAAGCTTCACTTGCGCGAGCTTAGTTTCCACTCACAATTTGTTAGTAGCAGATGGAGATTTTGGTACGAGAAGCGTCACTGATAAATCAGGAGAAATCACAAAATTGAACATCCCGGGATTGCCAGACGGGTCTGAGGGGAATAACGGGTCCCCAATCAGTAGCTCTTTCTGGGACTATAAACCCAAATTATCTGTACACTATGAAACATCAGGAATGGAAAATACCCATGCTCCAGCGGTGCTGTTTTTGCCTGGATTTGGGGTTGGGACATTTCATTTTGAGAAGCAATTGAGAGACTTGGGGTGTGATTACCGGGTTTGGGCTTTGGATTTTTTGGGGCAAGGTATGTCATTACCGGGTGAAGACCCGACACCTGGTAGCGAGGGAGAGAGAGATTTTTGGGGATTTGGAGAGGAGTCTCAGCCGTGGGCCAGCGAGTTGGTATACTCGGTTGATTTGTGGCGGGACCAAGTTCAACATTTTGTCGAACAGGTATGGGTGATTGGATAGTTTTGCAAATAGATTTCTTAATACAGGTACATGTAATTGAGTCTATTATATAATTATCACCTGTTACTGTACATTAGTTCAGTGTGAAACTGTGAACCTTATTGTATTGAACTATTAAGTTAATGTGTTTTCCTTTTTATTAAAATGGTCAACAAGAAGATAGCACCATTGGTCTAAACTCTGAAATTGTCTGTTTGTTGTGATAGTAGGGATTCTTGATCAAGTGTAAACATTGTGGCCATGCACATGTGTAAACACATGTACCCATATTCATGCAAACGCACAAAACAATACTATCAGGCTTGGTAATGTGCTGGTTTTTCTGACAACCTCTACTAAAAGTTATCTTCATTACCTGCACAATGAGTTACTAATATGCCAACTATATCTGACAGTGAACAGTAGCTATCTAAAATGTCGGTTACTCTTTTGTTACTATTAACCTATTTTAATCTTATATTCATAATTATTTTTTTATTTTGAAGGTGATAGGTGAGCCAGTGTATATAGTGGGGAATTCGTTAGGAGGCTTTATGGCTCTTTACTTTGCAGCCTGCTGCCCGCATCTCGTAAAAGGGATTACATTGCTAAATGCAACTCCATTTTGGGGGTTTCTGCCAAACCCTGAAAGGTCACCTCGCCTTTCGAAGATTTTCCGATGGTCTGGGACTTTTCCTCTTCCCGCTTCCATCAGGAAGCTTACCGAAATAGTGTAAGTATATTTATTTAGTTGATATGGTATTTTTTTTTTGTCTTTTTTGTTAAATTGTTTTAGCAGGCACATAGCCTACTAAGGGTAAGATAAAAGGATTTTCCTTTTTGGGTAATTGATTTTGTATGTTGTCATATTTAGTTATTTACTTCTCTGATTAGTTTTTAATCTTATAACTCTTTTAAGTTATAACATTGAATGAAAAAACTCTACCATTACATTGCCGTTTGTTTCTTTGCTTGGTTTATATTGTTTACTTCAACCCAATATGATACACTGTATGTAATGAGTACAAGTGGACCCAGTGCTAACATGGATAGCTTGATTGAGGCTTAGAATAAGCTATGGTGATGAAATTTGTATTTAGTTGGTGCCATCTGGGACAGATTCTTTACTGTTGGATATGCTCTGGACCTGCACCACCCACATCTGGGACAGATTCATAATGCCTGATCTTGTTTTCTGATACAGATGGCAAAAGATCAGTGACCCAAAAAGCATAGAACAGATACTGAAGCAAGTCTATGCTGACCACTCGACAGACGTTAACATGGTGTTCTCTCGCATTATTGAGACAACACAACACCCGGCAGCCGCAGCATCATTTGCCTCAATTATGTTCGCTCCCACGGGTCAGCTTTCCTTCCAAGAGGCATTATCCAGGTAATTAACCAATCTTTGCACAGTAACACCCTTTGGTCATAAATTAAGAGATGTTTTTACTTCTAATTAGCATAACCGATGAATGGTTCATGTTTTCATTTTTATTATTCTGATGTAGCTTCTAGAGTTTTATTTATTTCCTTTTGTTAGATTTCAGACCCAGTCTGGTCTTCGGAGAATCTTATATTTAATTTTGATCGTTTTGGTCCTTTGTATTACGAAACCAATCATTTTGGTCCTTTGTGCCCTTTGCTTAAAGAGTTAAAAGTGACTGGCTTTCTGATTGAAGCTTTAGAGGATCAAAGTGAAATGCAACATACTTTAGGCACTGATGATCATATAATTCAATAATACCTCTTATGTTCTGTTCTGTGAAATATCTCTTTTTCTAATGGCTCACGTCTTATGTTATTTAATGCATATATTTTTCGTGTGGCTGGATGAACTTGCTATCAGTAAATTTTTTTTGGTATCTTTCTTTTTCCTTGTCTTTTACAACTGTTTAGTACTTGGTTTGCTTTATTTATTGTTCAAGGAATTTTGTCCAAAATATCACTAGGGACCACAAATTTTGCATAGGAACAGCGTGCCACCATGGTATTGTGATGCTCAGTTTCTTGTGCACTCATAATGAATTTATTTTGTTCAGGTGCCAAATTCAAGGCATCCCAATATGCCTTATGTATGGCAAAGAAGACCCCTGGGTAGGACCCATTTGGGGTCTCCAAGTCAAACGTAAGGTGCCCGATGCACCATATTACGAAATTAGCCCTGCTGGTCACTGCCCCCACGATGAGGTCCCTGAGGTAAATACAACATACATCATTTCAGTTTCAACTCCCTGTTTCAACAAATTTGGTCACTAAATTATATCTTAAAAAAAATGACTGGCTGCCAAGATAGAAAAAATGAAAAAGAACAAAAAAAGGCCAAGCTGCTATCATGAAAACTTCTTTTACTCTGTATGCCTTTCTGGTCTACCATACACTTTGATGCCCTTCTCAGCATGTAACTTTCTTCTTCCCCGAATTAATTTTTAAAATTTGGGAGCTTGGTGTTGCTTTAGTAATTTTACAAGTTTGTTACAACTATGAGGTCTTTTTATCTGAATTTCTTCCTTCTTCTTCAATAGGTTATAAACTTTTTGCTAAGGGGTTGGATTGAAAACCTCGAGTCAGATGGGTCAATTGCACTGCCCTTCATTGAAGAACCAGAATACGAAGAACTTGGCGTTTCTAGAGAATTGGAGTATGCGAGAGAAGGAATGCGCAAATCGGTGCAAGTTCGGTTTTTTGGATCCAAATTTTCTTTCTGGAATCAGATGAGCTCTTTTGTGAAGTCTCACTTGGCAAATCTTCGGATTGTATCCAGATAGGTTTTTTAATTTTCGTTTGTGAAGTGCTAATATATTGTTTATTCTTTATTTAATTATAGGGGTGCGGATTGTGCATATTGTTAGCAATAGGTAAATTTCTATTTGGATTAAAACCTCCGCATAAGTCAGTTTGTAAATATTTATAATTAACAATTACTTGTAGACCTGAAACTGTTCAATTTGAATGCAAATGATTTACTTAATATATACAGTGATGTTCTATGTACTTGAACCATACAAACTGAGATAACAACTCATAGGCTTAAATAGGTTCATATAAATAAGAGGTAATCTTTTTTTTTTTTGAGAGAAAGCCCTTGGGCATAAATAAGAGGTAATCTAAACAACGCTGCGAATCCCAACACCTGTAACTTAGCTTCAACGTTCTTCTTTTCATTAATTTTTTTCAATTTAATTTTGAAGTAACCACTTTTTCATTTTTTAAGGAACTCAAGATCCAATGCATTATTTCATGAAATTGTTTGACTTCCATTGGGATATCAAAAGGTATCTCATGTGCATGTAGGGGTGTTCATTGGGTCCGGTTTAGTCGGTTTTGAACCGAACCGAATTAGTTTGGACTAAACGGTTTGGTGTTTTCAGTTTTGATGGTTCAGTTCGGTTTGTTTTTTAAAACCGAATTATAATTTCGGTTCGGTTTGTTTTTTAAAACTGAATTATAATTTCGGTTCGGTTCGGTTTGAAAAATTTGAAAACCGAAATAACTGAACCGACCGAAATTTTATATATTATAAAGTTGGTCCGGACCGCCCCGGTTTATTTCTTAATCAATTGCTTTAAATACTTCGGTTTATTTCTTAATATCCCGGTTTATTTCTTAAAATCTCGATTTATTTCTTAATACCTCAGTTTATTTCTTAATATACGTCAGTTTATTATAAATCAATTGCTTTAAATAAAAAAATTAATATATTTCGGTTTGAACCGAACAAACCAAACAAACTGAAATAAAACTTTGGTTCGGTCGGTTCGGTTGCAATGCTAAATCAGCGGTTCGGTTTTATTTTTGAAACCGATTATAACTTTAGTTTGCCTAGTTCGGTTCGGTTTCAACTGAACCGAACCGATGAACACCCCTAAGTGCATGCGATTTGAATAGTACTTAACGTGTTAGCATGTTCTATCTTACAAAAATTTGTTGACATGCCGAGCTTAATCATAGTGACTAAATCGTACAAGAAAGACTAATTAAATTGTTGTATTTTCTTTATAAACCTAAACTGTCGAATAATCTCTCTGTTTCTATTTTATTTTCTTAAAAACAAAGTTTTCTAAAGTTGACCAGAAAACCAAATAATGGAAACGGTAAAGGTGTCCAATTGAGAAAAGCTCTCTTTGTCGTTGCTTGGCCCCAAGTCAACATCCCTTCCAAATTTTGAAAGGTACTTCGTGTGGAATCGGTTAAACGTGTAAATTGGACACAGCTGCAGTGACGTCGATATATTATATGATTAAAAATTAAAAATATCTTCAAATCAAAGAAATGAAATACAAAATATCCTATTGCTTTCTGTTTATGCACGCACTACAACATATATACATGGGAATCCATAATCATAATTGCTTTGTTAGAAAGTAGCAGGGGTGATTAATTAGCAAGCATGAGCGAGTTGGGGTATGCTCATGTTCGGCTCATTAGCTTAATAAGCGAGTTGTTAATGAGCATGTTGTTAATGAGCGAGTTGCCGAGTTGTTTAAAATACATCATTCAAAAACTAATTTTCATTTATAGAATTTAACAAATTGTCCATAAGTAAGTTTAACAAAAAATTATTCATAAGCAAATTAAACAATACATAATTTAACATAAAATTGTCATAAGCAAATTAACAAAATCAAACAAACTATCTTCTTGTCATTCTCACAGCTTGTCACGTACCTAGAAATTTGCATTATCAAAACAATAATAAAAATGTAGAATTTAGAAATATACAAACAGTAACAAAATGAATGGATATACTAACATAATTTAGAAATATACTAACCCAGTACCATACTGTATATGCCTAATATGACTGAATAAGAATTGCTCAAGAATATATTAACAGTAACGGAATGAATAAGAATAGTTCAAGAATATATCAGAAGCCAACCCAGTACCATACTGTATATTCCTAATATAAATGAAAATGTTGCTGCCGCCTAAATAGTTTCAAAATTTTTAGCTACCGAACCAAATACTATTCTAGGGATTAGATATGGCAGGATTTGTGTAACTAATTTCTTAATGAGCTAATGAGTGAGTTATGAGCGAGTTGGGGTATGCTCATGCTCGGCTCATTAAGTTAATGAGCGAGTTATAGTGAGTTGCTAATGAGCGAGTTATTAATGAGCATTTAGCGAGCGAGTTATGAGCGAGTTACGAATTGTGAGCGATTTACTCACCCCTAGAAAGTAGTAATTCTCCTCCACCAAGTTAATATATTTTTCAAAATATAAATCACCATTAAATACAGAATATTGATACGTCTACAATAAATATAAAAGGGAAATTAATAATTTATGACTCCCTATGTTTCGGAAATTGTGTTCTTATCTACCAGTCCAACCCAAATTATTTAGGTGTTTCGGAATAGAGTATGTCCTCTGTTTCCAATTAAAATCAACTAACAGTGTAATAATACATCAAATAAATTCATGATTCAGAATAACATATTATTATGGATATCAAATCAAATTCATGTAAAATTAGGCCTTAGAATCATTGGCTTGATCCCCTCTGCCATCAATGTTCCTAAGCAATTCACCGGCCTCCTCATCAGTTTCTTGTGCCGACGCGGGCTTCTTCTCTCCTTGAGCCTCTTTCGCCTTAAGCCCTTGCAACTTGACATGGTTGTAATATGCGACCCCGAGAAATGCGATGCCGTATCCAAACAAATTGATTGGGGTAACTGTGTCCTTGATCACCGACCAGGAGAAAGCAATCAACAACCAATCCTTCACCACTCCGGCGACATTCATTGTTAGCGCTGAGGTCTTTCCAACAAGCAAGAACACGGCAAGGTTGAGTGCAAACGCACACAAAGAGTTAGTACCGAAAGTTACCAAATCTGGTTGGATAGAAGCCATGGTACGAAGACGAGGCAACTCAACCACCGACCATGGTACAGCGAGGAATGCAAAGCAACATGGTGCGACATAATACAGAGAGGTAATGGGGTTTAGAGAGATTCCTTTAGAGGTGAGCAAGATTTGAATGAGAACAAGCCGAGTTGCCTCGAAAGCAACTGCAGCCAGCTGCAGTGTCACACCCCATATATCAAACCGTGCCTCGCCATAAGCCGCCACGGCCACGCCAAGCGAGATTGAGAGCATATTGAGCATGACCGAGCTGTTGTAATTATCTTTCTTGAAAAGAATGCCGGTCGAGTAAACAGCAACCGGCATGAGTGCTTTAAGCATCTGAATAAACGACACGGACAAGTAGATGTATGCTGAGTTGGAGAACCACAGAGAGAGGGCATACAATGCACCGATCGGGACCACCGATTTGAAGTAGAGAGAAGATGTCATGGACGAGGGCAGGTCGACAAAACGAAATATGCGAACGAGAGCAAACGCAAGGGAGGAGCAGAATCCCATGTGTATCATGGTAAGCGAGATCGGGAAAGGCCAATCGTACATCTTCGGGTCTAGGATGTACTTGTTGTACACAATCACTGTGAAGCTCAGGAAAATCCATATTGACACATAGAAATAAGAGAGGAGAATTTTTCGAAGCACGCTTTCCGATGCGACTGGCTGAGAGGCGGTGGCCATACCACCACTGGGGTTTTGAGCTCCCATTAGTGGTGGATGGAAAAAGAGAAGAAAAGATAGGAGGGAGAGGAGGAAATATTGATGGTGATGTGAGAAAATGAAATGAGGGATTTGTGAAGGATTTGGTGCGATTAATAGTGTGGTTCAAGGACCGGTGCGTTATTGAAGTAGTTGAATGATGGGGGATTATTGAGAGTCCACATCCTCTCATTAGCGAATCGTTTTGAGTTTAGCTATGGACCGTTGGATCAGAATTCGGGTCAATCCAGTCCATGCCTGTAATTCACAGGCCCTTTAATATCGTGCAGATTTAAATCGGACGGTCCAGAACAGAACTCAAAATTTTAATTTACTCAGAGATACGAATTCGACTATTGAACTCAGAAGTCAGAAGCGTGGAGAAAGTTAATTGGACAATGAAATCCGGGAAAAATCTTTTTAAATGGGCTTTACTACGGAGCTCCAATTTGATGATTAATTCAAGTGTAATCACTTGGTGGGAATATATCATAGTTAATAATGTTTTACTCCTTTGTATGTAGCATAATATATGATAAATTTTGTCGGAGGTCACATAACTGTGTTTTGTCACGAATTAGTTAACTTTGATTTTGATTTGTTTCAATCAAGTTATTGAACTTTTTATTTGTTCTAATCAAGTCACTCTATAACTTTTTCGTCTAAAACACTAACATAATATGCTCATTATGTTAGTATTTTGGATGGAATGAGCATATTCCGTTAGCAATAAGTATATTCTTTTAGTATTTTGAACGGAAAAGTTATAGAGTGACTTGATTAGAAGTTTAGAACAAATGAAAAGTTCAATAACTTAATTGAAACAAATTAAACTTAAGTGACTAATTCGTGACAAAAGACAAAACGACAAAATTTAGTAACCTCGATCGAGCGAAATTTAGGTAACGATGCTCAGTGAAGAATGATACAATTGAATTACCAATGGCACAACTTTGGCTCACGGCTTTTTTTTGTGAGTTTGATTTTTGTATACTTGTTTGAAGAAGGATACAGTTGAACTACCACAAAATTTAAAGGTCTTGTTTAAATCATCAGTAGTTTCAGTACCGATGTTTGGTGATGTTTTGGGTCAGTTTTTAATAGGTTGACTTATGGCATTAATCGCTAATCCAACGGTCCACGCTTCGATAACAATGTATAATTCAAAAATTAGCAACAATTCTTGAAATTGATGACAATACTAAAAAAATTTAGTTCTAATTAATTGCAAATGTCATTTAGTTAGTTTATATATCTTTAAAGAGGAGGAATCTTATCTCCTTTGCGTGTACCAGTTAGGATGGTTGCCTCATCACAACCTATTTTTCCTGATAACTTAGACAAAGATTATTTTGACAATTTTGACAATTTTAACAATAAATTAAAAAAATTATTAAATTTAAAATTAGAAAGCAAATTTATAATTGAGGAGAGATCTACTTACAACATTTGTAAATTACAACATCTTACAACAATTTGATTTGTGATTTTCGAAGTCCAAACAGTCAATCTAAACCGTTCAACATGATCTCTATATTAAAATGTGCTTAGAGATCAAATTTTACTTTTTTCTGAATTTTTTGACTATTTATTAAGTAAAAACTGGTGTTTTCTAGTGGTCCAGAATTATTTTGAAACAGCAGTTTTGTAAAATACTTAATAAATAGTAAAAAAATTTGAAAAATATAAACTTTAATCTCCAAGCACATTTTAATATAGAGATCATGTTGAATGGTTTTGGATTGACTGTTTGAACTTTAAAAATCATAAAACCGAATTGTTGTAAGATGTTGTAAAATACAAATGTTATAAGTGAATTCTTCCTTTTATAATAAAATTTAAGTATCTTTGACAATACCCCAAAATGTCATAATATTTAATAAATATAATTTGTTTGTTAATATAGATTATGCGTATAATGTTAGATTATAAATTTAAATTTTATTTAATAAAGATTGTAGAGATCATTAAAATAAAATATTGTCAAGTGATCTCACTAGCTCTATCTTTACCAATTAACATCTTTCTTGTCGTATTCAATCAGTCATTTATGACTAATTTAATCTGAAATATTTATAAAGGTGTAATGTCATTATAGGTCATTATCAATTAATTTGTGACAGGTTTAAATTCAAATCTTTAATTTGACAATCATTTTTCGAACTGTGCAATTAACAATATTGCCCCAAGTTAATGTACTATGTATTCCTCAATTTTACCGAAATTTTTATTAATATCCAAAATTAATAAATAATTTACAAATCTACACCTTGGTGCGCTAGATTTCAAAATCTGTCCAAACTGGAGATTAAAAACTTTCTGCAAAAAAAATTTCCGATTCTAGACAGTCCGAAACTGGAAGACAATTGAAAGGGACGGCCTAGATTTACTCTCAGCCGGTGCCTATTCGGGATAGCACAGGGCCAGTATTAATTGTGCTTTGAGATTTGTGCCAAGTTAAAAGGACAATTCTAGACCATCCAATTCAATTGTACTCAGTCAGATATCGTCTTTTACCTTTCTTTTCTTTTGTATTCTGTTTAGAAAAGTAGAAACAGATCAATGGCTAAACTGTATCAATGGCTGTTATCAAGAGAAACTGTTTCTACTTTTCTACTTTTCTAGTGAACTGTTTGTTCTAAATCCCCCGTTCTTAGAACCGGAAATTTAATCTCCGATTTCGGACTGTCTAGAACCGGAAATTTTTTTTGCAGAAAGTTAGTATGAAACTGGAAATTTAATCTTCGGTTTGGACAGATTTTGAATCTAGTGCACCAAGATGTAAATTTGTAAATTATTTATTAATTTTGGATATTAATAAAAATTTCGGTCAATTTTAAGTACAAAATGATCATAATACACTCGGATGTTTATAGTATAATATTTAAAAGATTTATAAAACATGGTTTTTCAACTTGTAGAAAAATTAAAAAAAAATGCACTTGATTAAAAATTCATACTACATGAAATGTGGGTCTATTTTTTTTAAGACAGTTTCATAAATAATTAAAATTGGTACAACTATTTTTATTTATAAATGAAAGAGCAAACATTATGAAGAAATTATTATTAATTTAAAATTGATATTGAAAACTAAAAGTGTTGTCATTCATAAAAGTCTATCCCATGGATAATTTTATTATGGAAAATTTCATAGTAGAAATTTAGCATTAAATAGTAAATTAATGTCGATGGAGGTGTCATTGATTGCATAATTCGTAAGGGATGGTTAAAGATAGAAGTTTGGGGTCAACTCTTCACAAACAAAAAATTTGAGGATATTCCATGAAATTACCTTTTCTCTAAAAAAAAATGGCCAAGAGAAGACCTTGGATCATGGAAAAAAGTTTCAAAATATCCCAAAATAAAACATTTTTGCAAAATACAACCCAAAATGGAACGATTTTTTTTTATATTTAAAATATGTTTCCAAAAGGGCCAGAACAGGCTCAAGGATTTACTTTATCCAATTTTAGCTTTTTATTTTCCTTGAGATGTAATTCTTGATTTAACTTTGATTATTATTTTTGTTTTGACAATCTAATATCATATGCAATACTATTAAACATGCTATTTGACATGACAGTGTGATCATGGCTACATGAATAGATGATTTACTAAATTATTTTACTAATATTTATTTATTTTATTTTAGTTGCTTTCATAATACCATGTCTTTAATCTAATATTAATTTCCATTCAAACTTCCCCAAAATTCACTTCTTTAATCTAAAAAATCACATGGCGACCCCTGCAAAACTCTCAAATTTCAATATCTACAATTAACATTTTAAAATCATAGTAGTGACCATCTACTTCTATAATTGACCATAGGGGAGCAGCTTGGGTCCGATGCCCATCGGACCCAAATTGGGTTCGATGGGCTCAACGACCGTCCGATCTGCTTTAAGATTCACGGCAGAACTTGCGCGTCTACTTTAATTTACGTGTGCACGAATTTTAAAGCAGATCGGACGGTCGTCGAGTCCATCGAACCCACTTTGGGTCCGATGGGCATCGGACCCAAGCTGCTCCCTGACCATAGATCCACCTCTAAAAATATATTCAGATTCAATCAGCAGTTATATATCTTTTTGCTGGAAAAAAAAATTGCAATGCTCATTTTTTTTTTGCAGGGTGAATCTGTTAATATTATTTTACAATAACAATCTCTTCTCAAAGTTGTATTCTTCATATGAAAATGAACTTGATTGTCAAATTTTATATTTTTTTAGAAGTTTTTTACTATTTTAAAAATATGTGGAAAACCATTACTTTTGATGATTCATAATCTTTAATCAAGTGATTTTCTACCAAAAAGACAACGACCTATATCTACCTACTACCTATAATAATTCAGACGTGGGACCCATAAATCCACGAAGGAAGCATTCTCGTTTCAAATAAGGTGAAGTCTTTGGATGCGACTAATCTAGAGTGCGCATATTTTTCAGCGTCTTAACCGTCCAATTTATGCATGAATAATTCGGACATTTTTATTAATATCCAAAGTTAATTAAAAATTAATATTTATGTCCACAATTCTCCAGTTTCGTCAAAAATGCCCAAACCGACCATAAAATGGCCGGCTTCCGGAAACCGGCCATTCCTCTCTTTTTTTTTTTCTTTTTTTTTTTAACATTATGAAAAATAATGGAATCTAACACTGAAAAATTCAAATTTTTTGTTTAAATTTTTTGTTAGATTACTTCTTTTGATTTATAATTAGCATATTTATACTAAAATACACTAGATTACTTGAAATTATGTTGAATTACACTATATTACAATAAATTATGTTGAATTAAACTAAATTACATTAAATTACAATAACTTCGTTAATTGATAAAAATGCGGTAAATTACGCTAAAGTACGCAAAATTACGCTAAAGTAGACCAATTTTGTGCCATCTTTCACGAATCATAAAAAATAGTAAAAATTTATATATTCGACAAGTTCATTATGTAACTAATTTACTGAGCTACTTGGATTGAATAATAAAAAAAAAAATTTAATCGGAAACTTCAACTCAAGTTTTGAAACTCTTTCCTTTGTTTTTTGGCAATTCTAAATTTTAAAATCCGGCATCGCGAGCACTCATGCATGCGTATTTTCACAAGCTTTTCGAAAAATAGTCATTTGCTGAAATCGGACACTCGAGCGCCGTTTTATGGCCGTTTGAAGTTTCGTCGTTGTTTTTCACCTTTTCAGTGAAGATATCGTCCCTATTCATATGTAATTTAGCGTATTTTAGCGTAATGTAATGAAATTTAACGTAATTTAACGTAATATAGTGTAATTCAACATAATTTCAAGTAGAAATTTAGCATTAAATAGTAAATTAATGTCAATGGAGGTCACTGTCATTGTCGAAATTTTTAAAGTTAGCACAGTTTAAAAAAAAATAAACCAAAAAACCATCGTTTTTGGGATATTCGAAATCAACCACTGCCGCAGAATGATTTTGCGGACTCAAATGCTGGAGACCGCACGGCGTTCTGCGGCCCCATTTTGTTTTTTTGGTGTTTTATCTAATTAAAAGAGGCACCACATGGGGATGCGTGCCCCGTATGAGATATCTCAAAGTTTTTTGGTTTTTTAATATATTCTTTGTTCTAGGAATGCGTGTCCCCTTTATGAGATATCTCAAAGTTTGAAAAAAATAATATATGGGGCCGCAGAACACCTGTGCGGTCCCGAACATTTGGGACCGCACAATCATTCTGCGGCCGTATTAGATTTCGAATTTTCCAAAAATAATGGTTTTTTTTTTTTTTCAAACAATGGTAGTTTTAAAAATTTCGGCTGTCATTGATTGCATAATTCGTAAGGGATGGTTTAAAAATAGAAGTTTGGGGTCAACTCTTCACAAACAAAAAATTTGAGGATATTCCATGAAATTACCTTTTCTCTAAAAAAAAGGCCAAGAGAAGACCTTGGATCATGGGAAAAAGTTTCAAAATATCCCAAAATAAAACATTTTTGCAAAATACATCCCAAAATGGAACGATTTTTTTTTATATTTAAAATATGTTTCCAAAAGGGCCAGAACAGGCTCAAGGATTTACTATCTCGAATTTTAGCTTTTTATTTTCCTTGAGACGTAATTCTTGATTTAACTTTGATTATTATTTTTGTTTTGACAATCTATATCATATGCAATACTATTAAACATGCTATTTGGCATGACAGTGTCATGGCTACATGAATAGATGATTGGCTAAATTATTTTACAAATATTTATTTCTTTTATTTTAGTTGCTTTCATAATACCATGTCTTTAATCTAATATTAATTTCCATTCAAACTTCCCCAAAATTCACTTCTTTAATCTAAAAAATCACATGGCGACCCCTGCAAAACTCTCAAATTTCAATATCTACAATTAGCATTTTAAAATCATAGTAGTGACCATGTACTTCTATAATTTGACCATAGATCCACCTCTAAAAATATATTCAGATTCAGTCAGCAGTTATATATCTTTTTGCTGGAAAAAAAATTTGCAATGCTCATTTTTCTTTTTTGCAGGGTGAATCTGTTAATATTATTTTACAATAACAATCTCTCCTCAAAGTTGTATTCTACATATGTTCTTCATGTGAAAATGAACTTGATTGTCAAATATTATATTTTTTTATAAGTTTTTTACTATTTAAAAAATATGTGGAAAACCATTACTTTTGGATGATTCATAATCTTTAATCAAGTAATTTTCTACCAAAAAGACAAAATAACCAAAAAGACAACGACCTATATCTACCTACTAGTCTACTACCTATAATATAATTCAGACGTGGGACCCAAAAATCCACCAAGGAAGCATTCTCGTTTCAAATAAGGTGAAGTCTTTGGATGCGCCTAATCTAGGGGTGAGAATCTGCTCGGATCCGGGTACTGTGAATAGTATCTGCAATCTTTGCTTTTTTAAATTCAGCTGTCGAATAGTTTCGAGATGCGTGCATAGAAAAATCAGCTGTTTTGAGATACGTGCACTAAAAAGTTGGACGGCTGGATTTAGAAAAGCAGAGATTGCAGGATTACTGTGCTCAATATTTGGATCACAGCAGATCTCAATCCCTAAAGATTAGAGATTGAGATCTGCTGTTTCCGCAAAATATTGAGCACTTTAGGTTACTGTGCCGAACAGGGTTTCTAAAGATTAGGGATTGGATCACAGTAACCCTGTTCCCATTCCCATATTAAAAATTCTCATTTCCGCAAAATTTCTATGTTGCCGAACAGGCCCTAAAGTGTGCATATTTTTCAGCGTCTTAACCGTCCAATTTATGCATGAATAATTATACTTATAGGACGGGGAAGGATATCATGGGTAATTTTAAGAAAAAATTTCTATGTAAACATTCAAAATAGTTAATTTTCTCATAAAAACACTATCATATTCTTTTTTTTATCACTTTTATTTAATTATTTTAAAAACGAAATTGACAGATAAGAGAAAAATGAGTTAATTTGACTAATTCTGCATCAGTCAGAAATTAGGCTACCCAACTGTTGACTAAGGTATCCGTTTATTAACTAATAAAATAAGATCCGAAAGACCTGAGAAAAATGAAGTTGGATGTCAGAAGAGGGAGTTGAGCTTTGCGAAGAAAAAAAAAAATCATGATGATTCTGTTGGAAAAATATTAACTAAAAAACTAGTTTTAATTCTCAATTTTTATTACTAAATAAATAACAATTATATTAAAAATATAATCAAGAATATAAGTAAAATATTATTACCCGGAGCTACAAAATGCAGACCTAAGACAACTTTCAATCCTAAGCGCAGGAATAATCGGTTAAGATTGTCTCAAGTTACGCCGGTATTTCTCTGCCTGCGGCCCAACAGTGATAGAGATTGATGTAGCTTCTTTCTACATCATTTTATCTATGTGCTCATAAAAAATTATCACATTTCGATTTTGTTTTTATGTGAATCAATAAGTTGAAAAATTAACGTCTAGAAATTATCCACATTAGTACGTTTTTTACAAGCTCTTGATGACAATCAAAACAAAATTAAAATGTCATAATTTTATACACGTGCATAGATAAAATGATGTAGATCATATCCAACGGTTTTATTTTGACTTTTAAGTTTTAAATTTTGAGTTATTAAAGTTTTTCAAAATAGAGACATGGTAGAGGAATGAAAATGGAGGCATTTGAACCCTCCTGTATTAGAGGTGAATTATAGAGCTAATTAAGAGGAAGAGCAAGAGAATGTGAATTATTAGATAGATTGGAATATTTGCTATCCAAATGTCATATGCTATTTATTGATAAATATGTGTATTCATGGCATTAAAATCCTATTCATTATTTTTATCATTATTACATATTAAATAATATAACGTTCAAATTATGCTATTCATTCTATTTCAAATATCAACATAGCAAAGTAATGAAAAGAAATAAATAGCTGTTTCATAACAAATTTAATTAATTTTGGTTAATACGCGGCATATATGCTGTTATTATCATGCTGAGCAAAAAAAATTTCATTCAGTTTCCCAAATACAACTGCAACACATTTCGACCAGCAGATTTTCTCAAAATTCGAACTGCTACGATTTTTTTTATCTTAAAAAAACCTTTTAAATTGTTCTTTTCATACCGAAAAGCACCAGCTGGTACAGTACACAGATTGGTTCTTTTCATTCCTTGTCCATGGTGCTTTGCAATTAATGTTAACCATAGAGCAACTGTCAAAGGATGAACAGATACTTTATCATTAAAAGAAACATAAGATGGATTTGAAGAATCCACATTTCGGAATTTTGGTCATGTTTGGTTGTGGAGTAAAATTAATTAACGAGGATTAAATTATTTACTCCATGTTACTCCTTATATTTTACATGTTAATTAGTAATTGGAGTCATTACTTAAATTAATCCACTTGGTGAGTAAGATGTTGGAAAATGTCTCTTTTTATGACAGTGGGTCATACAAGTGGAGTAAGTGTGGAGTAAGTTAATCTACCTAGACAGGTAAAGTAAGTTACTTCAGATTAAGTCACCTCTTACTCCATCTTAGTCCTATTTTACTTCTAGTTTGACTGCTTAAGTGTGAAGTAAGAGATTTACTCTACCTCTTACTTCATAACCAAACATGATTTTCAGGTGGAATGCCCTTATAAAGCTATTTTCATAGAGTGGATCTGCCTATTTTCATAGAGCCGACCTATGAGAGTCTAATTTTAGCCATGGATAATCACATCTTTGTTTCCGTGTACATTGAAGGAGAAGGAGAAAAGAGAGATGAGGATATATTTGTTGATTTTGTTTTTAAAATAATTAAATTAAATATTAAACTAATAAAGGGGATAAAGAAAAAAAAAATTAAGTTTTTATGGAAATATTGAATATTATGGAGTTTTCAATGAAAAAATTAGCTATTTTAAAAGTTTGTATGAATACAATGGAAAATTTCTCAAACTTTTAAAATTAGAACAGATGGTTTAAATGTTGTTTATTTGAAGTTCAGCTTACTATTTTTATAGGGATGAAAATAGAACGAATAAATTGTATAGTGATCAATGTTTAGAACAAAAAAATATGAATGCGGTCAAATTTTGAATATTGCGATCAATGCATATAATAAGTCATCAAATATTTTTAACCATTGGATCAATCACTTTATTATCGAGTTTGAGCAACATTAGTGTGTGCTATCCTTACAAGAAGAGTTTGGTGAGCATAATTTCAAAAGATATTGGATTAGTTTCAAATGACGAATTCAAACTGTTGAAACCGATCTACTTCACGAGTGATGCGTGTACATGTAAAATTTAATCTATTTAGTATACAGTCAAGCAGTAAAAAAATGATGAAAATGAATGCATTAAAATAACTTATAAACTTTATTTTTTATTGCTGGACTATATGCTAAATAAAATTAAAAAATAAAAATTTTGCATGTACACACATCACTCATAAAGTAGATCGTTTCAACTTTTTGAATTCGTTGTATAAAGCCAATCTGATAGGGAATTATGCTCACAAGTCCTCTTGATGAGCATAGCACACCCTAGCTTTACTCATCAAATTTAATCATATGATTAAAAATTATTTAAGTTTTTAATGATAAATATTCATCAACATGTGAAATATAATTAATTTAATGTACAAAATTAAGTATCATGAAATCATCTACTGGTGATTATGCAATTTTTAAAATTTATTTGCAATTTTTATTTTTATTTTCAGGGAGAACATCGAAAAATAGTCCTAGTACTAGCAAATTGGTGATTATGCACAATTAAAATATCATTTATTTATATATAAGATTTAAATTTGTTCTTTATTAAGAAAAGATTAAACTTGTATGTAGTATATATTGGAAATATTATTTTAAAGGAAATTTTGAGTTAATGGGTCTCATCGGTAAACTTTGCATTTGTTAATACACCCAAATAGTATTTGACAATATGTTTATTAATTAAGAATTCAAACTTTCTCAATGTTTTTTTTATGAAATACCCCTTGGTAGTTTTTTATTTGCATCAAGGTTTGTGCATGTTATCGATTAAATGACTAAGATTTGTTATTCTTTTAGTTAAAATTATCAACTGTAGAAACTATACAATGTTTCATGCAACGAACAGTAAGAAAATGATAATATGTAAAGCAAAATAATTTGTGTTCTATTGCAATATACCATGATCTAGTTTATTCAACACTTTTGTTTATGGACCCCGGTAAAAATATTAATCATTAAAAATCTCAATATACCATGATCTAATTTTTTAAATATATATATATGCTCACAGTTCAAATTTTAAATCAATTTAATGAATTATCAAAATGTCTGCATTGTCTTTACGAGCAAAATAAGTTCAAGTTATATAGATTTCATGACCATATTATTTTTGACACACTTTTCACATTGAATCCATATACTTCAGTCCAATTTTCTATTTTTTATTAAGTCTAAAAAACAATTTTTGTTATAAAATTTCAGTATTTGCATATTCAAATTCATAGCAATATTTGTATGTGTTTGCAAAATTGATGTGTATAGTCGTATTTATAGTTATAGCCGCATCCAATCAGAGATCTGAATACTGTATTTTGATCATATATAATATTCTGCAATGAATTATCTTTAAGAAGGCCAGGTATGGTTCCACCTTTTTTTAAAGCATGGGGTGTTTCGATTGAGAATTGTTGTACATTACGGGAGGAAAAAAAAATAGAGAGGAATTTTTTTTTTATAAATAATTCTTATTTATTGGATATTTAATTAAAAAGGAAGTTTGATAAAAATTACACTTTCAACCTCTAATATTTTCTAAATGTATAATTTGTTACTCTCAAATTTAAATGTAACATAGAAGCAACTAAATAAAAAATAAAAAAAATATCCTATTTTTTTTTTTTTTTCCTCTTTTCCTTTTAACCGTTCATCAAAATTCCGGTGAATTAATCAAGCGGAATCACGGATTCTTAGTCGAGTAGCATGAAAAACCTCAAGAGAAAAAGAAAAATGAAAAATATGAAAAGAAAAATAAAAAGATAGATGGATTGAGAGGTGACCCGGCGAAATTGCGTTCAAACATCTGGCGATTCAAAAGTCAAATATGAGATCATCTTTGCAACAAAAAATAATAATAAAAATAAAAACAATAATTTAATAGCATAACCGTTCAAAGATGTCAAGCAAGAAAAATACATGCTTGACATGAAATAGGTGTACCCTCTTACTTGTCTACAACTACTCGTCACATTTCTTTTGAGTTGCTCACTATTTTTTTTTTATAGAGCACCAATTTTTATATTGTATTTCACATGTTCTAATTTGGCTCTCAGAATTCTTTGTTTTCTTCCTCATTTTCTTTTAACCTCTTGTTTCCTAACAGTTCATTTTATAAACATATTTTCTCAATTAGTTAGGCGGAGTAATTGGGCTTCACCACATAACATATTCTCTTAATTAGCCCAGCCCAGAATTAGACACTAAATGGGCCTAATTGTACTTGCTCTTACCAAATTTTGCCTTCTATTTTCCTTGTATTATTTCTTCATTTAAAATGGCCTGTTAGCTTATTAGTGTTATCATCTTTTGGTGCTTCATTACAAGAGATAAATGCTACGGCTATGTAAATTAAACCAAAATAAAGATTATACTCCATATTTATTATAGATAAAGTATTTCATTAAACATCAGTTCCTAACAACATTCCGATTATCACGATGAAGATATACTGTGCTTCAAAGCATATTTAAATGTTGCTATTTTAATTCTCGAGTTTGGATACAGCCTTTGAAGCATTTTCTAGCAGCATATCCATGTACTTGTCCTCTGCTTTCTTTGAGCCTAGTATAAAAGGGAAAAAAAGAAAAAAAAGGTTGAATCAAGGATACTGTGTTACCAATACCGGTGTGTTGAATTTGATTTTGTGATTGTTCAAGTTAATATTGAGATTTGACAAACAAGAAATCATCCGACACAGAATAATAAAATGGAAGTATTTAAATACTCATCTTCGCATAATATATTAACAAATAACAATGCGTGGTTATGTGTGTATGGAAAGATCAATATCGATCGCTTCTAGAACGATGACAAAATGACATTCACATGCAGCCCAGCATCATATGAGTCCGGATCCGATGAGAATGAGATAGTTCAAATATTGAATTTAGATTTGGACCATCCTAATCTAGGTCAATTTCGGTCTGAGGTGGACCCACGAATTCTTTTAATATTTGTGCCAAAATAGATCAGACGGTTCAGATCTAAACTCAAAATTTGAGTTATGAATTCACATCTTATTATATATCGGGACAAAGGAATAGCTAGTGACCCGCTACATTGATTCCCACAAGTCATAGGACTTATCAGATGTAGCAGATCAAGATGGAACGTATTGGGACAAGTTAAATAGGCAAGATTAACCATTAAATAAATTCAACGGCGGCGGGCCCAATACCATTAGTCATTACCACAACCTAGACAAGAGGGCAGATTTAAGAAATGTGACATGTCAAGTCCTATGTTGCATGGATACGGGTCAATTTCATACACTGGAAAAGTCTTTTCCTCATCCTTTGAAAGGAAGAAGCTCAACCTTAATTACCAGATACATAGCTATAGAGAGAGAGAGAGACAGAGAAAAAAAAAGAGAGAATGTCTGAGCCTGAGACGGAGACAGTGCTAGGAGGAACAACAGATGTTCCAGTTCCAAAGGAGAACAGCCTTGTGGTGGAGGAACTCGGTCGCTATGCGGTGGATGAGTACAACAAGAAGGCTGTATGTGTGCCTCCTATGCATGTTTAGTTGTTTTGCAATTTGACCAATCCAAATCCAAAGAAAAAGAAGCATGGTGTTTTGATTCAGATATATGTGTTTAATATATCCCTATTTGATTAAGCCAACATATCTTGACATGCTAATGACCATCCTTTTTTCTTTCATACATCATAACTCATAACAATAACATTTTGGACTTGTTTTTTTTTTTTTAATTCCAATGCAACTTTTTTTTATAAACTTGAATTGTTGCTCATTGAGCAGAATGCTCTTCTGGAGTTCAGCAGTGTTGTGAGTGTCAAAGAGCAAGTAGTTTCTGGTACCATCTACTACCTTACTATCGAGGCAGTACAGGGTGGCAAGAAAAAACTGTACCAGGCCAAGGTTTGGGTCAAGCCTTGGATGAATTTCAAGGAACTTCAAGACTTCAACTCAATTGCGGATTCAGAACCCACTAGCACGTCCACTGCTACCGCCTAATTAAGGTACTTGTGAGCATCTTCTTCATCAAGAGTCACAGAATCTGTTTGATTCGCAGTGCATCTTATCTTGGCAGCTGTTTTATGATGAACAGTGTAAAATCAATGACCAGGTGGATACCTGGTACAGCCAACTTGTTAGCGGACAATAAAATCACAAATAATTCTTATAAATTCTTCTTGAAACTAATTATACTTATAGATTTTAAAATTATTTTCTTGCTTTAATTTTTTCAGAATAAAAGGGCTGCCACTCCATGGCTGTTCACTTGTTATTAAGCTCGAGTTAATAAGGTGTTGCAATTTTACCAGAGATGGACCAGCAGTTCCCAGATCATAAATTTTAGTCGTTTTTGTATAGCTTGTGGAATTTATGTATATCTTGTGTAATATACCAACGGATTTTGGTCATGTTTGATTGCTATTTAAAATATTAGAAGGATTAAATTGCTTACTTGGTCTTTCTCCTTTGTTTCATGCCAAGTTTGATAGTTTAAGTCATTAGTCATGGATTAAAATAATCTGTTTGGAGGATCAAGAGGTTGGAAAATGAATCTCTAAATATTACGGTGGATCCTTATAAGCGGAGTAAATATGGAGTAAATTAATTACTCCATCGTACTCATGTTTCCTACGTTTGGCAGTTTAATGTGAAGTAAGTGGTTTAGTCCCCCACTTACTCCGCAACCAAAGTATGTAGGGGCAATTTAGTTTAAACCTACCTCTGTTGCTTCCACTCAGGTAGTTAACATTCATAGTTATAGTATTTCATATCAATTTTAAACATATCTCTAAACACCACCCTTGAATTTTTCATGCACCTTAAAATGCACGTTCACCTATTGTGCCGATGCACATTTGTATAGAGTATTGATGCACACTTGGTGGAAATATCATAATCTATTATGTTTTGACTCCTTCATTTGTTTTCTTATATCTTTTTGGGACACTAAGAAGCTCATGTTTGGTCATCTTAATTTACAAGTAGAGGTTAAGGAGATGTAGAGAGGTGCCTTTAACATCCCAATATGGATTAAGATTTTGGATGAAAGGAGGGCAAATAAGATCTTAATCTTCACTAAGGAATCAATGTTCCGAAGAACTAAGTGACTATAAAAGTTAAAAAGGAAAAATTTAAGAAGACTTAGGAAACCGTAACGATGCTTGGTGAAGAATGATACAATTGAAGTAACAATGACACTCAATGTTGGCTTCATGACAATTTTATATGACTTTATTTTTCACTACTTGTTTGAAGAATGAAGCAATTGAACTACCACACAATTTTGTGGTCTTGTTTAAATCATCAGTACAGATGTTTGGTGATGTTTTGGATCAGCTTTAATACTTAATGGCATTAATCATTAATCTCACGGTCCACGCTTCAATAACAATGTAAAATTTAAAATTGCAACATTTCTTAAAAACTTCCAATGCAACATTTCTCAGCTGTAGTGCACTTTGATCACGTTTTCTGTTTCTAAACTATACAGAACCAGTTATTAACCTAACCGAAGGCAAAATCATTGTTATCAAATAATTCAAGCTTGAATTTTTTCAACCTGCCTCAGAGGACAAATTTCAGACACAAAATTTCCATCAAACCATTACTTAAATAATAGCTGCATAAATACAAACATAACAACTAAATCCTGAGAATAAATACTAACATAACAAAATCCACGGTTTAATTGAAGAAGCCTACAACTAACAAATATCACAAATCAACCACAAAGATCATAACCCTTATCATCTAAATCTCACAGCAAGATGTTGCCGTTTGTACATCTAAACCAGAGAGATAACAGAGAACTAAAATCAACAATGGAAGGTCACAATGGGAGACAAAGAGTGCTTCAACTCCAGGTGGCAGGAGCCTGGGGCGGATTCTGCTGTGCCATGTATGCATGGATAAGACCCTGTGCAGCTTGGATTTGCTCTGACGATCCTTGGATCTCCACTACACACTCTGACACACCAGGTGGGGGATCATGCACATTGACCTTTGCCCCAGAAATCTAAAAATTTGTAATAATTGCAGAGGAATAAAAAATAAGGCAGGGCTTTACAACAAAGCAAAATTGATTTTCTTCAAAAATGGCAATATAGGTCATTGACACATTAATACCCCTAGTTCAGCTACATTGGTCAACAAGCATAACATTATAAAAAATATTAGCAGATATCAGCATGATACCTTCCGAATTTCAGATATGTTGGCGCCATCTGCTCCAATAACAGATTCAACAGAAGTAGTGGGAATTCTAATCTCAAAAGAACCATTTGCATTGTGGTACCTGTTAAGTGAAGGTATATATCACAAGCAAGGTAATGTTTTGTTATTCTCATGTGTCATGTGCTATTTCAGCTGATAAACAGTTATAATTACACGTCTTCAAGTACTAATTACGAGAATGTCACATGTCAACAATATAATTATGAGAGAAGTGAAAGAGCATACCCTGTAGGGGGCGGCTGAGCAGAATAACCCTGAGACTCATGTGCATGGCCGGTGACCTACAAGGAAAAAGATACATAGAATAAGTTAACCAATAAATTAACTCTATTATCTGTAATATACAACTCTATAATAATCAATAAAATTAATAACACAACTTCATCAAAGGTAATATTTCTTGCAATTGAGAATAAACTTAAAGCAAAAGTAGCAAGCAGTAACTCCCAGTAACAAGCAGTTACTTTCATGAAGACCTTACAAACACTCAGTCAAACAAAACCACACAGGTCTTAGGTACAAGTAGTGTATACTGTATAGAAGCTCATACCGAAGTGGTTGATAACATCGACCTTGCCTACAAAAATCAAATAACAAAATGCAAGCAGCAGGGAACACAAATTGGACCACTCGGGAATATCCCAACACAATAAATTGATTTCTTATAAAACCTATCCTAAAGATGGCAATCAGGAAAAGGAGTCATTTTAGGTTATTTTCGGTCTCACGTAATTTCGGTTTGGACTAGGTTGTCTCAAGTTTCAGTCATCCCAGGTCGTTGGAGTACTTTGAGTTGCCACGGGCTTACCCAGGATTAAGTTGGCATGATTTTGGGTCACTGGGTTTGGACTCGGCTGTCTCGAGTTTCAGTTGTCCCAGGTCGTTGGAGTTTGAGTTGCCTCAGGCTTACCCAGGATTAAGGTTGGCAAGGTTTTGGGTTTCAGGGTCACTATCGAATATTCAAATTGGCTTTGGGTTTGAGTCTGATCAGATAGGGGTTTCCATCATGCATTCGTAGTGGCTATTACCTGAAAAATTCTGGTCACAAAATATTTCGACCGGGGTAGCAGACCAACACATGTCTTACAAGTGGATCAGCTTCTGGGGAGGGCCGGGCCAGGTCAACCTTCAGTTGTCAGATACCAAGCTAGGTTTGGTGTTAACTCCTAAGAAGAAAGGGAATGTTAAGAACCTGCATTCATTCTAGTTGGGAAACTCGGCCGAAAGATTCATTCTAGTCGAAACACTTGCCGGAAGGATTTGTTCTAGTTGATGTCACTCTTCTTGCTGTGACAGGTGATGACACCAGTAGTGGTTGAAATGAACCACCGACACAAGAATTTGTTCTACCTTCTCTGTGTGTAGAAAGAGAGAAAGAAAGAAAGAGGAAGGCAGGACAACGAGTGTTGGCCTGGACAAAGGTTGGTGGTATATAGGAACGATTACACTTAACCAGATCGGCATTTCCATTACCAATAGGTTATAAAAAAAGGGTCAAACCTTCTAAAAGTAATCCAATTTACCTTAATAGGTATGGTCAATCCCATATATAAAATATTAACACTTTTGTACGATCACAAGAGGTCCTTGAAATTAGGCTACCCAGTTTTCTACCCACTTGGAACCAGAGGTAATCAATAATGGCACAAAAATATATCAAACATTATCTCATGTAATTATTACAGATATAAAACTAAGTTAATATTACAAAAAAACTATGTAAATAAAAATAAATATAAGTTATATACTCGGAGAATCACATGCCAGGGCAGAAATTACCACCAAATTTTTTTTTGACAACATATAGAAGCACGGAATGCTCCTAGAAGGTATAAATAGAACGCTGATTTATAAGTTCAAACCATAAACTGTTCCTTCTACAAAGTTAATTTGCCCAGATATTTGATCAAACATTACCAAATGGCCTAGAATAGTACCCAGTTAAGAATAATCAGCAGGATCAACAACCTAAAACAGGAGAGGGGTCTTAAGTCAAACCGAACTCCTAGCAGAGTCTAATAATTTTAAGCCATGGGTCTTTAAAACCTTTGAATTGTCATGTCTAGGTCAACCAATGGGTTGAATTCGGTTGAATCAAGTGACACATTATAGTGCGATTGGAAAAGAGAATACTATTGACAGCAATCCCACCAAGTTTAATAATTCCTGCAGAAAAGCTAAAAAAAAGGTCCATCCAACCATGAAAATCTTTAATGGTCTGGGACCCATCAAGGATAAGTATCAATATAGAACGGCTAAAACACATCTTACATATTAATACCAGAACCACTCATGAATAGCAAGTACCAAAAGTACCAGAAATGTAAAACATCCGAAGAAAAGACTCTGGGGTCTTGATCAAGACCCAAAACAAAGACTTGTTTTCACAAAAATAGCAATCACAAAAAAAATATCAAACATATGTTCAATCAAATACAGATAGTACCTGAGTGCTGTCATAGCCGGCAGCTGGTTGAGGATACCCATGATAATGGCTTGGGGGAGGTACAGTGCTACCAGCACCAGGACTTTTACCAGGCCCTTGACTTGCTGGAGGCGGGTATCCACTATCTGCTGGTGGGTAGCCACTATCGCTTGGAGGATGGTAACCATGCGCAACCTGAGGATATCCTCCATCGGCTGCTGGGGGAGCATATCCACTTGCAGTTGGAGGATATCCACCTGTTGGGGGTGGATAGCCACTACCTGCAGGTGGATATTCAGATCCAGGAGGCGGCTGAGAGTAACCCACAGTAGCAGGAGGCTGGGCGTAGCCACCAGTAGCAGGAGGATATCCGCTAACAGCAGGTGGAGGGTAACTGCCATTTGGAGGAGGGTATGCGCCACTTGCAGGATATCCAGTGTTGGCAGGTGGATACCCACCTTCAGTAGGTCCAGGTGGGTACCCACCATATCCACCGTCTGAAGGGGGGTATCCACTGGCAGGGGCAGGAGGGTAACCGCTACTTGGCGGTGGGTATCCACCAGACTGAGGTGGGTAACCACTAGCATCTGGAGGGGGGTAACTGCCAGATGGCGGAGGATAGACGCCGCTGGGTGGAGGATACCCGGGGATTGGAGGAGGATATCCTTGGTTTGCAGGTGGATAACCAGGACCCGGTGGAGGGTATCCGGGAACAGCAGGGGGTGGTGGATACGCAGCACCCTCTGGCGGAGGGTACTCATAGGACGAAGCAGCGGCTGGCACTGTGTCTCCGCTACGGAGTGTTCTTGTTCTCAGCCGGGTGCAAACTTCTATTAGCGCCTCTCTTGCAGTATGCGGGTCCCCAGTAATCTGGAAAGACGCAATAATACATGTAATAAGTTGTAATACCATCAGGGAAGGATACAGCAAAGAAATTGCAGGTAAGGGCTACTAGGATTTTGGGGCCAGAAACATAAAAATTAGCTTTATTAGGAAGGTTGTACCAGTGGACCAGAATTATCACATCCAACTGGGCATACCTACGCTGCTATAAATGCAGGATTTCCCTTCCAAGTTAAAAGATATATATGTAAATACTCTGCTGATATATTTGTATAATTGAAGAATCTGAAAAAAATAACAAAAAAAAATTTCTTCACCTCTACGAGCTCGTCTTCTGGGGAAAGGAAGTTTGGCCTCATATCTTTGGTGTAAACCCTTATACCGGCACCAGTACGCCTTCGCATTTCACTAATTATTGTGCCTCCCTCTCCGATTATGCAACCAACCCTTTGAGAGGGAACAATGAGCTTTGTTACAACTGGCCCCTCGTCAGAAGGTGTTGTGTGGCTTTGAAGCTGAACCAGAGCCTTGATCACCTGAGATACAGGCTCTGCAAGGGTCTGAAACAGATAATGAAACAAGAGTATTGATTAAAAAACTGCACCATACTAAAACTAAGCAGTTCCATGCACTCTGAGGTACTAATTAATTATTAAGAAATCACTTAGAACAAGGGCTAACCCTTCACCAACAGAAAATCTACATGATATAACACACACAAACACACATGTATATTCTGTGATCCCTGGTTGTCAAATATAGGCAGATGACTAAAAAAACTTAGATCAGTAAAAGCTTTTTCCTACAGAATTAACTTCAGTAAATGGATTGAAGAAACTACCTCCTTTGCTGAGATTGCTAGGACCCGTTCATCATCCTCCTGTGGTTTCCTCAACTTGAAGGTGAGCACCAGTATTTTCCTCCAGCTGGCGTACATGGCTCCCACGTTTCCCAATTACCCCTCCGATTCTCCAAGCAGGGCACAACAATCTTAAAATAAACTCCTCGTACTTGTCAGAGCGACCTTTGCTATAGCCCCCCGAATTATATCCATAACCAGATGTGTCACTCCTGTAAGGGTCATATCCCCATGATGGTGGCGGAGGTCCTGGTGGACCACGAGGCGGGCCCCACATTGGGTTCTCGTAAGGTGGCGGTGGCGACTGGAAGCCTCCGTACGTACTCGCATATATAATTTCCTTAAGCGGCGGGTTCTCCTTGCGCGGGTTTACATGCAGATAGGTTGAGATCTGATACAAAGCCTTTTTAACCAGAGAAGGGATCCCAGAAATCTGAACATAAAACAAAATTAGGGATATAAGTCTATAATGTGTGACTTTAAAAGTGTTGATTTTTGCATTAGTTAAAATAACAAAAATAAACTGGGTACAAGGATGCTTGCCGCAGTGTACAAGTCACCCTTATGGAAAAAATATTTTCTTTTCTTGGAACAACCGAGATTTGATGAAAAATGACATTATCTAACATGCGCCATCGAGCATCAAAAATATATTTTAAATAACCAACTTCAGCAATGCAAACTCAAAGTTACCTAAACCATTTTTCCTCTATAGGATAAGAGACGCAGGAAAAACTACAGAAGATATTTTATTGTTTGTTAGGCTACATCTGGCATTTCCTCCAATTTGAGGCATGCTAGGTACAAACAGATTTTCTAGAAACCATAATTTACCTGGACCAGCTCGTCAGAGCGCATAGCGCATGGAGGGAGAGTATCAGGAGGCAGAACACGGATCCCAGCTCCAGTCTCCGCTCTCAGCTGTTGAATAATCGTGCCTCCCTTGCCAATCACACAACCGGCCTGGTTGCGCGGTATCAGAATGCGGCTGCTACCTCCAGCTCTTCACCACCACCATGCAATATTTCATCGGCCGCAATTCTGTCATTCACTTTCAATAGGGCGTCCTGGGCCGGGCAGAGGGGTTTCAAACCGTCCCCATTTAACTCATCAGTGCTGGTGAAATTCCCAGTTTCCGCAGGGTCTTCGTCTTGTTCAGCATCCTCAGACCGGTCACTCATATGGCTGTAGACAATTATGACCCTGTTGAGGGATGGGAAGAGAAACACGTGATTATTTAAGAAGAAAAAACGACAAACCAGAGATCAATTTTGAATAATTGGTTAGATTTTAATGGATCTATCAAGATTAAGCAATACTACAGAAACTGATATTTGTACAAAACCATATGGTAATATTTAAGGAAAGAAAAGTGAATAAAATACAAACTAGGGCAAAAGAGGCAAAAGATGACATATTACTGCATAACCATTTTGTTAATATTCAAGGGACAAAAATAAAATAAACAACAAACTAAGCAAGAAAGACAAAAAATGACATTATTTTTTCTGCATGACCAGTATGACCTAATATATTCAGTGTTTTTGCAATTTCATGTCCTAAAGAATACCAGATCAACCTGATTTCATCAATTTTTACCCTAATAATTTAAGCAAATCAAACCCTAACTACCTGTCATCAGACTCAGGCACAGCATCAGCCACCAGGATCTTTGCATTAGTCTCAGCTCGGAGAGACTTTATGATGTCCCCCCCACGGCCCAAAACGCTACCTATTTTTCTTATTGGGCATAGAATCCTGAAGAGGGTTTCAATAGGCGCTTCATCCCTTTCCTCTTCATTTGGCTTTTTCCGCTTTGCTGAACTGAAATTGGGGCTGCTAAAATTTGGGTTGTTCCACCGCTTCCTCGGTGGCCCCCCTTTGTACTTAGCTTTACCTCCTTGCATGTTTCTATTAGAGGCAAAGTATCGCAAATGCCTCTTCGCAAGAGTGTGAATTAAGTACCTGATGCTTCGCAACTCGCAAGAGAGAGAGCACCGAGAAGAAGGAGAAGGAGGCTACAAACCCTTGAGTTCTATTAATCCGGTTTTTTTCCGATTAGAAACGATATTTTAAACGAAGTGAGCCGGATCCGATTTATTTCGGTCCAATCGCCGACATTTTTCTTAATATCCAAAGTTTAATAGAAATTAATATTTATGTCCACAATTCTGGTTTCGCAAAAATTTTCATACCGGTCATAAAAATAGCCGGTTTACTCTCTCTGTAAGCCGACTATTTTATGGCCGGTTTACTTTTTTTTTTTAGACACTATGAAGAGCAAGATAATGAAATCTAACACTGAAAATTTGAATTTTTTTGTTTAAATTATTTGATAGATTATTTCTTTTGATATATAATTAGCATATTTATACTAACATACGCTAATTACTTGAAATTATGTTGAATTACACTATATTCAGTTAAATTACACTAAGTTACATTACATTACGCTAAAATACGGTAAATTACATTAAATTACATATGAATAGGGACGATATCTTCCCCGAAAAGGCGAAAAACGACGACGAAACTTCAAACGGCCATAAAACGGCGCTCAAGTGTCCGATTTCAGCAAATGACCGCTTTTCGGAAAACTTGCAAAAATACGCATGCGTCTGTTCCGGCAATCGGCAATGCCGGATTTAAAAAATTCAGAATTGCCAAAAAACAAAGGGAAGAGTCTCAAAACTTGAGTTGAAGTTTCCGATTAAGATTTTCATTTCTATTATTCAATCAAAGTAGCTCAGTAAATTAGTTACATAATGAACTTGTAGAATACCAATTTTTACTATTTTCAAAATTTTTTTACTATTTTTTATGATTCATGAAAGATGACACAAAATCGGTCTACTTGAGCTTAATTTTGCGTAATTTACCGTATTTCAGCATAATTAGCGAAGTTATTGTAATTTAGTGAAATCTAACGTAATTTAGTGTAATTCAACATAATTTATTGTATTATAGTGTAATTCAACATAATTTCAAGTAATCTAGTGTATTTTAGTATAAATATGCTAATTATAAATCAAAATAAGTAATCTAACAAAAAATTTAAATAAAAAATTCAAATTTTCAGTGTTAGATTTCATTATTTTGCTCTTCATAATATCTCTAAAAAAAGTAAAAAAAGAAGTAAACCGGCCATTTTATGGCTAGTTTACGAAGCCGGCCATTTTATGATTGGTTTGGACATTTTTGGCGAAAGTCAAGAATTCTGAACATAAATATTAATAAAAATATTAACTTTGGATATTAATAAAAATTCGGGTCCAATCGTTCGGTTCGATTCAGTCCGTTTTTTGTAACACGGACTAAAAGGAAGAATTTATTTTTTATAAAACATAATTAAAGGAAAAATAGAAAACCAACTTAATTACCTGCAAAATTTCAAAAAAACACAAGTACCAAATCCCATGGGATACCGAAGGGTTCGGTACATGGGTTCGGTACATCCCTCCTTGTACTCCTCTATACTAGTCCTTTTATCCCTCTGCAGTCTGCACTAGGCATTCTACTGAAAATCCAAATTTAAAGGATAACGAAAGGTTTGACACATCTAGGGGGGCAACGAGCTGGCTCGGTCCGAGCAAGGTCCTAACTCAGTTTGTTAATTTTAGATCGAGCTACAACCGAGTGAGTTGGACCTAGGACATCCAAACTAAAACCTCAGCTTGAAATCGTGACAAGCCAACTCAAGCTAGCTTACGAGCTGGCTCGCTGGGTCTGACTGGATCTAGTTTTAAGAAGAAAATAAATTATACAAACTTTTTGGATCAAGCTGATTTGAGCTAGATAGTATAAAATGCACACAAATTCATACAAATTCACAAATTGATGCCTAGCCGAGCTAGCTCGTGAGCTGGCGAGCAAGCTAGGCCCCAGCTTGAACTCGTTAATTTTTACCGAGCTAGTGGCGAGCTAGCTCGTTAACAGCTCGGTCCAGTAACGAGCGAATCAGATGCGAGTCACGATCGAGCCACGAGCTACGAGCTTTTTTGCCACCCCTAGACACATCCCAGAGCCAGAGGTATCGAATCAATAGTTCGATACAATGTCTTTTACCCCTCTATACTAGACAGTTCACAAAAATCTAAATTTAGAGGGGTACTGAACTCTTGATTCGGTACACCTCCTATATCAAATATTCAAATGAAGGGTTCGGTACCCCTAAATTCAAATTTTTTTAAGGTATTGACATAATTTTTTTTAATAAAATTTGTGTTCTTTAAATGAAAATTGGTGCACCGTAGTCCGAATTAATTAGATTATAAATTATTTGTACGTCATCGATGTTTTTTTAATAATATATCAATGCATTGTTTCAAACTTTAATAACTTTTGGTAGGAAAATCTGATTTGAGCATATGACCCCAATGCAGAAAGTTCATAAAGAGATAGAGGGCATGGTTTCTCAAACTATGCGGTGCACGAAAGCTGACAGAATCAAAATTGTAAAAGAAATAAATCGATTAATGCCTCAAAACTTCAGTTGAAATTTATGATCCTCGAAATTTCTTTTATTTCAAACAGAAATGACCTGTTATTCATCATAAATTTAATTAGACAACAACCAATCTAAAATTGAGTCCAATATTTCAAACAGTGGTACTGGTAATTGCTTGAAATTTCACTATAACAATTAAATTGGTACACTGTACACATCGTTTTCAACACATTTTTAAGTTCATATAATAAAGAGTATAAAGAAAGAAATTGTGGAGCGATCTAGCAGCAATCCAGCAAAGTAGTAAGAACATAAACAAAGAAAGAAGCATTACCGTACCAAGAGGCAAGAGCATAAAGACCCATCCAACAGCAACTGTACCAGTACCACTGTTGCAAACTAATAGTAAATGGTAAATTGCAATTACCAGTACCACTCTACTTTGTGCTGTGTACTGTGTACCAATTACCACTGTTGAAAACCATAATTGGCAAATTGTAATAGCCTAATAGTAACCGAGTATCATCTAAATCAATTTCTGATGCGAAATTGAATTGATGCAGTTCATTTTGATGTTTTCAAATTATGGGTTTCTTCTTTCAAAAGTGTATCAGATCTCTAATATTTAATTAAATCCATTAATTATTCTCCTTCTTTGAAAATGTGTGAATCATGAAAGTGTTTTCAATCTATTTTTCTTGTTGATTGTCTTCTGTGTTGCTCATACCCCTTTACATCATTAGTACCCGTTAGTTTTAATACATTTATGCTCTAATTAATGGACTTCTTAACTGTAATTCATCTCTTGAACCTCTTGAATTTATAGAAGTACCTCTTGAATTACCTCTTGAACAACAATATTTGAACCTCTTGTGTAATTCAACCAATTCAAGAGGTACTTCTATAAATTTGTTCTTGTTATTAACGTAATTAAATGTATTTCCTTTAATGGCTCTTTAAAATTTGGGATTCTGTGAATGTAAGATCTTGTTGTTATCATGCATTTAGTCAAATAAATGCTCACGACTTTTTACAAACTAATTCCATGTGTTATGGTTATTGCATAGTATATTGTTTGTGAGAATGATTTGTTGTAAAGGAAACCATGAGTTGTTCCAATTTGAGGTGAAAATAATTGTTTGTTAATACCAATTTTAGTAATTATTTGTGAGAATGATCATTGTTATTTAGTAATTTTATGATCATTGTACCAATTTTATGATTTTTTTATCATATAACCCTTGTGATTTTTTATTAGTAATTCATAAAGTGTTTTGATTTGTGATTTTTTTCTTTAAATTATCAATAGAGAATGGACAAATACTACAAGACGCGACCTAAATTTCCACTTGATTCATCTTCACAAGGATTACAACAAATCGGGTCTAGTCCTAGCAAAAAATCGGGTATAACCTCTTGAATTTTTTTTGCAACTGTAAGTTCGCCTACCCCTGGCAAAATTCTTAGCTTCGCCACTACTTGAATGTAATACATTATATAAGAGAACATGGTAAATTGATGTCTAATAAGTGGGTGCAAATCCTAACCATGTCATATCACATAATTCTATTGCTTTCAAACTCTTTGGTAATAAGAGAATTGCCTTTATAAATATGCCATTAAACATCAGTTCCTAAAATATCAACCAAATCACTTTCTATTATTAAAGAAAAGATAACCATTCCATAGGAATCGTCTTTCATAACAGAGTGAACAACATTCCGATTATCACGATAAAGATATACTGTGTTTCCAAGCAAATTTAAATGTTGCGCTTTTGATTCTCGAGCTTGGATACAGCCTTTGAAGCATTTTCTAGCAGCATATGCATGTACTTGTCCTCTGCTTTCTCTCGGATATCAATGTGCCTTTGAGCCTGGTATCAAAGGAGAAAAGGTTTAATCAAGGATATCGAGTTATCAATACCGGTGTGTTGAATTTGGTTTTGTGATTGTTTAAGTTAATTTTGGGTTCAAACTGTCAAGAAATCATCCGACACATAAAAAATATAAAATAAATAAGTAGATAAATGAAGGAAACAAAAATGAAAATTGCTGAAACAACTGGTAATGTGAGTCCAGCACCAGTATATTATTTTAGTCCCTGCACAGCATATTGTCAGGATATTATTTGTCAGTTCCAGTACCAGTGTCTTCCTGGTAGCATGAAGCGGCGTTAATATGCACCATCAAGTTTTATTACAATGCAGGAAACTGAATACAGATCAGGTCATGAGAATGCTAGTTAGTTAGAATTGTAAGGAACATGAGATTCTGTATTCGATTTGTTTGCTGTGTTGTAAACTAAACTGAAGTTAATATAACCCTTGACAGTTGCTGTCAAGTTTTCGAAAAAAAAAAAAAGGTTTTATTACAATGCATGTAGCTGCATGAAAATCTAAACATGTCTAACTGATAATACTAAAGCTATTGTAAATATGTTACCTCAGCCTCCAGCAGAGCTTTTTCTTGGCTCCTGAGAAAAAAAATGAGAGAAGAGAAATTTTTTTATCTAGTAATAGATTAGAGTGTTTGATTTTTCAATTAATTTTTTGTTACTAGTAAACTGAATAAGGAAAATCAGTTCTGACATGACTACTCCAGTAAAATATGTTAAATCATATAGAACATAATTTATCCCACAATTAGTGTAACTTCTACAATTAGTTAAATCTCCTAATAATATTATATTGTTGCATTTTAAAAAAAGTTACTGTATATGATTGAAAATAAGGAATTCTTACTGAGAAGCAATATTGTGGGATGAGTTGGAGCAACCTTGGGAACCTAAAAGGTAAGCATTATCAAAGCCAAAATTTAGAAAAGATTAAACAAAAATTTCAGGTGGAAAAGCGAAAATATACAATATCACCCACAAAAAAAATGCATCTATGTATTCATATAAAAAAAATACATAGAATAAAGCAAAAAAAAAAAAATGAATAACTTGGCAAAACTTTTAAATGTCTAGTAGGTAATGGCTTTGAAAAATTAGAACAATCTACAGCAGGAATCAACAAAGCCCTTTATTTCAAGAACAAATACAACAACTTTGTGTTGTATATGGATCAAATATTCAAATACATGTATCTAATTGAATTCTTGCTATAGCAATTCATGTTTTATAATTCAAAACTGACCATTGTTGTTTTGTTTATCCATCTGTAGCAGGTTTACTCCTCCAGTAGTTATCTCTGTCATAACATAAAAGATATCAAATTAGCTGTGTAGTAATAACAAAAATCGGTACATAAAACGATTAAAATATATTGAAGAATCAATCATTGGTATTCTAAAGCTAAAATAAAAGAAAATGCTCTTTGTACTCTGCTGTTTCAAGAAGTATACGATGGGGACTGTGATATTAAGTATAGAGAGAATAGGGAGGAACTTTATTTCTAGCTTGACAATATACGGTTAAAATAACTACAAATATATATAAACCTGGAAACAAGAAAGGAAAAATATCCCTCCATGGTGAAGGAAATCAAATAAATTTAAAACAGAATCTATAATTAATAACATTGCTCAAAATGGAAATAAATATATTGCACCATATATACAAAGTATCCAAAATAGACCGAGATAATAAAGATATATATATATATATATAGAGAGAGAGAGAGAGAGAGAGAGAGAGAGAGGTTGGCTACTCTACTTACATAAGCATATGAGGGCATATGCTTATAAGTTATTTTTGCGTTTTCAATGTCCAAATGGTCGATCTAAAGCACTCAACATGTTCTCCATATTAATAAGTGTTTAGAAACGAAATTTTACATTTTTTGGAATTTTTTTACTATTTTTCTAGAATTTTTCAAAACAGTGGTTTAATATGATAAAAAAAAATAAAAAGAATCTGAAAAATGCTATTTTGAAAAATTCTAAACAAATAGTAATAAAATTCCAAAAACTGTAAAATTTTGTTTCCAAACACATATTAATATGGAGAACATGTTGAGCGCTTCAAATTAACCATTTAGACATTGAAAACGCAAAAATGACTTATAAGCATATGCTCTCATATGCTTATGTAAGTAGAGTAGCCACTCACTATATATATATATATATAGAGTATGGCTAACATGCTTCCTCTAGCATTTCGGCCTCGTGCTTCCGGAGGCATATCTTAGTGTTTGATGTTCAAACAACAAATTCAAACCGTTAGATGTTCAATCTATATTAAAATGTACTTGGAGACCAAATTTTACATTTTTTGGAATTTTTTACTATTTATTAAGCCACTTTGAAAATTCCAGATCATATGGTCCAGACTGTTTTTACTGTTCATCCGGATCTGGAATTTTCAAAGTGGCTTTATTAATTTTGGCTTGATTGATGTAACTTTTTTTATTGTAGTGTTATGTTGTACTTTAATTTATTTTTTCAATCATAATTTGAATGTCAAAATTATTACTGATAATTTGCATTCAATACACTTTTTTATATAAGTAATCATGTTATTTTCTTTAGTGATTTAAAAAAATATATATTTATTGACAAGACAAATTTTTATAGAAGATTGTTAATAAAATTTGTGAAGTTAGATAAAATAAATTGATAGATATATATAATGTTGATAGATATTAATAAATAATAAAATCTTTCACTGTAGTAATTTTCTTAAAAAATAATAAATCATATAACTTTTAAGGAAACAGATTTAAGCAAATAACATATTTTATAAAACATAACTTTTATGGAAAAAAATTATGTGGCAATCCATGAGAGAAAATCAAATTTTAAAGAAAATCATAATGAAGGATAAAATTGTCTATATAGTAAAATAATTAGATAAGGTTGTATTAATAAAAAAATTAGTAGTTTTAATATCACTATCTCACAGAAAATCATCTCTTTTATATAGACACTATATAATTACCAAAGTGCATGACTTGCAATTCCAACAATTATAATCTCCTAGATGACGTAACTACGTTAACTAAAACACATTTGATTATTTGACCAAAATAAATTTAATTTTCAATAATTTCACTGTAAAAGCTAACAATTAATTTGGATGATAATTCAAAGTTTATTCTAATTCCAATTTTAGTTATATATATTGCCCTCCGACTCTCTCACTGGAATTAACAAATGTAATACAGACATGCATGGTCTGAACTCTGAAGCGTCTCTAAAGTTTTGTTTGTTTATTTATTTCTTACAACAATCAGCACTACTCTGATACAAAAAAATAAGCATACAACAGCTTGTTTCCATAGAGATTAGAGAGAGATAAAAATATATAGTTTCTGCTAGAAACATTTAAAATGTAGACGCCAGAGATAACGAGTCGTACGACTTATCAGAAGAAGCAGATGAAGAGATAGAATGGTATTGGGACAACACAAGTAAAACTTTTGTAAAGATACAGAGAGCTGGTGGGTTTGGTAGGAGGGGACCTGCTTGACCCGATCCGCGACCATATCCTCTTCCCGATCCGGTGCAAGCTTGACCGCCTCTAGTCTCGGTTTGCAGAGATCGTCGCAGCTCCATGATGCGATCAGATGAAACTGAGAATCGGTGAAGAGATAGATGGTAGAACGCAGCCACTTGAGCAAGAGCTGATCTTGCTCTAATGCCACGAAAGAAAGCTCGTTACAAGTAACAACCCTCCATTCCTACAAACCCAGCATATATATCTCAGAATCTGGTAAAGATCGACCACTCAATAAATTTAACGGTGGCTACCTCAAGCTAGACAAGAGGGAAGATTTATTGATTTGAGATATATGTGACAAGTTAAGAGGGGAAAATAATGAAATATATACTTCTGTAGCCTCTACGGGAGCCGTTGTATAAAGATGGCAATTTGGTATTGTTTTGTGTAGGTCGTCCGATTAATCTGACTGTTCAAATAATTTAAAAAATTTATCCTTAAGTTTAGACCGTTTGATTTTGTCAGTTCCGAATAATGATTATTTGTTGTTATAATAATTATAAACTTTAATATTACATATTTTCTCCTCAAAAATTTATAATATCATATTTACTCTTTAAAATTGTAAAAACTCACATATTTATCCATTATAACTCTACAATATATTAAATATACCTAAAACTAATTAAAAATACTATTTGAAACTCTAAACTTCACTTAGACCATTATACCCTTCTGCCCTTCCCTTTCTCATTCTTTCTCTCCAATACTTACGCTCCACTCTCCCGTCAAATTTTCTTCTCACCACACTTGCCCTCTCTGATACGCCATTGTCGTCCTTCTCCATTTGTCCCGCTGCCTTAATTTTAGCGTCTATGTCTCGCCCTTCTCCCATACGGCATTGTCGTCTCTATCTTTGTTGTCCCTTTCCATATGAAATTGCATGTTTTGATATATTGTTGTTGTTGTGATTGTAGTAAACTGGTAAAAATAATGTACTGGTATCACTTTGGTTAATATCCGTACCAGTACTCAATCTGACCTAAACCAGTGCAGTGATGTATATTGTCAAGTTATTTTGGCCTTCTTTCAAAAGAAAAAAATAAACCAGCTGGGAGAATATCTCGAGTACATTTTACTCCTTTAGTTTTTACCTGGCTTGCACTTCTTTGATTGTGCATGTGCAGCAACACTTTCTTTTTTACTGTTTTTCTTTTTTGACTAATTGTTCTCAGTTCTCTCAGATTTATCATTTACTTTTATCTATCTTATGTAAGGTGTTGACTAACTACATACAACTTGTGGAACCCCAAACTATGTTGCTCCTGAGGTAAACATATGCATTCTTTTTTCAAATTTTATTTGTACAGTACTTGTGGATTCAGATAGAAGGAGCTTGGAATTTGGAATAAAAAAAATAGAATTTTCCATCCTGATACTCTACACTTGTTGGTGCTAAGCAAGGATGGATATGATGGATCAGCTGCAGATGTTTGCGTCTTGTGGAGTTATTTTATTTGTTCTGATGGCTGGGTATCTTCGCTTTGATGAAACTGATCTTCCAGCTTTGTATAAGAAGGTATCATTTCATGTTTGCATTTTGTGATGAAGTTAAAACATATAATCAGAAAAGTGAAATTTACTGCAATCACACAACAATAATATATCAAAACATGCAATTATATATGGAAAGGGACAACAGAGGTAGATACAACAATGCCGTATCAGGAAAGGGACGAGACAAAGATGCTAAAATTAAGCCGGCGGAACAACTGGAAAGGGACGACAATGCCATATGAGAGAGGGACGACAATGCCATATAAGAGAAAATAAGCTCTCTTTTTTTTCACAATTCCAGTATTTGATGGCTAACATAAATGTTTTTGTAACCCCAACCATAGCCACAACCATAGCCTCTGTCAAACAGTCAGGAGTGAAATTTTAACTAAATCAAATTTGCAGAAATTAAACTCACAAGATCAATAATTATTCCTAAAGTAGGAAAAATAAATAACAATACGACCATAATGGAAAGTGAAGCTAAGATGAACAAAACCAATGGAATAATGTGCTATAACTATAAGGAACATAGTCCAAGCTTGAACTGAAACTAATTTACAATAAAGTGAATCCTAACAATAACATTTCTAGTATTTCTTTTGACAACATGATTTGCATCTCTAGCTACCTACTCACTGCCTCTTAGGAGTACAAATTTTTGTTTAGCAGCTTCTCCAATTCATTTATATTCTCTCCTAACTCCTAAGTGAAGCTTTTTGAAACAAGCATATTGATTATTACCGACACTGTTAAATGGCAGCTTTGATCTCCAAGCATTTCTATCCCGCCATTCTCTCTAAGCAAAGAAAAGAATACAAACAAATATGATGAGTAGCAATATAATGGAAAAATATATAAGAAAAGATGCAAACAGCAAAGCAGTCTTAACTCCAAAATACAATATTATCACACCCTGAACTTATCGCTTCATAGCTTACACTCATTTTGGCATTGCCTGTAAACGCCCGTTCTGCCTAACTTAGAAAAGCAGTCAGTACTTCTCTAAACAAAATAGAGGCGTCCCCGACTTGAGGCAAATCTGGTTGGAATTCAATTGTAACAATCATTATTACATGTCTAAACTAACAAATTACGTCCCAAACAAAAGGGCATCCTTAATAAAGCAACATAACCAGTTTATCCAAAACTTCGACCATTCATGTCCAGTATGTCAACACTGGCAACATCTAGTAAATAATAAGCAATTGTTAATGAAATTTAGAGGCTTCATCTCCATCTTTCTCTTAAAAGAAAATTTCACATAAGCAACTGATAAGGTTAGGGGGACCATGTCAGAACCAAACCGATACAGAACTCTATTCTCAGATACTATTGCTCATTGTAAATCGTGCTCTAATCCGTCTCCTTGACAAGTCTGTATCCTCTGAGATATCTAAAATTCTGTTTATCTAAAGCCTGGTCAGCCAGTTTACTATGCTTTGATATTCGTGCAGAAATGATTTGAACAGTCCGGATTTTCCACAGATCAACTCAAAATTTGAGATATCTCAAGGAATGTGAATTCCTCCTTGACATGCTTCCATTGATTAACTATTTCCAAAAAAAGAAAGAATAATAAGAGCACAGAAAAAAATTTACTTTCTTAATGAAGTACATACTTTTTAAGGTCACAATTAGCATTAAAAATAAGTTCCAAGCATATTACATTATTTAATTTACAAGCCCATAGAATAGGCCTAACACAGATCATGATGATGATACACTCTGTCTCTCTACAGAGAGATGTACGTTCAAATTCCACAAGAGGCATCTAAAAGTAACGGATGTTGGAACTCACATGAGTCCTTATTTAAAAAAAATGTTGCAAGCCCATTATTTATCAAATTTTGCAATTGAGGCCTTGTTGATCCAAAAGTTTATCACTTAAACCTTCAATTGACAAGAAAAGGCACAAACAGTACCAAAGTCATAGAAAATACTAGTACCAGTAGTTAAACGGAATGTAAGCACGGGTAAACCTATTAACCCAGATTTTATCCCCTAAGAATCTCAAATTTCAGAAATGGGTCCAATACCAAAATCACCAAATTGGTCAGCTAAATATGCAAAACTTTTCAATTGTTGAAATTTTTTCAAAACCGAGTTAAACATTCAAGGATCGCAACCATTTGATTAAAAATCAAATTTGAGCAACAATTTCAATATAAACCCTCAAGTTTAAGTTTGGACAAAGCTAGCCATCATCAAAACTGAGACATTTTCAAGTAAACAAAATGCTACAAGCCCCTTTTTATCTGTTGTACTGTAAAGTATGCCACAAAAGCTCTAAATAAAGTCACTAATGACAATACAAGCAAATGAGAGAAAAAACTGACATAGAGCTATGTGAACAATTCTTGGATTTTGATTTCTACTCTACTAAATTAAAGAGAAGAATTAATCATTACCTTGAGCCGATAACATGTCTAGCTGAAAAGCTTTTGGTCTTAACAATAAGGTTAATCCATATGCAGTGCATTTCATTTAGAAAAGGCTTTTGGTTCTAACTATGATCTATCTGAATAAAGCTTAGAGTAGCTTAATGGTTCAACACTTTTTGCAGTTTTCCACTGCAGAACTGTAATGAGTACAATCTAAAAAATTATTATCTCCCATCATCTTTTACCAATCAGTTATATAATGAGACAGCAAACAGAATATTAGAACCAAAATACCTACTTATACTTAAGTGGAGTCAAAATTAATGGTGATTTTCAAAGATCTTGATAAATGTCACTAGAGAATTGCTTGACGATCACAGCCAGGCTTTCAAAAATCAATCTCAACAAAATTTGGAACCTCAATCACCATTCATTTTGAATTTTCCAAGGAAGCAAATCTCCAAGTCAACCCAAGTTTGTGAGTAAAACTGCTACAGAACCTTTATTCTTCATCAATATTGAATCACAACACAATTAAACATGAATATGAGCCATTAATTGGTTGTTTCAATCAAAACCGAAATAAGAGAGAGGTGGGAAAGAATTTGGTACCATGAACAAGGGAAATGGCAGTAGGGGCTCTGCTTCTCCCAGCTGCCACCACTCGAGGATTGTAGTTTTATTGAACAAAATAGTTGGAAACGAGTCCTGACTACCTTTCACTTGACAAGAATGAAGAGCAGAAAGAGCTGTAACTCGTGTACATGATAAATTGAACATAGGCCAAACTCCCATGAGGGATAGAATTTGCTGAAATAAGGTAACTCCACTTATCAACTGCCTCAACTTCAGTGATCCAAACGGACATTTATATTAAATAAAGTAACATCATAAAACATGGCTACCTATTATCATGAGCAATTACAATCTTATGAACTTCAATATTATTAAAAACTACTGAACTGCTATAAGCATCCCTAGCATTTTCTTGACAATCAACAATCAGACAACAATGCAACTACTTTGAATTTTCATCTATTAAGCATACCTTTCCCCCTAACTATTGTCAAGCTTGCCAAGATCCAATTGTTTGGATCTAAACAACCTAGCCTACAAAAACATAAAGCCCTAATCCCAATTTTACACAACACAGCTAAAAAAACTACAACAATAGGTATGCACTGCTGACATGGCATCACCAGCCCCACATAGGTCTCTCAAGTGTTGCCACATAGGTCTCTCAAGTGTTTCCCATTCTAACATATCACCCCTCTTCATTGTCATAATCCTCTTCCTCTTCATCAACCTTCTGGTGTGCCAGAGCAAACTGGACTGGGTCCACAGCCATCTTCTTCATGTCATCCACAGACCAACCAGGATACTCATGTTGTCTATCCTGAATCATCTCTGACGGTTGTGGCCCTGTTGAGGCTGAGGGGCCCACCTCATCAGTGCGTACGGTGGAGATACCCGGGTCATCCTCATTATGACGGGGAGCCGCCTCTCTCTCAGCCACATGTGCACCATTTCGTCTGCGCCGGCTACTACCACGTGGTGCCCTGGCCTCAGGCAGTACCAGAACACCAGTGCTACTGTTTGCATTGTACGCAGGAACAGCATCCTGTAACTAATGAAAGTCATGGTATACATTGTTAACATCCGCATGCAATTGGGTCCCACCATGTAAAATAAGGTTCAAATGTATGCATACACAGAATTGTAACACTAGTATATATAGATCATTGCAGCATTTTAGTGTTTGTTGATGTTTAAAAAAAAATACATTAGCACAATGAAGCATAAGAATGTCACCAGAAATCTCTTATATGCGCACAGACACACTATCTCGTGTTAAATATATACAAATACTTTAACGGAACAAATTGCTAGCAATGTTTTGAAGGGGCAACATGATGCTGTCAAATCCAGATAATATGTAGTCATGATGGCAACCAAGCAAAAATAAACGAAGAGTTACAATTCTAGCCTTCTTCAGCTGTCCTTCACTTTCTTCCTCCTCAACTGTTCTCCTGAATTAAGCAAAGAACATTGAAATCTAACAACACAACTAATTGACTTTATAGTCATATTAGACCAAGAAAAAGATTGGACCTTCTTTGGGTAGATCTTCTCTTAGCACTGCCACAATCGCTACCCCCCATGTCTGGTACTTTGCTCACTATCTCTCTAAGGAAATCATAGTGATTAAAGCCATGCACACACTGTTTCCTGGGAAGAAATTGAAGCCAAAATTTAAAATAACAAATATCTGTCAACACCTCAAAATGCTGGTATTACAAATAAGGGTTCAATAAATTCAAGAAACAAAATATGGCTTACAAATGCTGGGAGCTCATTAACTTCATGCCTCTTTGCAAAGTAATGTTATAGGTCCTGCCACAGAGGTCTTGGAGAAACATTTCAAGTGCTTTGGCTGTGTACATACAAAATTGAGTTATATAATGTATAGAGATTTCAATTGCAAAGCATTACACACTCAATGTTCGATAAATACTAGAAGAGGGCTTAACATGAGGCTATCTAAATTACCTAAATTGAGATTTGATAGAACTTACAAACTAAAACAGGTACAATTGAGATATGATAGAACTTACAAACTAAAACAGGGACAGCCATTTCCATTTTGCCCACATCCTCGTCAGCTTGCATCATCTTCTTTATTCGTGCCTGCAAGAAATTAAGACAAATTAAGATATAATTCACCAAATGGAATTAATAATTCAACTAACCTCAAAGTATAAACGACACAAAAGAAAACTTGGCCTCCACAAGCAGCAAGAAGGTTATAAGTTCATGAAATAATTAAGAAACTGTACTATCTAAAAAGAAAAAAGAAAGAACCAATTACTTCGTCATACGGATTGAATCACAACATAGAGAAGAAGATGTTAAACCCTGTGATACGCACGCGAAAACCCCAAAGATAAAGTCACCAAGAAAACTTGCAATTTCACTCAAGGGAACAAATTGGTCGACACTTGAGAACAAATAAAAACCCTAAAAACAAATGAGAGGAAGCAAAAGCTTACCACAAGGAAGCGAGTGTCGAGCTTCTTCCTCATTTTTGCTACTCGGCCACTCAGAACCTTAATTTGACCGAAAGATAGGGTTTATCAAACTGGAGCTGAGAAATAGGTCGCAGTGTGGTTAAATAGAAAGAGGGGAAAAAAGACCCCCGATTAGTTTCAATTCTTGGTAAATTTTTAGATTAATTTGTTCCACGATAGCTCAGCCAATGGCAGTTCTAGTAAAAGGGGAAAGACGAGATATGAAAAGAGTAAAAAACGCGGTGTTGAATCACTGTGGCACTTCAAAACGCGAACTATGAACAGTTAGATATTTAGTTCGACAATTGATAATCAACAATCAGACAACAATGCCACTACTTTGAATTTTGATCTATTAAACATACCCTCCCCCCATAACTACTGTCAGAGCTTGCCAAGACCCAATTGTTTGGATCTAAACAACCTAGCCAAAAAAACATAAAGCCCCCTCCCAATTTTACGCAACACAGCTAAAAAAACTACAACAATAGGTATGCCCTGCTGACATGGCATCACCGGCCCCACATAGGTCTCTAAAGTGTTGCCACATCAGCATCCTGTTCTAACATATCACCCCTCTTCATTGTCATAATCCTCTTCCTCTTCGTCAACCTTCTGGTGTGTCAGAGCAAACTGGACTGGGTCCACAGCCATCTTCTTCATGTCATCCACAGACCAACCAGGATACTCATGTTGTGTATCCTGAATCATCTCTAATGGTTGCACATCCTGAATCATCTCTGACGGTTGTGGCCCAGTTGTGGCTGAGGGGCCCACAGAAGCAGGTGCATTCTCGCTGAAATCAACATTCAGGTCGAAATTGCGAACAGGCACGGCATTTTCTTTTGCAGAATCAGAGAGCGCTGTGGTGAGGTCCACCTCATCAGTGTGTACGGGGGAGATACCCGGATCATCCTCATAATGATGGGGGGCATCAATCTCAGCCACACGTGCACCACCACGTCTGCCCCGGCCACTACCACGTGGCCTGCCCCTGCCCCGGCCAGTACCGGAAGGAGCACCACTGCTACTGCTTGCATTGTACGCAGGAACAACATCCTGTAACTAATGAAAGTCATGCTATACATTGTTAATATCCCCATGCAATTGGGTCACACCAAGTAAATTGAGGGTTTGTTAATATCCCCATGCATGCATACACATAATTGTAACACTAGTACATATAAATCATTGCAGCATTTTAGTGTTTGTTAATATTTTTTTTTAAAAAAAATACATTAGCACAGACACACTATCTCGTGTTAAAAATATACAATCTCAATACTTTAACGGGACAAAATTGCTAGCAAAGTATTTAAAAGGGGCAACATGATGCTTTCAAAAACAAATAATATGTAGTCGTGATGCAACCAAGCAAAAATAAACAAAGACTTACAAAACTAGCCTTCTTCAGCTGTTCTTCATTTTCTTCCTCCTCGACTGTTTTCCTGAATTAAGCAAAAAACATTGAAATCTAACAACACAACTAATTGACTTTATAGTCATATTTGACCAAGAAAAAGGATTGGACCTTCTTTGGGTAGATCTACTCTCACCACCACCACCGTCGCTACCCCCCATGTCTGGTACTTTGATCACTATCTCTCTAAGGAAATCGTAGTGATTAAAGCCATGCACACACTGCTTCCTGGGAAGAAATTGAAGCCAAGATATAAAATATAAAATATCTGTCAACACCTCAAAATGTTGGTATTACAAATAAGGGTTCAATAAATTCAAGAAACAAAAGATGGCCTACAAATGCTGGGAGCTCACTGTCTTCATGCCTCTTTGCAAAGTAATGTTATAAGTCCTGCCACAGAGGTCTTGGAGAAACATTTCAAGTGCTTTGGCTGTGTACATACAAAATTGAGTTATATAATGTATAGAGGTTTCAATTGCAAAGCATTACACACTCAACGTTCGATAAATACTAGAAGAGGGCTTAACATGAGGCTATCTAAATTACCTAAATTGAGATTTGATAGAACTTACAAACTAAAACAGGGACAGCCATTGCAATTTTGCCCACATCCTCGTTAGCTTGCATTATCTTCTTTATTCGCGCCTGCAAGAAATTAAGACAAATTAAGATATAATTCACCAAATGAAATTAATAATTCGACTAACCTCAAAGTATAAACGACACAAAAGAAAACTTGGCCTCCACGAGCAGCAAGAAGGTTATAAGTTCAAGAAATAATTAAGAAACTGTACTATCCAAAAAAAAAAAAAGCGAATACTTCGATACGCAAGCCAAAACCCCAAAGATAAAGTCACCAAGAAAACTTGCAATTTCACTCAAGGAAACAAATTGGTCGACACTTGAGAACAATAAAAACCCTAAAAACGAATGAGAGGAAGCAAAACCTTACCGCAGGAAAACGAGTGTCGAGCTTCTTCCTCATTTTTGCTACTCGGCCACTCAGAACCTTAATTTGACCGAAAGATAGGTTTTATCAGACTGGAACCGAGAAATAGGTCGGAGTGCGGTTAAATAGAAAGAGGGAAAAAAAGACCCCCGATTAGTTTCAATTTTTGATAAATTTTAGATTAATTTGTTCCACGATAGCTCAGCCAATGGCAGTTCTAGTAAAAGGGGAAAGAGAGATGAAAAGAGTAAAAAAAACGCGGTGTTGAATCACTGTTGTCCTGTGTTCTTCAAAACGCGAAATATGAACAGTTAGATTTTTAATTCGACGATTGATACTTTGAACAGAGTCTATCATGATTGGATAACTGGAGAGGATTATCATGGGACCCATGGTTTGCACTATTTACCAGAAGCGCTTTCCTACGGCGGCTGTCCAAAAGATTATAAAAGCCGTTATCGCAAATTTCAGGCCCAAATATACAGGCCTCTAAATGATAAAGTCAGCCCAGCTGTAATTATTTGGGCCCCCGAAATCAAACTCATAGAATGAATTGAAATAAAATTACTCTTTCTCTAGTTTCTCAATGAAATCCAAGTTTAGAATTGCAATTTTCTTCTTAATTTTACGGTTGAATCAATGTAGTGCAAGCATATGAAGCAAAATCTTTTTGGTAGTCTACATTTTCTGCAAGTATACAGGGGGAGCTCCCCGTTTGGCAAAAATATAATAATTCTCTTAACTTCAAAATAATTACATAAAATAATGTCCTCAAGCATAATTAAATCCCAGAATGCAGTAAAAGCAGCAAAAGCAGAATACAGTTTGTCATTTGCTACAACAAAAGCTGATCACTTTTTTATCCCCGGTGCAATAATTTTGGGGAAAGAAAAAACTGTACCAACAGCCTTTGTAGAAAGGGTCAGGTTCCGTAGACAATATAAAACAGAGCAAAATAAACAAGATTTTGAGCTAAAGCTTGATAACCTCGACTAAAGGTTTAGCATTTTTTTTTCAAACTGCAAGCCTAAAGCTCACCTTGCAATTTGTACTTCGACAAGCAATTATCAGAAAAGAAAATATCTACGGAAAAACTGAAGAGAATTACGAATCCTTTGCAAAAGCAGCTTCCAAAGTTTGCAACCAATTCACATACTGGCCCTGCTCCTTGTTGTGCAAGTGCTTCAGAAGAAAATCCGTTAGCTCAGTAGTTATACCTCTCGATACCAGATATTCTTTGAATGCCTGTTGCAACTTTGGATCCAAAGTGCTACAAAATGTCATAACAATATTATTTCAATTTGTACTGTCTAAACAGTGAAACTGCAACACCAAATGATGCAATAGGAAGACAGTATATTATAACCTTGAGATATAAATGGCATGGGATCAGCATGGCCTTGGACCAATAGTTGTATACAAGCACCACATAAAACTAATACAGGACTACAGATTTGTGTACCAGTATGAAAACTTCTCAGTTCCAATTTGCCACAATGTCAAGGTTCACTATAGATTCGTTTGACAGGTACAGCACATTGGCTTGGCAATGTTAATAGTAGTTTATGTACCAATAATGCATTGGTATTAGTATAATATATTTTACAAATTCACGACATAAAAATGAGAAACTGTTTCCCATGTAAATCAAGCAACAATAGTAAACTAATTCTATCTCGGCATTTTCACAAGCACGTCCTCTGCAATAGTATGAATCGCCAAATTTAAAAAAAATAAATAAATAATAAACATCACCTGTACTCTGGTCCCAAATACTTCCCTCCAGTCCCTAATTCGTTAACAGAGAAATGGTACCACGCGCCCCTCACATCAAAATCAGATGAAGTCCCACCTACATTCACACTCCTATCAAACACGCAACAGTCAAACCTCACCACCGGCCCAAAAGCCGGTTTCTTCACACAGACTTTCATGCGCACTTCTTGCAAAGGCGCTTCTTCCCCATAATACCGCAGCAGACCCGACAATGCAGACACCACAACCTCATCGTGAGAGCTCGCATCTAGCCGCCTCAGGAGCACATCTTGCGAGCGAGGCACATTATACTCTAGGGTGAAATTAGATGGTACGATCGCCTCCTGACGACTCTGTGCTGAGACAAAGAGGAGCATTGATCATTCACTAAGTGCCAATTTTACATTTAGAGATTCATTGGCGAGTGGGACCACAGAATAAATGGTTACCTGATGAGTAAGCTCGTGGTTGAGCTCGGACCGGAGAGCGAGGAGGAGGCCGCCGTCGGCCAAAAGTGGCGCCGTGGCGAGCCTACGGAGGAACTGGAGTGCCATGGTGGCGGCAGCGCGGTGAGAAGGAGAGAGCTATTGCTGATTGGGGAAAATGTAATAGATTTGGAAGTGGTGGGCTTTAAATGGATTTCAGCCCAACAACCGATAAATACTTGGTCCACGTGGACCAGGCCTCAAAGTACATAAATTACAAATTTACTATGTTGTATTTTTTTTGGGTAAATTTCGCTGGAAGTCATTAAATTTTGTCATTTGTTACGAATTGATCATTCAAGTTTAATTTGTTTCTTTTTAGTCGCTCAATTTTGTCATTTGTCTTAATCAAGTCACTCTATACTTTTTCGTCCAAAATTTTAACGGAATATGCTCATTCCGTTAGTATTTTGAACGGAATATGCTCATTACGTTAATATTTTTGACGGATTGAGTATATTCCATTAAAATTTTGGACGGAATGGAAACATTACGTTAAGATTTTGGACGGAAAAATATAGAGTGACTTGATTGAGACAAATGACAAAGTTTAGTGACTAAAAAGAAACAAATCAAACTTGAGTGATTGATTCGTAACAAATGACAAAGTTTAGTGACTCCAGCGAAATTTACCCTACTTTTTTTATACCATTCTAAATATTAGGTCAGCAATTTTCACGTATAGCTTTGAAAGGCGCGATCAGCTGATCACTAATCATTACAGAGGTGTAAACGGAGTGGATTCGGAGAACCATATCCATATTTACATTTCAATGAGCAGATACGAATATGGATACTGATAGTAAATAAATGTCAAAATATAAAATCAAATCTACCTTAAACGATACGGATACGGAGCGGCTAATTTACAAATACAAATTCCAATACGAATACAAAATGAATAATTGTCGAATAGTTAGTTATTAGTGAGATTATCATTTCATTGAATGACACTGGCACTTTTTTAACTTTTTTTTTTAATTTCGAAGTACATGTCTTTTTTGGAAGCCTGTCATTTGCACAGATAATTTAGTTCTAAAAGAACGTCAAACACATGCTACAAGTGGGCCGAAGATTCATTTAAATACAACCCAACAAGCAACAACCTCAGCAGCCCACTTAATATATTACTAGAATAAGCGGCCAGCGCTATGTCCGGCGCTATGTCCAGTTTGTACCCGTGTTGTAAAAAACGGTTCTCACAGCCGATTAAACGTCCGTTTAATCGTTAAAGGCGGCTAAATTGTTACGAATACACTTAGCGGATGTCTGTTTGAACTTTGAAATTGAAAAACGGATTTGATCGTGTAGAGAAATGGAGTTTAAGGTAATAGAATAATTAAGAGTGTATATAAGTAAGATTAGAGGATCAAAGTATTTTAGAGGATTTTTAAGAGGGGATAGAGCTGATCGAAGCCGATGTGAGTGCGGTACCGTCGAAGTTCGGAGCGTGGAGTCTACCATCTCGATCGGAGTATGATGGTGAGCAGATATGATCGTGAGAGTGCAACGCCTCGAATGAAAGCGGATCCGATGTGAAGAAAAATGATTAATAAGGTAATAGAGTGATTAAAAATATTGATAAATAGATTTAGATAATTAAAGTAATTTATAGGGATTGATAAGAATAAATCAGTAGGTATGAGAATTAAGATCATTTGACTTGTTATAATTATGTTTTTTTAATAATTAAAATTATGAGTTAATATTTGAAGTCACCAACTTAAAAAAAATATATAATAGTATGCATTTTAGAAGAAAAATACGTAATGTTAATTTTTGGAAGAGCATAATAACACATGTACATGTGCGCCCCCACATGGACTTTTAATTCTTTTTCTCGGGGAGATTATTAGAAAAAGGACGACTTGGTTCGTGATTTTCGGTGCGTCCGCTGATTTGTAGAAATTCCTCCAAATTGAGGCTGAATAGAGCAAGTCGTGGTCTCGTGGAGGCGACTGGGAATTTTTTTTTTTTTTCTCTTAATTAAAAGGTTCAGATGAACTGATCAAACTTCTTCTTTTCCCAATTTTCAGATGAACTGATCAAACTTCTCCATCCGAAGTAACACCGGAATTCTTTTACTTTACGGTTGTGACCGTGATAAAAATTGATAGTTTAAACAATCCGTAATATGTATAATTTTTTTTTTAAGAATGAAATTTTGTATGAGAACTACAACTTAAATAATCATGCCTATATGAGCTTGAACAACAGAATATGTTTATTAGTTAAGTATTCACAGGGAGGGTAATATACATAATTATGGAATATGGCACGCACATGCGTGTGTCCAAGCATCCAATGTCTCTGTGAGAATTTTATTTCATCCCTTGATTTATGGCAATCAAAAGGGCTATTAAGAATGTAAACATTTGTAGCGTGAATGAGACGTTAGACTTGGGCATTGAATGAATTCAGCTTAAATCGCTCAACTCCGAAATCAACATTTGTAGCGTGAATGAGACGTTAGACTTGGGCATTGAATGAATTCAGCTTAAATCGCTCAACTCCGAAATCAGTGAATTCATATACTTGGGCGTTGAATGAATTCAGCTTAAATCGCTCAACTCCGAAATCAGTGAATTCATATACTTGGGCGTTGAATGAATTCAGCCTAAATCGCTCAACTCCGAAATCAGTGAATTCATATACTTGGGCGTTGAATGAATTCAGCTTAAATCGCTCAACTCCGAAATCAATGAATTCATATACTTTTGAGTTGAATGAATCCGGACCGTCCGATTCGTATTGGCACGAATATTAAAGATGCTCCGTGCGTTTCATCTCGGGCTGGATTGGTCCGGATCTTAATCAAACGGCCCAGATGCATTAACTAAACTTTTGAGTAAATGCAGAAGATGCAGACTTGAAATTGATGGTTTTAACTTACAAACCGTTTAACTGATGTATTTCACGCATGAGTAATGCATTTACATGTTAAATTTATAAATAATTTGAATTACTTTAATATAAAGTCAAGCAGTTAGAATAATTAACGCATTAAAATTAACTTATAAACTTATGAGAATGGCCTTTTAAATACAATTAATTATTTTAAATGCAAACAGCTCATGCAAAATATATACAATTAATTATTTTAAACAAAGATATTACAATTACGAGATAATTAAATTATTTTAAATACATTTTTCTTTTCAAGAACATATTTTTGACACATTTTTCCTGTGTTTCAGAGTACCATATTTTCTTCTAATTTGATCTACGTTTCTAAATTTTTGTGCATGAGAGGCAAATCGAACCAATTTAGGGTAACATGGCCGTATCTTTCATGGTGACACTAATACGGATATATTACCGACATTTTTATTAATATCCAAAGTTAATTACAAATTAATAATTATACTCAGAACAGCTGGGTTTTTCAAAAAATGTTCAAACCGGTCACAAAATGGCCAGTCCTCTTTCCCAGAAGCCGGCCATTTTATGGCCGGTTTTCTATTTTTTTTTTTTTACCCGTATTAACCCTATAAATATAAATAGAAAGTTTAGGGTTTGAGATGTTGAATTAATATTTTAACATAAAATTACATCATGATATTTTGTTTTTTACAAGAAGAGTTCTTATTTGAAAGGTTGAATATATTATTTTAATATAATAAATGTTAAAATATTAGAAAACGATTCAGTAATTCAACAATTTCGTTTGACCTTTTTGTTTTTTATATTAAAATAATATAAAGTTTATAGTTTGAGATGTTGAATTAATATTTTAATATAAAATTTCATTATGATATTTTGTTTTTTTACAAGAAGAGTTCTTATTTGAAATATTGAATAGATTATTTTAATATGAAAAATGTTAAAATATTAGAAAACCATTCAGCAATTCAACAATTTCGTTTGACCTTTTTATTTTTTATATTAAAATAATATAAATTTTATGGTTTGAGATGTTGAATTAATATTTTAATATAAAATTTCATCATGACATTTTGTTTTTTTACGAGAAGAGTTCTTATTTGACAGATTGAATAGATTATTTTAATATGAAAAATGTTAAAATATTAGAAAACGATTCACCAATTCAACAATTTTGTTTGACCTTTTTGTTTTTAATATTAAAATAATATAGTTTATGGTTTGAGATGTTGAATTAATATTTTAATATAAAATTTCATCATGACATTTTGTGTTTTTACAAGAAGAGTTCTTATTTGAAAGATTGAATAGATTATTTTAATATGAAAAATGTTAAAATATTAGAAAATGATTCAATAATTCAACAATTTCGTTTGACCTTTTTGCTTTTTATATTAAAATAATAGAAAGTTTATTGTTTGAGATGTTGAATTAATATTTTAATATAAAATTTTATCATGACATTTTGTTTTTTTTATGAGAAAATTCGTATTTGAAAGGTTGAATAGATTATTTTAATATGAAAGTTTCTATTTTAATATGAAGTTAATAAATAAATTAAAAAAAATTGGAAACCGGCCACAAAATGGCCGTCTTCTGGAATGAGGAAACTGGCTATTTTGTGACCGGTTTGGACATTTTTGGAAAAACCCAACAGTTCTGGGTATACTTATTAATTTGTAATTAATTTTAGATATTAATAAAAATGTCGGGATATATTATATATAAGTATCAGCATTGGTATATAAACAATGAAATAAAAAGCAACACGATAAAGTATATTCAAATAGAAAAGGGTTCAAATGCACCATTATATTTGTGCTCCAATATACTCTACATCCTTTATCTATAGTCGATCTGAACTGCTCAACATGATCTTCATAATAAAATATGCTTAGAGACCAATTTTTATATTTTTTTTAGAATTTTTTTACTATTTTTTTAGATAGGTACAAAATCACTTTTTTTGAGGAGATTCTGGACCATCCGATAAAGTGATATTGTACCTATCTAAAAAAATAGTAAAAAAATTCTAAAAAATATAAAATTTGGTCTCCAAACATAATTTTTTATGAAGATCATGTTAAACGGTTCGGATCGACGGTTCGGACTTTGAAAATAGAGATAAAGGATGTGGAGCATATTGGAGCACAAAAATTATGGTGCATTTGAACCCTCCTCATTCAAATAATATGTATAAAATATTAGTTTTAATGCACAATGAATGGCAAATAAAGCAAAGAAAACAATAACAATGTAAAACGCGCGTCTAACTGGTACCGTTAACATCAACTGTAAGATTTTTTTTTTCTTAAATTGCCTACGCTTAAATATTTAATGAAAAAAAGGTATGCATCTCTCCTCAATCTTGTACCAGTGCTTATCTTACAGATTTTTTTTTTCTGTAGCGTTAAAAAAAAATTATACAACTCGATTTTTTTGGAAAATTGAATATATATCAGTAACGCTTGCAAAGCTAGAAATTCAATATTTTTTTAAATTTATTTTTTTAAATGCTACATAAAAAAATCAGCTTATAACTCTTTGAAGCCGTCATTATATGGCCATGCACATTGGTAAATTATAGAAATGAATGGACTAGCTTAACACTATATGATATTTTAATTAATTATTATCATGTGAAAAAATTTAAGTTTAAATTTTAATATTTACATGAGAAGGGATCCACTTACAATATTTGTAAGTTACAATATCTTACAATAATTCGGTTTTGTGATTTTCAAAGTCCAAACAGTCGATCCAAACCGTTCAACATGATCTCTAATTAAAATGTGTTTGGAGATCAAATTTTACATTTTTTGAATTTTTTTACTATTTATTAAGTATTTTACAAAACTACTATTTTTAGACAAATTCTGAACCACTGAAAAACAATAGTTTTGTAAAATACTTAATAAATAGTAAAATTAAATTAAAAAAATAAAATTTGATCTCCAACCACATTTTCATATAAAGATCATGTTGAACGGTTTGAATCGACTATTTAAAATTTAAAAATCACAAAACCACATTGTTATAAGATATTGCCACTCAAATGCTTTGATTCTATTTTTGTACTAAAAAAATATTTTGACTGCCAAAACTCGCGAAAAAAAAATGGGTTTGGGAATTGGGTTTGAACGCACCAGGTCAGATTTTGTTTTGACTTTCTCGAATCGGACAAAGCCGTGTCATGTGCAAATGAAATTGAAAAATAGCAAGCAGCCATTTTTCAACTAGAAGATGACAGGTGATCCTTCATTTATTAATTTTGACTCTGAAAGTGGCCACATTAAAACTAGATTAATAATCGACATCACCTAACTAAACACATGGGGGCAATCAATCTCTAGTAGTGGTGCTTTTGTGCTCATAGTCACAAAATTTGCAAATTATTTGTGAATAATTTTTTTTTTTTTGTGATGACGAAACGAACGTCGAATTATTCGGTTGACTAAACTTTGACCGAATTATTTATGAATAATTCACGAATTTTACAAACTTTTTCCGAATTTTACGAATTATTCGCGAATTTTCCCAAATTTTTTCAGAATTGTTTTTTTTTTGCTTCCTTGTAGGACTGAGATATCTGATCCGGATAATTCCGAATCATTCCCGAATTATATTCGAATTATTTCCGAATTATATTTGATCACAAGCGGCATGTCGACCATCCGAGTGACGTGACTGACTAATTATTCTTCATCATTTTAATAATTACATCATGTTGTTGTGTGAAAATAAAATTTAATAATATACCATAATGTAATGTGACAAGTCATGTTGTGTTAATTAGCATAGTGACAATATACGCGAATTATACACGTATAATTCGCGTATAATTTGTTTTTTATACATAGCCGCACCGAACTCCGTTTAATACGCCAAAAACGTATAATACGTTTTATTCGCGAATAAAACGCGTATAAAACGCGAATTATGAATTATTCGCGATAAAAATGCCAAAAAAAAAATTTTAATTTTTTCAAATTTTTTTTTTTTTGCTTTCTTGTTGTACCGAATCATTCCCGAATTATACCCGAATCATGAATTTTTGACCTCGCCGAACCGAACCCGAACTTTTGATTTGTCACTGTGTTAATTTTTCATTCGCGACACAGACTTGCATCAAAAGGGCCTATGACTGAAAAGGCGCAGATCTTCTGCGGCGTTGCAGTTTGTAAACGCAAACCTTCAAAGCATCCTTAATTCGTTGCGCTGGAATTTCTCCAACATGCTGCCACACCTTCGAATTAGGAGAACACAAATTTAGCGTTCAATTTGAATTACAGTTATACAGTGGATTAAAGCATTCCATTACATGCATGGTATCTAGTGGTGAAAACGGTATAGATAATATCTGATTTGTATTCGATCCGTATTCGAAAAATTAGATATAATTAGATATGGATATCCGATATTCAAATATGAATATGGATACTGATATGATTTTACGTTATCCCTATTCAAATAGTAGATATATATCATATATCATATATTTTAATATATATTATGAAAAAATATTGCTATTCATTATTAAAATTAAATAAATATTATTAACTTTAGTATTTTTTAATATTATTTTAATAAATATCCGATCCAATCCGTATCCGTATCCGGTTAATATCCGATCCGTATCCGAATAATCCAAAAAATTAAAAATATATGAATATAATTTTACCACTATCCGCTCCGTTTTCATTCATTGATATGGTTTTAAAAGGGACATTCAAATAAACGCATGTGCACTGTAAATACTTGAAATTGTAAGATGGCAATTCGATCGCCACCTTACCCTTAAAAAAAATAAATGCATGTGTTGTGGAGCACTTGAGAGTAGGTCTAATGGGCATCGGACCTCTGGTTCATTGGGTTTTAATCACTGTCGATTTTCTTTAAGATTCGTACGGAACACTTTAAACTTCATGCGCATTTGTTTCAATATTCGTGCACATAAATTTTAAATTAGATCGGACGGTCATCATGCTCGTTGAACCTAAAAGTAGATCGATGGACATCGGACGCCCATCGGACCTACTCCGTTCTCGTTGGAGAGAATTCTTCAAATGTTGTTCGCACCAACTTGAAAGGTCGAATACGACAAGTTTGTCGCGCGCCTCTCACTTATTCGGTTTTTATGTTAATGTGTGTAATGCTAATTTCAAACCCTCTTCATTCCTTCAAAATCTAACATGTCGTTGTACCACGTGCTGTGCGGCAGAGAATCTTAGAGCATCTACAATGGTAATTGTTTTTAAATTGCTAATTTGATGTGTCAATTGCTAATATAATTGTTGGGTTGTAGGCCAATTGCTAAAAAAACAAATTTGCTTATAAAGCAAACGATTTTTTTTGGACATGCTAATACTCTCTCTCTTTCCTATTGGCTCTGACTCCTTTGTTCTCTTTTCTATTGGCTCTGACCCAATTTCTGGGATGGAGGGGTTAAGAAATTAAAAGGAACTTAATTTTTAAATAGTGCTTTACAGCTATTTTTAATTTTTTACGGATTGTTGGGTTGGAGATGCTCTTAGACTTCATCTAAACCGTTCGTCTATATCAACATTTTTCTTTTTAAAAAAAGAAGGCAATGCTGAGGGCTGGGGCTTTAGTAATCAATTAAACATTTATCCGAGGTTAACTACAAAAATCCCTCATTATTCGCAAGAGTAAAATTGGTTAACAGTATCTTCACATATATTCCTGTTAATAATATCAATATACTCGGAAATATCGGAAATAATAAATCATGTATGTTCTGAATCTAGAAATAAACAAAATTGCTATGAATATCGGACAGATGTCAAAAATTTAAAATTAAATTTGTTTTAAGCATATACGAATAAGTAACGGATAGTTGACAATTATGAATTCAGACACTAAATAAACAATAAACATATATTACTAATAAATATGCACATATATTAGAATTTACTATTTTATAATAATAAAAAAATTGAATAACAAATCAATAAAAATATGCATATGTTAGTTGATGCTCATAATAAATAACTAGTATCGTGCCCATGCGTTACAACAGAGAAATATTATAAGAGAATTAAAAAAATCTAATACAAAATAACATATTTTAATAAAAAAATTAGACTAAATGACATAAAATAACATATATTTTTTTATCCTTTTGGCACATTTTCATCAAAATATCTCAAACAAAATGACATATTAAATGATAAATAATATTCCTTAAATGATATAAACAAAATAGAAAGAAATGAAAATATGACTAATCAATTATCAATCAATTCAAAAAAATTTAAAAGGACATTAAGAAATAGAAATAAATCAGGACCAATCAGAAATATAATACATTTTGCATGTGGAAGGTACGTGTCTAAATAAATTTAAACTTCTAAACGTAAAAAAATGAAGAGATGCATATAATAAAAAAAAATTATCTTTTAATCAAATCATTGACTAATCAGGACATCTACGTGCTTAATATAAGAATGGAGACTTGGAGATGAGTAGATAAAATATTACAACAACAATGGAAAGAATTTTAGATGTACAAATTGAAGCTTCGTGAAAACAGGAAACAAAAAGCATCTATTATTATTATTATTGTTGTTGTTGTTGTTGTTGTTGTTGTTGTTGTTGTTGTTGGTATTAGTATTAGTAAAAAAGAGGAGAGGTTCAAATGCCTCTATTTTTTGTGCCTCCATTATGTCTCTATTTTAAAAACTTTAATAACTCAAAATTTGAAACTTAAAAGTCAAAATAAAACTGTTAGATATGATTTACATCATTTTATCTATTCACATGTAAAAAATTACGACATTTCAATTTTGTTTGGTTGTCATCAAAAGTTTTCAAAAAATGTACTAATGTGGATAATTTCTAAACGTTGATTTTTCAACTTATTGGTTCACATAAAAATAAAATTGAAATGTGATAATTTTTTATGAGCACATAGAGAAAATAACATAGATCATATCTAATTGTTTTATTTTGACGTTTATAATTTAAATTTTGAGTTATTAAAATTTATGAGAATGAAGGCATGGTGGAGACACAAAAAATGAAGACATTTGAACCCTCTAGTAAAATTCACTTTTGCAAATACAAAAACGAATATGAATATGAATAATTTATTGACATATACGGATAATATATGAACACGAACATGGACTAAACGAATAAATTACTCCCAGATTAGGAACCCTCTTCCTCAATTTAACTTCCTTTTATTTATTTATTTTTCTCTTCTAAGATTTGGAGTAAAAATCTTTTACCTAGCTTAACCAATGTCTATTTAGATGAAAAACTTAATTCCATATAGACCTTCAACATCAAGTTTATTTTAAATTGACCGGACGACCGAAACAATAAGTTTACTTAGCTTGGCCTCGCTTTGTCAAGTTGCTTATCTCTAGTCATTTTGATTTTCTTTTTATTTGCGTTATGATGTCTATTTTATTTATCTCTAACTTCTTTATCTATACATTTCTATTAATATCCAAAGTTAATTACAAATTAATAATTATACTGCTGGGTTTTGCCAAAAATGTCCAAACCGGCCACAAAATGGTCGGTTTTCTCTTCCCCAGAAACCGGTTATTTTGTGGCCGGTTTCCTATTTTTTTTTTTAACTTCATATTAAAATAGAAACTTTCATATTAAAATAATCCATTCAACCTTTCAAATACGAATTTTCTAATAAAAAAACAAAATGTCATGATCAAATTTTATATTAAAATATTAATTCAACATCTCAAACCATAAACTTTCTATTATTTTAATATAAAAAGCTAAAAGGTCAAACGAAATTGTTGAATTGCTGAATCGTTTTCTAATATTTTAACATTTTTCATATTAAAATGATCTATTCAATCTTTCAGATAAGCACTCTTCTTGTAAAAAACAAAAGAGTGAGGCTACGGTACTATGCATAGCACGGAATTGGTCCGTACTATGGTTTAATATTTGAGTTTTCAAAATCCTAACGGTCGATCCAAACCGTTCAATATGATTATAAAATGAATATGTACTTGCAAACCAAATTTTACATTTTTTTTATTTTTTTACTATTTTCTTAGATAGGTAGAAAATCACTGTTTTTGGATGGTCCAGAATTTTCAGATCAAGTGATTTTCTACCTATCTAAAAAAATAGTAAAAAAATTTGAAAAAATGTAAAATTTGATTTGCAAGTACATATTCATTTTATAATCATGTTGAATGGTTCAGATCGACCGTTAGGATTTTGAAAACTCAAATATTGAGCCATAGCACAGACCCAACCGTGCTATGCATAGTACCGTAGCCTCACTCAAAACAAAATGTTATGATGAAGTTTTATATTAAAATATTAATTCAATATCTCAAACCATAAATTTTATATTATTTTAATATAAAAAACAGAAAGGTCAAACGAAATTGTTGAATTGCCGAATCGTTTTCTAATATTTTAACACTTATTATATTAAAATAATATATTCAACCTTTCAAATAAGAACTCTTCTTGTAAAAAATAAAATGTCATGATTAAAATGTTATGTTAAAATATTAATTCAACATCTCAAACCATAAATTTTATATTATTTTAATATAAAAAACAGAAAGGTCAAACAAAATTGTTGAATTGCTAAATCGTTTTCTAATATTTTAACACTTATTATATTAAAATAATATATTCAACCTTTCAAATAAAAACTCTTCTTGTAAAAAACAAAATGTCATGATGAAATTTTATGTTAAAATATTAATTCAACATCTCAAACCATAAACTTTCTATTCATAGGGTTAATTACGGGAAGAGGAAACTGGCCATTTTGTGGCTGGTTTGGACATTTTTGGCAAAATCCAACGGTTCTGGGTATAATCATTAATTTGTAATTAACTTTAGATATTAATAAAATGTCAGGTGAAAAGTCAATCTCATCATCGCAAGCACAGATAAAATGAATGGAATATATATATATATATATATTTTTGGATAAAAGGTCTAAGTCCGTTTCATTACAAAACCTTTAAGTTACAGAATTGAATGGAATGTGACGCTGCATAAATGGTTTTGTTAATAAAATTACAAGGAAACTTCTGCTAGGTCAATTTGTCCTTCTATTCATGATTTGAACAGTTATAATTAAAATATATAGAGAATATTGAATTTTAAAAAGTCACAACCTATACGTCAATTATGACCGTCTAGATTATTGATAGATGGACGGATTGATCATGTAGCAGGATATTCCTGTCCACGTGTGGACATAAAATTTGATTCCAAATTACAATATGTTTAGCTAGATTTTACAATAATTTCTCGTATAATTGTCTTTTTTTTTCTCCTTTTATGCAAAGAAACACAAATATATATGATGTAGCTAAGTGTTTTGTTATGGATAGACAAAAAAATTTATGATACGACTAACAAGTTGTGAACTACCGTGGATTAATCAATTCATACTGCGAACTATTTAGAAATAAACAAAATTTTCTCAAAAGATAGATAATAATCTCATATAAGCTATACATCATCTTCAAAATCTAGGGTGACTCCGACAGAAAGACGCTTACACACATATGCTTCGCTAAGTTTTTTTATTATTATCAATTATTCAATTAATTGCTTGCTTTATTTATTTTCTATCTCCTTCATACTAGTTTCCTTTTTTGCTGTCCTGGTAATCAGGAAATCCAGTAATAATTATTTTTATAAAAAATAAGGAAAGATTAGTAAAATGTGAGCCAGCCAAATATATACGTTATTTCTTTTAAATAATTTATATTTGGAATTCTCAAAGAGACAAAGGCATATCCCTTCAAGATCCACACATTCGTATAAAAAATCTTTTAATGAAAGAAGACTATATATATTAATCTCTACCGCTGTCGCACCTACACACGTATAGGTGGTGTGGACAAGTATCCGGGTCCGGATCCCCTTAAAGTAACTCAATCTTTGGGTTTTGAATCGAGACCGTTTGATTCGAATTCGTCGCTTGAGATTATTTCGGAATTCAAATTTGTCATCGGAATGTGTGCGCTTACTTCAGAAATAGATTTTCGCAATTTGAATTGGACGATCTCGATCCAAAATCCAAAGATTAGATTACTTCATTGGATCTGAATTCCAAGTATCCTCTCCATTACTGTAAAAGATTACCTTTATTGCTTGAAATTAACTCTTAGCCGCTTTGAAATTCAGGCTAACTCAGGGGCAGTATTATTAAGCTTTGAGATTCCCTATTACGGTACTTGAGATGATGTGAATTCTAGGTGGTGTTTGGTTGTGAACTAAAGCTAATGTCTAACTTGGTTATTCCAACTTAGACTAGCCTAAATTATTCATGTTTGATTGATACTTGAATTTATACTTTGACTTAAGTTATTCCTTATTTGATAAAAATTTGATGGATTTGATATTACAAATTATTTTGTCTTATAAAATTTGTAATATCAATAATAAAACTATTCTTTGTATATTATCATTTTAATTGAAATAAATAGTACAAGAAAATGAGTTATGTACAAATTAATTCTATATCTTAGAGAAACACATTGCATTTAGTGAATCTTATTTAATGAAACTTATATGTATACCAATTTATTTTGCCAAAAACATGTTGAGTTGCTGAAATAAATTATTTATTTGTAATACAATTTCAAAAAAATATTTTATTTAATTATTTTCTAGATTGAATATTTTGTTAATTTAAAAAGTTATGTTATTTAAAAAAAAATATTGATTCTGTAATTCATAAAGTTATAAGTTCTCTTATGCTTAAATGGAAACAAAATTAATTGCTTATGTTACATTTCTTAAAAAGCGATAGAAAATAATTAAAACAATGAAAAGTTAGACCTCGTACTCAAATAAAATTAAACCACCTAGAGAGGTCGGTTAGTTTAGACCAATTTAGGCCAGCCTAAAAGTTGACTTATTCCATCTTAGTTCGACTTGATTAAACCACGTTTGACGAAATACATAAGGCCTAAAGTCTTTATTCCACTGTTTAGTTCACAACCATTGACCATAAAACCTCAAATTTAGAATTGGACGAGTCTTACAATAATATCCTTGTGTTTTGACATGAAGTCGTCTTAGATCCCTTTGTTTATTTTTACTATATATAATTTTACAATTTTGGTTGAATTTCAAATCTGTAAACTATAGTATGATTTTATGTGATTCTTATTAAATTCGTGGATTGATTTCAAATGAGACGAATTCAAACTGTTAAAACCGATTTACTTTACAAGTGATGTGCCTATATGCAAAATTTTGAAATTTTGAAATTCATTTAATTCAAAGTCAAGCGGTCAAAATAATGAAAAATGAGAAGTTTTAGAAGTTATTTTTTAATGCATTTATTTTTCATTAATTTTGACCGCTTGACTTTTTAATAAATTAATTCGAAAATTTCAAAAGTTTGCATGTACACACATCATTTGTGAAATATATCGGTTTCAACCGTTTGGATTGGTCTTTATTATAGTCAATCTAATAAATATAAAATTATGCTCACCAAAGAATTTAATGAGCACATCACACTTTAGTTCTACTTGTATAAAAGTTCCAGATTAAATTAAATTTAAAATTAAATAATTACACAAAAGCAAACATATTAACGAAACACTCGTCGCCATTCTGATGGGGATTTAACTTGTGTAATTTGCAAGGATTTTTGAAAGTTTTAAATAAATTTATACCACTTTCTAGAACGAGTGCATATCTCAACTTTTGAGATTCGTGCAGAACGTATTGAACGGGCCAGTATTCTTTGTGCTTTGAGATCCGTGAAGAACGTATTTGAACGGTTTGGATTTTCCAGAAAACACTCAAGTTGAAGATATCTAGGATGCGAATTCGTTTAGAACAAGTCAAGGTACCTAGCTGATTCTAAATTCGTGGCTAGGTCTAGGAAAGGAGAACCAAAGGAGGTCAAAGTAATTGCCCAATCAAAGGTGGCCATGTATGATTTGTATCCTCTGCATTAACTCAAAAGGGAATCTTTTGAGTTAATGCATCTGAACCATCCGATTCACTTTAAGATCCGTGTAAATTTGATCCACACTAAGATTAAAGGCCCTTCTGTTAAAATCAGACAGTCGGATTGGCTCCGTTTAATATCAAACGGTCGAGATGCATTAACTCAAAAGATTCCCTTTTGAGTTAATGCAGAGAATACGTGTTAGCCATTTATTGGACTAGACTTTGTAGATCTTTGGTTTAGGAATTTGGTATTTGTGGACCGTTGATTATTGAAGCAAGCAGATCTTCTAAGGTACGGATCGAATGGACTCGTATGAAAATCTGAGCCGTCCGTTTCAATTGTGTTGAGTCAGGTACCTGCGAGGATAAGGATCCCGTTCACTCACTCTAACCGGTTAATTAACAGAAGAGTAATTCGTTTCGTTCAATCGTACGGATAATAAAGAAGTTCCGTTGACATCTTGCATCGCTCCACACCTTTCCCTCTGCTTTCTGTCCTTTCAAGTTCCAAAGGCTCCGCTCGACTCAACGTAAGCAGAGAGCGAGAAGAGGGAGGGATTGGGAGAGGAGAAATGGAGGACTGGGGAATAGAGAGGTACTTGAGGGAGCACTTCGATGTGCCAGCGAAGAATCAGTCAGAGGCGGCGCAGCGCAAGTGGCGCGCTGCCGTTACCATCGTCAAGAACCGCCGGCGGCGGTTCCGGATGGTTCCTGATCTAGATAAGCGCGAGGAGGATGCAACCAAGCGCCGCTCCATTCAGGTAATTACTACTTATTTGTTCTATTACCCGGGAGAAGATGAAGCGTCAAATTAAGATAGATATTCTTTATTGGTTCAGTATTATCATTCATTTATTTTTCTTTTTTTCTTAAAAGTAATTGATCAGTCGTGCTTCTATTTTATTCAATAATGCTCTTTCATGTGACGATTTGTTGACTTTAGTGGTACAGTGGCGCTTTTTTTCGAACTTTAATCTAAAGCCTCATTAAGGTTTGGTTTTATTTTTTACAAATGTTACTACCTAAAACCTACACGCTGGGGAGGCGGTTCCTTCCCTTGCTCACATAGATGACTTCAATTATTGCCTTCTTTTTCTTCCTTTTTTTGCCAATCTTTCAATTCTTATCATTCCTATATATTTAATTTCATCTTCATAGTTCAATTTTATTTTAGTAAAAAAGCCTGAGCCCTGTTTCATTAGAAGAAACAAAGTTATTTCATAGTTGAATTTTAGTGATTGACATATCAATAAATTTCACCATTTTGTTTTATTAGCTGGATTGGAATAACTTATACTTGTGAACGAGTTAATACTGTCGGTTATCTGATAACGAAATAAATGTCGATGCGGATTAATGTCAAAATCAACCAGGAAATATTTATGTTTATTGTAAGTTTATTTAGAGTAAATTTGTGTACATATTTGTCTCTAAATTGTTTTTCATATGTTTTTTATATAATATTTTATTTCACTTTCAAACAAAAAGGTACAATCCGTAACACCTGTTCCAATTAATGGAAATATAAATTTACACTCCTAATTTTTTACCAAAAAATTCATAAACAAAATAAAGTTTATAGAAGGACAAAAATCTTACAACAAAATAATATTTTTGTTTGAGTGAGCCTATGGAGCTATGCATAGCACGGATGGCTAGTGTGCTACAGCTCAATATGGTACTTTTTAAAATCCTAACGGTCGATCCAACCGTTCAATGTGATAACCATATGAATATGTACTTGCAAACTAAATTTTATATTTTTTTGATTTTTTTTACATTTTTTTTAGATAAGTAGAAAAATCAGTGTTTTCTGAAAATTCTGACCATCAAAATTCTATCTATCTAAAAAAATAGTAAAAAGATTCGAAAAAATATAAAATTTAGTTTGCAAGTACATATTCATATGATTATCACATTGAACGGTTGGATCGACCGTTAGGATTTTAAAAAGTACCATATTGAGCCGCAGCACACTAGCCATCCGTGCTATGCATAGCACCATAGGCTCACTCTGTTTGTTTTCTTCAAAGATATAGACGTGGGTTTAGACTTTATTTCTCTAATAAAAATATTACATGAAGAAAATGTAAACAAAAACTTTTTTATAATCTATACGTATAATTGATAGGTCGACTATCGATGCCATTCTGTCGATTAGCTTACCTCTTGATGGCCATTTAATATTTTTTTATTTAACTTTTTTGAAAAAGGTGACAAAGTGATAGGTGTTTGTCTTTTTTATTAGATAATCTTGAAATATGAGAACACTACAAAGCTACTTTTCAGAATTTATGTTTTATTATTACTTTCGAGATTGCTTGATTCTTTAAACAACTTGAGAATAAATTTAATTTTTTTTATCAACGTGGGGCTCATGATTATTTCCGGGGGAAGTGCAGTTTTCCGTGGATCCAGCTTTGAACGGCTGGAGAGGATCCAAGCCCTCCCTTTGTCATCAATGTTATCCTATTCGGCTATTTCTCTGCTTTTCTCCCTACATAATCAAATAGTTACAAACCTATTGCATTTATTGCCTTTACGAAAGGAACGGAAATGAAATTAAATGATTTGATTGGGCTTACACAAACACAAGTGGCCAGAGTGGTGCCAATATTCTGACGACAGAGAGGAAGCTTCCTGGAAGCATCCCAAGTGATTGACATTTCCCCCAAAAATAGCAACTAGTCTCTCAAGACTCGAGAGTCAAGACTGTTAGCTAAGATGTTGACATGTGGAACTCACACCCATCAGGTTGAAAGAGAAGGGGAAACTGAAATTGAGTATATTTTTAGATCTGACTGGCGTAAGGTGTACTGAAAACAAAACCTGAGCCGCATTTAAAATAGATATGTTATAAACAGTTGGGTGGTGGACCATTTGATTTTTTTTTTCCTCAAAAAAATAAAAAAACATATCAGGTGGTCCACCACCCAAATGTCTACCTTTTTATTTATTAACTATAACTGTCTATCTGTTAAGGTGAAAATACATAATTGTTAAATATACATAAACTGTTTAAACTTTAGTAGTCAACAATTATGTATTTGCACTTAACAGATATGTAGTGTAGTTAATAAATAAGGGGGTGGACAATTAAATGAACAGTAAAGGGACGGACTCATAGATGAACGCTAAAAAAAAAAAATGTTTCCCAAAGAGTCTGCAGTGGAAATCTTGTGTTGCAAGTATTTGTTATTTCTTCTATTCTTTTGCCAGTTGACTATTTACACAAAAACTACATCTGTATTAGTGTTTTAAGTTTGCTACACCACAAGGAACCAGTTACTATAGCTTCTCCTTTTTGGTATGGGCATGCATTTGTTTCAACTCTAGGTTGATCAGTACCCTGTTAAATTGCATTTTGGTGTAAGAATTTTGGGATAAGAAAAATTCTTGGATTTGATGCTCGTCCTTCTCTAGAACAAAGTAACATTTAGTAAAACACTAAAAGTTGAATCTAGTGGTTAATTTAGTCTACTATGATAATAAATCTTTGTCAAGGAAGACAACAATTACTATATTTATTAGCTTTGTTGTCATTTTTTCCAGCACGTACACTGAACAAAACTTTAAATTTTTATTGACAAACAAAGCTTTTAATCCAATTTGCTAAAGTGTAAATTGAGAAGATAAAAATGCAATTAGCTAATTTTGTTGGGCATCGGGACACATATTTGTAGAGGATATATATGCCAAAGTAATCATGATAACTAGGGGTCATTGTTAGTTGAATATAGTCCTGGGCTATGTTTATGTCACTTTCTTAGCTTCCAATAAACATCTCTTAAATCTTCTTTTGAACAGTATATCATCCATTTCACACTAATTTTTGGGAGTGGATATAAACCACTTGATCAATCTTATATACCAGTTACCTTTCAAAGTGAACAACCCAAAAGAACAATCTGTTTCATGTTTACAAATAGGGTTAACCTTTTCCACCAAGCAGTTCCTTGGAAAGTTGAGCTGGCTAAGGGTCATTTTTTTGTCAGCTTCAATACTAATGTCATTTTTATTAGTTAATAAGGGTCATTTTCATCTACAATATATTTCTCTTTTGACTGCTAAAATTCAGATGTCTGTTCCCTTTCCCTTATTTTTATGTGATAGGAAAAAATGCGGGTAGCTCTGTATGTGCAGCATGCGGCATTCCAGTTCATGGATGGTAAGTTTTCCAATAGTTAGCTGAACATTTTAACTTTCTCATAACAAAATAAATGCTGTCCCCATGAGCTTCCATGTTATCATGTTATTGTTACAAAAAAAAAAAAACTTGCCTTTTGGTACTTGTTCCATTTTCTAAAAAAAAATAGTATACAAAAACCAATGCTCATGTTTTTCTATGATAATGGTCATTACAGTAATTGATGTTGTTCATCACTTCAAAACAGATGGCCTTTTGGTATTTCTGTATAGAGAAGTAGGGACGCCCTACGTTTGTAATTGCATCACATAATCTATTATAAGGACCAAAGACCTGTTGTCCACTGCCAATATATATTCTGTGCTAGCTGTTGTGGTAAGTAATCAGCACGATTTGAGAACCTAAACATGAGTACATGACCAAGACATTCACAATTGTTGCCTGTTATTGTTACAATTAAGTTTGTAGTCATGCATGACTCACCTTTTTCTCAAATTCTTATTTCCTTCCTACACAGCTGCAACCAAAAAGGAGTACAAACTAACAGAAGAGGTCATCTCAGCGGGTTACTCCATCAGCCCTGATGAGCTGGCATCAATTGCAAGTGCGCATGACATGAAGGCGCTAAAAGTTCATGGTGGAGTTGAGGGCATCTCACGAAAAATTCGTGCGCCTCTTGACAATGGTGTGTCCACTGAAGATCTGCAAACAAGGCAGAAAATTTATGGCGTCAATAAGTACACTGAGAAACCTTCTAGAAGCTTCTGGATGTTTGTCTGGGATGCTCTCCATGACCTAACACTGATCATCCTCATGGTTTGTGCTTTGATATCTGTAGTGGTCGGTTTAGCAACTGAAGGTTTCCCAAAGGGTATGTACGATGGACTCGGTATAATGCTTAGTATACTATTGGTGGTTTTAGTAACTGCTGTTAGTGACTATAGACAATCGTTGCAATTCAAGGAGTTGGACAAGGAGAAGAAAAAAATATTTGTCCATGTTACGAGAAATGGTTCTAGACAAAAAGTGTTAATATATGATTTGGTGGTAGGCGATATCGTGCATTTATCAATTGGAGACCAGATACCAGCAGATGGTCTGTTTATCTCTGGTTATTCTCTGCTGATTGACGAATCGAGTATGTCTGGTGAGAGTGACCCGGTTTATACCACTCGTGAAAAGCCGTTTCTTTTGGCCGGTACAAAAGTCCAAGACGGATCAGCCAAGATGCTCATAACAGCTGTCGGCATGCGTACCGAGTGGGGGAGGTTAATGAGTACACTTAGCCAGGGTGGAGAGGATGAAACCCCTTTACAAGTTAAGTTAAATGGGGTTGCTACTATCATAGGCAAAATTGGGTTAGCATTTGCCTGCTTGACATTTTTGGTCCTCATAGGTAGGTTTTTGATTGCTAAAGGGATAACTGTTGGCTTGTTAAAATGGTACCCTGATGATGCATTGACTGTATTAAATTATTTCGCTATTGCGGTAACCATAATTGTTGTGGCAGTACCTGAGGGTTTGCCTCTTGCGGTAACTTTAAGTCTAGCATATGCAATGAAGAAGTTGATGGACGACAAAGCCCTTGTGAGGCACTTAGCAGCTTGTGAAACAATGGGCTCTGCAAGCTGTATCTGCACTGATAAAACAGGAACTCTAACCACAAACCACATGGTGGTAGATAAAATCTGGTTATGTGATGTATCAGTTAATGCCAAAGATACAATTGAAGACCTTAATGTTCTAATATCTGAAAATGTCGTGAGTACACTTCTTCAAGGTATATTTGAAAATAGTAGCTCTGAGGTAGTAAAAGGAAAAGACGGTAAAAATACCATTCTAGGCACGCCTACTGAGACTGCTTTATTGGAGTTTGGATTAAAGTTGGAAGGAGAAAAACATCCACAACACAGGGCTTGTGAAAAGGTAAAAGTCGAGCCATTTAATTCGGTTAAAAAAAGAATGTCTGTAATTGTGAACTTGCCTAGAGGCGGTTACCGGGCTTTCTGTAAAGGTGCTTCAGAGATTATCTTAGGGATGTGCGACAAGATGATTGACAGTGAAGGAGATGTCAAGCCCCTAGAGGAATCTAAGATGAAGGAAACTTTAGACATAATAAACAGCTTTGCCTCGGATGCTCTGAGAACTCTTTGTTTGGCATTTGTTGACATGGAAGGATACAATGAGAGTGAAGAGATCCCTACTGAAGGATACACTCTGGTAGCAATTTTCGGGATCAAAGACCCGGTAAGGCCCGGAGTTAAAGAGGCAGTCAAGACGTGCATAGATGCTGGTATTATGGTTAGAATGGTAACTGGAGACAACATCAATACTGCTAAGGCTATAGCAAAAGAATGTGGGATTTTAACGGCTGATGGTGTGGCTATAGAGGGGCCAGATTTTCGGAGCAAAAGTCCTGAAGAAATGAAGGAACTGATCCCCAAAATTCAGGTACACTTTAAGTAAGGATACTTGTCAGTGGTGTATTTGTTATTTTTGAGAAAGTTTATCTTCATTAAGGAAGATATATTTGTAAATACCAAAGATTTCACCATTCTAATTAATTGGGACCAACTTTGTTAATGAATGAAAGTCCAACTGTTGAATATAAAGGCCGAGTGGAGAAGTTAATACAAACTTTTTTTAACATCATTTTTTTTAAACCTTGATTTGCGCTTGATGATGAAAGGGCTTCATATGGGTTGGGTAGAACTTACGACATTCAATTAAAAAAAATTCAGTATAGCAAAACTAATGGTTTACTATAAACACTATAAAATTCTTGTCGTAGTTAGCATCTATTAAATATATAAATCAAACTAAAACTTTGACTTTCTTCTGTGAACCTTGTATTTAGGTGATGGCGCGGTCTTTGCCACTGGATAAACACACTCTTGTAACAAACTTGAGGAGCATGTTTCAAGAAGTTGTTGCGGTGACTGGAGATGGTACCAACGATGCACCGGCATTGCATGAGTCTGATATTGGGCTTGCCATGGGAATTGCTGGTACTGAGGTAAATACCTCACACCACTTTTACATGGTACAGTTATATGCATGTGGCACTGATACTTACCAACTGTGGTAATTTTATTTGGAGGTACTAAGGTAATACTTCACACCATTTATACATGGTACATTTATATGCATGTGGCATTGATACATACCAACTGAGGTAACACTTTTTGGAATGGTATCAGTTTCAACTAATGATTATGACTAGTTCAGCACAACAGACAATAGTGATGTCAATATGGTGCTGAGGTACGCTCATTTTTACAGGTTGCAAAGGAGAGTGCTGATGTCATAGTGCTGGATGATAACTTTGCGACAATAATAAATGTAGCTAGGTGGGGTCGTGCAGTAAATATCAACATCCAGAAGTTTGTACAGTTCCAGTTGACTGTAAATGTGGTAGCGTTGGTTGTCAATTTTGTCTCAGCATGCATCACAGGTATGATTTAGCATATTTACAAGTTGACGCAAGTCCCTCCAAAAGGTTTTCCTTTTGGACTACTTTTGAATGGGGAATACGAGATCAGATAAAAGGTGTAGTACTGCAGATATTCCCGTTGTATATTTTTGAAGTCATGAAATATACTTACAGTAAGACAGTTGATATCTATCACTACTATGCCAAATTTAGAGATCAACCTAGGTGAGAAAATGACTACATTACCTTAGTTAATAGATGATAAAAAAAAGATTTTGCAAAAAAATCTCTTATTTTGGAGATGGGCTACGGTGAGTACTGAGTTGCGAAGTAAGAGCCCTTTCTTACTTCACATCCATATTTCCAATTTGATAGTCCAAACAGCCAATCCAAACCACTCAATATAATCTCCATTTGAAAATGTCCTCTGACACCAAATTTTCCCTTTTTTAGAATTTTTTTACTATTTTTTTAGATAGGTTAGAAAATCGTTGTTTTTAGAAGATTCTGGACGATCCACTAAAATTTATAAAACGTAAAATTTGGTCTCATAGGATATTTTTCATATGGAGATGATGTTGAGTGGTTCGGATCAACTGTTTGGACTCAGAATTGGAAATATGGATGTGAAGTAAGAAAGGGCTCTTACTTCAACTCACCATAGACCATCTCCTTATTTTGACTCCAGATTATATAAATTTTTATGGCATAAACGTCATTTACTTACCTTAAAAAACTTACCTAAAGCAATATTGGAGACTTACAAATTTTTTCCCAAAAATAATTGCACATCTATAAAATGGGTAAACTCTTAATAAATTGTTTCCTCTTTGGGATATGTATGACAATTTGCTCATAAAGATTATATATTTCTGTAGTTCCTTTCTTTCCTTGTAACATTATTAAACTTATATAATGTCAATTTCAAAATTCACAGGGACTGCACCGCTTACTGCCGTGCAATTGCTTTGGGTCAACATGATAATGGACACACTAGGTGCATTAGCCCTCGCAACTGAACCACCGAATGATGAAATGATGAAGAGGCCACCAGTACGACGTGGCGACAGCTTCATAACTCGTACCATGTGGCGCAATATTATTGGGCAGGGCTTGTACCAGCTAATTGTTCTTGGAACACTCATGTTTGCAGGAAAGAGGATTTTGAATATAAGTGGGCCTGATTCTTATTTGGTTGTGAATACCCTCATTTTCAATTCATTCGTGTTCTGTCAGGTGAGAATATCTGCAAGCTGAAAAACTACACTGAGGTTGCTAGAAAAAGAGAGAATTTAACCAAAACAACTGGATCACCACGGTCGACCGGATCCATGTAGCGGATGTTATTGGTTGGTAGTATGTCCATGTGAATTAGTTGCCATCTTTTATTCTGACATGGTACTGACCCAAGGCCACCTGATTCAACTTAAGGACCTAATAGTTGAAGTACAAAGTTTCTCTTTAACTCATAACTACTTGCATACTAACAATCTGTATTTTAAAAAAGATACTTAATATGTTTAATGTGTTTATTTTTTAGGTGTTCAATGAAATAAACAGCCGAGAAATGGAAAAGATCAACGTATTCCGTGGTATCTTCAGAAACTGGGTATTCTCTGCAATTATATTGATCACCGTCATATTTCAAGTCATCATAGTTGAATTTCTTGGCACATTTGCAAGCACTGTGCCACTGAGCTGGCAGTTCTGGGTTCTTAGTGTTGTGCTTGGATCAATCAGCCTTATTACTGGTGCGATATTGAAGTGCATACCAGTAGAATCTGGGAGGAAGAACATAGAAAAGCCAAATGGTTATGAGCCGATCCCAAGTGGTCCTGATGGTGTATAGAGGTGAAGTGGTTTTATTAATAAAAAAACTTTAAATTTTGTTGGTTGTCCTATCTGTTAGGTTAGTATTTTAGGCTAAAAAGTTTTGCATTCTAACTGAAACTGAATTTCAAACATGTTATTACGGATGGTAATAGTTTGAAAATTTGTGTTTGCCACGGAGATGATCTGAGGGTGTTCTCTGATCTCATGCTCAAAACTAAAATTGAATTTCAAATAATATCCCTTTTAACTGTAACATGCATGATTTGAGATGCATGTTTTTATTCAGTTGTAATTTGAGATATATAGCTTGTACTTTGTGCTTCTTTTTTTACTCTTGTTTGTGTTTAACATGCATTGATTGCATATAATGACTGCCACCTGTTCAAAGTTCCTACTCCAGAAATCTCATTTAGGACAGCACAATAGAAATGGAACTCAATGATGCAACAAGATGGTATATTGGATATATAAAATGTATGATAAATTACAACTGTTCAGTATTTTAAAAAGAAAGACACCTATAACTGAATTTTAAAATGCAAAAAATCCGACTAGCTCATTTAGTAAAATATTGTTTTTGTTACCTAAACACAAGTTCGAAACTGATTAAGTAGTTTCGATCAAATATTAATAATGAAAAGCATACTCTCTTGTTAATATAAAATAAAGAGTGATGGTAACATCTTTTAGGAAATTTTGTTTATTTTTTGTTCAATATAAAATTTGTCTTTTCTTTTTGCCGAGCGGAACAAAATATCAAGCAAGTATTAACAAACCGTGTACTTCAAATATATATGATTTTGCCCAGATAAACAAAATCATTAATTAGAATAATACTAAAACCTGTGCGAAGTAGCGGCGGTAACATATCAGGGTTTGTATGCAGAAAAAAAGGTTCAGACCCAGTGCGGTACCTTATCGTGTAGAATGAGATTTACATTGTCCGTTTTAATCTGACACGACTCTCAAAGCGAACTCTCATAATCTAAATAGGTACCGAAATATTTTTAGATCAACTAGGAGTTATTTTATCTCTTGCGGTACCACAGAGATACTCATCCAACAGATCAGTTGTAGAGAAGTTTCCGGTTAAACAAAGAGTAATTACATTTTTCAGATGTTATCACGACTATTCAAATTTGAATGGAACTAACGGATATAAAATTGGATCCTTTGGGACACCCGGAATTAACTGGAATTTGTTCTGATAAGAATTAAAGTCTGTGTTTCATTTTAGGTCAAATGCCGGTCGAAACAGAACGGATTTGATAAATTTCCAACGAATCACAAATTGAACGGATGCTAGCAAATTTTACGAATGATACCAGTGTTACACCGCAATCATTTGCAGAAGCATATGTAAAGAAAGTTTCAAGTTGATAAGAGAAGCGAGAAAGAGAAACCAACGGAGACATACGTAGGAACAAAACAAAAAAAAAGCAAATTTTACGAATGATACCAGTATTACACCGCAATCATTTATGAATTTTATGAATAATATCTAATATATATAACTGAATTATTACCGAAATTATGAATTTAATTTTCTTCTTGAAGTTATTACCAGTATTAATTAAATATTTTCAAATAATTTGATGAATCATGAACTTTATGCATCGTCAAATTATTTTGTTGCTAGTTTAGAGACTGCATTAAATTTTTGTTAATTAACCCCCAATTAAAGCATTATTACAGAACCATCGAGTTGGCCTTGAAAAAGCAAAAGGAAGTGAAATAGCACTCTCAAGTCGAAGAACAACTTTTCGGAGTTTACAATTGGCTCTAATGAAGAAGCGAGAAGAAAGAGAAAGAGAAACTAACGGAGTCTTTTCGTGAAAACCATTTTTTATAAAATCCGAATACAGAAAGAATCAATTAATAGATGCAGCAATATACTAACCTGTCGAACTTGTAAAACAATATTTGTCTGAGCCCGGGTTCGAACCGGGGACCTCTAGTGTGTGAGACTAGCGTGATAACCAACTACACCACCCAGACTTTTTGTCTTAGATTGCATTATTAGACATATATTTAAATACACATATTGTTGACGGCACAAATGCACTTTTATAGTGCTATACTGCTATAGATTACTGTGAGTGTTACTCTAGCTTGTCAGTCTGGGAGAAAAACCTTCATCATAAGATTAGTGCTACTGTGCTTGTGCTAGCAAGGGTGCCAAGAAGTAAGAATGTAATAAATAAGATGAAAATTGTAGTACCTATAGTGACGGTACACTTGACCCAGGAACTCTAGTTGATCTATCTACTGAAATGAAAATGTGGTTTTAGGTTAATTAGTTGTGTTCATTTTAGAGGGGGGTTAAACAAAAATCAGAACCACTACAGGCGCCCATATACTAGTGTTATATTTTCTACAACATATTATTATTATTTTCATTTTTCAACCTTCTACCTATTTTTTTTTTCTTAACAATATACAGACACGAATATTCAATTTTGTCCTGTACAAAACGGAAGGAAAATTTTGTAACATCAGATATGAGGGAGAGGAGGGCACTCAATGGGCATCGAACTGAAATATGTCTGATACCTGATTTAAGCCATCCGATTCACGTTTAGATTTGCATGGACAATTTAAATTTACGGGATGATTGAAATTAGTGCATATTTAAATTTACTTGACATATCGGACGGTTTAAAGCAGACATAAGACGGATTTCGGTTTGATGCCCGTTGAAAACCTCTCGCTTTCCAAATATAAACGTGCCTTATTTAATCTTTGAAAAAATGATTTTTTATTAATTCGGGCATCTATTTATTTTTTAACATTATTAATTTTCGTACGTATTTAATTAATTCCATAAATTTTATTTATTGTCAGTACTAGTTCGGACTAAATAAGGAGACTAAATTGACGGGCCACAAAGTGAAGGAGGTGGATTATATAGGCTTCAAGCTGTGGTACATGGGAAAAGGACGGAACAAGAATGGAGTGGGCCTCTTAATTGATAAGAGCCTCAAGAAATTTTATTGTTATTATTTGTGACAGAAAAGTCTCACAAAAGCTCAAAGACAAGTTTTACAGGACGGGCAATCAGACCTGCGATATTGTATGGTGCAGAATGTTAGGCTACTAAAATATAACATGTCAAAAAGATAAATGTAGCAGAGATGCGTATGTTGCGGTGGATCTGTGGACATACAAGACGCGACTGAATTAGAAATGATGATATATGTGACAGACTTGGGGTGACACCGATTGAAGAGAAGCTCGTCCAACACTTCTTGAGATGGTTTGGCCATCTCTAACGGAGGCCTCCCGAGACACTGGTGCGTACTGGGATTATATGTCGTATCGAAAACACAAGGAGAGGCAAAGGTCGGCCAAGATTGACATGGGAGGAATCAGTAAAAAGGGAATTGAAGGAATGAAATGTATCCAAAGAGTTAGCTTCGCACATGAGCGCGTAGAAGTTAGCGATTCACATACTAGAACCGTGTTAGGAAATATTGTTTAGGCATGTTTAGGGGTAGTATTATAGGCTTTAGGCCATATGACTAGAGATTTGAGGTTAAAAACGTAAAACTTAGGACTTTGACTTCTACGATCTATATTGTAAGCATAATATAATTAGTATATTATTACTATTATTACTATTATTAGTGATACCATTATTACTATTAGTAGTACTACTATTATTATTGTTTTATCACTATCGACTTCACCTTGTGATTATGATTGTGTTTCATTTTTAGCCTGTTGTTTGGATCTAAAAACTTTGTTGTTGTTGTTCGAAACAATAAGAAATGGCGAATAGCCTTAATTATGTATTGTCATCTTCTTCATGTTTTGCCTTGTTGGGGGTAGTTTTATCTTTGTTTTTTTCGTGGCTGGCAAAAACCATTTATAATTACAATTTTAATTTACAAATATAAAAGCTATTATTAATTTCATAATTTTGCTAAGTTAGTACTTTGTTTATAATTATCACATAAGTTTGTTATAGTTAGGATTGACGCTTACAAAAATATAAAACTATAAAAATTATATAATTTTAAATATAACCAAAATTATAAAATTAAATTCAGAGAAAAAATATTATGATTGACACAACAAAAAATTATCTTTTGTAATTCTCAGTTGGAAGTGCTATTAGGATGTGCTCTAGAAATTTCATGAGAGCGGAAGGGAAAGAAATGGGAGAGGCGGGAGATAGTGTAAAGAGGTAACCTTTTCTATATTCTGATATGGAATTACAAAATTTGAATATTTTGTATATAGAGTTCACATCTTCTCTCTTTCTCAAAAGTTAATATTATTGAAGCAAGTAAACATGATCTGATCAAGTCCGATTACCCTCCTCTGTCATTTTTTTAAGTACACCCGACATTACGTGATAACGAGTTCGTATAGACTACATAAATGTTATTGTTCATTATTTTGATACATCAATGCACCTGCAAATGCCACTTCTTATTTTTTTGTGTAATTAATATTTTTTGGGAATTTGTTCCAAAATTAAAAATAATTAATCTCGAACGATAAATTAGATTTACCCCTACATTAATAAATATTTATTAATAAAAGACTAAATAATTTTTAGTTATAAGATTAAATTCAACAATAATAATTAATTTAACGAATAATTTTCTTTTTAATAACTTAAACATATTTTAAAGGCTTTAAGATTCAATCATCTTAGTTTTCAATTTGTTATCGAGTAATCCTCAACCGGAGCAGTGTGTTTCCGATGAACATCATATTTCAGTTCCATGTTCGATTTAAATCGTTCAATATGTGTTTAGATTCATACGTACAAATAAAAATATATATTGCTAAATCAATCTCACAAGCCTTAACACATATCTAACAATTTAGATCAGACATCAGACATCAAACCGAATTTGATCCAATACCTATCAAACCCCTTCGTTCCCAATCCTCAACAACAAGTACAAGTACTTGCGTGCATAATAACAAAAATGGCCGAACACACATCACCTAAGTTAACATAATATTTGAATTTAGATTGTCTGATAAATAACTTGAGAGTAGGTTTGATGGGCATTAGACCTACTCTGGTTCGATTGGTTTAATCACCGTCGATTTGCTTTCAGATTCGTGCATAATGCTTTAAAATTCGTGTGTGTTTGTTTCAATGTTCGTGCGCACAAATCGTAAATTAGATCGGACGGTAATCGTGCTCGTTGAACCTAAAAGTAGATCCGATGGGTATCGGACCTACTCCGTTCTCCTGATAAATAGTGCTGGATTATGCATTCCGTCTGATCTGCTTTGGTACGAATATTAAAGGGATTGTGCATTCCTTTGCGGACCGAATTAGACTTTTCTTCTAATCGGACGGTTTGGATCCGAACTCAAATATTCTGTTATCTCATAGGAAATGAGGTAAACTAAACGGTTCGGATCAAATAGCGAGGCAAAAAAACCGTGCAATCCCAACTCCCAAGGCAGCAGGTGAGTGATCTTCTGAAATGATTGTTCAGGATAGTTTGGACCGTCCGATCAGAATTCGGATTATTATAATATATAAGGAGCCTCTTCACGATTCGTATTAATATATAACGAACGGACCGGATTTAAACTAAAAAATTCAGATGCCTTATCCGATATGAATTCGGATGGCAGCACCTTTCCACCCTCTTTCAGCGAAGCACATCTTTCTCTTCCAATTTAGCGCCTCTCATTTAAACCAAACAAGCACACAAAATCAGCCATGTCTCCTCTCGTGGTAAAGATAGCTTTCTCGTTCTTCCCCTCTTCACATCGCTCCCACCAACTAGCCCTTCCGACGACCCTTCTCGTTCGCCTCTCTCTTTCAAACCAACCCCAGCAACCAAAGGAGGAGATGCCATTCATTGCTCAGTATCTCATCTCCTCCTTCGACTTCTCCCCCGACCGAGCGCTCAAGGTCTCTTCCTATAGAAAAATCGGCATAATCAAAACCCGGGATCGCCCAGACTCAGTTGTAAGTTTTCTTAAAGAAATTGGGTTCTCAGATTCTGAGATTAGGAGCACCATCTCATCATTCCCTGGTTTGCTTTGCTTAAACGTAGATAAGACACTTAAGCCGCGTGCCCGTGAATTGATGGATGCCGGCTATACTGGTGAATTGCTTGTCCAAGTGATTCGATGCAACCCACAATGCCTTGCCCTGAAAGGCACCCTTCCACGCCTCCAGTTTTGGAGAAAATTTGTAGGTTATAAGGATGATCTGTTGTTAAAGGTTATTAAAAACCAGTATTTGCTGATCACGTGTGATATTGATAGAATTATTATGCCAAAAATAAATCTTCTGAGAGAATACGGGTTGTCGGATCAACAAATAGTTATGCTGGTCACTAGACACTGGGGACTCCTGTGTCAGAGTGTTGATTCTCTAAAGTCAGCTCTGAAGCTTACCGAGCAGCTAGGGTTTTTACGGGGATCCAAGATGTTCGTGCATGGTTTAAGATATGTTGGTGGTTTGAAGAAAGAGACGTTCAAAAATAAGGTAAGAGCTTTCATAGAGATATGTGGCTGGTCGGAGGAAGAGGTTTATGATGCTTTTAGGAAATTACCCAATTTATTCGGATTATCTGCAGAGAATATTAAGTTAAAAATGGAGTTCCTAATAAATATAGTTGGCATTGAACCGAGGAAAATAGCTTCTCAACCTAACCTGCTTTCGTACAGTGTCAAGAGCAGATTGGCACCCAGGCACAATGTGTTGAGTGCTTTACAAGCCAAGGGATTGGTAATAAAGCTTAGTTTCCTGTCTGTGGCTGTAATGTCAGAAAAAAGGTTTGTTGAGAGGTTTATAGTGCCATATGAGAAGGATGCCGGAGCTCCATGACATGTATCCTGCCATTTGTGGTGAAATTGAAAAGGCAATTCCTACATTTTGTTGAGAACTGGAGCTAGCATGTATTTTGGATATTGTATTATCTAGTTAATGTCAGTATTTATTCCAACAGGTCTTCTGGTATTAGATATCATCCTCACCAAATATGTACAATGCTCAACTGAGACAAATCTTCTCTGGAATACCAGAGCAAGCTCACACCTTTTTGTTATTTAATTTCTATTACTTTCAGTGTTTTGATGAGATCTTTGCAGCAGCATGTTCTATATTGGAATGCATATTAACCCTGAGGATGATCTAAAAATAGAGGCGGGATAAAGGCCGAGGGGCTGCAAGTCAAATGTAATTCCGGTTGTTTGGGATAATTATCAATTCCAAATCTAGGCAGCTCCAGTTAGAACATTTTTAGTTCAGATTGTATATATGTAGTTCAGCTTTAATTAGGCAACTTAGTTTTATGGAGCCAACATGGTTTTGTCTGTGTCGGTTCTAATGTATTATGCAATAGTTGTAGTAGCTCTTTGTACTAATTTCCCAATTGTGTGCTGCCATAAGATAGCCATACACCTCAAGTACCTCTTAGTTCAAATGTATGGTTTCTCATATTTAGTTGTACCGACTTGTTCTGTTTGGTCTGATTTTGAAAATGACTGTTGTACTAAGATATAATGGAAAATTTATTCGTTAATATAATTTGCAAAAATATCGCGGTGTATTTTTATTAAAAACCTGATTTCTTTTGTTGGACTACACTGAAGAGATGTTTTAGGGCCGCAGCACAGGCACTCTGGCATTGTCAGGTTCAATAATTGGAAAGAAATTCGACTTGAAAATTTAAACCAAGATGAAGAAATGGACACTAGCATTTGGAAGTTGTTGTTAGCATAGCTTGTAAATTATTTTTAATTTCTACTTTCTCTCATAAACTTTTTTCTTAGTATAATAAAATATTAAATTCGGCTCTCGTATACTTTCCTTAAGAATAATTATACACCGCAGACATGTTAAGAAAGATCATACTACTTTTGTGACATAACATTGCTCAACGTTTGACAATGTATAATCGGTGAATAAAGAGAAATGTGTTTGTTTCATCAAACGGTATGGTTGTCGCTTAATTTAATTTATCTCATATCTTTCTACTCTTTGGGGATGTTTGATACTCCAAATTTCTTTTGAAATAAGGTGGAAGAAATCTTTTGAAATAAAACTACCAAACACTAGTAAAATATAAAATATTTTCTTCCAGTTCTGAGGTTTGAGAAGAAATCATATGCAAGAAGACCAATTTTCTTCCACATTTTATTATAAAAATACTGTTCATTTTTTTAATAACAATGATAGATTAATTAGAGAGCTGAAGAGGCAATTTGACAAGTGCAAGTATAGAGAACTTATGAAATAGTGGCTCCTCATCAGGGCGAGAATTGGGCGTAGAGCTCTACCTTGTTCATTAGTTCTCTATACTTGCATCTGTCAACTGGCCTCTTTAGCTCTCTAATTAACCTATCCTTGTACTCTTAAGGCGGTCTGCTTAAAACCTCTACCGGGATGTCATTCATTATTGGCTCCTCATCAGAATCTGAAAGCTGACAAAAGACCATGATAGTTTTAATTTCCATGCTGCCTCTCTTATTTTCCTTATGCCTCAACTCAACTTAGCTTCTACTTCCTATTCTTCAATCCTGTCAAAATCCGTGCTTTTATTTTTAGTTGGGTCAGCCATGGCCTGATTACATTTTTATTTCCATCATTGAATCCAGGGTTAGATTGTTGTTTCGACAGGACAACTTTATTAACAATATGAATTTTTGAAAATGCAGAGTGACAGTCTCTAACAGGGACGAGAGCATGTTGGAATTGATGTACTGATTTGTTGAATATTGTATTGTAATATAAGGGTATTTAGGTAAAAGTGTGAATATACTAGTTATAGGGACTAAAGTGTAAGATTGAGTTGTATATGTAGACAGACTATCAATGAATGAGAATGAATCCCAAAATACCGTAAACTTTATGGTATCAGAGCTTAGGGTTTCTCTCCGCTGCGTGTTTCGCGTGAGCATCCGCCGCTGTCGTGCCTCCGCCTAGAGCGCAAGTTCGCCGCTCAGAGCAAGTCAGTCAGCGGGTAGTCGCAGCAGCGTGTAGATTCAGCGCGGTAGTCGCAGCTAGCGGTAGTCGCAGCAGCGTGTAGATTCAGCGCGGACTTCAGCGCACCACCGGTTAGAAAGCGGATGCTGCGCGTAGATTCAGCGCTGACCGTCGGTTTCTCTTTTTGTTTCCGCTTTCTCATTTGTTTCCTTGTCTCACTCACCTCCGTTTAGAAAAAAAAAAGAGGAGAGACACAGGAACCTTCGCTGTTTGTTTTCTCCTTCGCTGTGTGTTTAGTAGAAGACAGGAACCAACTTCTCTAAATCATCCCATTAAAAAAAAAACAAAAACAAAAAAAAAACAAAAAAAAAAAGGGGAAAAATGGCAGAAGACAGAAACTTCTCTAAACCATCTCAGGTCATCTCAGTGAGATTGAATGGGGCTGAGAACTATCTGTTGTGGTCAAGACAAATGCTTATGCACTTGAAAGGTCAGAGATTAACCGGGTATGTTACCGGTACGGCAAAGAAACCAGAACTTTCAGAAGCCGAGAAGAAAGAGGGCAAGATAGAGGAGGAAGTTCAGTTTCAGAAGTGGGAGGCAGACGATGGGCAAGTTATGTCATGGCTGGTCAATTCGATGGAGGTTAGACTGCAAAGTCAGTTTATGATGTTGAACACTGCTCGACAAGTGTGGGATCGGGCAGCCGAGATGTACTCTCAAAAGGGTAACCATGGGCAGATCTATCACCTCCAGTCTAAGTCAGACAGTCTAGTACAGGGAGAAATGAGTGTGACTGAGTATTTCTCAGAGTTGAACAATATGTGGGAACAAATGGATTTCTTTGATCCTTTGGCTATGACATGCTCGGTAGATGCACTAGCCTTCACAAACTGGTTGGAGAAAAGAAGGATCTTTCGCTTCCTTGCTGGCATCAACGTTGAGTTCGAGCAGATTCGACAGAGTCTCTGGCAGAGGAATCCGCTACCTGCTCTTCGTGATGCCTTTGCAGTAGCGGTTCAAGAGGAAAGCAGGAGGAAGGCAATGATATCCTTGCCAGTACAGGAGGGTTCAGCTATGTTCATCCAGCCACACTCAGTGTCCTCCCAGGGTGACAAAGTCTGTGATCACTGCCATAGGAAAAATCACACTCGGGAGACTTGCTGGGACTTACATGGAAGACCAGCTAGAGGTCGAGGTCGTGATGGTGGACGTGGCAGAGGACAAGGTAGAGGTCGTGGACCAGGACGTGGTGGAGGATACCAAAAGGCACATGTGGCTGACAACACTAGTACGCCAAGTTCAGGCACTGATGATAGGTTGACTCAACTGGTGACTCAGCTTGCAGCTCGTCTCTTGTCCACTACCTCAGCTAGCAGTGCCTCATCTATTGCTGCTCCATCTGGGGCTGACGGTTACATTCCTTCCTCTCTTCTTACCACTGTAGTTAGACCTGTTGGCACTATTATAAAAGCCCTAATAGCCGAGTCTAGCCCTGATCAGTCCTGGATTGTAGACTCTGGGGCATCTAAACATATGACCCCTGACCCTACATTGTTCAAAACCTATAAGCCTATGTCTGGGAGAGAAAAAGTACAAACAGCCGATGGCTCGCTTTGTTCAATAGCAGGAGTTGGGGATGTAACATGTACTCCGGACCTCCAGCTATCATCAGTCTTTCATGTTCCTAAATTCACCAATAACCTCCTATCAGTTAGTCAATTGGTAGACGATCTTAACTGTGTTGTTTCTCTGTCTCCTACTCATGTTGTGTTGCAGGAGCTGAAGACAGGAAGAGTGATTGGTATTGGCAAGAGGAGTGAAGGCTTGTACCGACTTAAGCAAGGAGGGGAGGTTTTGGACCCGAGAGCCTGTTTGGCAGAGACTCCAGAGTTGGAGATGTTTTTGTTACATAGCCGTTTAGGGCATATATCTTTTACGGTGCTTGGAAGGTTGTATCCCAAGTTGTATTCTAAGTGTAGCAAGACTAAACTAGTATGTGATGCTTGTGAGTTTGCTAAGCACACCAGAACAATGTATCCCTCTTTTGGTAATAGAAGTGTTTCTTGCTTTGATATTGTTCATTCTGATGTTTGGGGGCCCTCGAGAGTTACTGCTCTATCTGGTTCAAGGTGGTTTGTCACCTTTATTGATTGTTATAGCCGGATGACTTGGCTGTACCTGTTGAAGAGTAAAGAGGGAGTTTTGGAGTGCTTCAAGACTTTTCACAAGATGGTGGAAACCCAATTTGAGAAGAAAGTGAAGGTGTTACGCTCAGATAATGGCACAGAATACACCAACAGGGCAATGCAAGACTTCTTACGAGGTAATGGTATTGTACATCAAACTACATGTGTGAATACACCTGAACAAAATGGTGTTGCAGAAAGGAAGAATAGGCACATCCTGGAAGTGACGAGGTGCCTCCTCTTTGCCATGAACGTTCCGAGGTACCTTTGGGGAGAAGCAGCGCAGACTGCTACGTATTTGATCAACAGAATGCCTTTGAGAGCGGTGGACTTCAGTACACCACTCGAAATGCTCACAGGGACCACCTCATTCAAGGTACCTCCCAAAAAGTTTGGTTGTGTGTGTGTTTTGTTCATAACACAAGTCCAGGTATTAGCAAACTCGATGCGAAGGCCCACAAATGTGTGTTTGTTGGGTACTCCAGTGGGAAAAGGGGTATAGATGTTATGACCCTGTGAAAAAAAAGATGCTGGAAAGCTTGGATGTGACATTCCGAGAAACATAACCCTATTTTACTCTTTCCGATGCACAGTCCAATGCATCTTCAGTTACATTTCATGATCTTCTTGAGGTGGTTGTCACCTATCCCTCAGACCGAGTTGGTCGAGAGGGGGAGAGTAAGGAATCTGACAACAGTATGCCCGATACTACGATTGGCCTAAGTCCAACTACAGAGACAGATCTGGACTCAAGCATTGACCAAAGCCTACCACCTCCTAATAGGCAGATCAACAAAGTTTACACTCGAAAACCTCGCCATGAGAATGTTGAGCAACCTCCGGTCCAAGATCAATACCAATTATTTGCTCCTGTCGACGGCTCGCTCACACCACAGCCTTCAGGTAACTCAGAGTTACCCTCAGGTACTCCTCTTTTCTCTGATCTCGATCTTCCTATTGCCTTGCGCAAAGGAGTCCGGTCAACTGTCTTGAAGCAAGGGGAAGATGTCTCAACCTCGCATCCTATCTCTCACTATGTCTCATTTGAGACACTTTCCCCTACCTACAAAGCTTTTGTAACCTCCTTACACTCTAACTCTGTTCCATGTGATTGGAGGAAAGCAATGCAGGACCCAAAGTGGAAGAAGGCAATGTTCGAGGAGATGAGAGCATTAGTCAAGAATGACACTTGGGATATGGTCCCTAGACCGTCCAACAAAAGCACTGTAGGATGCAAGTGGGTATACTCGACAAAATATACTCCAGAGGGAAAGGTGGACAGATTCAAGGCCAGATTGGTGGCCAAGGGCTACACACAAACGTATGGTGTGGACTATGAGGAGACCTTTGCTCCAGTGGCGAAAATGAATACTGTCAGAACTCTCATCTCGTGTGCGGTAAACTTTGGGTGGGATTTGTGCCAGCTAGATGTTAAAAATGCCTTTCTTCATGGGGACCTAAAGGAAAAGGTATATATGGAGATCCCACCTGGGTTTGAAAATGAACAACTGAAGGGTAAAGTGTGTCACCTGAAGCGCTCCCTGTACGGGTTAAAGCAGTCACCACGAGCCTGGTTTGACAGGTTTTCTATGGCAATGAAAAAACTAGGCTATCAGCAAAGTAGTGCCGATCACACTATGTTCATCCAAAGGAAAGGAGAGAGAATCTGCATTCTGGTGGTGTATGTGGATGATATAGTGTTAACCGGTAATGATCCTGTTGAGATGAAGAGGCTTAAGGCCAGCTTAGCCACAGAATTTGAAATGAAAGACCTGGGTGAATTGCGCTACTTTCTAGGCATTGAGGTTGCTCGCTCAAAAAAAGGGGTAGTTCTTTCACAGCAAAAGTATGTTTTAGATATACTGAGAGACACGGGAATGCTTGGGTGTCGACCTGTCAATACACCCATAGACCCTAATAATAAGCTGAAGGGAGGAATAGGTGATCAAGTAGATAGAGGACAGTATCAGCGCCTAGTAGGCAGACTGATCTACTTAGCACATACTCGACCTGACATTGCATACGCTGTGAGCGTAGTGAGCAGGTATATGCACGACCCTAGAATTTCACATGAAGAGGCCGTGTATCAGATTCTGAGGTATCTCAAGAGTTGTCCAGGAAAAGGTGTGCTCCTGAGTAAAAATGGGCACACTAGGATTGAAGTCTATACAGATGCCGATTGGGCAGGGTGTCTTGATGATAGAAAGTCAACTTCAGGCTACTGTTCGTTTGTTGGGGGTAATCTGGTTTCCTGGCGAAGCAAGAAGCAGAATGTAGTAGCAAGGTCTAGTGCAGAGGCTGAGTATAGAGCCATGGCCCAAGGTGTGAGTGAAGGGTTGTGGTTACGAAGATTGCTATCGGAATTGGGGTTGTTGGAGAACAAACCCATAATGTTGTACTGTGACAACAAGGCGGCTATAAACATAGCAAACAACCCAGTACAACATGATAGAACCAAACATGTGGAGATTGATCGACACTTTATCAAGGATAAACTTGACGAGAGCATTATATGTATGCCTTTCGTTCGTACCAAGGAGCAAATTGCTGATGTCTTCACAAAAGGGTTGAGTGTCACAGACTTCTCCAATGTAATAGGCAAGATGAACATGATCAATATCTATGCATCATCTTGAGGGGGAGTGTTGAATATTGTATTGTAATATAAGGGTATTTAGGTAAAAGTGTGAATATACTAGTTATAGGAACTAAAGTGTAAGATTGAGTTGTATATGTAGACAGACTATCAATGAATGAGAATGAATCCCAAAATACCGTAAACTTTATGATTCATCTTTTCTTACCAATTTCTCTTTCTTTTTCAAATCTAGCATTTTCTCTCTCCAAAGTTATCATAACCAGCTGCAAAGGATTCATTTCGCACATAATGTTTTGGGAGGGCCATTTTCAAAATACTCCATTGCTAACAGCTTAATGGCTGAATTAAGATTTTAAGTTTGGGTAGTTCATCAGGTGCAATACCGTATTATTCTGGTATGATAGAAGTCATCTATGTAATCTGTCATGAGCTTGTTAACAACAACTAAAAAATATGGCTTATTTTTCCTCTTTAGTGAATCAGAGTCCATCCTATGCTACTTTATACTGCAAGAACCGAAAGCTGCTGTTGCTTATCTATAGATGTATTGGCAATATTATGGAATTCATTAGTTCTCATCAATGGAATCAAATGATTACTGGTCAACATACAATTAAGTTAAATTATGTTTTACGCCTTCATGTGGTTCACAATTTTAACTGTGCATTTTTCATTGGATTTTATTTCAGCCCGAAATGTAACTATGCATTACAGATGAAGTCCGAAATCAATCTATCTCTTATTGGTCAGTTTCCACAATCCATGGAGACCTACAATTACCTGTGGAGGATAAGAAATTAAAAATCTTATGTTGAAACCCTAGGACAATTAAGTCAAATTAAAGCTTTTGCTAGGACGTGATAATATTAAAACATTCAGTTGATGAACGACCAATAATATTGGATGTTTTAATTCTGAAGAACTTTTTTTATTTTTAATGCATGCTTCCAAGTAATGTAAACCAAGTCACTTTGATCAACACCAGTGCCTCCCTCAAATAATAATAATAATAATAATTCTATGCAAAACTTGCAATTAGAATTAGCTAATCTGGGAAACAATCGGCTTGCATCACTGTTGCTAAGTATGTTCACCAACTGAATAAATCTTAGAAAAGAAATTTTTTTCCAGCAAATTATTATTTCAGTAATGATATACTTGTGCATGACAAAATTGCTTGTTCCTCGGGTTGCACGTTCAAGGAGTATTTTTCTTGCTTCAGTTGCAATTCCCTCTGGCTGCAATATATAGAACTTAAGGATCTTTCTTAATAATTTTTTTCTTTGTGAAAGATGAAAGTCTACTAAGAAAGAAATAGAAATACAAGTTTTGTGCATAGAATAACCTACCCAGCCAAACATCTGTTTTTAAAACATTTTTGTCCGAGTAGGTTATTTTTAAAACTACAAATACTACAGTTTGATATATAGCCTTGAACGGATATTCTTAGTTTCTTTGGAAGTTGGTTGTACAGCCACTATTTAAAAATAAAAAAGAATATACACTCTGACAATCAAGTAAAACCCTGTTTGTATAGGCCTTGGTCATACACAACAATTTGTAGGGTTCATATTTATCAGCATAATTTGTACATGGTTCACACTTAATTTTGTCTAGGGTGCATTATTAGGTGAGACGGGATTAAACTCCCCCGGCTATTGTTAGCAGGCCTCTTATTGTAATAAGATTTACAATCCATGGTGAACTTTATAACTTAGTATTTCAAAATTGTGCAGACCTCTAATTGTAATTTGTACTGTCTTTTATACCTCTTCAGGGAACCAGACTCCAGGCTGGGTGCTACCTTCAAGAACTGCTAGGACGAAAGCTGCTGTTGCATATCCTGCACATCTGGGTATGATTACAGAATACATTAGCACTAAAATACAATTAAATGCTCACTTATTGACATAATTTTCAGTTATAACTGTAATCGTGCATCATTTTATGTGGATTTTATTTCAGCCAAACTTAAAACTTATATACATGTTTACCTTTTGCTTTCTTACTAATGTTTATTCTTGTTTTTAAGATTAAAAAGGAAAAAGAAATGAACAGCATCAAATTGTTACCAAGTACTGACATAGAGATCACTATTCTATTGAAAGATTATAATTTTTAACTTACACAGATAATTTCTTGTGCGTGAATAACCCCATGGTACTTTTCCCATTTTTGCAATCCAAATCTACCTAAAGAGGACATATTTCAAGTAGGTTACTTTATATTTTTCTCATAGTGTGGGACTTGTCCACAAAATTGCGAAGCATTTTAAGGGATTTCTTACTCTCATAGACAAGGATTGCCCTGAAATGTTGTCAACAACTCTTATTAAAGGGTCGATCAATTGCACAAATCTGAGAATTTCATCTTTATCTCTCACAGTTTCCTACAAAAGTAAAAAAGTCACAGAAACAAGGACCAAGATGTTAAATTGTTACACATTAAGTTAATATTTGATGCCTTTAAAGTGCTCACTTACCTTACGTAAGATCCTGGCAAAAGCTTGCATTCCCCAATTCCAGAAGAAAGGTTCACTCCCAAATCGAGCACTGACAGTTGGTACCTTTAATATCTCATGGGCACTTCTTACTTCTGGTAAGTTCCTTTTTACATTTTTCAAATAAGAGATTCCAGCAAACATTAACAAAAATTGAAATAGCGTCTTCAACAGTATATACAGAGATGGCGTATACGAGCAAGAAAAGTTAAGAAGTAGCAATACAATAATAAATCTCAAAGCAACTTACAATAAATAAACATCTTTCTTTCCGATGCCTTTGCTGAAGTTTATATTTAAAACCCCACTGTATGGTTCCAATTTAACCTCATTCCCTGGTTCAGTATTGCACACAGGTTTTGAATCCATTCACAAAACGCAAATAGTATTGAATGTTTTCTTCAGATGTCAATAACTTGCCTTTGTCATAAGCAATGACATCCTCAGCAAGCAAATGCATGCTAGATTCCAACATAGTAGGCCCCGCATCGCCGGACCCTGCAACGTAGTAGGAAAATCTGAAACCATATGTTAGTATGTTCTTTCAAATTGAATTTAATTTTGTCAAGTACTGGGTATAAATTGTCAGAAGCTAACCTCAAACTTTCTGGTTTGGTGCCATCTTTATTTCTAGCAGCATCAACAAGCTCAGCCGCCATAACTGTCATTTGACAGGTTTTGATTGAAAAAACGAAGTAATTATATGATAATTAACATTTTTAAGAATCTGGGTATCAATGTACCAAAGTTAAGTTCGGTGCTTGAACTTCAAAGGTATTTAATTTTTAATTCCTGTTCCTTTTGAACGGAACATTATTTTAAGGCTGTGTATAGAAAGATGCAAAGTGTGATATGAAACCAGTACTTGACGGTAATAATTGGATAACACTAGGATTAGAAATACATAAATTACCATTGCTCACTCCAGGGCATATTCCTGCTGTTGTTAGGGCTGGAATACCAGCTGCTATCGCCTTTTCATGCAAGCCTTTCGCTCTCAATGCATACACGGTATCATCACATACATCCACATATGCAGTCTAGCAATTGAGAATAACCAAAATCGTTATTAACTACCTCAGATGTTAATATTTAGCAGATATACCTTTGTAGATATTGCTGCCTCCAGGACCGCACACTTTTCCCGTCTCTTGAAAGGCCCCACTGCATTCACCACTACATCCACACCTGAAAAAATATCATATTCTTTTAAGTTTCAGAGGATCATCATCTTAAATGATTATTGATTTGAGAAAGGAAAAATAATTCGGATGTAACTCTCAGAGCTCATTGGGTATATCTGGAATTTTTAGATTTGATTTTGGTTAAGCAGGGGTTGAGATTGCACTATAGAATTTCATTTGCTAACAACACAACTCCGTCTCAAATCTGAAGATCACTTAATCTGACAGCTTAAGTCAGGCTTGTTAAATATTATTTCTGTCAAGTTGGAATTTTGGTTTTGTTTTGTTCAAACAGAAAAAAATGGAAAACGGAGGTACCAATTCAATTTTGGATCAAATTCTGATAACTCCGTCTGAAATGGCCGAAATACTGGTGTTTCACTCCCATTCAGAACTGATTTGGAAACTTTTCCAATATACTGAAGAAAGTATTAACAGGTGTAATTCGAACTAAAATAGTCAAAAGCAAAATCCATATTCTTATCACCAAACTTCTACTGTATTGCAGAACACATTTTCTGTATACACATTTTACTGAACCTTATTATGTGTTAAAAGTTATAAAACCAAAATGGAATTCCGAATTCACCAAAATCTTAATGGATTTGACGAGCTTGGCTCAAGTTTAAGCGCAAATATTTTGATTGAAATAGTTTTCCTCAATAAATAATTATAATCTTGCAAGCAATTATTTAATCAATACTTCCAAGAAGCAACTAAAATCGAAGTGTTTAATTACCTTTAAGAGCTCGAAGTAACATTCTCTTGTTGTAAATATCAAACTCAAGAAACTTGGAGTTCTCTCCAAGTGACGACATCAGAGCCATACCTCGCTCCCTTATAAATAAAACATTAATTTACAAACAATTCTTGAACTATTTGATCAACAGAAATAGAAAGAATAAATTGCACATATGCCCGGCCATTTAATAACTTTTCACTGGCATTTCTTTTTCCAAACGGAAAAATAAATAAAGATTTGAGAAAATTTCCCGTTGTACCTTAATCTATTTTATGGTCAAACTTAGTGAAAAATGTCAAACTCGGATCAATCATCTCAACTGAGTATTAGAACACTAAAAAATAAAAATAAAAGGAAAAAAAAATCTACCTGTTTCTTCCACCAACTTGTATTTGGAGGCCGGGACATAGCTGGGACAGAGCAGTCGCAGTAGAGCCGCCAACTCGACCGGTGCCGCCTAATATGAGAACTCGGGACGAGACTAGTCTGTTGGTGCCTTCTTTGGAGATGGTGGCTGTGACTGTTACGTTATATGGAGTAATCAACTGCATTTGAAGTTTTGGTGAGAGGCAGAGGAAGAGAAGCTCTTTGGTGAAGAGAGAGCTGTAAGGTGACTTGTTAGAATGACAAAGGGCAACGATATTTTTATTAGTTTTATATTGGCCAGTGTGATGCTTGTGTATATAAAAAAAACAAAGAAAACCCAAGTACATGTGCGACTTATTGATTTGCTCAAATGTCAAACAATGTAGGAGGAATCTTAGTTAGATCTAAAATAAATGATAAGTAGTGACTGTTCATGCCAATTACTGTTTCTTTTTCTTCCTTCCAAGCTTTAGTTTCTTTTATTAATAATATAGGTAAGCCTTAAGCATTCATTCCTGAAACTGTCCAGTTATTTATGTATTGGTAAATTTCGTGAGAGGTCACTAAACTTTAGTGTTTGTCATAAATTAGTCACTCAACTTTAATTTGTTCCTCACTAGCTACTAAATTTTGTATTTGTTCCAATCAAGTTACTCCGTCACTTTTTCTGTTAAAAAACTATAAGAATATGACATGAATTCCAGCTCATCATGTTTGATAACTTGTGTACATTTTTTGGAGATATCAACTATTTTTCTCATCCATCAACCCTCCTTTTTCTCTTTCTTCCCAGCATCTCTTCATTTCTCTGCTCTTCTTTTGTTCTGTTCTTTCTTACTAGATAATTTATCAAAGGCACACGCATATTTACGGACATGAAGAAACATGCCCAATATTCTAACTGAAACCAGTATTTAAATCGTCAATATTTATATATATATATATATAAAAGAATCCAGTGAGATCCCATATATCCGGTTATTTTCCATCAAAACTTTCTTGCTTTCAAAGTCAATCGTGGAATTAGAAATTTAAAAAATAGGGAACCAAAATCTTTGCTCTGTAGTTCGATTTGTATTGGATTTGAGAAAGAAATGAAAAATGAATTTTATTGATTTGTTCAGATCTTTACATGTGTTGTACATGGATTTATATAACCTTATTTCTTTACTGGCCGTTGGCTACATTTGGATTTTCCCTAATTACAGATATCATACTAGGTACTAAATATTGTCTAACAGTTGTATTATTTATGCTAGCAGGTTTCTTTACTAAATGAGTCTGTGATGATTTTCTGAGACTCCTTTCTTATTTCTCAACACTCCTTCTCAAGTTGAGTTCTAAATAAATTTATAGAACCCAACTTGTATAAAATATTGTGAAAACTCTCTTTGTCTAAAACTTTGGTGAATATATCAGCTAGTTGGTCATGACTCCTCACAAATGGAGTCGCAATTTCTCCGACTTGAACTTTTTCTAGTATGAAGTGACAATCCACCTCAATGTGCTTAGTTCTTTCATGAAAAACTGGATTTGAAGCAATGTGTCGTGCAGCTTGATTATCACAGTACATTTGCATCGGTTCTTCATATGAGACCTTCATGTCACACAACAATTGCTTGAGCCATACTAGCTCACTTGCTGTTGATGCCATCGCTCTGTATTCTGCCTCTGCACTTGACCTTGCAACTACATTTTGCTTCTTGCTTTTTCATGTCACGAGATTCCCGCCTACAAATGTGCAGTATCATGTGGTTGATTTTCGATCAAAGTTTCCAGCCCAATCTGCATCAGAGTAGGCGAGAATATTATTAGTATTATTTTTCATCATCCATATCCCTTGTCCAGGAGATCCCTTTAGATACCTAATAATCTGATTCACTGCATCTAGATGAGTGGTTCTTGGTGCATGCATGAATTGACTTACAATAAAGCTAGTTTTTAATTAATAGTACAACAGCTAGTTTTTATTTTTCTTCTATAAATAAGAATATATGTAAAGCTGAAAATAGAATTGCAATAATAAGTTGTTTTCTTACATCTCTTCCCTCTTACAAAAATTAATAGCATTGAATCATGCATTTGGTTTACCAATTGCATGATTAGTTTTGTTTTTATTTATTTTGGTCTAAAAGCGCCACTAGGCAACGTAATTAGTTCTTGTTATCCATGTTGCATGTATTTGGTACAATATCTTTATATGCGCAAGCTTCTAAATTATGGTAAATCAACCTGTTGCATATGTATTGATGCTATCATATTGTTTCCTTGTTCATGCTAAGTACATTAAATCAACCTGCAGCATATAACATTTTTCTGGTTAGTATTTTTTTTGTTCTTCTGAAATTTTGGTACGTCTTGTAATATTGAGCTTATTATTAGTTTCACAGTTCCAGAAATAACTAAATTTGCTTATATATAAAAGAAATGCACACTCAAAGTATGCTTATGAAATTCAATTAGTAGGTATTTAACACTGGAAGTTAGTTTGAGTTTTCAGCATATAACAATTTTGGACCAAGTATGTATTTTACTATAATAAATAAAATGTCAATAATGTAAATAATGTAAATATTGCAGTAGTGAAGGAGGGAAGAAGAAGAGCAAGAAGGAAGAAAGTTTGGTGACCCTGAAAGAAAGAAAAGGCACAAGAGCAGAAAGTACTCGATGTATCAACAGAGGGTTTTGCAGTAGAGAGGTTGGAGAAGCTGGTCGGTGGGCCCGCAAATTTGCTTATACGCATGAGATGGAGGATTTTTATGGGAGTATGTTACCTAAGATCGAAAGTCTAACGCATCAGATTGAAAGGACCTTTGCCGTGGTTTTTGATGGAGTGGTTTGTTTGAGTAATTGATATCTTCTTGAGCATTTGTTGTGCACACTTGTATTTAAAATATTGTCTGCCCCATTTTGAAGTACTAGAAATTTCAAGGAGACAGTAATAGTAACAGTAGTCTTGATTAACCAAAGAGGAGGGTTTCTGAGACAGTAACCCAGAAAATTTGCCTGAACATTAATGACATGTGAATTGCGTTGCCTGAACATTAATGAACATTAATGACATGTGATGCAAGTAAACAACTGATTTTACACGAGGTCTGGTAACATGTAGCCGTTGTTGCAGGATTGAGTTGACGAATCGACATCAAATTTTGAGTTCTGTAACACCAACAGAAACAAAAAATGAGATGAACATGCCATTTTTATAAACCCTAAGATAATTTCCAATAATTGATCAACCCAAGAGGGGCAATTCAGTGTCTGTACATAAAGCCTGAAATAATTTCCAATAATTTATCAACACAAGGGTTTATGAAAATGTTAACACACTTCTCTGTACCTGATCAAGCCAGTAAGTGCCTGTACAGTACTACTGTACTAGATGAATCAAAATAACACCAGTTATGTATCCTATGGGCATGTTTTACCATTTTCTGCATACTATTTGGAGGCAAAGTTTCACACAATTTCTTGATCTAGTTTGAAGGTGTGATTTTATAATGTTCATCCAAGCACATACCATACAGCTCTCGAGTTTTGAACTGAATGAACTTTTAGTTACCAGAGTGAAACTTAATGTTGCACAGAGCTATGTTTGATTTGCGCATAGCTATCGCTTTCAGCATTCCAGACAATGTGCCATATGCATGAGGCACATATGTAGAGAGGTTACTACTTTTTTGCTCATTATACAAATTCGTCAACATGTTAGTACAGCAGGTCATATAATTAGTGTTAACTTTTCTTTTGTTACAATTTAGAAATACTGTAAATTATGTTCAAATCCAAAATAAGAATTACGGTCTAGGACATGCAGGCACTCGTGCATATCTTAGGTTGCTTTGCATTTTTTGGAAGAAATTGAAAATTTTCCACAATATACATAAAAATAAAATTTTCATTTTTTATTATATAAAGAAATATACTATAAAAGATTCTAATATGTACAATGCTCTACACAACTCCTTACCCTGGTATTCTAATTATATCTTTAGAAATACCAGTAGCTGACAACAGCTCAACCTTTTTACATAGTTTGTACCCTTAATTTCTAATACCTTCAGGTCGGCGTTCATCTTTGAAAATTCTCCTGTTACGCGCGTTTCATAATGACTAAAGACCGTGCACCAACAATCTGCTTTCCATTTCTACGCAATGAAACTCGATCGACCTTAATTTTTCAAATGGACAAAGGGGACCTGTCAGGACATTCCCCTCCTCATCGTGGTGCTGTCCATATGTAATAAATATATCAGCACGGATATTCATGTCAAAGAATATAATACTTAATGGAAAAGAACATATGATAAAACATACCATACAAAAATCGGTTTGGGTGCTAAGTTCAACCTCACCATATTAGGGAAACTTCCTAATATATGAAGCAGCGTTTCAAAATCACACACCAAGTAGAAGCCTCCAAGATGTAAATTCTTTACATTATGAAGAACTAGGGGATTCCGCAACACTCTTTTTCGTTTCGGAAGACATAGTGAGGGTCTTCCCAACTCCCTTTTCAACATAAACTAAAATAAAAAAAATAAAACACATAACTTGTCAAGTAAAAGTACTACAACATTGAGTTTGCTAGTAAGGTTCACAACTCTTAGGTCCCATACTCGATTTAGCAAGGACTTCAGAAATAAAAAATTAAAGGAAATCAGAAATTAAAAGCTTACCGGAATTACCGGTCCAGTTAGCTCCAAATTCTGAATAGATGTTAATGTACCAATTATTCGACCTCTACCTTCTGTGATCTCGCTTGGAAAGTGTGGACATAAAATATCATTCAGGAGTTTGATTCTTGCTGTTTGTAAGAGAGGCATGCCTTCTAGTATAATTGTTAAGAGAGGCATGCTTGTTTTATTCTTGTTGTTTTGTCTGAACTCAGTATATTTATTTTTATTGATTTTCTCTGATTTCTTATTTTATGATTTACAAATCTATGCAAAATCATGACAAGTAATATTTGCCTAGTTTAGGAGATATTTAAATAAAGCATATTGATCATGCAAAACTTTCCTCTCTCTCCTTGATAGACATGCAAAACCTCTTGATAGACATGCAAAACCTCTTTGATGTCAACTTCTAATGAAGATTTGTAAATATCTTATAATTTTAAATGTCAAGTACACATGTTAATATCGTGCCAGAAAAACTTCAATATGATTGTCATTGTAATAAAGAATTTGAAAGACCAATTTTCTGAAAATGAAAACTAAAAAAGTTAAATTATTTATTTCTAAGTAAAAACCATTCACTTAGTGTGATATGAAAGAAGCATTTTTATTTACTATCCAGAGTATAATTACATCCAAAATTTAGAGGGGAGGTCAGGGGCTAGATTTTTAGTTTTGAGAATATATATAAACTTCTTTAATTTTATACTATAGTAATATTACTATAAAGGCATGCTTAGTTTCTAAAAGTATATAGTTACTAATTCACATGTTCAGGTCAGATGTGCTCACAGAAGATATAAATTTAATGAAATACATACTTTCAAAATTGATAATTTCTTAAATGAAATTTACTTTATTAATATTGTGAAATAAGTAATTGTATTTTGTAAAATCAAATATGTAATTGTCAATCGTAATTAAAATGAGATTATACTATTATAGTGTATTAAAATTTATATAGAGTCTTTGAATAATATGGTTATCAAGAATGAAAGGAGGATTGTGCATGTTTGGTTTGCGCCTAACTTGTTGAGAACCCAGTGATGTACTTGGGCAATTGGGAATTAGGCGTAAAGATTTTAACCAACAGTTTTGACTACAAGCAATACATAATCATATACAACGCTATTTTATAGTTCAAGCCTCAAGCGCTTCATGAAGTTTAAACTGTATGTTAAAATCTTTACCCGGAATTACTCTTATAGCTCTTTTGTCCTCACCCTTGGATCTTAGAAATGTTTATGCGCAATCCTCATTTATTGGAAATAGATATGCTGTTATTCTAAAGGAATAACATGAACCCGTTATTCTAAAGGAATAACATGAACCCGTTATTCTGATTCCAACCGTTCAAAGTTTATCATGTGCAAATCTCAACAACAACAAAAATTTATGCATGAATCTCAACGAAAATTAACAGTTGAAATCAGAATAACAGGTACCAGTTATTCCTTTGGAATAACAACAGATTTATTTCCTCATTTATTTATTTAGAAATTGCACTTTTTTTAAGAATATTAAGATCGCTCTTTAGAACCACATTTTATTGTGAGTTTGTATTATCAGCGCACTTTTCAATTAAGGATAGTTGATTGTAAAATTGCGTTTTTGTGACCATCAATGAGATTTTGATAGACTTTGTAAAAAAAAAATAATACAATTTTTTTTTTGTAATAAAAGGAGATCATGCTTTTATTTACAGAAACGGACCAAAGTTCAGTTCCATGATATATTTGTTAGCCCGATATAGTCCTTAGTATATTTTCTGAATCCCATTCAATTGTGGCGATTCAAGTAGTTGCAAGTTGCAACCACCAATAAGAATCTGAATCTAAATTAATGGGAAATATGATCGAGCATAAAAATGAGAAAAATATATTTGGGAAACATAAAATATAATATAAAACACAAAATAGGTGGAAAAAAACTGAACAATTAAATACATTAAGACTCTGATCGGAACAAAATTTTGACAAGAGTTTGAACGATTTCAATAAAAAAGGAATTCAATAGAGTTAAATTTCAATTGAATTTTTATGATCAAAATTAATAAGTACATAGAAGAATTCATTCACAAGTAATAATTGATATCACAAGTCAAAATTAATAAGTTGGATGCTACAGCAAGCACAATTTCTTGGCAGTAACATTCTGATGTGCCGTATACTGAAAACCGCACTGAGCAAAATTGATATCGCATAAGAGAACCAACAAATTATTTTCCGTGTTTGAATTATCAAAACAAAATATGAAAACAGTAAAAATGTTCCAGAAAGGTATATAAATTAATTAAAGTTAATAGTAATACATGCAAAAAGTCTATGAGCTGATGTGCTTGAGTATGAAACTCGTTTTACCCAAAAAAAAAGATGCCAACAGGAAAACAGTTAATTTGACACCATCCATCAAGAAAATAATATTGAACTCAAACGGTGACATAAATGTCAGAGAGTATATTAACATGTGATGCATCGTCCCAGAAAAATTACCAGAATAGATATTCAGCTCAAGTTTGTCACTAACACGGTGAGATGCCCCATTTCAAAATATACTATCAAGAGAGAATACTAACACGGTCATACATAGATTCCCAACCCAACCTCTTTGGGAGTTGTCTCCACCATCCATGGAGGCCTGTGATCACAACAAACAGTATACAAATTAGGGGAAACACTGCAATTAAAAATGTTATTACTCGTCTCTCTAATCTCCCCCCCCACCCCCAACACACAGAAAAAAAAAAAAACATGATCCATGATAAGACAAGGGAAGCTACAGGATAATTGACATGTAGAACTATACCAAAAAAAGTCAATGGAAGTTGAGTGCACTAAGAGCATTCGGACATATATTTCATTTTTTAACAGAGAAAATGATTATAGAATTTTGATTCCAATGAGCTGAAATGACTACATATTTTTTCTAGTATAGTATGCATGCAATGACAATTTTTTTATACTACGAAAATCTTGGGCTCAGTGTAAGATGCTCTTGTCGCCTATCAAATTCCTAAAGGGAATCTTAGGGGTACTCAAGAAATAAAATTATTCCAAGTATCCTAAAAATAAGCAGGCTATATTATATATTGCTACTCAACATCCCCAAATTAACAATTATTTACTTCATTTTATATTGTGAGATAAATAAAACTGACATACTTGTGCATCACAAAATTGCTTGTTCCTTGTGTTGCCCGTTCAAGGAGAACTTTTCTTGCTTCAATTGATATTCCCTCTGGCTATAAATATCAAATTTTGAATAGCTTCAGAAAAATTATGATTTGATAGGTTGTTTCAAATCCTGCACAATAACCCATACGGACGCATTTGTTGGGATACACTTTTGACAAAATTCTTCTCCTTAACTTTTAAGAAAAAGAAATACTTCCGTGATTGTTTGCAAAAAGCAACTTTTAAGCAATACAAACCTCAAACTTGACTACATTTTTTCTTCTTCTCAATTTTGATGGTTCATATACTTTTGGCCTGACTCATAATGCCTGACACATTGCAAGACTCGACCAAAAAGTAATTAAATTTGAGGTTCTTAAGGCCAAATGCTAAGTTTGCAAATCATTTTAAAACAGGCATCTTATTTGACTTGAACATTTCTGGCTGGATTAATCAGAAAATACCAAACCAATATGAAAATTATTATCGAGTTTAGTTCCATAATCTTAAAAGAGAGAATAAAATAGAAGAGGTATGGTTGTAAAGTACCTCTTCTGGAAACCAGACTCCAGGTTGTGTGCTTCCTTCAAGAACTGCTAGAACAAAAGCAGCAGTTGCATATCCCACAGATCTGATATTTTCATCCAAGACATCCAAAAAAAAAAAGTTAGATTACTTAACACATGAGATTGAACAGAAATTTAAATTTGCTCTTCAGTGAAGAGAATGGGGCATCAATTATGAAACTTACACAGATAATTTCTTGTGGGTGAACAACCCTATAGTAGTTTTCCCATTTGTACACTCCAAATCTACCTGTAGAAAGTTTGTTCTAAATGTCAACACCCTTAACAAGGTTAGCACAGGAAATAATTCAATTGAAGATCTTGGTAGCATCTTCGTTCGATCTAGTTAGGATACTACTAATATGGCCCAAAGTTTGTCTTGTTTTGATTATTTGTCATTTTTGGGTTGTCCTGTGTAAATATGCAATTAAGATGGGCTAAGGCATATCAACAAGAGTTACTAGTTAAATCAGATTGAATCAGGGCTTAATTAATTGCTCACTTGAGGCTTTTCCTAAATTGGAATTAAATTTGGCCTAATTGCTTAATTGCATACTTTGGCTGCCTTTACGTCAAAAATTTGATGAAATTAAAAATCCCCAGTAAAATCTAACTTTCTGAATATCACATGCTATAACAAATTAGTAGTTAAACGAGAGGTTTTCAGGCAAAGTAATTATAAGGTGATAATTACTTACTCTCATAGACATGCGTTCCCCAGCAACTCCATCAACAGCTCTTACTACAGGATCGATTAATTCCACCAATTCCATAACCTTGTTTTTATCTCTGAATGTTTCCTACAAATTTAAAGAAATCCAAGGACATATAGGTATATAGTTCCTTCTTTGCATACCATATGACAGTGCTTAAAGGGATCAAGTACCATGGGTATAAATTTGGCAAAAGCTAGCATCCCCCAATTCCAGAAGAAAGGTGCAGTACCAAATCGAGCACTGACCGAAGGCACCTTTAGTATCTTATGCACACTCTTTACTTCTGGCAAGTTCCTAAAATTCTTTCATTTCAAAATAGATGAGAAATAAGAAGGAAAAGAGATGCTTTTCTCCACAAGTATCTTAATTGAGAAATAATGGAGAACATTGTAGCATTATTATGAGAGTCATAAGCAACTTACAACAAATAGACATCCTTTGTTCTGACCCCTTTGCCGAAGTCAATATTTAAAGCCCCACTATATGGTTTCAATCTCACTTCTTCTCCTGATTTACCACGTCATCTTCAGTTTCCATTAAAGATAATAAAATTTACTAGAATATAAGAATGAGTAATCCAAATTTTGAACCACTGTTATGTCTAACCTTTGTTATAAGCAATGACATCTTCCCCAAGCAAAAGAAGACTAGTTGCCAAAATAGTGGGGCCCGCCCCACCGGTCCCTGCAGTGTAATAGAAAAATCTGAAAAGATATCTTAGCATTGTAAAAACACTGTATTTCCTTTTTTTGATATAGAACAGATTTACCATTAACGAAACACTGACCTTAGCCTTTCTGGTTCAGCTTCATCTTTAGTTCTTGCGGCATGAACAAGCTCGGCTGCCATAACTGTGAGCGCAATGTATTTAAATTGAGAAAACAAGTTGTTTGCTGCTTTAGTACTATAACAATTCGGAACAAACAATAGAAAAGAAAAAAGTTATAAAAAAAATGGCAGAAGTTCTTCATTTTCTTTTTTTTTTGTTTACCATTGCTTACTCCAGGATATATTCCAGCAGTTGTTATAGCTGGAATGCCAGCTGCTACTGCCTCATTATGAAAACCTTTTGCTCTCCATGAATATTCAGTATCATCACACACATCAATATATGCAGTCTAGCAAAAAAAAAAAGGAAAAAATGAACTTAATCAAGGCCAACAGTTTAAGCACCGAACATCAATCATAAAGATTATGCTTTCTAATTAGGGAATTCAGACCAACGTGACATAACAGATACTATCATTTGGATACCTTAGTGGATATTGCTGCCTCAAGGACCGTGCACTTTTCATTGCGTTGAAAGGGCCCTGCAGTATGCACTACTAGATCCACACCTGCTCAAATTGCCAATTGATCTCAATCTCAAATGATGTTCCAATTAATCTACAGGCCATGGCCACCTAACCTCAATTCAAATAAATAAAATATTTTACCTTCAAGAGCTTGTTCTAACATTCTCCTGTTATTTATATCAAGCTCCACAAACTCAGATTTCTGTCCGAGTTTTGACACCAGAGCAGCACCTCTCTCCCTGTAACAAAATTCATCTAAAACAGTTAATTAACTAAATACGAAGAAGAGAAAATGGCTCTAATTCTCACATATGTATGCCGGGAAAAATCAACAAATTAACACCTGTTTCTTCCCGACACTTTTATTTGGAAGTCGGGACATAGCTTGGACAGAGCAGTGGCTGTGGACCCGCCAACTCGGCCGGTCCCACCTAGTACGAGAACTCGGGATGAGGCTGGTTTGCTGGTGCCTTCTTTGGAGATGGTGGTGGCGAAAGATGGGCTGGGGAGAGGAATGGATGCTCCCGACATTTTCGCTGACGTGCTTCGGAGAGGAGGCAACTGGGTAAGGGCGCTTTGAGGGGGAGAGCTTGGGGTGGCTTATCAGAATACAAAAGAGGGATGACGTGGCGCGACATGGAATGGGTTACGTGGGTAAATTTATGCGGAGAAATTGGAAACGGCCCCATTGCATGATCTTAACAGACCGAATCTATTTTTTGTAGCATTAATTTTAAAATTTTAAAATAATAGATATTTTTAGAAATCTTTTAACAAAAATGCAGATAAGTCAGCCGATATTTTTATTAATATCCAAAGTTAATTACAAATTAATAAATATATCCACGTTAGCTGGGTATTTTTAAAAATGTCCAAATCGGCATATAATGGCCGGTCTCTATTTTTTTCTCAACCGATCATTAAATGACCGGTTCTCAATATTTGTACACATACACACTTGCATATATTTCAAAATAAAATTGATTGAAGCAACATATCGGAAAGTAACTTCCCTTGTAAAATTAATTTAATATTGAATATAAATGATTGTGTGCATATAATAATTGTTAGTATTTGCCGATCCAAAGGATACTATAATATTCAACAATATTAATTGAATGTTAAATAAAACTGTGAAAATAAGCACATGAGTATATGTCATTAATCTTCATAGGAACTTAATTCCAATTAATATATACTTTGATTGTTGTTAAATAACCTCAATTTGCACTAAATAAAACCTCAATTGGGTAATCGGATATAATTTTCGGTTACCAATAGTAAAAAAAAATGAAGTATATAATTTTCATATATAATTTACGGTTACTCAATTTTCGAAATTTTATCTGGTTACCCAATTTTTTTTACTATTGGTAACTGAAAATTAATCAAAAATTATAAAAGAAATTGAGAGATGACCGCCCTTAGTGGGGCAGTTAGGTCATTTATAAAAAAAATTCAATCAAGCGCATATTTGCTATTTTTTTGTTAGAGTATTAATAAAAGTTTCGACAGATATGTACCTTTCAACAAAAGTATGTATTTCAAGTTCTAAGAGAAAAATCCTATAAATAAATATACATACAATAAATATTTAATGTCTAACTGTACAAAAAAAAAAAGTCCCAACCGACTATTAAATGGATTTTTAAAAATATCTAACTGACGTGAATATATTTATTAATTTGTAATTAACTTTGGATATTAATAAAAATGTCGGCTAAGTCAGTGTCTCATTTTATCATTTACATATCAATTTGAACGACTAAACATATTAATAATATATTAATAGAGAGACGAATAGAAAATCAATGAATTTTTTTTGTCATGTTGATATCCATCATTGGTATTTGGTAAACAAAATGTCCTTTCATAAGTTGTTTAGCATCGTTTTTATTAAGTCTCTACATATATTACTTATAAGTTGTATAAAGTGTAAAGCGTACTATCTCACGGTGTTGTAAAAAACGTTCGTTTAGACCGATTAATCGGCCAATTAGTTGTTGACGGTGACCAAACTGTTATGGATTTTCCGACTAATCAGTCGATTATTCTCAATTATGACCAATTATTCTCGATTAATTGTTTGGCGGTACCATATCCGTCTGACGATCGCATATTGTTATTTACAACACTGCTATCTCATAACAAATCTCAACAAAAGTACTTGTGTAAAAGTGCCAATTGAACCTGTGTAAATTGCATGCGAACTATATACTTATTACGATTCAAATGATAAAAAAAGTTGGTAAGCTAACCTTGATAGTAAAACAAAACAATCGCAGGAACAAAAGGCATAACAAAGGCACAAATGTAAAAGTGAATAATTCATTTTTTAAATTACAATGAGAACTGTTTCAAAAAAAAATATCATAAATGAGAAAAATATCATAAAAAATCTTATTGATCCTACAATTTGTGAAAAATTCAAGAATATTAGACTAACTTTATATAATTAAATATTCATCTGTAATTACGAGTTAATACTATTTTAAAATTACATCAAGATTAGTGCTACATTTAGCCTATGTATGTTTTATTGATTAAATTAGTCGCATTTAATAAATTTTTGACTATATTGTGTTGTATCGAAGTTTGTAATATATAGGCTGTTGGCAAAATCACATGCTAATTTTTTTGGTTCATTCCAAACCTAAATTGAAAAGATTAAAAGAAGATGTCATGATTTTAAAGGCCTTGGTAGGGGAACAAATATCCTCTCCATTACTGTAAAAGATTCTCTTCACTTTACGGTTTGAGATTAACTCTCAGCCGCTTTGAGATTCGGGCTAATGCAGGAACAGTATTAATGGACTTTGAGATTCGTGCAAAGTTAAAAATAACAGTCCAGATCCAATAATTGTAAAAGATTCCCTGTTACGGTACCGGGGAGGATGTGAATTCTTTGTGGGGACCATCTTGTGCTCTGACCATATTGTATGAACGCCACATACCACAAGGATAGAATTTATATCCTGAAATTTTTGTTAATATACAAAAGAATAAATTTATATCCGTTTTAGACAAAATTCGATTTCCGTTAATTATTCTGCATATCCGAAATTCAACTTTCAGCAGAATTATTATTATGTGGAAATAGGATTTTTGAATTTTTTATTTTAATTAAATAGAAGATGTTATGATTTTTTTTCCTACTGACATATTAGAAATATTTTTATATTACTTTGAAAAATAGATAGAATACCATAGAATTGAAATTTACTAGAAATACTGCGACAAATAATCTGGAGCAACATTTTTTAGGCCAGATTTTTTGCAACTGTAAGAAAAATTAAAATATTTTTGGTGTGTTACTGGAAAAAAAAATGTTTTGGATTGAGTTATTGATCCCTGTTCAAAAATTACTTCTGGGTAAATAAAGAAATTATTGTCATCCTTCTAGTACATTCAAATTTTAAGGTACTCCATCTATTTTTTATTTTTTTATTTGACATCATTTGACAGAGTCGAATTTTTTATTATTTTGTTAATTTTCAAAAATAGATGAAGAAACTTTAAATTTGAATGTATTAGAAGGACCACGATAATTCTTTATTTATCTAGAAGTGACTTTTGAACCCGGATCAATAACGATCTAAAATATTTTTTTTCTGGTAACACACTAAGAAATATTTTATTTTTTCTTACGGTCGCTATTCAGCCTGAAAAATGTTGATCTAGATTATTTATTCTTTTTAGTAAATTTAATTCTATAGTATTCCATCTATTTTCAAAGAAATATAAAATTATTTCTAATATTTCAATAGAAAAAATAAATTCTATTTCCGCAGAATAATTCTGCCGAAATTAGATTTCCGGTGAATTATTCTGCGAAAAGTTGTTTCTAGATCCGCGGAATAATTCACTGGAACTTCAATGAATTTTCCAGTGAATTATTCTGCGGATTGTGTAGTTTTGAAATTTTGATCAAAATGGGTGTAGATTCTGATTGAATATCCGGTGAATTATTCTATGGTTTTGGAATTTTTATCGAACGGGTGTAGATTCTGAATTTTTTAATTTTTTTTTGTATATTAATAAAAATTTCCGATTTATATCATCTAAATAACTCAAATTTTGAGTTTAGATCTAGACCGTCTGATCTGTTTTGACAAGAGGTTCCATACATTCTACTTCAGACCAAATTGATCAAGATTTTAATTGAACGGTCCGGTTTAAATTTCAAAATTGGAGTAATTAAACTGATTTTGATGCTGCAAGTATTTTTTGTTGCTTTCAAAAAGATGTCATAACATCAAAATTACGGACTTTTATGGTAAATTTATTATTTCAACGATATAATTTTTGTAATTAAAAATTTTGAACTTCACATTCTAAAAAAATTAGATCTTTTGTGAATATCTTTTATATAATTTAATAATTGAAAAGTGTGTTTTAAACAATGTGTGTAAATTAAAGAAAAAAAAGGAGAAGAGAAAGAGAGCGTAAAAGAAATTCAACCTATTTTACATTTGATTGAAAATTATAATTTTTAACGGGTTTGGTTCCTTGCAGGTTGCGCAATGTGACAAATATAGTGGTTGCAATGAAATGGACAACATGGACATGGGCACTCTAACGAAAAAGGAATAAGAGGTTGTTCTCAAATAAACGGAGAGCGGTTCATCAACTCATAAATGACACCGCTTTAGAGACCGAGATTTGGAGAAGTAGTTGCTAAGTGGGGACAACATTTTTTATTTTTAGCTAGGTGCGGATGAGAAATTTTACACTGTCCACCTTATTGTATAGACAAGTTAAGTGAATATTGTATTAATTCTAAAATTTTGTAATTAAACTTTTTCTTATTAATTGTTGTCGGCATTTGTCTTTAACCATAAAAAAATTATAATTTTAAAAAAAGACAATAATGCCCATTTTATTGTAACAGAATTACATACACACAAATTATAAAATTTATTGAGATATACATATTTCCTCCTCGTTTTTTTTCAAAATTTGTTATTGCATATTGCTGTTCTGAGACAAGTAAATGAGTTCAATTGAATCGATTACTTGTTTTTTTTTTTAGAGCGTGTCCCAAAATTCGTAGTTCAAAGAAAAAAGAAGAAAAGAAAATTGAATGATCGGACTTATTCTTAAACAGTAAATTTTGAGAAAAATAAATAAAGGGGACTTTATACACCGAAATAAAAATGTAAATAATGTCAATTTTCACGGTGCCACCCTCTATTTCCTGAGCCTTCATCCTCTGCATTAACGCACCGTTTTGAGTTTAATTTCGAACTGATCCGATTTGAATTTGGACCTTTTCATATTTTGTGCGAATAAAAATCGAAATTTAAATTTAAAATTTGAGTTAAAATTGAAATTTAACTCGGAGGATACAAATTCTCATTCCCTGCGCTAGTCTGAATCTCAAACCGTAAAATGAGAGAAATCTTTTTACAGTACCTGAGAGAATATTTGTCCCAGAAACACGCCCTTTCATACCACTCTTCACTCTTCAGAGCGAATTCTCAGATAAAATCATAAAATACTTCCAGCCGAGAAATTATTTTGGTTTCTATATAAAATATAGATATTCGTTTTGAGATTCGTGCCAATTGAAACGGACGACAAAGATCTCATTCTACACTGTCAGGTACTGTACTGGATCTGAATACCTTGGAAGCCCGGCCTAAACCTAAAGCCCTAACTTCGTTCCTCTTTTTCCTTCCTTCTTCCCTTTCCACTTCTTCGAACCATGTCGTCTCTCCTCGCAAAGAGAATCTCCTCCTGTTTCTTTCCCTCTTCTTACCACCACCACCGACTGCTTCTCTCTCCTCTCCTCCGCCTGCCTCTTTCCACCCAACCCCAATACCAAGAGCAAGATATCCCATTCATGGCCCAGTATCTCATCTCGTCTTTCGGCTTCAATCCTGACCGAGCGCTCAAGCTCTCTGCATCTAAGACCCTCATCCGCATCAAAACCCCAGATCAACCCAACTCAGTCGTAAATTTCCTTAAGGATGTGGGTTTATCAGATGCCCAGATCAAGAAAACTGTTTTAATTACTCCACAATTGCTACGTTACAATGTGGAGAGAACCCTGCGACCAAGGTACAATGAGTTGATTGCTTCTGGCTTCACTCAAGAAATACTTAGTTATGTAATTCAATGCAACCCTATAGCATTGGTTTATAAAGACATCCTCATGCGGCTCCAATTTTGGAGGGGCTTTGTAAACAACAGTGAAGATGTGTTACTGAAGGTGATCCAAAGGAACATGTTCTTAATGGAATTTGATATTGATAAGAATGTTAATCTCAAAATAAATCTACTAAAAGAATTTGGGTTCTCTGATAGTGATATAGGGAAAATATTGTTGAATGCCGGTGGTTTCATGCATCGAAGCATAGATTCTGTAAGGCAAATTCTTGAGCAAACTGAGGAGCTAGGTATGTCCCGAGGACTACCATGTTTGCCTATGGTGTGATGGCAATTCATCATTGCAGCAAAGAAACATTGAAAAGGAAAATACAGTTCTTTAAGAAGACATGTGACTGGTCAGAGGAAGAGTTTTCTTCTGTTTTCAAGAAATTTCCTCTTATATTCGGATATTCTGAGGAGAAAGTGAAGTCAACCATGGAGTTCCTTACCAGAAAAGCCAAGCTTGACCCAAGTAGCATATTCTCTAATCCTTCATTGTTTGGCCATAGCCTTGAAAAAAGGTTGGTGCCGAGGCATCATGTGCTGAGCACCTTGGAATCTAAGGGGCTGGAATACAATTGTGGTTTTAGCACTGCGATGAGAATAACTGAAGAGAAGTTTATTGAGAAGTTTGTATTGCCATATGAGAAGGATGTTCCGGGGCTTCGTGAAGCTTATGTTGCTTCTTCTGGTGGAAAGATCCCTGGTTGATAACTGATGATCTTCAGGGAAGGAGCTTGTGGAGTAATTTCCATGAAAATTAGAAGATGACGTCGCATATCAAGCAGTCTCCTGGTAAGGTCATTCACTAGCTTAGAGTTTGTTACTGGTACCCATCTCAAGGTCTGGTACAGATATGTACCACTCTTACTTTTAAAAGATGTATTGACCTTACAAAGAAGAAGATGATGAAAAAGAAGAGGCATTAATGTTGAATAACAATGATTTGATTGTTCTCTTTTTGTCAAAAGATTAATTAAATTGTTTGGTTGAACATTTCTGAAAATGCTGAAGAAACATTAATATTGAGGTTTTTTTAATTGTTTTGTATAATTCATTTTTGAGAGGCATCTTAACTTGAATGAACAGGGTTACTGGTCGGCTAATGTTTTTACTTATGATAAAAAGATGGAGGTCACGTCTCCGAATTGTATTAATTAAATGTTTGTTACACAAGTAGCACTTCCATAGGTAAAATGATAAACCACGTTAAATATTACTGAAATAAAAGTTAGAACATTAAACAAACATGATTAAGCAATGAATGTTCTTCCCAAATGAGGAAGCAAGAGACCACCTAGAGCATGTTGTTGGAAGCTGAGAATCAACAATTGCTAATCAGTGGCAATATATGATTATTGACTGAAAATGTGCTGCACTGATTAGGCATCAGATCAGCATAAATGGCAAATATCAGGTAGCTGCCTTGAGTTGTCATAAGTGTCTAAGCTCACGTAGGTCTTTCTGAAACAATCGGACACATAGAGTTTGCGGTGAGTTGAGATCTCCTGCACATCCCCTTACGGCCTTATGTGTTGATCGAGGTGGTTGCTTAAGGAGATTTGTTTAAAAACAGATCTACAAGGCGAGACTCTTATCTCTCTTTCTGCTTCTATAGATACTGACTCAACTAAGGTTGAATTTTGGTCTCCTTTTCTCTAATCAAATACAATACTGAACTGGTATGATCATCCACGAGTTTGTTTAGTACCTTAAAATTTTTTTTTTTTAAATTATTCAAGTATTAGTGCTTTTTCTTTTATCCAACCATTCAAATTTATCTGACGACCTACTCAGATGCCATGTATACACTATAATAATATCAATAATAATATTGTATGTTTAAATATATACAATTATATTTATCAATTATTATATGAGACAACAAATATTTGATAAGAAAAATGAGATAATAAATAAAAAAAAACGTTTCTTATCAGCACGTTATGTATTACAGTAACGAAAATGATCTTACTCGTATTTATTTAATACAATACGAATAATTAAACAGTATGAAAAAAGTTTCATTAACCCACTATTGGTACTGTAATGTTCCGCAGTTATACAACTTACTGGCTGTTGGATCCAAAGAGAGAAGATGTATGGAGCTCAGAAATGATTGAGCCCAAGCTGCCCAACTAGGCCATTTTAATCCTTCATCCAAGTCCAAGCTATAGGCCTCCAGCTTGACTCGGCTTCAATTTTGAACTCTCTTGAGGTGAAAACTGCAAAATTGTCTCCATCCCTCTCTGTCTCTGCTCTGTGGCCACTCTGACGCTCCCACTTCAAGGAAACGCAACATTTGGTGTCATGCATTGTCGTTTTGTGAAGAGAAACTTCTCTTCCTTCTTCTCTTCTTACCACCGTCATAGCGACCAACTCCCATCCCTCTCACCCCATCTCCTCCGCTGCTCTCTTTCAACCCAAGCCCAGCAACAGGCGGGAGAGATGCCTTCCATAGCACATTATCTTTATCTCCTCTTTCGGCGTCTCCGCTGATTGGGCTACGAAGGTCTCCACTTTCAAGAACTTGTCCTGCATCAAAACCCCAGAGCAGCCCGACTCTGTTGTGAGTTTTCTTAAAGAAATTGGCTCGTCAGATTCCCAAATTAGAAGCCACGTCTTGTTTGACCCTAATTTGCTTACTCCAAGTGTAGACAAGATCTATAGGCCCTGATCCCGTGCTTTGCTAGATACGGGTTTCACTGAACAAATGCTTGCCCAATCAATTCAATCCAACCCGCTGTGTCTCTCGCGGAGAGACATCCTGTCGCGGCTCCCGTTTTGGAGAGATTTTGTAGGTGACAGTGATGAGTTGCTCTTGAAAGTTTTACGGAAGAACAGTTGCTGATCTCGTTTGATATTGATAAGCATGTTCTTCCAAGAGTAAACCTATTGCATGAATTTGGTTTCTCAAATTAAGATATAATAAACTTGATGGTGCGAGGCCTAGGTTGCATCTTTCGTAGCCTAGAATCTTTGAGGCAGATCCTTGAGCGGATAGAGGAGCTAGGTTTTGCCTGCGGATCTGCCATGTTTAGACACGGGCTACAAATGATTGGTGGTTACAGCAAAGAAACAATAGAAAGGAAAGTGGAGTTCTATAAAAAGACATATGGGTGGTCAGAGGAAGAGTTTTATTCTGCTTTCAGGAAATTTCCATATATACTTGGATATTATGAGGAGAAAGTGAAGTTGACCATGGACTTTCTTATCAGAAAGGCTAAGCTTGACCCGAGGAGCATTGTGTCTCAGTCAGTGCTTCTTAGCTATAACCTAAAGAAAAGAATGGTGCCAAGGCATCATGTGCTAAGCATCTTGCAAACGAAGGGGCTGAAGAAAAGCTTGGGCCTTTTGAGTGCAATTACATATTCTGAAGAGTGTTTCATTAAGACGTTTCTGGCACCATATGAGAAGGATGTGCCAGAGGTTGGTGAAGCTTATGTTGCTGCTAAAGATGGAATATTGCCAGATTTGGAGAAGGTAATTTCTAGCAATTTGCAATTACAAATGTAGCAGCTCCTTTTCCTGGTACTGTCTGTTTTGGTTCATTAGTCATGGCTGTGTTTTTGTATGCCCATTAGTTGTTAGTATTGGCAGTATTCCAGAGCCTAGATTTGATGTATTGGTTCAATAGTCATTTATTGTTGCATTGTGTCTAAATTTTGAGTATGTTTTCCGATGAGTCCCTCATTGGTTTAATCGACCCCTAGTACAAGAATCAAAAGCAGTTGCTTTCTTAAACATAAATGATACCTCATTCTTTTGTTATTTGATATGATTCTGCTATGTAACCTTTTCCTTATTCACTGTTCCTTTTCCTTATTCACTGTGTAATTGCAATTCTCAACAAGTGTACAACTTCTGAAAGCAGTATGACCTAACAACAATCATTATCTTGTGGGCTGTTGGGAGAACATATGATTGGCCTTTATCATAACAAATGAAAATTGCCACAAATCACCCTTAAATTTATTAGTCAGAGAAGCCGAATACTCTTTGACCTTAAAGGCATACACGAAACGTGACTAAGTTATTCTGAAATATACCCTTGCTGGCATATCATCAAACACCCATATGTGATCCTCCCAATTGTGAGAGGTTTGAATCGAGACTCAAGATGTAACTATAACAAACCACAGCTCTGTTACAGAAATTGAAATATCAACAAACCAGAATTGATAGTGCATAGAGTCTGATTTTTCTGTTCAGTATGGCTAGAATTGCAGTTGAAAATAAAAATATTTAATGTTCACAAGCTTAGTGAGTTAGTGGTGATGAAATCACATTGCAATGAAGGGTCAGTCTCAGCCACTAGTGGAAAAACACACATCAGGAACGGTTAAAAACACGCATCAGGAACGGACCTAGAGGCGACACTGACCCAGCTGTTACAGATAGTAGAACTAATCAGGAACGGTTAAATAACCGACACTAAATCTCATAATCAGGAACGGTTGTTTGATATAGCCGATACTGATATGGACAATCAGGAACGGTTGTTTGTTATTAGCCGATACTGATTTTGATTATCAGGAACGGCCTTTAAGAACAACCGATACTGATTTTAACAATCAGGAACGGCCTTTTAATAAACAACCGTTACTGTTCATATATGTATATTTTTTTTTTTTTTTTTTTTTGCAAAATGTGGGTATTCGCATGAGCTAATTCAAATATCACATTTAGATCAATAATTAATATGCCACAATCACAAACAAAAGACAAGCTAATTGCCATAAAAAAATATCCAAATTTAATTCCATATATCCACAAAACACACAAAAGACACAAAATTATCCAAGTTAATTGTCATAAAAAATCTATTTACTTAAATTAAAAATGCTTCTCTTTCTTACAACCTATAACTAATATGAAGGATAGTACCACCCGAGAATAAATGCCATTCAATTGACGAGACCTATTCAACGTAATCAACCTCACATTGCCACTTCACCCAATTTGCATTTTTGGCTTCTCTGCAAGATATTCTGTCAATCTTACTATTTTGTGACCATTTTACTTATGACATGGGGAAAAAATGAGACTTTCACTAAGAAAATAAAGTAAGAAAGGAAAAGAATGAGACCTTGATTGTAAGTGTGCCTCTGTCCTTCTTATCTTTGACTTTCAAGGTATCAAGAGAAGATAAAAGATTGAGATTGAATTCAGTAAGTGCTTCAGGTTGAAAACTTTTTAAAGGTAAAGCCACTACCCCCAGCTTCTTGTCTTGTTTCAGTTTGTGTTCGTCATATACCTGTTAATTCCAAATTCCTAATTAAAAAGATTGCTAGTGCATAAATTGTAAATATCAGACCCAAGTAAACCAAATAAACTGTAACTCAAATCTGAACTGACTAAAACCATCACCCACTCAACCAGACATGCAACTGGATCATCCATGAAGAAAATGCCCCAATACCTGAAGCTGTCAAATGCAATGACCAGAACCCATGCTAATTGAGAGACCAACTCGCGCTACTAAAAAATTTGCAAATATGGTTTAAAGAATGACAAGAAGTACTTGTACCTCTAAGTATAGGGATTGAGTCTCTCTGTCTTCAGCAAGCAGGTTAAACGTTTCGTTCCATTCAGGGTTTAGATTATCATCAATAACCCTAGTTTTAACCTTCAAGATTGGCCTAATGTAGACTATAACATATGGATCGGATTTACCAATCACCTCCTTGTTTTTCAGTGCCTTTGCTCTGACCACTGTCACCATTAGCTTCCCTTCAGGTTTAAGCTCCAAGTCACTTCAAAAATAAAAAAGGTTAGCAAAACAGAAATAAAAATGAAAGAAAATTGTAAGCATCTAATATTATACTGTCATTACTGTATCCCCACCAGCTACTTTATACTGAACATGCCGGTTAATTGAGAGTCAGTAAGATGATATCCTTTATAAGTGGCATCACATTAAACATATATTAAGGATAGTAAACAAGAAAGAAAAATTAACCAAAAGAGAGAATGTGATAACATGCCTTATGTCAACATTAACACCGCCAAGTGGAACAACTATTCTGTGGGGCCACAATAGCATATCCGAGATAATCGAATTTACAGTGTCCTAACATAAATTACAAATGGCAATCACAATTTGTTTGAAAATGATACTTGAAAAATAAAAAGTAAGGTAAGCAAATAAAAGAACTAAAAGTTAGCCTACATCAATCATATCAGATAATCCTGGCACAGCAGTAAGGCTTCCTCCAACAGCCTTTAGTGTGTAATCAATTCTCGGCTTTGGCTATACACCATAAAAGGAAGAAAATTATTGTCCATACAAAATTATGTGCCTACTTTTTTTTATTACTTACTACTGAAGGACAAAAGAGGGATGTACATACATCAGCCAGAAGAGCTACAACAACAGCTGAGATGCAAGGCATCTCCTCACACAATTGAAATATGACTCGAACTACTGTAAACACCTGGAGATCCTTCACATAATTGTACAGATGGGATTGAGTGGCATTTAGCATTTCACATACAAAAATCAAAACCGTACCAGGTGCGAGATGGAGAAAACCTGGAGATGGAAGCGGCGCGCGGTTCAATTCGTCCGGCGAGATGGCTGCTGCGCGGATCAATTCGGAGCGAGGTGCGGCGGAGAGAAGCGGCGCCTAGAGTGACCTCCAGGTGCGGCAGAGCGAGGTGCGGCGGAGCCGCCCGCGAGAGAGAGAGCCCGAGTGAAAAGCTCTAGGCGTCGCAGAGAGAGAGAGCCCGCGAGAGAGAGAGAGAGAGAGAGAGAGACCCCGGGATGGAACTTGAGCACGAGGGAGAGGGTCTGAGTCCGAGAGAGATTTCAAAATGTGTTTTGAACCCTAGCTTGGTGCAGAATGAACCACTTAGCAGCGCGAAACTAAAATAATACCTATCAGGAACGGTTTTAGAACAACCGATACAAATACTATATAATCAGGAACGGTTCTAGAACAACCGATACAAATACTACTAAATCAGGAACGGTTCTAGAACAACCGATACAAATACTACTAAATCAGGAACTGTTCTAGAACAACCGATACAAATACTATATAATCAGGAACGGCTCTTACAAAGGACCATTCCTGATTGGCCAGCACTATCAAGAACGGATTTTTAAATACAACCGTTCCTGATAAGTGAAATCAAGGTCGGCTGTATAATATGCCCGTTGCTGATAGTTATCGCTATCGGTTAGTGCTTAAATGCGACACTGATGGGGCGACACTAATTGTACTTTTTCCACTAGTGAGCCATGCTTTTGTGTTTATCACTTATAACGGGTTAGATATTCAAGGTACAGAATTGCAGGTATTGTCACCCTGCTCACCCATAACTATTGTAAACAGGTCAGACATGTCAAGAAACAAAGTGGTGCTATAAGGCTGCGCTCATTACCTGCAGTTGCACCGGTATGTTATTGTATCTTTGAGTAGACATGACTTTTCATAAGATACATAATATTGAAATATCATCTCTTGTCTTCCTCACGGCACTAATCTTTTTTTCTAGTAATTTTGGATTTAAAAAAGCACTCACAGGCATAATAATGCAATGTTGGACTCATTCTGACACTACGAAGTCAGCAGCAGTATATGTTTTTTCCCGATTTGTCACAGGTGAGGTGGGGTCCACTCCGAATCACTTCATCATGTAACCTGCTTGGTCATTGAGTCAGCAATGCAAATGTACTATTGTGTTCTTCTTGGTGAATCGGTCTTGGTGTAATGGGTTTTGTTAGAGATTGACATTGCCGTCATTATAGTGGTCGATCAGAAAGGATTAAATGTTTTTCTCTTGTTATATTTGGATAGGTGTGATGGGGAAGGAGCTTATGTGCTTCTATTTTGAACCAAGGCGGGTCTGGATGGGTTAGTTTTTTAATTGGTGGTTATTATTGGATAACTAGGGTTTAATGAGAAGAAAAATAAAAATAAAAACTGGATGCCAGAGTTGAAGCAAGGGAGGAGTATATTTACATAAAGTTTATTTTAATTACAACTTCAAATTTTACAATTCAGATTGTCTCTACGTGAGAGGTCATGAGTTCGAATCCGGATGAGGGAAATCATTTGTTGTAATAACAAGAATAGTTGGGTGGCTTGATTTCCAACCTTTACTCAAAAAAAAATTTTACAATTCAAAATTAAATATTTTGAAAAAGATATCTTCCCTCATCTTTCTCAAAAATTACATGATCATCAGACCGAAATAGATGTTTCAAGCTACTTGGTACCAACTAGTGAGACCTAAAACAATTTTTCTTATTAAAATAGATGTCTGAAACAATGTTAATCAATGAACGGCTTAATTTATCAGTCATCGGATCAATTTTACCACCCTCTAATTTTTGTGCCAAGCCAGTAGAATTCGGATCCACATTGTCTGCATTAACTCAAAAGAGCATCTTTTGAGTTAATACCTCTCGGCCGTCTGATTTTAAAGGGAGCCAATCCGGCATCTGCAAGCAAGAAGCTCTTTAATATTAGTGCAGATTTGATTGACACGGATTTTAAAACTGATCGGACGGTACAGATGCATTACTCAAAAGATTTTTTTTGAGTTAATGCAGATTCTCACCCGGTACCTAAAACGATGTGATGTTAATTCGCAACATGCTACTTTGCAAAGCCGCAAAAATGCATTTCGGAGTTGCTCTGTAACAACGCTAACGCGGTAACGTACTAACGCGTATTCTTTTCTTTTTTCTTTTTTTCTTTTTGCAAAAGACCATGACAAATGGCTGTGATTACTGATTCAGCATCACATTTACTATTTACTATGTTCCAAGAATACCATACAGAATATTTAAGAAATAATTAAGATGTCATCGTAAAAGTTTTGAGTTCAACATCTTAGTGTATACTGGTATTTGGATCGTAACTGTAATTTAACTTTGTTTCTTCAATGAAGCTGGGTCTCGGCCTTCTTACCAAAAAAATAAAAAACATGTTAGTGTATAAAAACTAGAAAATTAAATATAAAATTATTTTTGAATGACAAATAGAATTCTTAAGGAAAAAAGCAAATAAGATTAAAATAGTGGGAATAGAAGACACTTTACCGTGTACTAACCGCGTAAAACAGCCGCGTTGTTGTCAGAAAATCAGAGCCGTTATGCAAAAAGGTCCTACTCAAATAAAATAAATTATTTACGGAGACCACTAATTGCCCGCTCGATAAAAAATATGAAATTAATCGTAGAGCAACTTAACCTTCAACCCTGGCCGTTAGATTTCGATTGTTCGGTCACCAAATTCAGCTAATCCCCGCTATGATCCAAGGGAGAATATATTATAAGAAACTAATTCTCTCTTTTCACCTAATGTGCTCGTCTTTATATGCCTTTAATTATCCAGTTCTTTCTTTTGACCCTGCCTATGGTTTTAATTTCTAAAAAAAAAAAAACTTATCGAACATGCTGGATACAGAATTCGCATCCTCTGAGATATCTCACCGTGTGCGTTACTTTTTATAAAATTTCAACCGTTCAAATACGTTCTGCACGAATCTCGAAACACAAATAATACTGGCTCCGTACACGTCAGTCACGCACGCGGTGAGATATCTCAGAGGAAACGCACTCCTGGATACACGGTTCCAATAATACATTCCCCTAATAATACACCCGATTATATAAATGAAGAAACAAAAAATAATTCTAACCTTCATTCCTCATATAACAAAGTCAAACCATCTTGAATCGGGACCCGAATCCTCTCGCCACGATAAAGCATACTTTTCTCGAGTCATCTCTACTCATAAGCCTATTTTCTCAAATCAGCCTTCTTCCATAGACGACTCCTTTCAATCAGTACAGTTCTTCCTTCTATCAACCATGTCGTACCCTCCCCCAGGTCAGGGATACCCTTACGGCGCACCCAATCCGTACGCCTCCGCGCCCCCGTACGGCAGCCCTTCTGCCCCCTCCGCACCGTACGCTCCCCCCAAGAGTGACGAGAGAGGTAGCGGCTACGGCGGCGCTACACCTCCTTACGGTGCTCCCTACGGTGCACCTCCGACTGGAGAGAAACCGCACAAGGAAGGAAAGGATAAGTACGGGAGCGGGAGCGGTGGGGGTAGTTATGGAGCGCCTCCACCGACATATGGGGCCCCACCGTCAGCGCCTTATGGAGGATCGGCGCCACCATCCGGACCATACGGCGCGCCACCATCACAGGGCGGACCATACGGCGCGCCACAACCACATGGCGGACCATACGGCGCGCCGCCACCACAGGGCGGACCATACGGCGCGCCACCACCACAGGGCGGACCATACGGCGCGCCACCACAGCCGAGTGCTTACGGGGCACCACCGTCAGCTGGGTATGGTATGACCCCCTTTGCTTCGTTACTGCCCTCACAATTCGCACCGGGTACAGATCCAAATGTGATTGCGTGCTTTCAGGCCGCCGATAGGTATGAATTTCTCTCGTTTAAAACTTTTAATGGATCAAAGATCAAATTTAGTATGCATATGCATCCTCTTAGCTATGTCCGCTTTTTTGGGTGAATTGTGCATATTTTAGTTTGTTTTGTATTAGATCAACAGGATGAAATGACTGTGCCAAAATGAACTTCCATTCCTTTATTTTTCAACCTCTTGATTTGTACATAAAAAGTAAAAGGTTCTTAAATTTGAAACACACAGCATCACTTCGAAATTATTTCAAGGTCATTGGGTTCAAACCCGAACAGTAAATATGCATGGCATATTTTATATTAGCAATTATGGAGTCCCTGTCACCTAGCTGCGGCTGGTTTGTTAGTGACAAAAGATAAGGGGTACATAATTCCAAAAGGTTAAGCGGGAATTGAATCACAAACAGTAATTGCCAATTTCAGCACAATTACTATAAATGATTTTTGAATTGACATTAACTGAAGGGATGGGAGTGGGATGATAGATGACAAGGAGCTACAACAGGCTCTGTCAGGCTACAACCAATCCTTCAGTCTGAGGACAGTGCACCTCCTCATGTACCTCTTCACAAACACTAATGTTCGCAAGATAGGTATGCTCATTAGAGAAGCGAGTTCACTCTATTTTTTTTTATGTTTCTTCATGTTGTTATTTCATTACAAGAGAGCACTGCGGTTTTTTTTTTTGGTGGGGGTGGTATTGTTTTTGTGAGCATCGTTCATCGACTATGAAAAACAAATTCTCTTGGTTGAGAGCATTGCTATCTTGTTCATCATTTACCATTTTTTTTTATCCTGTATTTGTTTTTAGTTGTGCATTAAATGACGTTTGATTGAGGTAGCAGCATATCAATTCAATCTGGTTCTTAGTAGCTACTGCATGTGACTACATAGTATGCTAAACTGTGGTCCCTCTTGATTAATGTTTTAATTGTCTTTTGCTTTTATAGGGCCAAAGGAGTTCACTTCAGTATTTTACAGTCTTCAAAACTGGAGGGTATGACATTTATCTCTCTAATTTCCTTTTCTGGTGTTTTGTGTCTTCTGAGAAAACTTTATTTATGCCCTCCAATGCACTGTTTTGTCATGTAATAATGTGGAATGAAGTGAAAATATCTTGAGCATTTTTTTTGAAACGTGATTTCTAGAATGTTAGTTCGCCTAACTTTTTTCAGTGGCACCCAAATTAGCCCCTTCTATATTGAAGGAACTTTTTCTTGTTATTCATTTTCTTTTGGGGTCTATTTGATACCATTGACATACTGCACACATCAAATTGCCTCTTTTCTTTCTAAATGAGATGATAAAAGTTAATATTTTTACTTCTTGGCAGTCTATTTTTGAGAGATTTGACCGTGACAGGAGTGGCAAAATTGACCCATCAGAGCTTAAAGAAGCACTCCTTAGCCTTGGATATTCTGTTTCTCCGGTCGTTCTAGATCTTCTTGTGTCAAAATTTGACAAAAGTGGAGGCAAGAACAAGGCCATTGAGTATGATAATTTCATCGAGTGAGTTCCCTGTAGTCTAAGATAATAACTATTTTTTATCAAAAAATGTATGGGTGGAAATTCTTAGATTACCTGTGTAGGCACTGTCTTGTTGGGGTCGTAAGTTTTTCCTTGTAGTACTTGGAACCGAAAATCAACATTATACACTGGACTCAGATTTATAAAGAAATGTGTTTTTCTGATTTTGTCCCTGAGGCGGTGCCATAGAAACTGAAGTGGATTGCTCCGTAGCAGTACTCATTTTTAAATAGGAGTTTTTTTATTTCTTTCTTTATTTCAGTGTGATCTAATTCAATTTTGGGTTCCTTCTTTCGGCTATATGATTTGTTTTCGAATTTAGTATAATAAGCATATTCAATGTCATATATGCCAATCACTACTACAGCGAACTAACTTTGATCTTCTTTTTGGATGCAGGTGTTGCCTCACAGTGAAGGTATCCACTGAACCTATGCAAATATAATTTTTTTTTAAATATCTGGCAAATACTAATTCTTACTGTTAAACAGGGTTTGACTGAGAAGTTCAAGGAGAAAGACACAACCTTCTCTGGCTCTGCATCATTTACATATGAGGCCTTCATGTTGACAGTTTTACCCTTCCTCATAGCTTGAACCTGTTAACCTGTGTAAGAAAGCTTGAAGCATTTTCAAAAGTATAATCTAATCAGCAGATTTCTTTTTTCCATGAGCTTTGCTTGTTTTCAATGTAATGTAATGTTAGTTGTAGAGATGTTGATTTCTTTTTTGTGTCAGTTGTATTATTAATCTTGTGCAAACTAAAGCATCAACCTTGGAATGCGGATATTGTTATTTTTGGAATCCTTGAATTTTATTATTTATGGAGCTATGCATAAATCTTGATGGCAACAGGGCACTTGAAGGAAGTAGACAAGATGAAGGTAATAGGTCCGTTTCACAATAGTTCTACGGAATGAGAAAAATATTGTAGAGAAAAGATCAACAAAAAAAAATTGCACAGCTGACAAGCGCAGAAAATATTATTCAACATATCATTTAGAAAGAAACGCCACCACGCAAGTAGATGATGATATCAGACAACGCTGTGGATAAACGATGACGTGGCTGTCTTTGTTTGAATCCTGATATAGACAAAATGAAGCAAGCACATTTATTACTTTATTTAGGAATAGAACGAGTCCCACAACTGATCATACGTCATCATTTTAGAAATGTTTACTGTTTACTGTTTATTATACACCAAGTAAAATGTGCTCCAGCATTGAAATATGAGATATAGGCTAGTCGCTCTAGTCCACTATCAAAGATAAACTATCTCAATTGAACAGGTTAGACCAATTTGATGCAATATCAATATAAGAAAATAACATAATTTTTAGTTTTGTTACGAACTTTCGTTTAGTTTAGAGGCGTTGTTGGACTGTCCTTGAGAGTGCGCAAGCAAATTCATTGATGAATCCTCAAATGTTCTGGCGCTTACATAATATTAAGAGAATATCAGCTAGATTAGAGCAGAAGGCTCAATATTTTATTCAAGGAGAGATTCAATGTTAATGATTAGTGTTAAATGACTAAAATATGTTTCAAATCAATTTAATTACATGTGTATAAATTATGAAATTTTGACTTCATTTGATAGCCATTAAGAAAAAGCGTTAAATCGCTAAAATTTAATCTGTTAATATTGATAGGTTTTAATGCATATCATAATAAAATTGAAACGATACAATTTTTTTATACTCATATAATATGATATATATATAAAATATTCAATCAATTAATTTTATTAATTTAGATTAAAAAAATATAAAATATTCTTAAATTGTAGTTTATGAACACCACTACACCAATGATCACGAACATAGAATCCCTAGTCACTTAATTTTGACACAACTATCAGTAATTGAACAGCAGTTACGATATGCAAAAGAAGAAAAAAAGAAATAAACCAAACACAAACTTTGAAGATAATCCAGGAAAGTAGAAACACATCTTACAATTAACTACATAATATTCAGGATTCCTTGCTGTTTTGCTCAAGTTTTCTTATTCAATTTTGAACAAATCAACAGTGCGACCCCCACGAGTGAATGTGTCGAACAAAGCAGTTGCGTAGTCTTTGACCGTAACCTTCTTGTACAAAGCAGGTCTCTCCTCACTAATTAGTGCATCAGCAGGCTGCAGTTCTTTCTCTGGCCCCGGTCCATAAAACATAACCACAGATATCCTGTCATGCTCAGTATTTGTTAAGACACGATGTAACGGGCTCCTGATAGTTCCGTTACTGATCATCTACGGGAGAAAAAAAAAGAATTGAAGATACATGATCTAATCAAAATGCCAATTGATGGTTTGAATGAAAATAAAATGATAGACAGAAATGAAAAGACAACAATTGAAGGAATTTACCTCCATATGATCTCCAAAGATGATAAGCAATGAATTAGGAACAGTCGGTATATCGACCCATTCATTATCTTTTTCCACTTGAAGGCCACCGACGTTCTTGTCTAGAAGAAGGATTGTCATGACAGAGCCATCAGAATGAGGCTTGACCCCATATACCGCATCTGGTTGTGTACAATGCGGGTAATTGTTGAATCGAGCATAGATTTCAGCCTTTTCATCTAATTGGTCAACGAAGAAATCTTCCTTGAGCTCCAATTGCTTTGCCATGGACCTGAGGATGTAATCACCAACTCGTTTGCTCTCGATGGTAAATTCATGCAAAATGTCCCTGCGAAAACCTAGCTAAGTTATGTTATGCATATTATCGCAATTGTGGTGAAACAACATAAAATAAAATATAATGTTTTATTGGATATACCCAATGACAGAAAAGTACGATATCAATAACAAAAATAATGTTAGTGGCTTCCGTTTCTAAGATATCACTTTTGTTTTCCACTCAACCCCTTATGATTTAGTGAAATTAGAGAACTTTTTTAAAGTTTGTTTTTGGAGGGTTTCTTTGCAGCACTCAAATACTGGTAAAATGCTGCAAGTTGGAATTAAATCATTAATAGCTATGTTCTCAAAGCAGAACATTACCTGAATTTTGTGGGTATTTCAGGCCAAAGGGAGAGATCAATCTTGTCTTCTGGATGCACTAAAAGATACAACCGATCGTTCCAATCAAGCGTCTGCTCATCGCTCACCACATTATCATTTCCATATCCTTCATATTGGAAATGCTTGCCATCTTTCATGTTAGTGTACCTCTGCCTTTCTACCACAGGTAGAGCAAAGAATTCTGTTGTCACTTTTAACACCTCATCCAAGAACGAGAATGGTATCTCATGGCCGCTAGCCTAATCAAGTTTGTCATGATGAGATGAAGTGTTGATGAATTTACAAATAACTTCAAATAGAAATGAATCAGAATTTTCAGAAGAAAAAAAAAAAAAATCCTAGATGGAAGGACAATTTCTGAGTACAATTTTTTCCCCGTACACCAAGAACACTTGATTCGTATAAAAATTGAAATATTTGAGTACATGATACCGATTACTCCCAGTACCTTATTTTTTTTGAATAATAGGCAAAAATGCTCTTCTATTTATATAAAAGACTTACAAGACCAGAAACATAAGAAAAACAAAACTGCACTAAAAATCTAAAACCTGACAAGTATCAGCAAAAGGGAAAAATGCAGAAGGACCCCTAAAAACCCATAAATGCCGTAAAATGGTCTCAGGAGCACCTAACAGCATCATAAATCAGATACTGAACTCTGAGAAGAGCAGTATCAAAAATTTTCAGCCGTATTTATTAAATGCATCACTGACCAGACAAAACACAAAATCCTAAAGCCGAAAGATGTCAAAAAAAGGCACTAAACCAATCCAGCACCTTATTAACTCAAAAAAAATAAACTACTTGCCATAGTATATGTTGTACTCAAGTAAACCTAGGGAAATCACACAGCTCCTTAGTTCTTTTCCTTAATCAAAGAAAAGTCCAGACAATTTGGAACTTATTGAGGTTATACAATTTGAAAATTTAAATTAAATTTCTATGCAGACTTACTAATATACAACAAGTGGATCAAGTAGAGAAAGAATAATAGCTTTAATTTTTCTAAATACATACTAGGAAAAGGCCCCAGGACTTGGCAGCTGACAATAGTTTGGCCAATTCATCTTCACCATCTGATTTTGACAGACGGCTGAGATCAATGACCGGGATAGAGCATCCCGGCAATGAACCATTGATCGGATGATTCTCTTTGGAAAGGATGTAACGGCTTGGTGGATTCTGGCCGATCATAGCCAGCTCCTGTACTAATTTTAATCCACTTTCCTTCTCTGCCATGATAGACTAGTAAGATTTGCTTCTCAGTTCATTTTCCCCAAGCAAACTAGACCTACTGGCCTTATATCATACAACGAAACAGAATTGACGTTCTGGTCATTTGTCGTTGTATACTTTAGTAGTTGGTGTGACGCACATCTTTTGTACTGTTCTGTATCTTTTGTACTGTTGTATATCATACAAGGGGCTTGGTGAACTTAAGAACACCCTAGTTCTATCCGTTTGTAGGGTAGAACTAGAGTGCTCTTGAGTTCACTAAATTTATGGTGAACTCAAGTTTAAAATTTATTGGATCGGTTTCAAATGATAAATTCGAATCGTTGAAACTCGTCTACCTTACGAGTGATGCGTCTACATGCAAAAATTTTAAATTTTGAAATTAATTTTGCATATAGTCAAGTGGTCAAAAAAGTCAAAAAATGAATGCATTAAAATTAATTTATTAACCTTCTAATTTTGACCGCTTGACTTTATCCTAAATTAATTCGAAAGTATAAAATTTTACATTTAGACGCATCACTCGTAAGATAGGCGGATTTCAACGGTTCGAATTCGTTGTTTTAAGCTGATCCGATGGGTTTTAGACTTGAGTTCACCAAGGGGCTTGGTGAACTCAAGACCACCCTAGTTCTACCTGTTGGTAGGGTAGAACTATGGTGCTCTTGAGTTCACCAAGCCCCTTGGTGAACTCAAGTCTAAAACCTATCGGATCGGCTTCAAACGACGAATCCAAACAGTTGAAACCTGTCTACCTATGAGTGATGCGTCTACATGCAAAAATTTTAAATTTTGAAATTAAGTTTGCATAGAGTCAAGTGGTCAAAAAACGTCAAAAAATGAATGCATTAAAATTAATTTATTAACCTTCTAATTTTGACCACTTGACTTTATCCTAAATTAATTCGAAAGTTTAAAATTTTTACATGTAGACGCATTACTCGTAAGATAGGCGGGTTTCAACGGTTCAGATTCGTCATTTGAAGCCGATCCAATGAGTTTTAGACTTGAGTTCACCAAGGGGCTTGGTGAACTTAAGAACACCCTAGTTCTACCCTATGTTTGTACTTTTGGGCTCTTATTGATCCGATTTTTTTTATTAATAGAAAAAAGAAAAAAAAATATATATATATATGTTAAAATATAGAATAGAATTTCTACTTATTTTTACATATAGAAAGATAACGGTAACGTGTACCGTCATTACTAGAGGAAATAGTACCAACGGCTAGTTTTAAGTCTTATAATTATAAATAGAAAATCTTGTAATAAGAAAAACACAAGTTTGCAATATATTCTTTCTTCTCAATTTTCCTTCTCTGTTTCATAAATTCAACATAGTATCAGATTTTTAGTTTGCAGCTATTCATAAATTGTTACCTCTAAAACAGAATAGGGGTTAGTTCTACTTCTTAAATTAAATGATCATCGTATTACAAACAAAAGCAAAATCCTAATCAAAATATAAATCGTAACAAAACATGAATTAAGCCATAAACTCCTGATCCAAATCTGCTGAATCCAATACATAAACAGTGTTCCTGGAATTCCTGAAATTCAGAATCCAGCCGTTGAACTGTTTCGAGATACATGCATAGAAAAACTAGCTATTTTGATATGCGTGCACAGAAAAAATTGGACGGCTGGATTCGGAATTTCAGAAATTCTAGGAACACTGTTCATGTATTTTGGATTTCAACTGATCTAAATCCATAAACTCCAACCAAACAAAAAATGAATTAAAGCATAATTTAACTTTAAGCCTCAACCAAACATAAATAATTTAAGCCGGCCTAAGTTAAAATAATCAACTTAGTCTCCAAATCTTTAGTCCTTAACTAAACACCACCTTAGATCACTACATCCTATGGAGATAGTGGTGTATCAACCACCAGAGCAGAACCAATAACCAGTGGAGCACCAGAAAGAAAACTTTTTGTATTTAGTTTATATCCCAACTGGTGGAACTCGCAGTGTGCCTCAAATTTTAGCTGCTTTTAAATTTTGTTTCTGACGTGATTCATGCATAAACAACTGGTGAATCATGTAAAAATAAAAATAATTAAACAAAATAAGAATTAATATAAAAATTAAAACACAAGTCTAAAATAACTTTAAATAGAATTTAACTATACAATAATTGTTCAAATACAAAACTAAAAATAATTAAACAAAACATAAATTGAAAGTACAAAAAATTTAAATTGTACAAAACACAAGACTAAGGCCCCGTTCGGTAGCCCCATTAAAACATACTTGTTTTGACCCAATTAAAACATAAAGTAAGTTGACTTAAAAAAGAGGAATTATACTAATCAATACTTGTTTAATTAATTAAACTGAAATTAACTTGTACAATCAAGCACTCAATTAAACAAACACAATTTAATAATACAAAGGCTAAAATTAATTAAAACAAGCACAATTTAATAATACAAGAAATTATTAAACAGGCATAATTATATTGATCATAACCAGTGATTAGTATTAATACACTTAATATAGTTTAATTGTAGTATTACATATTCTATAAAAAGAAAAACAAACCAACATCCTAACAAATTTCCTATGCATTTGCCGAACACCTATATTCTAAAATTTCCTATAGATTAAATAACTTTGGTTTTGATAAATTGAAATTCTCATTCCCATATTAAAAAATTCTCATTTTCACAAAATTCTCAGAACAGACCCTAATTGTGTCTACTTTAGTCTACTTTTGGAACTTAGCAACCTTTATTATGTGGCTTAGTTGTGTCTACTGAGTCTACTTTTGAAACTTAGCTATGTCTCAAGCTTGGTACATTGCTTGCTTATTATGTTACTATTGGATGAGATTGACACCAGTATAGGTGTCCCGCCAGAGAACTATACTCTTGGTTAAACTGGTTTTTGTAATTGTTTGTAATAATTGGTTTCATTCAATGAAACGGGCTTTGGCCTCTTTTAAAAAAAATTATAAATTATTAATAATCAAATGCTAAATTTAATTAAGTTAATTATCCTATTAAGGTTGTTGTGTATTAATAATAAATTAATTACATTGAAATGTTAAGTTTAATCGATTTAAATACCCTGTGGGGTTGTTATAGATAAATTAAAATTTAATATAACACTAAACAATGTAACAGCATACCAATTCAAGCTGCTAGCTGCAGAAAATGACGTTTGAATGAGGTAGCAGCATACCAATTCAAGCTGGTTCTCAGTTGCTACTGCATGCTAATTACATAGTACGGTAAACAGTTTTCTTGTACCAGGATAGAAAATCATGCTTGCGTACTGTGATTATGATTTCTATTTGCAGCAAATGATTGAATGCATGTGTAATAAGAGGAAACCTTGTGCCTGATTTATTTTCGTTTTATTCTCTTCATGCACTCTGCAGCGTCTTGCAAAAAGTTTGACCAGAATGATTGAATTCTCTGGCTATATATTGCCAGATCCAGGTCTCAGATCAACCAATCTAAGCAATTCTGATATGTGTTTTGCCAGATCAACACCTTTCAGTGGAGGCACCAGAATAGGATAATGCTGTCCATGTTTCATCACTGTACCTATACCAATTGAACTATACTAAAAATCCCAGGTCACGGCTCTAACTTTCCAATTTAAATTGTATTCCAGAAAACAAATAAGAGATATTTGTCTGACAAAAGAAAAGAATTCAACTTTCATGAGCTCAATATCCAAATTTTCATAACAGTACTCATACAAAAGGAAAAGTAAACATAGCAACTTTTTTATGAGCCTAATAGGGACCATAATTACGAAATATAGGATATGCTTGAGCTGAAATGTATCTTACATTCCAAAGCATTTTCCTGAAGAACACCCTCCCCACACCCCCCAACCACCAAATGCACAATGTTGCCTCGCTGTAACAGCTTTTTACACATCACACACACAAGCAGGAAAAATGCCAGCCAACTGAACCTAGGTACTAATAGAAAGGTTCTAATGCAAACCTACAAATAAAACTTAGCTAAAAGCGGCATTGTAAGGATAATTCCTATTATTCCTCCCCCTTGATCCTTTCCAATTACTTCCTACCTGACACCTGTCCCCCGTGTATCTAATTTTCCTTACCCTGAAACCACCATTACCAACACTTCCATCTCTCTTTCTGCCGTTTCGATTGTTTGCCTCTTTCGTCCTCCCATACCATGAATTGTTGTTCCATGAATTATTCCACCCATCATTATTAGAAGGCTCCTTTCGATCCCAAGCCGAAGAAGAAATATTGTTATTCCCCCAACCTGTGGCCTTGTTCTCACTCTCCCACGGATCATCAAACCGGTCATTATTCTCCCAACCCGTGTATTCTACGGGCTTATTCTCAACATAAATATCCCAATTATTTAAATTAGCCTTCTCTTTATCTCTATCACCACTATCACCCCATGAATTGTTGTTCCATGAATTATTCCACCCATCATTATTAGAAGGCTCCTTTCGATCCCAAGCCGAAGAAGAAATATTGTTATTCCCCCAACCCGTGGCCTTATTCCCATCCTTATTAGAATTCTCCTTTTGATCCAAAGCCGAAGAAGAAGAAATATTGTTATCCCCCCAACCTGTGGCCTTGTTCTTACTCTCCCACGGATCATCAAACCGGTCATTATTCTCCCAACCCGTGTATTCTACGGGCTTATTCTCAACATAAATATCCCAATTATTTAAATTATCCTTCTCTTTATCTCTGTCACCACTATCAGTCCATGACTCCCAACCAGTAGCTGGTACAAGTCTATCAGTACACTCAATTGAATCCCACCCATTAGCACCAGTACTGGTTTGATGCTGTACCTTAGTAGTCTCAGGGGATACCAACTCTTTCTCTATATCAGCAATCAATTCTGGGTCGATTATGCAGTCATGATCGATTATGTCTATGTACATGTCAGGGTCAGGCAAGGGATTGTCACATGGTTCACCACTGTACTCTGCATTGAACCGCGACCTGGCAGCTTGAAATGACTCTAATGCCCCTGAGTCATCCCATTGGAGTATGTTTTTGTATAGGTTGGTGTACTTCTGAGCATAGAAGAGTCTCCCCCATGTTATGGAGGAGAGGTACTGACAGAATTCCTTCTCTAATGCCAGATCGAAAGAGGGGTTAGAGGCTATCAAATGAGAAAGAAATGTGTCATGCGTGTGGTATGGGTTGGTAAATACAAATTATAAAAAAAAAATAATGTTGGATCATTTAGGCTAAGATGAGTACGAGTTAATACCAGCTGGCTTGGCAAGTTTACAGTAAATACAATTCTGGTCAATGAAGTTTACAGTAATTAGTACTGACAATAGTTGCTATACTCGAAAACAAATTCTAACAAGGATTGTTTGCCATCGTTGTACCTATTTGAGGTCCACGCACTGAAATCTCAAGAAGCATTACCTGAATGCAAAGCTTGTACTGCTACTTCACAAAAAAAAAAAAAAAAAAGAAAGAAAGAAAAGAAAAGAAACAGAAGAGAGAAGCGCAAAACTGGTTCTGTTTCCCATGCAATAGCAAGATTATTTCCCACATTTTTGAAGAGCAATCATTCAAGGAACAAATTACACAATACCAAAATAAAAGACCGCACTTTTATCAAAAGAGAAAACCAAGAACCCGAAAATCAGAAGCGATCGTAAACAGATCAAAAGGAATTTCTACAAAACGTACCGCGAGAATGAGGTGATTTCCACGAATTCGATCGATCGCCTCTTCCTTCGTTTCTATATTTGTCATCTCTACTCCAAGAGCCTTTCCACTCACCCATTGAAAATCCACTGATCCAAATTTCCACAAGATCCCAAGAATTTGGACTACAAATCGGAATTGTCGAGTAGGGAGGAGCCCAAAATTAGGTCGAATAGAGACAGAGAGGAGAAAGGAGTAAAGAGAAGTCCTCTTCCTCTTAATTTATGGAAACAAATAGAAACAAATCTCCAAAAAGAAAAAGATACATGGAGGCGCTTTCGTTTCTGAGAAGAGGTGACTTGATATTTGATAGAAGCAGGCGTTGGAAGGAACGAATGCGGCGCCGTTCCTCTACAACGCCCCACGATGTGTAACATAATACACCGTTAGATTTAATCAAATCACGAATCATAGGTTCATAACAAGATCAGTACAGTACTACAGTCTAGAGCTGCAAACGAACCGAACCGAATCGAACTTACCTCCAGTTTGAGTTTGGTTTGAATTAATTTCGAACTAAGTTTGGATTGAATTAATTTCGAACGAACTCAATTTCAAATCGAATTTTTTACGAACTCAATTTCGAACTTTTACGAACTTTGTTACGACTTAAAAGTTGTGACTTATGATTGAGCCATAGTTCGAAATTACAACACTTCAATAAAAACTCAGGTATTCTGAATTGTAATTACACAGTACACCAAAGTTTATATCAAAGTTCATTACAAACACCAAAGTTTAATACAATCAATCAAAGTTCAGTGCAATCACAGAATCCAAAGTTTTCCAAATAGCCAACAGGAGCAACGTCACCAAAGTTTTCAAATATCCAAAGTATTCAAAGTACAATTTAAATATCAATAGAAGTACAGAACAATCACCAAAGTCTTAGATTTATTATTACAAACCCAAATATTATCCTAAATAAACCATTAAAGTTTATATCAGCGGAAATTAACGGTTCACGTTTGAGTTAATTTCGAACTAAGTTTGGTTTGCGAACCTATTTCGAACGAACTAGGTCCAGTTTGAGTTTGGTTTGAATTAATTTCAAACTGAGTTTGGTTTGAATTAATTTCAAACTAAGTTTGGTTTGAATTAATTTCGAACGAACTCTTTCGAATCGAATTTTTTACGAATTTTTTCGAATCAAACTCGAATCGAATTACGAACTACGAATTTTTTGTGCAGCCCTACTACAGTCCATGAACATTGTACTACCCTGGTGCAGCGAACCTGAAGTTCTCGTCTTGAGGAGCGAAGGGTTTTTGTTTTTGTCAATTATACCCTTCTGCATAATTTTGGTAAGTACAGGAAAATAGAATCTTGAAATCCTGACGGGACTAAAAATTCTTAATTTAGTCTACCTGGGTTCTCTGAACGGATTCCTTGTAATGCATTATGTTACAAGTCACTGACTGTGTAGGTTCCACACTTCCACTGGCGTCAAATTTACAGGGATGCACCAAGTGGGACCGATCAAGACTTGGAACAAGGTCTGTTCCAGGCGGTGTTTTAAAATTCGGTTATATTCGGTAAATATACAGCCATATATTCCTATTCAGTGTTTGGCCGAATAGAAAATAGTTATTCAGATCGAATATTGAATTCATACTTTAAAAAAATTAAAATACATTTAAAACCCATTAAAAGAGTTCCGGACCCGAATTCATAACCCATTAAATGAGTTCCAGACCCGCCAGGTAAGTGTTCTCTTCAAGCGTCCCACTCAGAAATCTTTTATAACCTCTCTACATGCTGCCTTATTGTATTTAAGTAATGTGGGATTAAATATTTAATAAAAAATATGTATACATAAATTTGAATAAGAATCCGCATATTCGGTCACACACTGTATATGCAGTGGCCTTCCGAATACCGCATGAGAACTGAATATTAAAACACTGGTTCCAGGGATCTGTACAGTACAGAAGATTTAAATAATAATTAGATTAAGATTACAAAGAGGTAAGGATGGTGACATCTCCGTCGTCCAATCCAGTGAAATATAAAGTGTCGACACCCTATAAATGACATTTATTTAAGCACATTATTTAGTTTCCAATTTTTCATTTTCTTAAATAATTTTCAATTATTTTTAAACATTTTTTCAAATAACTAAATAAGCAAGTACGTATTAACGCAATAGTCAAGTGTGTATTAAGTAATAGTCAAGTAATAATCAAGTGTGTATTTTAAAAAATTAGAAAATAAAATCGAAAGATCAAAATAGTCGTTGACATGATAACCATCGAATGTATTTGACCTGATTAAAATCGCATAGCGGTTACCATCGTTATATATTAATTTCTGACACACAACGTCATGATGCATCGAGGTTTGCAGTGTGATTTAGAGTGTGAAATGTGTCAGCAATGTTCCTTAGAAACAGCAGTACACATCTTCTTTCACTGCATGCAACTACGCGAAGGGAGTCTGGACAAAGATGAATAGAGTGTTCGGATTCAGATTTCTGCACCTTCGAGCTACGGTGCAGGCAACACTCGATAAAACTTGGTTAGCCGATAAGAGAAGGATGTCTTTAAACAGGTGGGGTTCCTATTTCTTTGTTGCATGCTGGTTTTTGCGAAGGGGACGCAACAAAAGGATTTTTGAAGGATGTGAAACGAATCCCCAAGGATTGGCATATCATGCTTTGAAGGAAGCAGATTTATGAATGAAATATTGTTTAGTAAGGGATAAATATAGTTAGCTGATGTAATCTTCATTTTCATTTTCTTTAAACTGATGTATCCATCTGATAGCCACTATCAGAGATTCAAAAAAAAGAAATAAACAAATATGCATCTATACTGACAGGTATTGCATCCATAATAAATAAGTATCCACCTATACAATTATATAATATACATTGAGAATTTGTTATTCAGAAATTAATAAAATAAGATGTACGAAAAAAAAAGTGTGTTTGATTTGTAATATTTTTAGAAAGATCGAGATTAATGGTTGCGATCCAAAATTTTGGATCGGAACCAGTTGCAATATTTTTAGAAAGATAGAAATCAACGGGTGCCAAAAACTTTGATGTTTTTTTATTCATTTTGGACAACTTTTAATGGGAAAAAAAATATTAAAACTATGAATCAGGATTAATGATCCCGATTCAAAAACTTTGGATCGGAATCGTTGATTCCAATCTTTTTAAAAATATTACAAATCAAATACTCTTTCTATTTCCGTACATCTTATTTTATCAATTTATATAGATAAAAAAATCTCATCATATACATGTGTGCACTTTAAGATGTGTGGAAAATTTATAAAAAAAGTATTTCAGTGCTAGTTTATAAAAGTGATTATCATTCCTGTTTAATTTACTTTCTACAAATAATGTAAAAGAAAACGATTTCCAAAATCGCATTTCGTCAATGCAGCAACAAGCTGATGAGAACAGCTTGGGTCCGATGCCCATCAGACTCAAATTTGAGTTTGATTGGTTTCGGGACCGTCTGATCAACTTTAATATTCATGCACACAAATTTAGTAGACGCAAAAGTTGTGAGCACGAATATTAAAATAGATCAGACGATCATCGAATCTATCGAACTCACTTTGAGTCCGATGAGCATCAGATCCAAATTGGTTCCCAAGCTGATATGTGAAGTACAAATTAGTAATATGTACTCGTGGGCCCGTGGCCTAGGATTCTTCTAAAGAAAAACACACCATATTACATTCTAAAAATCTATTGGTTATTTACAGATTACAAATTAGTAATAAGTGAAGCAGCTCAACGTTTAAAAATAATATACTGATAAAAATTTACAGATTAATAATGAAAGGGCATATTAGAAAGATTGGTTATTTTTAATAAAATATAAACTATTTGGATATTTTATTGGAAAATCGATTTTTATTTTTTTATTTTTTATGAGTATGGCAACAGTAAATAAAGCTACAAAATTGGGGGGTGGGGATGCTAGATTTAACTTAGTTTTCTATTTTGTTTTCACGTGTAACTCTAGAACATTGTTTCTAAAATTATTTGAAAGAATTATTTGCTGCATGCTATGTTTGGATGACCCAAAAATAGTAAGAATAGAGGCTATTTTAGAATAGAACCTATTCGGAATAGCAATGTGCATCCAAACAATATTTTTGCTATTCAGAATAGCTAGAATAGCTGCTATTCTCTATTTCTTGTAAATGTTGGAATAGCTACTATTCGGAAATGTGAAATAAGAGAAAAAAATATTTCATTTTTAGATTTCCGCCTACACAATTCCGGAATGACAAATTTGATACCACTTTCCGCTATCTCCACGTCATGACAATTCATTTGAGATCTCACTTGCCTATTTTTTCTCTTAATTAACACCTTATTAACACTATTCTTTATTGGTTACAGCTATTCACTATTCCACATATACAATCCAAACAATATTTTTACTAATCCGAATAGCATCATTTTCACACTAATCTGAAAATCACTATTTTTTCTCTATATATTCTCATTTACTATTCTAAAATTTCGCTATTCTAACTATTCTCACTCTCATCCAATCGTAGATTTGGCAGATCATTTATCTTGAAGTACGTACAAGCCACAATAAATTCCTATCCTTAATTGTGATTTAAATTTAGATATCGTAGATCATTTTCATTGCTAACGCATTAAATTATTCCTCCGAGGTGCATTCTAGATTCTACATATGTACAATTTAGTCGAAGCAAAAATAGCACCCCCAAATATTTATTAAGAACAAAAAAGTTTCTCCGAGTAGAATAATGGAAATCTTGTTCTCAAAATAGCATCCTCAAAAATTACCCAGAACTAGACTTTGTAACTTGAAGGCTGATGAGGCAGTCAAATTAGGTTTTTTCTCTGCACCAACCTCAACTATCCTGTAAAAAATGAGAACGGAGTAGGTCCGATGAGCATGGGACCTACTTTTAGGTTCAACGAGCATGATGACCATCCGATCTAATTTAAGAATTTGTGCACGAAAATTGAAACAGACAGCACGAAGTTTAAAGCATATGCACGAATCTTAAAGCAAATCGACGGTGATTAAACCAATCAAACCGAAGTAGGTCCGATGGGCATCGGACCTACTCTCTAGTGGTAAAAAATTTATCATGTGAATGAGTGGATTACGCCTACGGGCTTGGATAGAAAATGATATTGGACCTGATTTAACCCGGCCCGTTATACATAAGAAAAATCCTCCGCTGTTTATTCTCACGACATCAAATCAAAAGAGCCCGAAATATCAAGTCAAACTCGCTGAGCACGCAAAACCAAATCACGAGAATCCTACATACCAGGAATTCCTCCCCCTCGGACAAAGACTTCGATTGTTTTTTCTCGTTCATTTTTGCTTCTCCTGTTGAACTACTCATCTTCTGTTTTTTGCTCTAAGCTGTGTTTGAGCTTCAACCAACCCACACACACTACAATTTTGCAATGACTAGCTGCTCAGGCAGGCTCTTTCTCTGTGCTCACTCCACCAAATCAGCTCCCAAAACAGGTTCTCTCTCTCTCTCTTTATCTCCCCCCCCCCCCTCCCCCCTCTCTCTCTCTCTCACACACGCGCGCGCGCGCGCACACACGTAGAATTCTCACGCAATTGACATCCTTCTGCCTAATAGGAGCTCTGAAGAGGCCCAAATTGGTCGTGTCAGCACAGAAAATCTCGCTTCCTTCAGTGACAACTGGTTTAGTAGCAGGTATGCTATGGGCAGCTGATGAGTTGATTAGTTATTATTGTCTTTCTTGTGGTACACTTCAACTGTTTGATGAAATGCCTCTTTTGCTTGCTTTGGTTGATCATAGTTGGAGGACTGGTTGCAGTAGCTGGTGCAGCTAGTGCCTCATCGTTGGAACATGTTGTGGTGAGTGCAATTGCCTTGTATGTAATTGATTCTTGAATTTGATTAATTCAGAAACAGTATAGAGAGATTGATCCAAGCTGCTTTGTTTGGAGAAATAAGCAAATTTGTTACAATCTACCATTAATTTGCACTAGATTTATAAAGAAGGCTATTGGTACCCTGCTCAATTATATTCAAGAAATTATGATTTTGGTTAGTTATTTTTTTTTTTTACAATTTATCCTTTTTTAGACAGGGGCTTCAGTACCTTTTCTAGCTGAATTAAATTTCAGTGATTGGTTTGGAGGCTTGCTTTATTCAGCCAGCCAAGATGCTAATGTGGCTGTTCAAGACCAGCTGTCAGCTCTTAGTTTCACCAGGTTAGATCTCTCTGCAAAAGTTGTATTTTGTTTATTGCGTTATTAATTGCTGAATTGTCTTGTTCTGGTTCTTTACTCTTCTATTTAGGTTGCACATGATTTTTTTTACACCGATGGTTTCTTTATTAATTTTTATTGTGCTTATGCAAAATTGACAGTTTTTACTAATTTTTTGACAAACTTTTTTAGATCTTCTTCATGATTTACAGTTTGGCTGTTATTTTTGGTGCTGGATTAGTAACAAGCTTATCCCCTTGTACATTGAGTGTTCTGCCATTGACTCTAGGCTACATAGGTAAACCAATTTCATAATGCAGGCATTAGTTAAATGATAATGTTGAATGCAAAGTACATTTCCCTCTCATGCATTTCACTTTTTTTAACTTTTCAGGAGCCTTTGGTACTGGGAAAGATCGAGGAGAGGTAATGGAAATTTTTGTTTAAGAAAAAAAATATACGGTAATGGAGGCCCGTATGAAGCTCTAGTGAAAGAATGATGATATTAATATGTTTATGGCAATAAAAAATGGTCCTAATATTTTTCTGAAACGTCTAGTTTTCATAAAACTAGCTACTGGAGCACATCGGGTTTATGTGATAAGCTGCAACCTAACCATTGCTATTATTATTACCTCCTAATTTAATCATAATTAAGAATCTATGTGGTAGTGTATCTTTCTATTCGTGCTAACTGCTAAGTTCAGTTTATTTATTAAAAAGCTATTGGCATGAGCGGACTCGCACCTTTCGAGCGAATAATATTTCATTTAATGGAGTACCTGATTTTTTTGTCCTTCTTTTAATTAGGTTATTGGAAATTCAATTGCTTTTGCACTAGGTTTGGCTACAACACTAGCCATACTAGGCATAGCTGCCTCCTTTGCGGGAAAGGCATATGGCCAAGTTGGCCAAGGGCTTCCGGTGGCTGCCTCTGGTTTAGCCATAGTTATGGGCTTGAATCTTTTAGAGGTACTTTCTACATTTGAGATTTGAGAATATCCAAGAAACAGTGCATTTTCTATTATATTCCTTGACCTACTAAATATGGAAAGTGGAATATGCTAATTGATTATAAGAAATTTTAATGATAGGCTATTATATATTATTTTCTTACTCAATAAACATTTCCTTGTATGGCTATCTTTTTTAGGTGATTGAATTACAACTCCCCTCATTCTTCAACAATTTTGATCCACGGGCAGCAGCGGCAAGCTTTCCTTCAAGTACTTTCATTCATTTTTACACTTTAAAATATCATGAAAACCATCAATAGTGTCCAAAATTAGTAAATTACCATCCAGTGTTTGTCTTGAACGAAATTACACCAGGGCTTTATGTTAAAATTTTGCACTATATGTTTGGTGTGGGGAAAATTAAAATAAAAAGATGGAACAAACTAAAATAAAAATAACATCTAACTTGTGGAAGGTTCTTGATGAATGACTAATTGGCTATCTGAGGATGTTCCTTGTAGAAATTATGGCCATGAATTCCTTCAATATACCTTCTCTATATAAAATTTTGATTGGCTGTCTAACACACTTTAAAATTGAAATGGTAGGCGTACAAGCATATCTCGCTGGCCTGACATTTGCTCTGGCCGCATCACCTTGTAGTACCCCAGTGCTTGCTACTCTTCTTGGCTATGTGGCTACTTCTAGGGTATCAGATTCATTTTATTGGCTTTTTTTAGGTGCATAAATCTGTAGTGCCCCAGTGTTTGCATAAATCTGTTGGATAATTGCTAGTTACTGACAAGTTAAGAAAAATCAGACTAAATGACCTCAACTTAACTATAACAGGTTTATGCAAACTTGTAAGGATGTTTATTTCAATTTGAGCTAATGAAAAATGAGATACCTTAGGGGGACAGGGAAAGGTTGTTTGCCTTTAATGGAATGTAGTGATGCACCAGCTCCATCTCATTGGATCATTTAACGGTGCAGTAACCAAAGGCAGTTTCTGTGTTTGTTGAAAGAATGGACATATGTAAAGTGTTATTGTTGGATGTGATAAAATCTTGGGTGAATTGTTAAAAATAAATTTATTTACGCCATTTGCAGTTGGTTGGATGTGTTTGCTGTCATTTGTGAATTTCTTATGGCCTTTTTGTTAATAAATTATTCAGGATCCAGTTGTAGGGGGAAGCCTGTTGTTGACATATACAACTGGCTATGTTGCGCCTCTTCTTCTTGCTGCTTCTTTTGCCGGTGCACTACAGGTTTGTTATCTTTTGGTTTCGTACTGCTTTTATCTGCTTTCTTCTATGGAAATTAGCCATTTTAGATTATCTGACAAAAAAATAACTAGTTAAAAAGGAATATTAAAGTTGAATTGCTAGTGTTACTTCCAGTTTTTAAAAGACCTTTTCCTCATTTCTGCTGCTATTTATTTATAAAATTTTGTTTTATGCAGAGCTTGCTTTCATTTAGGCGATATTCAGCTTGGATAAACCCTATCAGGTACAAATTTTAAAGTTTAGAGTTGGGAGTCCATACCGCTGCCATTGTTCTGAGGCATGGTTGTGCCGTTAGTGAACTATCTAATCCAATTCTGCTTAACCTAGCCATCTGATTTTATTAGATCCAAATTGTCCAACTTTCTCAGACTACTCGCATACAGATATCACAACTGTATTGTCGCAATATATGCATCGGACATTAGTTTTTTGAGTTAGAACAACCATGCCTTCAAAGAGTAAGTGTACTGAATCTAAATGGTGATTGTTGGCAGTACTGATTCATATAAGAGTCTTGGTATAACCCTAGTTCTACAAAGAATGCTACAATATTTTGTCCAGAAAAAGAACCCTTAGAATCTAATAAGAAAAAAACAGAGAAAATAATTCATTAATGCGAGATGTGGTATGGGCCCACCCCCTATATCAGCTTGCAAATACTGGCACAAGCTGCACCTGGTAAGATACCAATATCTGAGATCCAATTCTTGCCGGTGAAAAAAAAAAATCAAAACTGATTTTAGTTTTACGGACCTTATTAGGCAGTTCAGAGGGTTTTATACAATAAAAACTTTCTTGGTTATAAACTATGGGTGCAAACGGGTTGGATATTATCCGTCCAAATCCGGATCCGTATCCGAATTTTTCGGATTCGGATAGTTGGATTTGGATAGTTTGCGGATACGGATACGGATACAATTTATGCGATACGGATACGGATTCGGTTTTAGTTTGAGAAGCGGATACGGATACGGATAATTATCCGTATCCACATATTTTAGACTTTTCAGATATCCGTTTTTCTGAAATTTCGTTTATCCGACTTTTCTCAATTCCTTCTCGGGTTTAGAGCGGGTGACTTAGGTTGTTTCCCAAAGATACAGCTTTGACTGTTTCCCAAATATACGGTTTTCTCCGCATTTTCAAATATTTATCTTTGCAAAATCACAATTTTAGTCTTTTCTTTGCATTTCAGTCACAGCCTCACAGGTCCAAAGCAAATTCACTATTTTCTTCAATTCTTTGTTACGCCTATTTTAGATATTTGGTATTTAAACATTACACCTAGCAATTTCAATATTTTCTTCCTTTCTATTACTGTTGTGTCGAGTCTCCAGTAAAACAATTAGTCAAGCTTGCTATAATCATTAAAGATATGGTTTTCTACTGCTATTCATATATAGGCAAACTTACTGTAACTATTAAACATAGTCAAACTTAGTAATCATTAAACATAGTCAAACTTAATAATGCAAAATTTTCTGATTCTACTGTTAAATTGATATAAATTTTGTAATTACATACAACAAATTAATTATATATATTTGAGTTAGAATCCGAATTATATCCGTATCTGTATTCGTATCCGATAATATCTGATCCGTATTCATATCCGTTTAATATCCGATCCGTATTCGTATCCGGTTAATATCCGATCCGTATCCGATCCGTTTGCACCCCTATTATAAACACAGTTTCTACTAATTGAAGTTGAGAAACAATAATCTCAGAGTTGATTTTTTTTTTTGTGCACGTGTCCGTATGAAGTGGTTCGCTTTTACTTGGAGGCGGCATTTACACCCTACTGGACAAATTGTTTCCAGCCTCTTCAATGGTGATGTGACCTAGTGCCACTGATGGTAGACTACAGAAGTGAATACATGTAGATATATGATTTTGCCTCACTTCTGGAGAGGCAGAAGTTTCACCAAGAGGACATTGTTATGTTGTGCGTCTTGAAGAAAACATCTAATCCATTAGCACACATGCTAATATTAAGTCTTTCAATGATTATTGTTCTTGTTAAGAAATTGTTTTTTTTTCTGTTAAGAAATTTGCATCACTCGAGTTTTGAAGTAACCTTTCCTCTGGAAGAACTGTTGGTGCAGAAACTAGAAATCATATTTTTTGGAAGAATTGCTGGGTCCGGAAGCAGCCATATTTTATTATAGTGATGTAAACCCTCTTTTTTTGTCCCAGAGAGTACAACTTGATTTCTAGTTTTTGGAAGAAAAAAAATTTAGGACCCGAAGAAAATGGATCATCTGAAAGCATCAATCAGTATAAACGGGCTGTCCGTTTAAATAATTTTCTTAGGCCCACGATATACTTTGATAGGGCCCGCAGGTGTGAATTTATCCTGCAAGTGTGGTGTTCGGACTTCTATACCTTATATCTCAATAATTGGGCCTCACTATTGCATCGCAATAGAATTAGGTACATATTTTTTCTGAAAAAACATTTCATCCTGACATTATTTTAATTTTTTTTTTTGTAAAGACATTATTTTAAAATTTCAGAGCAACCACATAAGAGAATCGCACGCTTGAGAATTGAGATAAGAGCATATCTCACATTTGAATTTAGTCACATCAGATCAAACGACACCTAGCGAGTAGAAAACTATTGGCTTTACTAGCTTAAAACCATAGCACTGTATTTTGGAAACCTAGTTTACAACGTGAGCCTATGGTGCTATGCATAGCACGGATGGCTAGTGTACTACGGCTTAATATGGTACTTTTTAAAATCCTAACGGTCGATCCGAACCGTTCAATGTGATATCCATATAAATATGTACTTGCAAATTAAATTTTATATTTTTTTGAATTTTTTTACTATTTGTTTAGATAGGTAGAAAAATCAGTGTTTTCTGAAAATTCTGGACCATCAAAATTCTACCTATCTAACAAAATAGTAAAAAAATTCGAAAAAATATAAAATTTAGTTTGCAAGTACATATTCATATGGTTATCACATTAAACGGTTCGGATCGACCGTTAGAATTTTAAAAAGTACCATATTGAGCCGTAGTACACTAGCCATCCGTGCTATGCATAGCACCATAGGCTCACTCCCTTGTCAATAAATATAAATAACGATAGATAAATAAACTGTTTAGTGTTTAGTTTGCCCTAATGAATAAATTTCGGATCTGATGAGTTTAGTTAATAAAGTGTCGAGCTCAACAGCTGTGCACTCTTTACTTGAATGTACAACTACCTACAGAAAAGCACAATAAATAATAAATTATGTACAAACCCATCACAGGACTGCCCAGGAAAAAGTATGTACAAAATCAATTTCGGTAAACTAGAAGGAAAATAATTCAGATAAGAGAACCCGGCAGCTGATAAAAACCATAGCACAAGAGGCACTGGGCACTGCACTCAATAGAATCTGCTTTTACTAAGCATTAAATCTGTCGTACATGATACCCTTCATAAACAATTTCTCTCCATCTTGTCGATACCTATTGTCAAAAATAATAATGGGAAAGTAAACTGACAGTGCAAAACTCGTGGAGCCCCATCTAAACCCGAATTCATATCCTCTGCATTAACTCAAAATGGAATCTTTTGAGTTAATCATTTTCGACCATCCAATCTGTCTTAAGATTCATGTGGACTAGATCTGCACGAATATTGAAAATCGTCCTAAGTTATAGTCAGAAGCCGGATTGGCTCCGTTTAAAATCAGACGGTTCAGATTTATTAACTCAAAAGATTCCTTTTTGAGTTAATGCAGAGGATACGCGTTCTCTAAACCCCCCCCCTCCTTTCACCTTTTCAGAATTGATAGATGAGCTTGCAAAACCGCTCCATATGCTCCGACTGCAACGAAATGGCAACCGACTGGCTCCCATCTGCAGTTGGACTAGGCAAAACATACGCTAACCCTTCATATGCTATACTCCCAGGCCCCATAAAAATCGGCCGGCCCCACCCGAAATCAGCATCGTGAATTGGCAACCTGCCCCAGCTGGTTATCCCAATATTGGGGCATCTGAACGTGTGGGGCCCTTTCACCAGTTTTGACAGGTCAGGCTGCAACTCCAAATAGTCCAAAGCTGACTTCATGTACTCATCGTCCATCCTCGCCATTGTCTCTTGTATTTTTGCCGCAGCTGCTTGCACACCGCTTGCCACCTCTCCTGCCTTCGCGATTGGTGTGGCAGTGAAAATTACATTCCCAAAGTACCCATCTGGCATTGGTGGATTAAGGCGGGACCGACCGTCAGCTGCAATGTAGAGTTTAGTCTGCTGCTCAGCTAGTAGGTCTCTTGCCAAGCAAGCACACCGCCAGACATGGCCCGCAAGCAGGGCATATGTGCTGAACTTAGGTGAGTTTTCAGGGAGACTGGTTTTGAGTTGCATGAGCTGTGATTGTGTTAGCTTGAACATGCATACTGATACTGCAGAAGTAGATTTGTTTAATGCTGAGGTGGTGGAAGGAGTGGAGAGCATCTGGGGAGGGGCGTGATACTCCACATGGGGAAAGGAAGGGGTTGGTGGGTCCCGAGCACGAAGTAAGGTTCGGTCGATGAATGGAGGGAGGGTTAGTGGGAGGCCACGTGTCATGTCAGACCAGGTATTGATGAAGTGGATGCCGGAGTACCCATCAGCTATGTGGTGTTGCATACCAACTCCCAAGGCGGCCCCACCACACTTGAAGTAGGTTACCTAAGTATGAGAATAAGACATTTGTAAGGGAAAATAATCTTATTAGCAGAGAAGTAAACATCCCAGTATACCCTCTGGTCTTTACATTTGTAAGGGAAGATAAGACATTTGTTATTTGATACAATATACCCTCTGGTCTTTACATGCTAAATTCCATCTTAGTGGTCCTTAAAATTGTTTTCTCTTTGTCCAGTATACCTTTTTTGACCTGCCATACATTGTTATATTTTTTTTCACCAAATTGACCTCATTTGCAGCACAACCAATCGGATACAAGTATGCAAGCTCTCATTTAAGAGTTGAATATGAGTGAACACATTCAAGATTATGTCCATAATTTGTTCTTTCTAAAACAAGAGCAAACTAATAATTTAAGCAACAATGTCAAGTTTGTTTAATCAGACAAAAAGAAACAAGGAAAGGTATCCCATGTGATGTACAACTAATTTTATTGTTTGAAAAGGCTATCAGAGTGTCAGGTAATCTTCTATTATTATGTTTTTTAATAAGGATTTTGAGTTAGGAGTTCCCTTGGTGGGTCATCTATACTGGCTTTAGTCGGATACATTTTCATTTTAGTATCGTCTAAATTAAGTTTTCCTTGTACGGAATTCTAAGCAACGTCCTCCCATAATTGTTAGCTCCAGTAGGAACAAAAAACTCTGGAGCTATCCTTACAGAATATAAAATAACACAATCCATTTTATCTTATTGGATTTTCAGAGCCAAACTAGATAATATTTTCTAGTACTTCTGAACAACAAAGCACTTATATATACAATAACAATAATTGTAGTTCTACCCAAATCCATTTACAGAGTACTGTTATTTGTGATAAATAACTGTTTTTGTTGTTCAGAAATACTGTTATTTATAATTGACCCAGAAAACTACATGTAAAACAAAATTCTTCCTTCTTTAAATAATAGCAAAAGACAGATCTCTTACCATCAAACTAAAGAACCGAAAAGGACCTTTCTAAAGTTAGTTTCAACACGAAAAAGAGAATCATAGTTTCAATGAGCATAGTCCACTATTTCAAGAAGAAAAAAAAACTAAAAAGAGCATCTGTACAACAATTTTACCTAATAGATCTGGGTCCACGGGTTTTCCCTCAGGAAAAAAGGAAGAAGAAGAAAGCATGTGTGGAAGTGACAATTATAAAGGGAAACATGAAACATCATTGTAATCTCCAAATTAGACCAATTCAAAATTATATACTCCAACATCTGGCACGCTAAACTTCTAGAGAAAGTTCCACTTTTTTTCTTCTCAAGGACCCATTCCATCCCAGTTAATGTTGTAAAACCAAGATCAATTCATTCAATGTACAGCCACATTACCTGAAGAACAAGTAGCGGGAACGAGGAGATATCATCGGTGTAGTCCACCTTTGGTATGAGCCTCTTGAGCTCCATTGTTGGCGCGAAATCCCCAAAATCGTCGATCTCCCCATCAGCCTCAGCCTCGACAAACAACACTCCTTCACCATTGCAATCGATCTCAACTCTCCCATCGAGATCCCTCCCGAGCCGTCCGGCTATGGGGTAAAAAGGCACCAACACCTTCCCCAGTGCCGATTTCATCCTCTCTGCATCGAAGAAATCACCCGACGAGTTGGTGTTGCGATAGAAGTAGACGCTTGGGGTGTGCCACCGGACCACAACTAGGTCCAGGTTGGAGTTCCAGAGCCGGCACTGTTGTGTCGACTCAGCCGGCTTGACCATTGTCGATTTGCGCACAGTTATGGCCATGGAGACTACCATTGTAGCTTAACTTCACGGTCTTTTCGTTTCCTTGAAGAATGAAGGGTTTGAATGATAGCTTGCTTATAGCAAGGGAGGGAAGAAAATGTGTCAATCTGTGTTTGATTAGGTCAAGAAAGAGAGGAGAAAGAGTCTGAGGCTCCTTGTGTCCTTGTGTTTTAGTTTGGGAAGGAGTCTGAGGAGCTTTTGGGATGAATTTGACTTGGCACTGAATTGTTATATAAGCCGAGCGCGACTGACATCCGAGATACATGGAATTCCTAAATTCAGAATCCAGCCGTTCACGTTTTCCGTGCACGAATCTCAAAACAGATGATTTTTCTGTGCACGTATCTCGAAATAGTTCAACGGCTGAATTCGGTATTTCAGAAATTTCAGCGTTACTGTTCAAAATCAATTTCAGCAGATTTGGATATATGCTTCCTCTTATTTTGGGGTCCGTATGCCACCAGGTGCATGAGGGAACTCGGATCACCTGTTCAATTAATTCGGTATTTCAGGAATTTCAACGTTACTGTTCAAAATCAATTTCAGCAGATTTGGATATATGCTTCCTCTTATTTTGGGGTCCTTATGCCACCAGGTGCATGAGGGAACTCGGATCACCTGTTCAATTATTAAATCCAGACCGTTCTTCTAACCTTGCACAAAATTTTAAGTAATCCAGACCGTTCTAACCTTGCACAAATTTTTAAGGAGACTCTCTATCTCTAAATAGGAATCCGTATCCTCCCAGATATTCAAAAAGAGAATCTTTTATAATTAGTGGATCCGGACCGTTCCTTTTAACTTGGCACAAATCTCAAAGTTCAATAATATTGCCCATGCCCTAGCTCGAATCTCAAAACGGCTGAGAGGAAATCTTTCACGGTATATGAGAGGATACTTGTCCTTGAATGTGGGCCAGCTGAGAGTAAATAGGCAAACAGAAGGCTTAAATTAATTTCAGTCGGGATCAAACTCAATCTGTAGTCTATAGAAACTTTAGGAGGACTATTTTGAGATTCATGTCTAAGTTGAAAGAACGGTCCAAATTTACTTATTGCACCTCAGTATCTAGAAGGATCCGAATTTCGTTTTTTGGTAGATGCTTCCTCTCTTTTTTTTTCAAAAAAAAAAAAACAAAATGGTCCTCTTCTCTCTCTTTATATATTTTTTAAAACAAAATTAAAAAAAAATTCAAATGAAAGGAGCAGTGTTCAATTTTTTTTTATATGTTGGTTCGGTGGAAGAAGATGAACGCTTTGCCCAATGAATCATTAGTTATGTGGACCTCTTTTGTATCACATATCACATAACTAATCAAACAAAAAAAAAACAAAGACGTACGCGTATTATTCAAAACCTTTTTTTTATTATCTTCTAAATTTCAATAATAAATATAACAAGCACGATAACTATTTAATGAAGGGATTCAGATAAACATCCTCCACTCAGTGTTTTCATACAATTTAAAATGTAAATCAGCAAGAGAGCACCAAGTTATTTAACACCGGAATTATTAAATTTGATGTTGATGTTCAGAAACGATGTAGTGTCATGAGAATAAAAGTCACTAAATGGTGGAAGTTTCTAATTAGACTTTAGACATCATGCAAGCCATGCAACGACACGCCGTGGAAGAAAGATATTTCTCATTAAATGATTTTTTTTTCCACACACATGCATGTGGAAGAAAGATTTGCAAGAAATAAAAAATATTATCGGCGGGACCGACGTATTATACATTTTAGAGGAGGGTTCAAATGCCTCCATTTTTCATGCTTTCATCATACCTCCATTTTTAAAAACTTTAATAACTCAAAATTTAAAACTTAAAAATCAAAATAAAACCGTTGGATATGATCTAAATCATTTTATCTATGCACGTGTAAAAAATTATGACATTTCAATTTTGTTTTGGTTGTCATCAAGAGCTTGTAAAAAAACATACTAATGTGGATAATTTCTAGACGTTGATTTTTCAACTTATTGATTCACATAAAAACAAAATCAAAATGTGATAATTTTTTATGAGCACATTGATAAATGATTTAGATCATATCCAATGGTTTTATTTTGACTTTTAAGTTTTAAATTTTGAGTTATTAAAGTTTTTAAAAATAGAGGCATGGTGGAGGCATTTGAACCCTCCTCTACATTTTATGCACATAAATTTTTAGAATAATTATTTCAATTCCCCACTCCAGTATCCGTATTGTACCCGCAACAATAATAGAGGAAGGTTGTACTACGGTCCTCATTAATTATAGGAAGGTTGTATTATGGTCCCCACTAATTATATGGTCACCATTTATCAGTCTTCACATTTGTTTCCACGTCAACCTTCATAGGTATAAATACTTGGAACATAAAATATTAATACTTGCAAAAAATATAAATACTTGCATGCATAACTTGATATGATCATCCCATTTTTCAGTCCCCTAATCGTTCCCGCGTCAACCTTCCTCTAATGAAGTAGTAGGGACCCCGTACCCCCCATCAACATTCCCTAATAGTCTCTGCGTCAACCTTCCTCTAACAAAAATAATTTGACCTTATAGGTATAAATACTTACAATACTTGATATTAATACTTTCAGATGTAATTCAGTGTCATATGTAAAAAAATACTTGCAGTATAAGTATAAATACTTGCGTGACGACGAGTCCGAAAGTACATCATCATGGATCTCATTTGAAAGAGAAAATTACGTAGAAGGTGTTCGTGGTTTTAGATTCGCAAAATTTCTCACAGATCATCAGAAATATGATAGTTAAGATGCTGGTACAATGCGGGTACTCATATCAGCTTCCAAATTTTTAATGTTTCGGAAATGTTATATGATTTATTTTTTTCGGATATATTAAAATTTTATATAAAATTCATACTTGTTATTAAGAGAAACCATCAAGAATTATTGGGGCACTTTTTTGACACACTAGCTAGTTCTAATATATTGGAAGAATTAATCATTTTTTAATGTGAATTTAAATTTGTAGGTAATTCATTCTTTCCGGTAAATTAATGCGAATAAATTATACTATATGTATAAACTCATCCTAGCAACCAGGGGCAGATTTAGTTGAGATGAATGGGTCAATTGACCCTTATTTATACTTCAAATAATTGTTTTTATGTGTTATTTTATAAAAAATTAAAAAAATATTATAGTTTCAATCATTATTAACCCCATGTAATTTATTCCACTGTTGATTCTGTTGAGAAAAATAGAATATTAGAGCCCAATAGCCTCAAACCCTAATGGTTTTATGTTCATCATTGACTAGTTTAGAAAATAGGGAGAAACTATTTTTAAGAAGAAAAAAAAAGCAACTCAATCCGTTTTCTATTTTCTAAATAATTACCGCTGTATAGGCATCTTTAGTTAGAAACTTAGAATAGACAATTGTCCCACTTGACTATAAAAGTCTATTATTGTACAAGAAATAATCAGATTGCAATAGATAATTCTACAATTCCGCAAAATCAACAGATCCTGTATTATATTTTGATTTGTCGGGAACTCTCTCATAAATTTTTGTATAATTAGAGGATCCAAACCTGCTCTGCTAAAATCTAAAATCATGAACAGTAACGTTGAAATGTTACTGTTTCGAGATGCGTGCACAGAAAAAGTTGAACGGCTGGATTTGAAATTTCAGGAATTTCAGAAATACTGTTCATGTATCTTGGATTTCAGCTGATTTGAATCCATAATTAGAAAGAAGCAAAAAAAAAAATTGACCCAAATTTTAAAAAAATATATATTATGCTGACAACAAACTAATTTGACAGCTGTAATAACTGTGATGGCGTCACAACATATAAATGTTTTATTTACAGTGTAGTTAGATTACTTGTCATTTCTTATAAAATTTTGTGCACGTTGAATATTAATTAATTGGTCATCAGTAGAATAGTTTGAACTTTGAAGAAAATAACAAATCAGATTTATCAGCACTTATACAGCGAGTTAGCGACTAAACAACATATTTAACATATAAGAAAAATTATTTTGATAAGATTTTGTCGACAAAGATTGTCAAATAAATATAACTGTTAATACACATCTTCATACTTTTTATACACCGAGCTTTGAAAAAAATTACTAAAATATTGAGGGTAGAACTAGGGTGCTCTTGAGTTCACCAAGTCATTGATGAACTCAAGTTTAAAATCCATCGGATCGGCTTCAAACAACGAATCCGAACTATTGAAACCCGTCTAACTTACGAGTGATGCGTCTACATGCAAACATTTTAAATTTTGAAATTAATTTTGCATAGAGTCAAGTGGTCAAAAAACGTCAAAAAATGAATGCATTAAAATTAATTTATTAACATTCTAATTTTGACCGCTTGACTTTATCCTAAATTAATTCGAAAGTATAAAATTTTTACATGAATACGCATCACTCGTAAGGTAGGCGGGTTTCAACGGTTCGGATTCGTTGTTTGAAGCCGATCCATTGAGTTTTAGACTTGAGTTCACCATGGGACTTGATGAACTTAAGAACACCCTAGTTCTACCCAAATATTGATAAGTTACTAAACAACATGACGTAACTCAAAACAGCAGCAGCAGCAAGAATAACAATAAAAATAATATGATAATAATTTAATTTACAGCAATGGTCATATTAGAGATACTTGGATAATATAATTTACAGCTGAAGAGCGAATATATTCCGATCTGAATGCGGCCACGGCAACGCTTAACATCCGCCGCATATTATAAGATAATATTAATGAATTATTAATCAATTTCTGGTACCGATCTCCAGATCTCCGACATTTTTATTAATATCCAAAGTTTAATACAAATTTTTATTTATGCCCAGAATCTCATTTGATTTCGAAAAATGTCCAAACTGGTCAGAAAATGGCCGGCTTACTCATTTTTTTTTTTTTTAGAGACTATGAAGGGCAAAATAATAAAATTTAATACTGAAAATTTGAATTTTTTGTTTAAATTATTTGATATATTATTTCTTTTAATATATAATTAGCATATTTATACTAGAATACACTAGATTACTGGAAATTATGTTGAATTATACTATATTAAGTTAAATTACACTAAATTACATTATATTATGCTAAAATACGGTAAATTACGCTAAATTACATATGAATAGGGACGATATCTTCACTGAAAAGACAAAAAACGACGGCGGAACTTCAAATGGTCATAAAACGGCGCTCGAGTGTCCGATTTCAGCAAATGACCACTTTTCGGAAAGCTTGCGAAAATGCGCATGCGTCCGTGCTAGCTATGCTGGATTTCAAAATTCAGAATTTCCAAAAACAAAGGAAAGAGCCTCAAAACTTGAGTTGAAGTTTCCGATTAAGATTTTCATTTCTATTATTCAATCCAAGTAGCTCAGTAAATTAGTTACATAATGAACTTGTAGAATACCAATTTTTACTATTTTCAGAATTTTTTTAGTATTTTTTATGATTCATGAAAGATGGCACAGAATCGGTTTATTTTAGCGTGATTTACTGTATTTCAGCATAATTAGCGAAGTTATTGTAATTTAGCGTAATTTAACGTAATTTAGTGTAATTCAACATAATTTATTGTAATATAGTGTAATTCAACATAACTTCAAGTAATCTAGTGTATTTTAGTATAAATATGCTAATTATAAATCAAAAGAAGTAATCTAACAAATAATTTAAACACAAAATTTAAATTTTCAGTGTTAGATTTCATTATTTTGCTCTTCATAGTGTCTTAAAAAAAAAAGAGTAAGCCGGCCAGAAAATGGCCGGCTTAGGGGAGTCGGCCAGAAAACGAGTAAGCCGGCCATTTTTCGAAATCAGATAGAATTCTGAACATAAATAATAATTTGTATTAAACTTTGGATAATAATAAAAATGTCGGTCCAGATCTCGATCGGTGTGCCCAGTAAGTAAATTAAGTCAAGTGGAGCCGAAATTTCTCTCTCAAAAAAAAAAAAAAATGGAACCGAAATTATTATTGATATCCTCAAATTAAAAAAAATTACACAAATATCTCCTATTTTTTTTACAAAAAAATGACCCTACCGTTGAAATCTCTGCGGTTGTCTAGAAAACTATTTTTTGCTTATATGTTTATTTTCTCTCTCTCTTTCCGCTTACAATTCAATCGATCCAAACAGGAAAAAAAGAAGAGGAAACAAGAAGAAAAAAGAGGAAGAAAAGAAGAAAAAAAGATAAATTTTTTAATTGATATTTTAATTAGTAATTTAGTTTTATAATTAGTGGATTTTCTATACAACTGTTCAGATTCCCAGATGTAGTCTTTCATAGAGAATAGCTGAGAAACTCAGCAGTAGAGGCATTTTAGAAAAAAAAAATGGAGAGTACTTGTGTAATTTTTTAATTAAGAATAAATATTCTGGCGGTGGAAACAATGCTGCCACAAACTATTTATATTTTAATTCAAAGGATTCTGGACAATTCTCTACCTCTGAGAAACTCATCAGTAAGAGCATTTACATCCCAACAACTCAAATAAGTTTCTAAATAACTGTTAATCACTTTTTAGAAATTAATGTCTCTAAAGTTTTTAACTCTCACATCTCTGAAATTAATTTTAGAGTTTCTATTAAACCACATCAGCAATATATGAAAAAAGGAGAAATAATTTGAGCCAATCATTTAGCCAGTGTAGAGTTTATAAACAGTTCTTAATAAGAAACTTTTTTTTAAATAAGAAAAATTTTCACATCTCTAAAACTAGATTAGAAACAATTATATCAATTAGAAACTCTCATAGTATCAAAAATATAGATGCTATAAGGACATTTCTGAAGAAAAAAATGATGGGCATTGATGTAATTTTTTTAGTTGAGGTGAGGATATCAATACAAATTTCGGCCGTGGAAACAATGCGGCCCCACAGAGTTTAAATTTTAATTCAAGGATCTCTTACCTACGGGACAACAATCAGAAAAAAAAATAATAATAAAGAAGAAAAATCAGAACTCAGATCTCTTGTCTGTGGAGCAGCGTGGCACACTTCATGCCTCTCGTGTGTGCTAGCTAGTGACTTGTCCAGTAAACCAAGCTTCTAGAAGCTCGCTTCGATTTATTTCGAAACTGCCTTTTTATTTATTTTTTAATCTGGTTTTTATAAATAAAATAAGAGCGAGGTTAGGCGTTAGTTAGGGGAATATGTATAGCGATCCGTACTATGAAAATATTAATATTTCGTTCCTAAAGTTTAAATATTCAAATATATTATGTATATTTGTTTGTACTGTGAATTAATATTTTCGTTCTCAAATTTCTAATAGCCAGGGGTGGATCTACTGTAGCACAGGGTAGGGCAACTGCCCTACCCTGAAAATCCAAAACAAATTTACAAAGACTAAATTTTGGGTCTTTGCCCTACCCTGAAAATTGATATTGCCCTACCCTGCAGCTCAATTAAAATAAATGGCCCATTGTATATTAAATTTGGTAAATTATATAAGATACGGTCCAATTAAATTAAATTCGAAACCCGATTCAATAATTTCTTGCCCTACCCTGATCAAAATCGTGCATCCGCCCCTGCTAATAGCCAATTTGAACTGTTCATCATTGATTTTCGTACGATTTTCAAACTAAATTTTATAATTTTTATAATTTTCTACTATTTTTAGATAACTTTCTAATTACTACATTTGAATGGTCTATAATCTTTAGATTAAGTGATTTTTTAACCTATATTAAAAAAATAGTAAAAAATTCTAAAAATGTAAAAAGTTCAACAAATACATTTTTATATAAAAATCATGATAAACTGCTCAATTCAATTGTTTGGACTTTAAAAATGGAGATATTGGTCCATAATACAAACCAATACGCGTTATGCATAGGACCATAGCCTCACACTCATGAAATAAAATTAAGAAAGTAGATATTAATTATTTATTTTTTTGTGTTTGATAGTTGTGACAAAAGAAGTAGTAAATTTTGAATAAAAAAAATAAATTATCCATGTATACTATATTAGCATGTGAAATTGTAATATAATATATTAGCAAGAAATTGTAAGAATAAAAAAATTAAAAAAAAAAAAAAATCAACTTTATATATGAAAGTGAAGTTAAATAAAAAGCAACATAGATACACAATTGCGACGTAAATACTAAATCACTTCAAAGTATCAATTTTTTTGGTAAAATATTTGAATGCCGGGAGGCCTGTCTGGCTGTCTCCTTCAGTATAGAATAAAAATATCAAATTGTGCTCTTGTACGAAGTTAAGATGCATAATAGCCGAAATTTTTATTTTTAACATTTTAAATAAATTAATTAATAAACTAACCATCGTTTCTGGTCAATTCTATATTTAACACGGCCGCAGAACACCGGAGCGGACCCATTTGGGGGAGGCCGCAGAATGCCGGAGCGGACCCCCATATGGGGCCGCATAATGCCGGAGCGGACCCGGGTCCGCAGAATACCGGAGCGGACCCTAGTCTTTATATCCCGAAAATGACAGCAACATTTCATTCCACACTCTCACACCTTCTCTCTCCCGAGTTAGCTCTGATCTGTAAGTTTTTTCTCTCTTCTTTTAAATTTTTTATTTTAATTTCAGTAGATTAATAATTTAATTAGAATAATTAATTTAGCAATAATTTAATTAGAATAATTAATTTAAATTAATTAATTTAGTTAATTTTTAATTGTAGGTTTCTTCTGTATTGAATTGAAAAATGGCTCTTATGGTATCCATCTACACTGGTGGGGATGTATTAACAGGTCCTAATGGGGTTTACTACAGTATTGGACCCGTTACTGTGATCCCAGTATTGCCAGGTACGGATTATTTGGGACTTAAATCAAGTATATGTGGGAATTTGGGGTTGGATCAGGGTCAGTATGACCTTAAAATTGATGCCAAAATTAGCATGCCGACTAGTTCGGCACAAACCTGGTTCCAACTATTTCCAATTCAGAATGAGGGAGTCTGGCAGGTATTGTATAACCAAACCATGAGTTTTTCTGGGGGTGCATACAAGATAATTGACCTATATGTGGAGGTTACCAGAGCCCGGCGTTCGAACCCAGTTCAGAGGTTAATCCAGGGTCGTAGTCGGGGTAACTCATCCGGCTCTAGTCCATCCCCTGTCCAAATTGACCAACCGTCCAGTAGTCGGGCCCCAGTTCAGAGGGACCGACCCTCCCGTCGGGCCCCATCCCAGACTGACCAGCCTTCATCTAGTCGGACCGCTCATTGGGGTCAAACTTGTAATCCGGATGAATCTGATGAAGAAGTGGATCCGGAAATACTAGAGGCAGAGGAAAATTGGGGTCATATTGATCCTGAGGGTATGAGCGATTATTCTGACCAGGAAGATACCGGGCCTGTGCTCGGACTATCAAGGAAATTCAAGATGGATAGCGGGTTTCAGATAATGGATCGCGGGTTTCAGCACCCGATTCATGCTTTCAACGACACATCAGGGTTTATGGAAGCCAATTCGGGTTTGTTTGGAAGTAGGGCAGATTTTGAGAATGAATTGTCCGAGGGACAAACATATGACTCAAAAGAGGAAATGAAGAGCGCAATTGCCAAGTTTCACATCCTTTGCAACAAAAAGTTAATACCTACGCACAGTGACCGCACAAGAATGAGGTTCAAGTGCAAGGACAGTTACTGTGGGTGGTACATACTCGCAAGGGCCACCGGTTATGGACCACAATGGCGTGTCTCCAAATGCCCAACACAACATTCATGCCATGCGGATGCGACAAGAACAGATCACGCCCAGTTGTCAGCTGCTATGGTTGCCGAGTGTATATCCGCTCACATGAGGAACGATGTCGACTTGAGTATTCAGGCTGTCCGAATTGCTGTTGCTGAAAGGTACAACGGTCAGATACCGGCGTACAACAAATTATGGCGTGGCCGTGAGTTGGCAATAGCCCGTCAATTTGGTAGTTGGGAGGGGTCATACGCTCTTGTAGTTCCATTGTTGGAGGCAATGAAAAGAAGCAACCCAGGTACTACATTGTTCCTTCAATTTTTACGTCATTTCATTATCAATCAAAAATTGAACTTATTTTTTTAAATTTATTGACAGAAACATTGTTTGAGGTGACCTCATATCCCACTGGTGAACCTGGACCATGGAGGTATTTTCATAGGGCGGCTTGGGCATTTGGACCGTGCATAGCTGCTTTTCAACATATCAGACCGGTCATCACAGTTGATGCATGTTTCCTGTCAGGCCGGTATAAAGGTAACTAATTTGATTATTTTCACTTTATTTTTTTTAGTTGATTTCGGCTCTTACAAAATTTATTTTACCACAGGCAAGCTGTTGATTGCAACCGGGTACGATGCTGAAAATCAGCTCCTCCCGTTGGCTTTTTCACTGGTAGAATCAGAGAGTTATGACGATTGTGCCTGGTTCATGAAATGGTTGAGGATCAATGTAATCCGCTCCAGATTCATGTGTGTCATCACTGATAGGGGAAAGGGTATCAAGAAGGTGTTCAGACAAGATGATATGGGGTGGAACGAGGAGGATGAGGATCAATGTGTTCACCGTCTTTGTGCTACTCACATAGCCGAGAACATGAAGAAGAACGGTTGCAGTAATAAGGCAATCCGTTTTTTTAGAATATGTGTGGCTAAGAGGAAGATGAGGAGGTACGAGCAAGGAATGCAAGCAATGGGGCAGGCATGTGACATTGCCCTCAATTGGCTGGACGGTGTGGGTAAATATTTGGATCAAGATGAGAACGAGTGCCCCAAACCATGGAAGATATTCCAAGCACTGGACGGTGGTTACCGTTGGGGCATCATGACTACAAACGGGTCCGAGTCGCTTAATAAGGTCTTCAAGTCCTCTCGTAGGCTACCGGTTGCAGCAATAATTGAAGACACATTTTACAAATGTATGACATGGTTTGCGCAAAGGAGGGCCAAAGCGGAATGGGAAGTCAGTCAAGGTCAGCAATTCTCGTGTCGTGTGCATAAGGTACTTTTATTTGTAGTTATTTCTTCATAAATTTTAATGAAGTTTGTTAAAAAAAAAATCTGACTTCTTCATTATTTTTTAATTTTTCCTAGCTGATCAACAAACGGTTCGAGAGGTCCGATAAAATGAAGACGCTGGGGGGCTTTGGAAACAACAACGAGTTCGAGGTAACCGCCACACAGGAGAGAGTTCATGCTTTCATACCTGACGATTCTGGTCGGTATACCAAGGCCAATTACAAATACACGGTGATAATCGGGGATGATCACACGGTAACTTGCACGTGCCAGAAGCCTCAATTGGAGAGAATACCGTGCTCTCATGTTCTGTCCGTGTGTCGTCTCCGAGGCATCGACCCTGGCGTCTTTGTAAGTCAATACTATCACATCCATACACTGATCAACACATGGAGCGCACAATGGCATGTGTATGAAAATCAGTCGGAATGGCCTCCACGCGATGGCCCGGTCCTTGTTCCAGAGAAAAAAAATATTTCTGTTGGCAGAAGACAGCACGACAGAATTCCGATGTGGATGGACGTTCTACATAATAGGAGAAGAGGACACCAAGCCGGCCGAGATACGCAAGAAAGACAAAACAGAGCTGCTCGAGCTGCACGAGATTGAGAGTTAATGTTGCTTTTTTAATTGTACTTGTAAAACTGTTGTTTATTTTCGGTTAATTAGACGTATTTGTACTTGTAAAACTGTTGTTTATTTTCGGTTAATTAGACGTATTTTCGGTTAATTATATGGCTCATTGTTCTATTGTAATGTTTCTTTTGATCAAACAAACGACGAAGAACAATTTCAGATTAAACGACGAACAACAATTTCAAACATAAGTACACACAACTTCCAGTACAAACTTATAAAAATTTCCAAAACAAAATCATAATCAACTTCATAATCAGATAAAAAAAAAAAAATAGGGTCCGCTCCGGTATTCTGCGGACCCGGTTCCGCTCCGGCATTCTGCGGCCCCATATGGGGGTCCGCTCCGGCATTCTGCGGCCTCCCCCAAATGGGTCCGCTCCGGTGTTCTGCGGCCGTGTTAAATATAGAATTGACCAAAAACGATGGTTATTTTATTAATTAATTTATTTAAAATGTTAAAAATAAAAATTTCGGGCATAATAGTAAGGATAAAAAATATCAACAGTTGAAAATTTTAGTAAAAAAAAAAAACTTTACCTCAGCTCGAAAGATACTTTTAACTTCGGTGTTCGCATTAAAACACATCAATGTACTATTGTACTTCTATTTGATGTAACAAAATGTCTAAAATCACTTAAATATATAAGAGAAATTTATATATATACCCATTATGACATTTTGATTTAGATGGAGAAATAATTTGAAAAGTAATTATTTCTCCATCTAAACTTATTTATTTTATTAATATTCCCATTTGTTAAATTAATCAATTAAAAATCATTTTTAATAATAAAAAACATTTACTGGACAGTTTTGCCCTTTATTGAAAATACTGTGTCCTAATCTCTTCTCCTTAATTATTTCTCTTGCAGTATGTTCTCAGTTTTTTCGGACAAAATTCTTCTGCATTTTATTTCTCGAGATAAAACAAAATGAGTGAGTCTATGGTACTATGCATAGCACAGATTAGTCCGTACTACGAAGTCATATTTTTCTTTTGAAAACCCTAATGATCGATCGGAACTGTTCAACGTGATCTCCACATGATTATGTACTTACATACTAAATTTTATATTTAGTAAAAAAATTCTAAAAAATAGAAAATTTAGCCACAAGTATATTCTCATATCATGTTGAACGGTTCGAATCGACCGTTAGAATTTTGAAAACAAAAATATTAATCCGCAGTACGGATCAATCCGTGCTATGCATAGTACCGTAGACTCACTCAAACAAAATTGTTCACATCTGTCTTCAGAATTTGTCATGTTGCTTGTTACATATGGTCAGAAAAATAACATCGTAATTTGAATCCAAAAATCGAAAAAAAAAACGTGAACAGTGGTAGCTGGGGCATACGCAATCCCTGGAGACCACGTGATTCTGTCGATGTACAGTGGTACTAATCTGGACCCGTGGCGCCATTATTTGGGTTTCGGGAGCTACTGCATCGGTGCATTCATGTTCCATGTGCGCTATTTAATGGAATTCAGATCCAGTGCATTAACTCAATTTTTGAGTTTTGATCCAAACCGTCCAAGATGCTCTAACACGAATCTTAAAGGGCCTGGACCCCACAAATAATACTGGCTCCCTGCGCTACCACCGAATAAGCGCTGTACACGTCTAAACTCAAAAATTGAGTTACTTTAGGGGATCCGGACTCATATCGATCTGCGTGGACATGTGAGTAGGAAATTCCTTACAACACGGTTTATCTGTCTATTTATTTAGACTCAAAAATTGAGTTACTTTAGGGGATCCGGACTCAAATCGATCTGCGTGGACATGTGAGTAGGAAATTCCTTACAACACGGTTTATCTGTCTATTTATTTAGGTTGCGTTTGGATGTGATATGAATAGAGCTAATTTTGAATTAGCTCCACTATTTTTAATTTTGAATGATCCAAACAACAATTAGAAAATTGAATTAGCTCAAAATAGCTCTCTTCTACTAACCCATAGAAATAGTGACTTAGTAAGAATAAAGCTAGTGGGATTAGTGATATTAATAAAAAAATAGTTTTCATTCCTCTCAATTAGAGTTAGTTTAAATATTAAATTAGTATAAAATAAAATATTTGATTAGTTTTACATAAATATAATATTTGATTAGATTAGTGTTAAATAAAATATTAGTTTAAATATTAAATTTAATATAATATTAATTAAAATATTAAATTAGTATTAAATAAATATAATATCAAATTAGATTAATATAAATAATGTAAGATTAAATATAATACATATTAATTTAAAATTTTAATACAATATAATATTAGTTTAAATGTTAAGTGTTAAATGTAACATAATATTAGTTTAAATATTACATTAGTAAATATAATATCATATTTGATTAGATTAGTATTAAATAAAATATTATATTAAATATAATATAATATTAATTTAAATATTAAATGTAATATAATATTACTTTAAATATTAGATTAGTATTGAATAAACTATTACATTAAATATAATATAAAAGAATATTAGCTTAAATATTAAATATAATATATTAATTTAATTAAATGTAATGTAATATTACTTTAAATATTAAATGTCATATAAAATTAGTTTACATTTTAAATGTAATATAATATTTTAGTTTAAATATTATATTGGTATTAAATAAAATATTAGATTAGTAGTAAATAAATATAATATTATATTAGATTTGATTAGTATTAGATAAAATATTGGATTAGCATTGAAAACTATTAGTTTAAATGTAATACAATACTAATTTAAATTAAATGTAATATAATATTATTTTAAATATTATATGTATTAAATAAAATATTAGTTAAATATAATAAAATATTAGTTTAATGTTAAATGTAATATAATATTTTAGTTTAAATATTATATGAGTATTAAATAAATATAATATTAGATTAGATTCTATTAGTATTAAATAAAATATTAAATTAGTATTGAAATTTTTTAGTTTAAATGTAATATAATATTAGTTTAAATATTAAATGTAAAAATATTATATTAGTTTAATCAATATTTTATTCATTCTCTCCATCGCTATTCCAAATATACAATCAAAATGACATTTTTACTAACCGGAATAGTCCAAAGTTAGCACTATTCTCAAACGACTCGGTTAGCACTATTCTCAACCACTAACTCAAAAATCGCTATTCTTGCACTAATCCTTGCACGATCCAATGTACCCTTATAATCTGAACGATTATAATTGAGACTATTCCATCAAATTAAAAAAAAATCTAATTGTAAAAAGTTAGAAGTCTTGGTTAAAAAAAACGGGAAAAATTTATCCTAAACATTGGGTGAGACATTTGTTTTTTCTGAACTAAAAGTATTCACATGAGGCAGATTATAATGAAGGTAGCTGCTCAGAATTTCCTCATTTTTTTCTTGGATAATTACTAAAATAATCTATTATCAATGAATTTCTTTCAAAAATGTATTACAACCGCAATTTGATTTTCATATACCATTCTGAATTTGGTTTCCTTCCAAATAGTGGCAACGCGAAACTCTTTTATTTTGTGTTTTTTCTTTTTCTGAACTTGCTGTCCTCTTTGCAAGGGGAGAAATTTGGGTCCGATGGGCATCGGACCCAAAATGAGTTCGACGGGTTCTCTCACCGTCCGATTTGCTTTAGGATTTGCACCCGCAATTTTCGCATCTGCTTTAAATTTCGTGCGCACGAATCTTAGAGTGGATCGGACGGTCCCGAAACCCATCGGACCCAAATTTGAGTCCAATGGGCATCGGACCCAAGCCTTTCTCCTTTGCAAGACGAGAGAAGCTTCAATGCTTGTAGGCTCTAAGTCTAACCAGCAATTCTTTCCAGCCTTTTATCTGTAACATATAATGGGCTTAAATTTGCAACAATTGCATCTGGACTTCTATATACACTGGGCTTGAATTATCGGCCTCCCAGATAGATGTCAAGTTGTCAACAGCCCGACTCGGAAATGAGAAAATTACGAAAAATGGTAAAAAGAAAATTACGAAAAACAGAAAGAAAAAAAATGCCATTTATGTTTCCACTGTGCTCTTGCTGAGAAAGTCACAAAACCACCGCCAGTGTTTAAACAATTAAACGGGAGGTAGTCACCATATAGTAGTAAACCCCCACAATGGAGGTGCCTCCACCACCGGACGGTGATCCGACGGCCGATATGAAGTCCACTGCCGATCACAAACCCCTCGAGATGGTGCTCTCCTATCCGGGTCGGATTTGGAGAGCAGTGTCCGGGTCCATCCCGTCCCCGGACCCGAATCTCCTCTCCAAAATCCGAATCCCTAACGTCTCCAGTTTGTCTGGCTTAAGCATTCTGCTCAGGTCTCAGCGCAGAATACATGGCCTTCCTCTTCCACTTCACTCCACGTCGGTGCATTCTATCAGGTGGGTCGTACTTCTCAGAAAGAGCGCGCCACATTATATATTTTAGTTTTCTTTCCTAAGGTGTATGGGATCCTTAGGCGTGAATTGGAATTTTATACGTTGAGCCTTATGGCCATGTAACATGTTTTGGTCTCAGAGGCTTTTTGTCAAACATAGTATGTGCGCACACTCGAATTAACATTTTTCTGTCATAGTACTGGGGAAAAAGGGGAACAACACATGTTTTTGCACTCTCTCTTTTTCTATGCACACACACCCACACACACACTTGGTGTCCAGGCAGGTACGCATATGTCAGTGCACTCTGTACAAACACCTTGGGGTAAACCATGTTTGATTGGTGTAAAGAAGGTCAACCTCCTTCAGTAAGAAGTATCGAGGCCTGTTTACTATCAGCAGGGGCAATCTTGCCCTGGGCTTTCCCACAACTCCCAGCATGCCACATTACCTCAACGTCTCCTATCACATGTGTGAACAGGGTTACACTTAATTTAATTGTTAGCAGAAGTGGTTCATATGTGGAGCTATGGGATTGGATGACGAGCCAATGGAGAAATTGCCTCCAGTGAGTGAAAATGATTATCCAAAAATAGATGTGTATATCAGAAAAAGGAAAGAGGATTCTAAGAAGTCAAATTGCTGCTTCTGACTCTGTGTACGTATGCGATGTCAGAATCTAATTGTGCACATCACCACCATTATGATATTTTTGGACTGTGGTTGATCCTTATGCATGTTTGATCCATAAACACTAGTTCATCATAATGTTTAACTTGAAGGCTCCTGGTTTTCAGGGTCATGGGAGATACATCAAAATCACTGGTAATCTTAGAAGACATCATGGAGCATGTACTATCACATCTTCACTCCATTCAGAAAAGCTTGTTATTTTGGCAATCTAGAGCAGAGGTACACATTCAACGAAATTCCAAAGAGCAATATGTTAACATGATTAGAAGGTTCAATTTATTCATGTATTTCAACATAAAAGAACAGCACTATGATTGGGGAGTGGAATCATAATGCAATTTCTGAAATTTCAGAGATGTCATAAAAAAAATGAGGTGAAATTGCTTTGTTTAAACTGATTTGCTAATCCTTTTAGGCATAGAAGAATCACAAGCACCTATGAAGCTTCTTTTCGTGTAAAACAGGGAATACTTTCACTATTGAGGAATTATAAATATTATCACACCGCCTTTGGCAATGTGCTCCACAAAATTTTGTTTTGCAGAATATCCCAATATCTCTTTATCAATTTTCTGATGCTCTGACAATAAACAGGGAACAAGCTCTCAAAAGATATACTTTATGGTCTTTGAAAGAGGTCCAAGGGCCTTTGTCAAGGAAATGTATCAGTTTGTTATTTCTTTAGCAAGTCAAGGTTCTTCAATGCAGTACCTCTCAGACTCAGCTTCTGATATGGTTTCAACAAAGCTTGCAGTTCTGACAAGTCTCCAGCATATTCTCTCCACCTTTCTTGCAGAGGTTTGTAAAATTTGAACACATTTTATGTAGTATGTGTATTTCCGTGCAATGTTTTCCCTTGTGGATTTATTCAATATTTTAGTTTTTTGCTAGTAATGATACCCAACTTTTGTATATACTTGAGTTGTTTTCCAGAACTATCTAGTAGTATTACCTAACAAGTCCACATATAATGGTCCTTGTCAATTTTAATAGTATATGCTTTCCATAATACCTAAGTAAAATTTCTGTTATTTTACAATCATATCGGTATTGTTTTGTTCTGATATGAGTACTATTGGTATAATTTGGAAGTTCGAAAAGGTTGTCTTTAACTAAAACTGTAGATGTTTGCATGGAAAGAAGTATAATTTTTTCATGCGTCTCTACATTATCAAAGGTTTATTTGGAGGTGTTCCAATACAGAGATGTTTTGACTGAAGGCTCAGAGAAATCTTTGTCCACTGCTTTGGTTCTTATAGACGGTCTATTTTCGAAGTTGGAGGCTTCCCTCTCACATTCAAATGAAATAAAAAAGGTTTGAATGTGACCAATTTATTTCATGATGCTTTCTTTTGTATAACCATATTCCATTTGCTATTTTGCTCATCTGTTATGTTACATGCAGCAAGTAGTGTACTTATTTTTCTTTACAGAAGATTAATAGTAAAAGCAACATCTGGAGCTTGATATCTTTTTGCTTCTTTGTAGGATGATAATTCTGTTGCACTTCAGTTTCAGAAACTACCCCAGGTTGATACCGAGAGGCCTAAATGGACCGAAGCTGAGGCAAACACTGCTACCAATTTGATCTGTCAAAATCTCCAAAGATTAAATTTGTACCTTGCTTCCCTAGTAAGTTAAGGGTTTACATTACTATCTTCTTAACAAATTTTTGCCAATTACATCATTAGACTAGTTCAAAACCTAAGCCTATAATTGAACCTGGAATTTGGAACTCCGAACCATAAACACCAAAACTCAAACACCTACAACTGTAAACTGTACTAATGGAAATCTAAACTACAATGAACCCAAAATGGCAAATATATTGCACTTAATAGTTAATACCTGGTATAACAACTTATTGAGTTCCTTGTCTGTGTTCTCACTGATATTTGATTAGTTTTGATGAATCAACTATCCATTTTCTGCTTCTAGCTATCGACCTGTCAGAAACCAAAGAAAGTGACCACTCACTGGGTGAGGTACACTGTAGGGGCTGTTGGCCTCTCAGCATGCTCGATTTGGCTGTTGAAGCACAGCCGATTAATGGGAAGTTCAGATATTGACAACTGGATCAAGGATGCGAAGGAATCCATGTGTGTGTTTTGGGAAGAGCACGTGGAGATGCCGGTAAGTGTGATTTCATTTGTTGTTCATAGGCCATACATTTTATTTTAGTAGACCTTTTCGTTAAATTTAAGTGATTTAGAACATAGGGGCACAATCAGGGGCGGAGCCAGACTTTCGAACTATGGGGGTCAAACAAAAAATTTTCTACGGAGAATGGGGGTCAATTTGACAATACCAAGTCATTTTACTCTAAATTATATAGAAAATCATACGTCAATAAAAAAAAAAAAAAAAAAACGGGGGTCAATCTTTCTTCTTCCCTCCGCCACTGGGCACAATATTCATCTTGATTTTGAACTTGGTCTGCTTTTTTAGTGAAGTAGTATACAAGCAATGAATGTCTTAACAATATAAATTTACTTGTTTCTCTAGCCTGAACTTTTCCTTTTTTGTGTTTTGCTCTAGTCAGGCTTAGATTAGAGCTTAAGATGCATGATGTTACTTGTATCCAAATATAATCGTGTAACACGGAGTGCAAAACACTCATTTGAATTTCAAGCATTTACAGATATGATTCAGTAACAGAGTGATTATCAATAGATTTATAATTTCATAGTTTGGAAATAAATATTTTCTTTTTTGAAACTTTTTTTTTTTTTGTAAGTGATAAATCATAAATCTTTTCTTTATTATTTTCAGCTCATTTCGATTAGAGATGAACTTTTTGAGACATTCAAGACAAGGCAGAAAGGCAGCATAGACGTGGAAGTGCAATTGAACACAGATGCCCTCCATAGGTTTGTTAGGCTTTGCTTTTCTTCCCTCCCTCCACGCCTCTCTCTCTCTTTCATAAAAAAAAATAATACCACCACTTCAGCTACCTAAAATGATGGGGGTACCTGAAAATCCTTTTCCCCAAAATAAAAAATAAGCGCATACGCCAACTTTCCATAGAATGAAGGTTACTTAAACTTTAGTTTTGTTGTAAATGAGGCATGTATAACCTTTCCCCACTCGTGTTTCAGTTAATACCTCTATGATATTTTTTCTTTGGGAAACTTTGTCCAATTCTTAGACTAATTCAATGGAAGTATATATTAATCAAATAGTGACAACCTTACCCTTACCCCTATTGAGGTCTTCCATGAGTTGAACAAAGCTAAAACTGAACTTACATTTAACAAAATTGTAATTCTTCATATTTCCTTATCTTTCATGAAGATATACCGGGAATATGGAGTAGAACTAGGGTGTTCTTAAGTTCATTAATTTTCTTTGTGAACTTAACTCTAAAACCTATCGGATTGGCTTCGAACGACAAATCCAAACCGTTGAAACCGATCTACCTTTCGAGTGATGCGTCTACATGCGGAAATTTTAAATTTTAGAATTAATTTGAAGTCAAGTGGTCAAAATTAGAAGGTTTATAAATCAATTTTAATGCATTCATTTTTTGAACATTTTTCGGCCACTTGACTCTATACAAAATTAATTCGAAATTTTAAAATTTTACATGTATGCACATGACTAGTCAGTTATATCAGTTTCAGTGGTTTGGATTTGTCGTTTGAAGCCAATTCGATAGGTTTTAGAGTTAGGTTCACAAAGAGGCTTGGCGAACTTAAGAACACCCTAGTTCTACTCGGGAATATGTATAGGGCAATTTTGTGAGGCTTGACTTAACGTTTGTTTCTGGGTTGACTTTTGGTTGCAAATAGACCAAAAGTTCATTGTTATTATCTGCAATTACTTGGGAGATGTTGAGGATTGTTTGCAACAAATACATGAATTAAGATTTCATTGGTGTGTTCAACATTAGTGTTTAATTTTATAACCCCACTTCCATGCGTCCCTTTCTTGTAGGATGCTAATTGCCTTCTGTGAACAAGCAAAAGGACAACAGCTTCCTCCGAATGCCACTGATCAGCAATTGATGGAAATTGTTATGGCAAGGCATAGTTTCTCTCTCTCTCTCTCTGTCTCTGCCCCCACCACAATATTTGAACGTGTGAATATGAATGTGAATTCATTAAATACATGTGATGCATTTGTATAGATATGAAAAGGAGATGATGCATCCTGTGCAGAACCTTTTTAACGGAGAACTTGCTCGTGCAATGCTTATTCAGGTCCTGTTTTATTTCATCGTTATTCTCCTTTCTCTGCCATATATGTCTACCTATATCCTTCTCTTTTTGGCTTGCATATGTGAGCGAGTTGAGTTATCCTCACCTAGTGTAATTGATGATGCAGATTCAAAGGCTCAAGCTTGATCTTGAGACGTAAGTAAAGTACTCTTTATTTTCTTTGATTGATGTTCAAACCTCAACTGAGTTAAAAGAATAACCAAGTGGCAAAATGAAAATAAGATTATTATATGAGTGAAAAAGAATATAATCTTAAGGTGAAGCCATTATGAAATAGGTCTACCTGAAGTACAGTGTGCAGTACCAAAAGATGCCATCATTCCATTGTATACCTGATGATTTGAGTTAAACAAACATTTAAACTTCAAGTTCTGTTAACATTCACCAACCCATCAAACTTTGTTAAGGTTTCATTAGCAGTTTGTATGAACAATTGCACGAGTAGTTGTTAATAAGCGAGACATTATTATAATGCTAATACTCTTTTAGTTAAAATTCTTTGGAACAGAGCCATGCTCGAGCTGGACCAAATTTTGAAGGCTAATCAAATAAATTTTGCAACTCTGGCAGCGCTGCCGGCTTGCTTCGTTGTTTTTCTTTTGATTGGTTTGATGCGGGCATGGCTACTCCATGTATGCAACTATTCACTTTGATTAAAACATAATTTCATTTTGACCACCTTTTGCGCTCCATTGAATTTGTTAATAAAATTAAGTCACATAATGGCAGGACAAAGGGGCAGAGGGAAGGGGGAGAATAGCAAGGCGCCAGAGGCGGCTCTTACTTGTTGAAGTGGAGAAACGTCTTATGGAGTTCCAAGCATGCATGGACCGTGGAATGGTATGTACTGGCTTGTATATAACCAGTTTTTGGTTTCCTTTTTCTGTTTTCTTGGCTTTCGATGCTTTATTGCATAATTGGTAATTAAATCTCAGTTGTTTTTAGATGACGTTACTTAAGAATTAATTTGGTAAAGTTGACTTAGATGCATGGTTGGAGTTTCTAACTTTTGGGGGCTTAATTTTGCGGAAACTAAACTATACTTGTCCGGTGCCGTACCAGTTGATTTAGGTCTGGTACTAAAATGTACCTGACCATTACAGCAAGGTAACATCGTTCTTGCCAGAAATAGTATTTTTGGTAATTTCTGTAGCTGTATAGTGCAGGTTTCCACCCTAGTTCAGCCAACAGACCTCAACTATACACAAACCGAGAAAAACAGCAATTGGAAAAAGGAAACACGTGGATATGTGGCATTTTGCTATGTATAAGATAGTTCTAAGACTTCCATTTTTTAATGATATTTGTAGGATGAAGAGGCGAGATGCAGGTTTGGGTTGATGTTGTACAGCCTAAATCGTCTTTATAAAGCTGTTGAGTGGCATGCAAAAGAAACAGGAGAGTGGACAAGGTTAAATATATCTAATTTTTTTTTTAACTTGGAGTCCCATCGAAATGTTACCTAATGCAATTTTCATTACTATTAAGATATAGGTATTGCTATATATATAAAAAACCACTTTAAGAATATAAATAGAGATCAATTTTTCTAAAGCCAACAAATCCCAGCTAGAAGTTAAAAATCTCTATTTAGACATTACTTTTTAAGACATTGCTATATCGCTAAATGCAATACCACCTGACAGCTTCTGTCATGGCATTAAAAAAAAAAGACATTACTTTTTATCTCAACCTGTATGATGGAGTTTTCACCTCTTTGATTTATTGGTCAATTCATAGAAAATCAACTGAACTCCTGAAGGCCCAGAAAAGACAAATAGAAAAAACACAACTTAATTGAAACTGAGATGCATAAATGCATTGAGGATACTAACTGTTAGCATATCATAACTGAATGGTTTCAAAATCTGGTACCGCAATCCTTTGCTGTATTTGTGTTGATACAACATGTTTAGTGGGTTATAGCGATTTTATTACCTTTGAAGTTCTTTCTATTCAGTAAGATTTTAACTCAAATATTTATTTTTACATTATAGTTTGAAAAAGGATATAGTTGATATAGCCAAGCCTGATATGGGGACAGTACAGAAGCTTGCAGTTGTTTCACGTGTTGAAAGGATGTATGAATGCCTGCTGCCTTCCTCAAATAGACTATAGTTGGTTTTGTTGTTCTTCTTTTGTTTGTTGGAAGATGTATTGCAACACAGAAGTGTGATGAATGACTGAGGCACATTCTCAGATGTGATGAAGTATGGAGTTCTTATTTTTCTGATATCGAGCTGGAAAATTTATTGAACAGTACGTTGATTACTGGTTTAATTTTGATCTTCATTCTGGCATACTTAAATTTGTTTCCTTTACAATAATTCTCCGAATAGTTTGGGACATGTTTTGTAGTAAAATACACAAGCTACTGTTTAGTAACATTGTATGACAACAACAGTCTTAATAAGATGGTCCCAGATTTGTTTAATCTAATTATAAACTATATTCCACAAGATAAATCCTAATACTTTTAAAAAATCGTAAAACAAAATTTTCGCTGCCCGAATACATTAGAGCTTATTTCAATTATTATAGAACCATTCAATTTTTTTTCTCGCAAATAAGCCCATATGCATTTATTGAACAAAGAGTTGAAATACATACATCCAGATTGAGTAGCTGTATCTAAAGAGACTCATGAAATACATTATATCATATCAATTGCAAAAGCTGCACCCAGCTACCCCTTGTAGATCCAGAATATACCGATCTGACAAATGCACATCTAACTGTCTCCATGATACATGGTAAAAAACCAGAGAGTCGCATGATGAAATCCCATATACCCATATTAATGATCCTATTACACATGACACAACTTGCAGAATTGTATTTTAAAAACAGTTGAGTAGCAGTACCAGGCAAGCATATCCCAAACCAGCAGCAGTATCTCCCATGTAAAACCAAAAACCTGATGATTACACAGCTTCCCAGCCATGGTAACCGAGTCCATCATTGTGCAGTTGATATACATACCCCAAAGACAAACAGAAAAAAGTGCAAACAGACTTAGACTAAGAAAGGCACACCCGATATGAAAAGAACAAAACAAAGAACAGTAAAATAAAAAAAAAAAATAAACCCACAAAAACTGGTCTACCCAGCACCAAAAAACATATACACAGAAAGTTGAAACCTACACTGGTAAAACAAAAAAGTGTGTGCCAGGAAATTAAAATCTAGACTGGTAAAACCATTGGATAAGTGTATCCTTCAATTGAGAAACTGTTCCAGTCGTGCTGCCCTTGCCAAGGAATCTGCTTCACTGTTAAGAACCATTCAAAATTTTGAACATTTACTAATCTTCTCTCTTTCTGAGTTGAACAGGTAAACCACCCCTCATCCTGAGAGTTAGAGAGAGAATATGCTCAGCTATTCCCTCCTTCCCTAAAGCCCTTATCTGAAACCTTTCTAGCACACATGCTGCAATTGACTTCATTTGTATGTACGCCATTTCCTTCCCCAGGCACATCCTTGGCCCGGCATGGAAAACTGGATACCTACAATGAATGCCCCAGATTTAGTCCAATTTCAATTCAGACTAACGATATGATTCTATATTAGTCAGCAGGGTTGTATTGTTCAGCTTCATATTTATAACTATAATTATTTGACCATACCACTTAGTCCATGAAATATTCTTATATGTTTTTATTTATTCGGGTTCTAAGCTTAATTTTAATCGAAGTATCTTTCCAATAGCAGAACTTGTGCTTGTAGGTTAATACAAGTTATGTGAAACTAACTCAAATATATAACCTGAATGGACTCTCAGTTTGAAAACCCCATTTTCATTGAGCCACCTTTCCGGCTTGAACTCCATGCAGTCCTTGCCCCAAATGTCCTCTGACCTACCCATGGCGTAGGCACTATAAGTAACAAACCATCCTTTCTCAACAAAAGTCCCATCTGGCATCACATCATCCTCTTTGCATGATATCGTGTCCAAAGGCACTGGGGGATAGAGCCTCTTTGACTCTGTGATGGCCGCATGTAGGTAGTTCATGTCTCTTAGGTCGTCAAAACTGAATGTCTCGGATGTGATTCTGTTTGATGTGCACACAAATTTTATCTCGTCTATAATTTTCCTCTCGATATCTGGCCTTGTTGATACCTTAACAAAATGAGAAAAAACATTTAGTAACATCAATTAACCCACTAATGTATTGGCCTTCATATTAATGTACATTCCAAGTTCTGCCACTAGAAAACTTGTCCATCTAAAAAGAGCAATAAAAAATTACCAGCCAAAAGAACCATGTAAGAGCCGTAGAAGTAGTCTCGCGCCCAGCAAGGAGAAAGCTGGTTACAACATCTCAAAGCACAACCTCGTTATGATCCTTATTGGATGCGAAACGAGAAAGCATATCTTCTCTACCATCCAATTCCATTCCCTTTAGCATACGTGAATGAATGATGTCCATCGTGTACCCCTGGACAATGGATAATGCTTTTTTCAGACGGTTCTCTGTGCCAATGTTTAGGAACTTTTTGATCCTCCATACATCTTCAAATGGTTCTAAGAAACGGCCTGATGAGAGGTCCTGTATGAAATTTGTAGGTGTTAATCCAAGAGGAAATCAACAATCGAAGAGATTCATATTGCTATCAGTATATAAATGATTTAACATTCAAGGTACCATTGCATATATAATTGTTGTGTTACATATAGATATTTGTGTGTGTTTCCTTATTGGATTGGGCTTTTATGTAACTAGAAACATCAAGTTACTCGTGCATTTTATTATTGTCTAGGTGGTTTTTGATTGTGGACTAAAGCTAAGGAGATCTAAATTGATTATTCCAACTTAGGTCGGTCTAAATTATTTATGTTTGGTTGAGGTCTAAAGTTAGATCAAAGCTTAAGGTATTTCTTGTTTGGTTAGAGTTGATGGAAAACTAAAGTTTTGAAAGCCTAAGTTAGTTAATTATTAATAATAAGATACTAATTATATAATATTAATATATTAATAATAACTATAATATATTATAATATTATGATATTAATTATTGAATATATTAACAATAATTATTAATAATAAGATACTAATTATATAATATTAAATTATTAATAGAGGAGGGTTCAAATGCCTCCATTTTTCATGCCTCCACCATGCCTCCATTTTTAAAAACTTTAATAACTCAAAATTTAAAACTTAAAAGTCAAAATAAAACCGTTGGATATGATCTACATCATTTTATCTATGCATGTGTAAAAAATTATGACATTTCAATTTTGTTTTGGTTGTCATCAAGAGCTTGTAAAAAACGTACTAATGTGGATAATTTCTAAACGTTGATTTTTCAACTTATTGATTCACATAAAAGCAAAATCAAAATGTGATAATTTTTTATGAGCATATAGATAAAATGATGTAGTCATGTAGATCATATCTAACGGTTTTATTTTGACTTTTAAGTTTTAAATTTTGAGTTATTAAAGTTTTTAAAAATGGAGGCATGAGGGAGGCACAAAAAATGGAGGCATTTGAACCCTCCTCATATTAATATATTAATAATAACTATAATATATTATAATATTATTATAATAATTATTTAATATATTAACAATATAAGATATTAATTATATAATTATATAGTAATAATAATAATTAATAATAAGATACTAATTTTATAATATTAATATATTACTAATAACTATAATATATTATAATATTATTATAATAATATTTAATAGATTAACAATATAAGATATTAATTATATAATTATATATTAATAATAATTATTAATAATAAGATATTAATTATATGATATTAATATATTAATAATAACTATAATAAAATATAATATTATTATTATAATTATTTAATATATTAACAATATAAGATATTAATTATACAATTATATGTTAATAATAATTATTAATAATAAGATACTAATTATATAATATTAATAATAACTATAATATATTATAATATTATTATAATAATTGTTTAATATATTAACAATATAACATATTAATTATAATTATATATTAATAATAAAAATATACTAATTATAAAATATTATTATAATAATTATTTAGAGTCCTGCTAATGTCATAGCGTTATAATTTCAGCTTAACTTATAACGAATCAATTTTTGCGATTTCAAAGTCTAAACAGTCGATCCAAACTGCTCAACATGATCTACATATTAAAATGGGCTTGGAGGCCTAATTTTATATTTTTTGGAAATTATTTACTATTTTTTTAGATAGGTACAAAATCACTGTTTTTTATAGTCCAGAATTATCTGAAAACAGTGATTTTGTACCTATCCAAAAAAATAGTAAAAAAATTTCAAAAAATATAAAATTTGGTCTCCAAGCCCATTTTAATATGGAGATCATGTTGAGTGGTTCGGATCGGCTGTTTGGACTTTGAAATCGCAAAAACTGACTCGTTATAACTTAAGCTGAAATTATAACGTTATGACATTAGCCGGACTCTAATTATTTAATATAGTAACAATATAAGATATTAATTATAATTATATACTAATAATAATAATTATTAATAATAATATACTAATTATATACTAATAATATATTATTATAATCATTCGAGTTAGGCCATCACGTGTAATGAAATTAAATCACCATGTGAAGCGGTTCAATTTAGGTCGGTCAAAAATCGGCTTATGCCATCTTAGTCCGGCTCAATTAATATTTGTTTGATGAAATAACGAGGACTAAACCTCTTACTCCACTCTTTAAGCCACAACTAAACATGAGGTAACAGTGTTTCTCAAATTAACTTGCATTATTTATATAACTATATATACCTGTGCATCAGAAAAAGCAGCCATAAACTGCTTTGATGAAGTGTAACCACTGAACTCTTCTTCTGTGAGGCATGCTGGGTCCTCCCCATTGACCACCCTACAAATGTTGTCAAATGCAAATCTCTCGAGCACATCTTGCAACTCGACCTTAGTCCCTTTCTCTGCAGCCCGGTTCAGAATTGGCAGAAGACGGTTTGAAATCTCGCAATGAACTGTCTCAACCACAAAGTTGCGCAATGACTTTTTGTTGAACTCGAAGCTGGCAGTCTTTCGCTGCCACTTCCAGTCCTCGCCATCTGAATTGAAGATGCCATGACCGAGGAAATCCTCCATCATCGAGATTGTTCTCTCCCCTTTTGGGTAGTTGCTTGAGTTTAGCTTGAGCATGTGCTCAATGTTTGCTGGATTAGCAGTGAAGATGCCACTGGTCGAACCAATGCTGGAGAACCCCATGGTATGAGTTGGGCTTTGTAATAGGATCTCTGTCATCCAATCGAGGAATCGGTGGCTGTTTTGGATGAAGTGCGGGAGGTGGCCGATAACTGGGTAGGATTTGAGGCCATGGATGGTGGGTTTCTTGGTGGAACGCTGATTTTTGGAGTAAAGGTAGAGGAGAAACGAGAAGATAAGACCTAGGAAGATTGATTGGAGTGTGATTGAGAGGTTCATACTTCTTTTCTACTACTCTTTGCTTGGCTGTGAAGTGATGAGTCTTTGGAGGCATATATATACTTCCAAATCTGACTGTGGTCAAATTCATACGAATTTTTGGAATATAAAAGGTCTTTTGCATGTTTGTCCTTAGTCAACTCTGAAATTAGCATCACTTCGTCATCGAACTTACTTGTTGACCGAATTTTGGATTACTAATTCCGTGAATAATACACAAGTATATTAATTGGAGATGGATAAAATTGTCTAATATGTGAATTTAATTTTAATATAGAAGTAGCATCAATTTATGTATGATATATAATAGCTCCAAAATCTCATGTTGCTATGGCCTCATTACGCGTTATATATAATTTTGTTTAATAAATTTTGTAAAGATAGAACAAGGTATTTTTTTCAATAAAAATAATAGTTGTTTTTATCATTTATAATAGGATCATTGCCTCGTGTTGCTTAACTTTTATTATGTGGTTCATTTTGTAGTTATGAGTTCTGTAGTCAAGAAAGTAAAAAGTAAAACATATTAAATCAACATTTTTATTATATTAACTATGTGTTTAGTGTCAGAGCAATGACAAGTAATTAAGATCTATGGCTGGCTTAAATGGGGAATTAAGTACTCACATTCGAATTTGTTTAGCGCATCAAAAAGCAATAAAACTAACAACGTATGTTTTAATAACCAGTTAAGATTGGAGGGGTGCTTTCGTAAAATAATTTAAACGTTTATTGTGGGTGCGTTTGGATAGAGCAAAAATAGCACTATTTTTTTTAGCTATTCAATATTTGAATGAAGAGCTATCCACTATTCTTTGTTTGTTTTTTATGAATTAGCTCACTATTTTACTAATTCAACTAAAAATTGAGTTAGCAACTTATTCTTCGTTTTTGAGTTATCCACTATTCTCACTATCCCACCCTTCCATCCAAACGCACCCTATATGAAAGTGGGAATAAAAAATAGTGATCGTGGTGTTAGCTCCTTGTTTTCCAAGCAAAATATGATATGATTCTTGCCCAAGAAAAATTTCTTACTTGTGAAAGGGAGAGGCTGCAGCACCTTTAAAGAAATTCTTACGGTAACCCCATGCGTGATGCGTTCACCTTAATTAGGTCCAACAGTGTTTAATAGAGTTTAGCTTCAGCTGTTGACTAAGTCAAACATGATTAGATTATTCCGAAGATGACACTTACAGTATGAATTTTTGAGATGAGATTATTCCGCGTTTAAAATATTATTGAGCTTCACATTTTAGAATATTAATTATAAATCATTATATATGAAATAAAAATAAAATATTCAATGTAGGTATGACCCTTTAAAAACGTAAAAAATACCAACTTAATTTTGTTGTATGTAATTTATACAAATTAAATAATTTGTTGTTTTTCCTCTCAAATTAAATAAATTGATCAAAAACCTACCAACGGAATTAGAACCCGTAACCTTGTGATTTTTATTCCACTGCATTGACTATACTCCAGGCATGATATACTGTAATTTGCAATCAATTTTCAAATGTAAATAGAAAATTTAAATTAAGTATAAATGACTGTACGTGAGTTGCAATCAAATTCAATCAAATCGACCCGTTGGGACTGGCTGATGATCCAGAGACATTTGCTGAGTTGAATGTAAAGGAGATCAAGAACAACAGGTTGGCAATGTTTTCACTGTTTGGGTTCTTTGTTGAGGCGATCGTGACCGGCAAGGGCGCGTTAGAGAACTTGCCTGATCACATTGCTGATCCAGCGAACAACAATGCTTGGGCTTATGCAACCAACTGTGTACCTGACAACTGAGGATAGTTTGTGCCTTTGTGGCGATGAAGTGAGGTTTTGGACGCTTTTGAAATGGGCTTTTTGCACCCATTGGGTGTTGTCAAATGTTTGCATCCTTTGTGGATTTTCTTTGAAATTTAATGTTGAATTCGACAGTGTAAATGGCTTTAGGTATGATTTATGGTTGCTATATATAAGTCATTAAAACAGCAAGTGAAAAACTAGAAAGCAATGTTTTTGCTCAGTTCACATTTCCTCAGAAAGTAACAAACTCATATTGTCAATTAAAAAAATAAAAAATGAATAATTGAAATAAATATGTATATATATACAACTGCACTAGAATAATTGAACTTGAAAGTAACTATCCAGTGTTGGCAGGGTCACATCTTTCTGAAATCAATTGAGGTGCACTAGGGGGCAAATTATACCTAGAGCGCCCCGAAATTTTTATTTATACCATTTAAAAAAAAAAAATAAACCAAATAACCACCGTTTGGTGGAAATTCGAAATCTAACACGGCCACACCGGCATTCTACGGACCCATTTCAGCGAGGCCGCAGTATTCCGATGCGGACTCTTAAATGGGTCCGCAGAACCATTCTGCGGACCTTTTTTTTTTTTTTTTTTAATCCCGTTTCAAACTTTTGAGATATCTCGCTGCACGCATCCCTAAAAAACCAAAAAATAAAAAAAAACAAAGAGTTTGAGATACCGCTGCTGTGCCTCGGTAAAACAACAAAAAAGAAAAAGAAAAAAAAGGGGGTCCGCAGAATGGTTCTGCGGACCCAGTCAGGGGTCCGCAGAATGCCTGTGCGGTCCCCAGCATTTGTATCCGCAGAATACTGGTGCGGCCGTGCTAGAATTCGAATTCTCACCAAACGGTGGTTATTTGGTTTTTTTTTTTTTTAAAATGGTATAAATAAAAATTTCGGTAGAGCGCCATCTCTAACTTTGGCTTGCATCTGAGCATTGGAAGCAAGGGTGATTCGATGGGTTTTGGATTAAATTCAGTCCGATATCCATCAAACTCGTCTAATACGCATTAAAATTAGTGCAAACAACTTTAAAATTTACGCTGATTAAGTTTGCACAAATGTTGATATAGATCGCTCGGACGGCTCACCTGACATCGAACCGAATTTGATCTGATATCTGCCTCCACAGGCCCACTTCCTCAGCATCATGCTGAAACATGCGACAGTTGTTGTAACTCGACCTTCGCCAATTGCACCTGCTTCTAGGGGTGCAAACAGATCGTATCATACAGATAGATAGTAGTAAAACCATATCAGTATTTGCTTTTATTTTTCAAATACGGATACATATACGAATCTGATATTAGACAGATGCGTATATAGATCGGAAATTAAACTGATACGGATCGGATATTCATTTTGTAATACTATTATTTATTAAAAAAATATATAAGTATTATTAGAAAATACTAAAGTGCATTATATCTAGTATTTATGTACTATTCGGATACGAATAATTAAAATTTAAAACTATATCCTTATCTATCCGCATGGATATTCAGATATCATATATCTGTATTTAATTTTCAGTTACGGATTCAGATATATCTGATTTGTTTGTACCAATGTTATCAGAATCAGACCGGACATCGATTCGGTAATGCATTGGGTCAATGATTTACTGGTCAGACAAGTGGGTCAACCAGTTCAACCGCTGATTTTTTTAGTAATATTGATTACAGGCCTCAATATGGGCCGCTAGCAAGCAAGCTTTTTATCTTTTTTCTAGCTTTTATTTTTCTTAGGGGTTTGTAATCTAGGCCTTTTTCATTTTATTCCTGATGTTTGTACGAACATTTTATTTAAATACACAACCCTGGCAGCCACTGTCAGGTTTTAAAAATAAATAAATAAATTAAAAGTACGTAAGAAAGATGATTGCTGCTGTTTCTTTGAAAAGGAACTTGTTGCGGATTGTAGCACTGAGACAAAAGGAAATTTAGGTATTTATATCTACTCGTTACAGCGAAGTTTATTTGACGACCAGTCCAGAATACAGCGAAGTTTTAATTAGCACGTCACAAACAAATTACGAAAGACAAAAAAAAAAAGAATACCCAGTTTTGTTTCAACTTCCCTGAGTTCCCTCCGCGAGTCACAAAACCTCCGTCACCTAGTAGTACAAAGTTTCCTCTCCTAGGCCCTAACGGAGGTACCGCCATTTCCGGAGGTTGCCCCTACCGCCGGTATCAAGCCCGATTTCGATCGTGCTCTCCCATCCGGGTCGGATTTGGAGAGCTGTGGTCGGAGCCATCCCGTTCCCGGACCAGAATCTCCTCTGCAAATCCGAATCCATACCCTCTCCAATTTGTCTGGCTTAAGCATTCTGCTCAGGTCTCAGTGCAGAAGACATGGCCTTCCTCTTCCACTTCACTACCACGTTGTGACGTTGGCGCATTCTACCAGGTGGGTCCTGCTCTCAGAAAGAGCGCGCCACTGTTTATATTTTAGTTACTTTTACTAAGGTGTATTGAATCCTTTGGCGAAATTAGCATTATTGCCATGTTATGGTCTTAGAGGCATTGTATCAAACACATTATGTGCCCAACCTGAAATGTGCATTTTCCAGTCATAATAGTGGGGTAAAAGGGGAAGAACATACATTAACGCACTCTCTCTCTTTCTTTCCACAAACACACATAGTTGGTGTACATGCATATACGCACCCTTTAGTGGACTCTGGATTGATGCTGATGGGTAAACCTATGTTCAATTGGTGCTAAGAAGGTCAACTTCCATTAGCAAGAATATAGAGGTCTGTTAGTAAAGGGGATTTTAAGAAGTCAAATTGTTGCTGCTGACTCTTTGTACCTATGCATAAATATTCTGATGTCAGAATCTCTGTGTGCACCCCGCTACTAATACAATATATTTCATTGTGATTGATCCTTTTGCATGTTTGTCTCAGAAACACTGGTTCATCATAATGTTGAAACATGTTTCCTGGTTTACTTAATATAAATGTAAACAAATAACCGACAATTTGATAATTTGATATTTTCAAGGTTGATCACTGGTAATCCTGGAAGATATCATGGAGTATACACTAATATGCCTTCATTCTGTTCAGAAAAGCTTGCTATTTTGGCAATTCAAAGCAGAGGTAAATATTCAATTTAATTCGAAAATGGAACATGTTGACATTAGATGGGTTTTACTTGTTAATGTATTTCAACATAAGAAAAGGAAAAAGACTATCATTGAGCAACGGAGCCATAATATAATATTTGAATTTTCAGATATGTCATGAAAGAACAAAGGTTGTAAAAAGTTTGCTTCGTTTAAACTGATTAATAAGCTTCTTAGACAGCAGAATCACAAGCACTTATTAATCTTCTTTTCATCTAAAACAGGGAATAATTTCCATCACACAGCCTTTGCCAATGTGGTTCACAAAATTATGTTTCCTGAAGAATATCTCATTATCTCTTTTAACAGTTTTCTGATGCTTTGACAATCAACAGGGAACAAGCTCTCAAAATATATAATTTGTAAAGTCTTTTGAAAGAGACCCAAGAGCATTTGCGAAGGAGATGTATCAGTTTGTTAGTGCTTTAGCAAGTTGAGGTTCTTTGTTCAGTAGTCAGTACCTCTCAGACATGGCTTTTGATATGACTTCAAGAAAGCTTGCAATACCTACAAGTCTCCAACCTAGCCTCTCCACATTTTTTGCATAGGTTTCTAAATTTTGAACACAGTTTCTGTATCACTGTGTTTTTGTGCTATTTCCCTTCTGGATTTATCGAATATTCTGATCTTTTGTTTGTAACGACACCAATATTTATGTATATTTTGCCAGTAATATCTAATAGTTAGCAAACAAGTAAACATAATTGGTCCTTGTCAATTTTTATAACTGATGTTGAACATAGGGGCAGAATAATCATCTTGATTTCAAACTTGGATGTTTAAATGAAGTACTATATAAGCAATTATGTTTTAACAATAAAAATTTACCTATATCTTTATTTTGAACTTTTTGTGTTTTGCTCTAGTCAGACTCAAGTTTAATGCTTAAGCTGCATGAAGTTACCTGTACTTTTATAGAATGCAAAATAGTAATGTGAATTCAAATATTAACTAATATGCTTCATTTGCAAACTGTAATCATTGGATGCTTTCAAACTTTGCAGTTTGGAAATAAAGATATCTCACATTTTTGCTTCTTTTTTTTATCTTTATTTTTAATATCAAGTGATGAAATCAGGAATGACTCCACCATGGCGGGGGCAGAGAAGTCGTCGTTGTCTCGGCTCTGGTACCGGAGTACCCAAGACTTGTATCATTTGGTGACGACATATCTTTCTTTTCTTCTATTTTCAGCTTATTTCAATTAGAGATGAGCTTTTTGACTATCGGAAGATATGATTGGGACGACTAAGACACAGATATATGATAGAACCGCATTCTATGTTATAAACCTACCTCATCTATATCTCCAATATTTTTTTTGTTTTTAACTAAAACTTACTGAAATATTATTTTAAAAAACATCTACCATAACATCACAGTTTTTTTTTTTTTTTTTTGATATTGCACATAATAATTATATGAACATTTAAAAAAAAAACCGTAAAACAAAATCTCCGATGCACAAGTACATGAGATGTTATTCAATTATAATAGAACCATACAAAATTTGAACATTCACTAATCTTCTCTTTTGTTAAGTTGAACAAGTAAACCACCTTTCATCTTGAGAGTTAGAGAGAGTATATGCTCAGGTATCCCCTCCTTCTCCAAAGCCCTTAACTGATACCTCTCAAGCACGCACGCCACAATTGACTTCATCTGTATGTAGGCCATTTCCTTCCCCAAGCACATCCTTGGCCCGGCATGGAAAATAGGATATCTGCAATGAATGGCCCAGATTTAGTCCATTTTCAATTCAGACTAACAATATGATTATATATTAGTTAGCAAGGTTGTATTGTTCAGTTTCATATTTATTAACTATAAATTTTGACCATACCACTTGGTCCATAAAATATTCCTATTAGTTTTTATTGAGTTGGGTCCTAACTTCTAAGCTTAATTTTAATTGGAGGATCCTTTCAAGAGCAGAAGTTGTGCTTATAGGTTAATACAAGTTATGTGCAACTAACTCAAATATAGTACCTGAATGGACTCTCAGGTTTAAAAACTCCATTTCCATCAAGCCACCTTTCTGGCTTGAACTCCATGCAGTCCTTGCCCCAAATGTCCTCCAACCTACCCATGGCGTATGCACTATAAGTAACAAACCATCCTTTACCGACAAAAGTTCCATCTGGCATCACATCATCCTCTTTACATGATACTGTGTCCAAAGGCACCGGCGGATAGAGCCTCATTGACTCTGTGATGGCCGCATGTAGGTAGTTCATGTCTCTCAGGTCGTCAAAACTGAATGTCTCGGATGTGATTCCGTTTGAGGTGCGCACAAATTTTATCTCGTCTATAATTTTCCTCTCTATGTCTGGCGTTGTTGATACCTTTAAATCATGTACACAATGAGAAAAACATTTTAGTAACATCAATTAATCCACTAATGTACTGGCCTTTATATTAATGTACATTCCAAGTTCAGCCACTAGAGAAACTGTCCATCTAAAAAGAGTAATGAAAAAGTACCAGCCAAAAGAACCATGTAAGAGCCGTAGAAGTAGTCTCGCGTCCAGCAAGGAGAAAGCTGGTTGCAACATCTCGTAGCACGACCTCGTTATGATCCTTATTGGATGCGAAACGAGAAAGCATATCTTCTTTACCATCCAATTCCATTCCCTTCAGCATACGTGAACGAATGATGTTCATCATGTACCCCTGGACAATGGATATTGCTTTTTTCAGACGGTTCTCGGTGCCAATATTGAGGAACTTTTTGATCTTCCATACATCTTCAAATGGTTCCAAGAAACGGCCTGATGAGAGGTCCTGTATGAAACTTGTTGGTGTTAGTCCAAGAGGAAATCAACAATCCAAGGGCTTCATATTGGTATCAGTATATAAATGATTTTTAACATTCAAGGTACCATTGCATATATCGTTGTTGTGTTTCATTATTTCATATAGGTATTTGTATGTGTTTCCTTATTGGATTTGGCTTTTATCAGTTTATGTAACTAGAAACATCAAGTTACTGGCCGTGCATTTTGTTTTTGCCCATCGAATTCCTATTCCTGAACAGTGTTTCTCAATTTGACTTTCATTATTTATATAACCTGTGCATCAGAAAAAGCAGCCATAAACTCCTTTGATGAGTTGGTACCACTGAACCCTTCTTCTGTGAGGCATGCTGGGTCCTCTCCGGTGACCACCCTACAAATGTTGTCAAATCCAAATCTCTCGAGCACATCTTGCAACTCGACCTTAACCCCTTTCTCTGCAGCCCGGTTCAGAATTGGCAGAAGACGGTTTGAAATCTCGAAATGAACCGTCTCAACCACAAAGTTTCGCAACGACTTTTTATTGAACTCGAAGCTGGCAGCCTTTCGCTGCCACTTCCAGTCCTCGCCATCTGAGTTGAAGATGCCATGACCAAGAAAATCCTCCATCGTCGAGATCGTTCTCTCACCTTTTGGGTAGTTGCTTGAGTTTAGCTTGAGCATGTGCTCAACATTTGCTGGATTAGCAGTCAAGATGCCACTGGTCGAACCGATGCTGGAGAACCCCATGGTATGAGTTGGGCTTTGTAATAGGATCTCTGTCATCCAATCGAGGAATCGGTGGCTGTTTTGGATGAAGTGCGGGAGGTGGCCGATAACTGGGTAGGATTTGAGGCCATGGATGGTGGGTTTCTTGTTGGATCGCTGATTTTTGGAGTAAAGGTAGAGGAGAAACGAGAAGAGGAAACCTAGGAGGAGTGATTGGAGAGTAAAAGAGAGGTTCATATTTTTTTTGTACTATTTTCTTGCTTGGCTGAGAAATGATGACTGATGAGTCTTTTGGGGGATTTATATACTTCCAAATCTGGCTGTGGTCAAATTCATACAACTCTTTGCTTTGGAATATAGAAGGTCTTTTGCATGTTTGTCCTCGTTAACTCCGAAATTAGCATCACTTCGTCTTCGAACTAGTTGACAAATTTTTTTATTACTAATACCGTGAAAATTGCACTCGTATATTAATCGGAGATGGATAAAACTATCTTGTAAGTGATGTAATTTTAATATAGAAGTAGCAGCAATTTATGTATGAAGCTTGTGCCTATGACTAATAAGCAATCACTGTACAAATTAGACCAGATAGCTTGTTCGATGATTTTAAATAAGGGAAAATTAACTGAATAGTAACATTTTTCATAATAGCTCCAAAATCTCATATTGCTTTGGCGTCATAACACGTTTTAATTTTGTATAATAAATTTGTAAAAATAGAACAAGGTATTCTATATTAAATTTTTGTTTTGAATAAAAATGATGGTTTTTTTTTTAATTTATAATAGGATCATGGTCTCGTGTTGCTTCACTTTTATTATTTGGTTCATTTTGTAGTTATGAGTTGTGTAGACAAGAAAGCAAAGCAATGGCAAGTAAGATCTATGGCTAGCTAATTAAATGGGGAAGTAATCACATTGGAAATTTGTTTAATTAGCGTCTTATGATTTTCTTAACCCTTTTAATAACCAATTAAGATTGGAGGGGTACTTTCATAAAATAATTTCAAACGATTATTATCTGATCAAGTGGGAATAAAAATAATGATGGTGGTGTTAGGTCCTTGTTTCCCAAGCAAAAGGATTCCTGCCCAAGAAAAATTTGTTTAAGTGAGGCGGCAACATTTTTTAAGAAATTCCTACGGTACCCCTTAGTGTCCACCTTAGATTTAACAGTGTTTTAAATTTTAATAAAGTTTAATAGTTTATCTTCAGCTGTTGACTAAGTCAAATATGATTAGATAATCGAAGTTTTTCACGGAATGTTAAAGAATTTTAAGAGTTTTTGAAGGGTATACTTCGAAATGTTAAAGATTATCACACTTTTAGATAGGCAATTGAATCCGGGTCGGGTCGGTCCGGTCCAAACCTGCCCGGTCCACGGGTTGACCCGGGCACGGGTTAGCTCGGGTCGGCGGGTTGGCTCGGGTCGGGTCCGACGGGTTGAGTTTGGTTCGCACATCCAAACCCGGTCTAACCCCGCGGGTTGGGACGGTCCGCTCCGGGTCGGGTCGGTTCCACGGTCCAGTCCGGGTCGGTTTTTTTTGTGTTTTTTTTTGTGTTTTTTTTCTGGTTTTCGTTTCTGTTTTTTTTTTCTGTTTTCTTTTATTTGAACTCAATAATTTTTGTCATAACAAAACCGAATTATGTTAAAACCAAATTATTCTAAAACCGAATTATTCTAAAACTGAATTATTTTTTATCTTTAAAACCGAATTATTTTAAAACAATAGATTTAAAAACAAAAGTTAATTTAAATACTAAACAACAATCATTAAATACTAAAATAAAAATCATTAAATGCTAAACAACAATCATTAAATACTAAAATTATTGAAAGAAGAGAGAGCTGTTATGTTGTGGATGATGGTTTCAAGTAATGGTCAAATTTAATAATTTTGATTTTTATATAAGTGTCGTCAATTAATGTTTGGTTCTGGTTGTAAGGGTTTTTTTAATTAAGTAATTAAGTTGCTTAATTAATTAATTATGAAAAAAGAAAGGTGATATTGTAATGGGTTTGGAGAAGTTATGAAGTCTATAATATTTATGAGTAAATGTTTCCTTTTTGAGATTAATTAATTTAGTGTTTCATAAGTTTTCACATTAGATTTGTATTTGCTGTAAACTGCATATCAAAGGCTATAAGAATGAGGAATATAAAAAATCCTATGTTATGATAATAGTTAAAAAAATAAACTGTTTGACAATCCATCCTAGACATTAACAAAAGAGAAAAGGCTATAAGATATGTTCTTGCATTATTTTTTTAAAGCAATATTTTGCTAGTATACAATAATTAATTAGCATATTTATGATCAATATCATAATGGAAGTGACATATATATTTTCTTCAGTGGAAAATTAGAAACTGCAATTAATAATGTTTATATTTTGAAAGATATGAATAATTTTATAAAAAAAACATGAAATTTTTTTTCCCTATTAGTGCTTTAATTGTGTTATATCTTAATAACAATTAATAGAAAATTACATAAATCTTGTAAATATATATCTTCATGAAGCCAATTAGATCACACAAATCACATATTAATAACAAATTAATCAAAAGATAATCACAAAATAATCACAAAACAAAAAAATTATACATTTTTCTGATCAGAGGCACAACATTTAAAAAAAAAAAGTAACTAAAGCTCTGGCTTTTTGTTTCTGAGTGAAAAATGATGCAATTGGGTTATCTTTCTAAAGCAAAATATATAGACCGCATGATCATGATCAGATAGACAGGAATATAGTATAAAATATTTTTAATTAAGAAGATTCAAATTAAAGTATATAGAATTAACATATCATTAACATATGAATATGTTAATTTTAATTAAGATGTCAAATAATATGTATATATGTTAATTCATATTTAGACAACAAATGTATTTATTTTAATTATGTTAACACTTGTATTATATAAATTAAATATAAAAGTTAGTAGATTTAGACAACAAATGTGAGATGGTGTAGTGGTAAGTGATATGTTGCTTATTCAATAGGTTAAGGGTTTGAATCTTGGTTGCCTTAAAATTTTTTTTGCCTATTGCGCGGTTCATTGGACCATGTCCATACGTGGTGGCTGGTGCACGGTTCGGGCGGGTTCGGGTCCGGGTCTGGAGGTTTAGGCACGGGTTCGGGCGGTTCGGTCCGGACCGGATCCGGGGGTTCATACGGGTCGGGTCTGGACGGGTTGGGTCCAAAAAATGCGATCTGCGCCTTGGTTAACCCGGCCCACCCGTTTGGACGGTCAGGTCCGGGTTTAGGCACGGGCTCGGGCCGGTCCGGGTTCGGTCCCGGACCGGGCGGGTTTAATCAATACACTACTTTTAGATGACATTATTCAGCGTTTGGAATATTATTTAAATATTATAAGCATTATTATAATCTTTAATAAGTTATATTTTGTTGTAAAATTAAAATGAAGTTGCAACAAAAGTAAAGTAAATAACAAGAGAGATAGAGAGAGCAATAGCATAATCTTATTATCTTCTAATTGTATGTGTATTATTGCTTTTGCAAAGCCTCTATTTATAGGCCAGAAAGAGATGTTACAATAAAAAGAAGAAAATAAATGTCCATAGTAGTGGAGTAGTGGAGTAGTGGAGAAGTGGGGCAATAAATTGAACATTCACATAAATCATATTAAATTTTATTTACAACACTTTCCCTTGGATGTTCATATTTCATTATACGCTATTAATATGATACTTCAGGATCAATATTAATATGATACTTCAGGATCAGTATTAACACGATACTTCCGGACCGTGTACTGCCTCATTAAAAACCTTATCAAGAAAAACCCATTGGGATAAAAACTTGATTAAGGGAAAAAGAGTACAGTGCGTATAACGCTTCCTCTCATTTAGATATCACTGAATATTCTTCAATCGGTGTAGACCTATCTTCTTTGTGAGTTGTTCAAAAACTTTCGTCGGCAAAGATTTTGTGAATAGGTCTGCCAAATTATCGATTGATCGGACTTAGCAAACATTGATTACGCCTTCCTTTTGTAGGTCATGTGTTGAAAAGAACTTTGGCGCAATATGTTTAGCCCGGTCTCCTTTGATATATCCTTCTTTGATTTGTGCAATGCATGCTGCATTATCTTCATGCAGCGGAGTAAGGTTTTCGTTGATGTTTTCAAGCCCGCATTCTTCTTGAATATTTGGAATCATTAACCGTAACCAAACGCATTCTCGACCTGCCTCGTATAAGGCGATCAGCTCGGCATGATTTGATGATGTTGCATAAGAGTTTGTTTTGTTGATCGCCATGAAATTGCAGCTCCATAATAAGTGAATACATATCCCGTTTGGGATCGTGCTTTATGTGGATCCGACAAATATCCCGCATCTACATAACCAATTAATTTGAATTTTGTATCCTTTTGATAATATAACCCCATATCTCTAGTTCGGCAGAGATATCGAAATATGTGTTTAATTCCATTCCAATGTCTTTTAGTTGGTTTGGAACTATATCTTGCTAACACATTTACTGCAAATGCGATATCGGGTCTTGTATTATTTGTAAGATATAATAATGCCCCGATTGCACTTAAGTATGGTACTTCAGGACCAACTACTTTTTCATTATTTTCTTGCGGGCTCAAATGATCATTTTTTGCATTTAGCGATCATACGACCATTGGTGTGCTCAAAGAATGAGCTTTATCCATATTGAATCTCTTTAGTACTTTTTCAACATAATTTGATTGATGGACAAATATTCCATTATTTACATGCTCGATCTGCAGGCCGAGACAAAATTTAGTTACACCAAGGTCTTTCATTTCAAACAATTTTGCAGTATTCTCAATCACTTCAGGAGATCCAATAATGTTCAAATCATCAACATACACTGCAATGATTGTAAAACCTAGATTTGATCTTTTAATGAAAACACACGGACTGATTATATTATTTTTATATCCTTCTTTTAGAAGGTACTCACTCAGTCGATTGTACCACATTCGGCCTGATTGTTTTAATCCGTATAAAGATCTTCTTAATTTTATAGAGTACATTTCTCTAGGTATTGATTTATATGCTTAAGACATTTTAATCCTTCGGGAATTTTCATGTATATGTCACTATCAATTGAACCATATAAATATGCTGTTACGACATCCATAAGTCGTATTTTTAGATTTTCTGTAACTTGGAGACTTATTAGAAACCTGAGAGTTATCGCATCCACTACAGGTGAATACGTCTCTTCATAATCGACTCCAGGTATTTGTGTAAAGCCTTGTGCCACTAGCCTTGCTTTATATCTCACAATCTCATTTTTCTCATTCCTTTTTATTGTAAATACCCATTTGTAACCTACAGGGTTAACATCTTTAGGGGTTAAGACTACAGGTCCAAAACCATTGCGCTTTTCAAGCGAATCTAATTCAGCCTTCAGGGCATCTTTCCATTTTGGCCAATCATTTCTGTGCATACACTCTTCAGGAGTTTTTGGCATATAACTTCCTCATTTAGCACATCAATTGCTATAGCATATGCAAAAATTTCATCAGCACATGTTTCATTTCGGTTCCATATTGTACCATTCTATATATAGTTTATTGAGATCTCATAATCATTAGGTACCTGAGTTTCTTCTGGAACTTCATCAACCTCTTCTAGAGTTTTATCAACTTCTTCAGAAGTTTTACCATTAATCTCTTCTGAAATTTTATCAACTTCTTCAGGAGTTCTACTATCAACCTCTTCTAGGGTTTTATTGACTTCTTCAGGAGTTTTACCATCAACCTCTTCTGGGGTTGGACCAACTGCTTTATTCTGCTCTTTCCTTTTACAAGGATTTACATCCTTAGAACCAAGTGGTCTTCCACGTTTCCTACGCACATTAGATTCATTAGATATTTTTTGTAATGTCAATTCGAGCAGGTGCGTTTATAGCTGGAATATGTGATTTAGTAACTCTATTTGTATCTATAAATGCATCAGGCAATTCATTTGCAATTCTTTGCAAATTTATAATCTTTTGAACTTCGAGTTCACATTGACCACTTCGGGGGTCAAGATAAGATAACGATGAATTCTAAGTTACTTGTTTATCCAGCTTTGATTTTTCTTCTCCTAAGTTTGAGAATATTGATTCATTAAAATGACAATCAGCAAATCTTGCTGTAAAACATCTCCCGTTAATGGTTCTAAATATTTAATAATAGAAGGAGAGTTAAAACCAATATAAATTTCCAATCTTCTTTGAGGTCCCATTTTGTGCGTTGTGGAGGAGAAATTGGAACATATACTGCACAACCAAATACCTTTAGATGGGACAAATTTGGTTCTCTTCCGGAGACCAATTGTAACGGGGAATACCTATGATCTGCAGTTGGCCTTAACCTAATTAGTGCAGCAGCATGTAATATGGCATGTCCCCATGCAGCAGACGGTAAACTATATTTCATAAGTAAAGGTCTAGCAATTAATTGCAACCTTTTAATCAACGATTCTGCTAGACCGTTTTATGTATGAACATGGGCCACTGGATGTTCTACCGTAATTCCAATAGACATGCAATAATCATTAAAACTTTGAAATGTAAACTCTCCAACATTATCAAGCTGGATTCTTTTAATTTGATAATCCAGAAAATTAGCTCTCAATTGGATATTTGTGTTAATAGTCTAGCAAACGCAACATTTCTTGTTGCTAACAAACTCACATGTGACCAGCGTGTTGATGCATAATTAACACCATAAAATATCTAAATGGTCCACATGGAGGTGTAATAGACCCACATATATCTCCTTGAATTCTTTCTAAAAATGAAGGAGCTTCAGGTCCAATTTTATTTGGAGATGGCCTTGTAATTAGTTTTCCAAGTGAGCATGCTTCGCATGACAATTTTTTTGATAATAGGATCTTCAGTTCCTTTAAGGGATGTCCATTTGCACTTTTAATTATTCTCCTCACCATTATATTTTCTGGATGATCCAATCTGTCAAGCCACAAAGTAAATAACTTTGGATCAACTAACTTCTGGTTAGTAACCATATTTGATTCTATTGTACTTATATAAGTACCATATAGTCCAGAAGACAATGCTTGTATTTTTCTCATTATAATTTTCTGGCCATTTTTAATAGATGTGATATGAAGATATTCACAATTTCTCTCATTCATAGTTTCAATATGATAACCATTCTTTTGAATATCTTTAAAACTTAGTAGATTTCTTCTGGATCTACTTGAATATAATGCATCATCTATTATTAATTTTGTTCCTTCAGGTAACAAAATACAAGCTCTTCCGGAGCCTTTAATTAAATTAGTTGTGCCAGATATAGTGTGGATATTAGTCTCACCAAGATGCAATTGTGAAAAATATTTCTTACTTTTCAATATAGTATTTGTTGTTCTGCTGTCTACTAAACATTGATCTTCTTTACTTACCATTGCGTCAGTCATTTTCCTTTAAAATAAAAGAATGCAAGAATAAATTAAAATAAAAATAAACTACCTTTATTCATTAATTTTATTTGCATACAATATAAAAATTAAAATGTAAACTAGACTTTTATAAACATAAACTTCTACATTATATTTTCTCCCTTAGTAAAGTGTCTATTTCTTTATCCATATTATGGAAGAAATCTGATACATCAAAATGTGTATCTATATGGCATTCATATTGGGGGTCATTTTAGTTTCCACATTTCTCTTTTTTTTTTTCTTAATTGAGGCCTGATAAAGCTCTACAAAATGCTTGGGCGTACGATAGGTACGCAATCAATGATTTGTCATCCCACATATGTAACAAACATCTTCAAGATGTTTTCCTTTCTCATTTTTCATTAATACGTATTTATAACAAAATACAACTTCAGGTTACTAATATCATAACTTCGAGTTATGATAAATGAAAATGAGATAAATTCAAACTTCGTGAGATTTGTCATATGTACTACAAAATAGATACGTATTAATAATTTCAGATTATTAATATCATAACTTCAGGTTATTAATATCATAACTTCAGGTTATTAATGCCATGCCATAACTTCAGGTTATTAATATCATAACTTAAGGTTGTGAAAAGGGAGATGAATAAATATAAATAAAAGAATATGTAAATTGCATAAATAAATAAATAAATAAATTTAAATGTATTAATAACTTCAGGTTAATATTATATAACTTCAAGTTATAATAAAATACTTATTTAATAACTTCTGGTTATTAAATTGCTTGACTGCGCTATGTAAAATTTAATTTGAAATAACTTCGGGTTATATTTTCATCCAATGACATATAATAACTTCTGGTTATTATATTAATTTTATATGAAATTTCTAATAAAACTTCAGGTTTTTTTGAGAATAACTGCAGGTTATTATTCATCCAGTGGCCTATAATAACTACTGGTTATTATATTAATTTTATATTAAAATTTCAAATAGAACTTCAGGTTCTAAACAATTATAATAATAACTTCAAGTTATTATTCTATTAGAGTAATACAAACTTCGGGTTCTTGATAAATTTTTTAGTTTCAATAATAACTTTAGGTTATTTTTCCATCATTCACTTCAAGGAATGATTCTTATAAACTAAAACAAATATAATCAAAAATTCAAATGAAATTTAAATTAATGAAAGATGTAATAACCAATCATATAAATTACTTACATAATTACTTTGCAACTTCTTCCGAGCAATTCGTGCTGATAACGTGTTGTAAAATTAAAATGAAGTTGCAACAAAAGTAAAGTAAATGACAAGAGAGATAGAGAGAGCAATAGCATAATTTATTCTCTTCTAATTGTATGTTATTTCTTGCTTGTACAAAGCCTCTATTTATAGGCTAGAAAGAGATGTTACAATAATAAAGAAGAAAATAAATGTCCATAGTAGTGGAGAAGTGGGGCAATGAATTGAACATTCACATAAATCATATTAAATTTGATTTACAACATATTTAAATTTATAGTAATTAGCTCCACATTTTAGAATGTTATTTATTTATATAGTATTTAGCTCCACATTTTATATAATCTTTAATAGGTTATATTTAAATATATAGTATTTATGAAATAAAATTAAAGTTCTAAATAGCGATTATTCCGTCATCGCGGAAAGGTTAAAAAAACGCTACACTGATTATGCCTCGAGCACCTTCTCTAACCTCTTGGCATGCATCTCAGGCTCTGAGCATTGGAAGTGGGGACAGTTCAGTCAAAATTGTCTGATACTCATTAAGATTTGTGCAAACAAATTTAAAATTTGCACTGATCAAGTTCACACAAATCTTAATGAATTAAACGGCTCCATTCTAAAATCAAAGCGAATTAGGTCTTATGTCTAGCCCCATTCCCTCGTCATCATGATGAAACATGCTAAACAATTGGAATTCACATCACCCCCGGTCTGTCAGCCTGAATCCCAAACCGGCTGGGAGTTAATCTCAAACCGTAAAGTGAAGGGAATCTTTTACGGTACCGGGGAGGATATGGATCCAAACAATTGCTGTAACTTGAGGATCGGCAATTGCACCTGACATGCCTTTCAGTTACCGGGTCTTGCAACACCAAATAGATGATGCCAAACCCGATAAGCATCAGACCCAGAAGGAAGAGAAGAATTACAAATAGAGAAAAAGGCATATGGTGTATGACTGTATGCTTTGATCCTGGTATTCCATCTACTTTTACCTCCGAAAATTGTGTTACGTGTGACACTTGAGCTTTCATTACACCCCGAGAGGCTATTTCTACTCGCTACATATAAGTTCACTTAGCACTCTTCCACAGAGATTAAATTATAAGTACGTAAGAAAGATGATTGCTGCTGCTGTTTCTTTGAAAGGAAGTTTGTTGCGGATTGTAGCACTGAGGCAATTAGGCAAAAGAAATTTTAGGTATAACAATGACAAATAAATTATTCGGATTCAGTTTGACGGGGTAAAAAGTTCGTAATTCGAAAATAATTTGAGTATAATTCAGAAATAATACGGAACGAAGTCAGAAAATAAAGTTTCAGACAAAGAAAATTTAGTACTTAGTGGCTTAATTTATCTCTAGCTCTTTGATTAAGAGAGGTATGAATCCATATGTTGTAAACCTATGTTACTCGGATACTCCACATTGGGCTTCGTACCCGTGTCGGATACGTATCGGATACGGATACGCGCCCGATACGGACCCGATACGTATCTGATACGCCAGCTGGCGTATCGGCTTACGTGGCGTATCCTTAATCCTTTGATACGGTCTCCGATACGCTTTGACTGGTCTGGATACGGCTCTGACACTTCCGGATACGGTTGGGATACGCTGCACCAGCGACGCTTCTGCAGAATTGGATCATGGACCGCGCATACACCATGTCCACCATACACCGCGCATATGTTGAGGCAACATTTTTTCTCCAGCGCTACGAATCGAACTTGGGTTGTGTGGCATAAGCACCATCAACCTTTACCACTACACCACTCTCCATTTGTTGTTAAATGCTAGTAGCATATATATTTAATATATAGTTAGACTATTTCATGGCACCTGATATTTAATTTATATATAAATAAAATATAATATATAAAATAGACGTATCGTATTCTTGATTTTTGAAAATTGTCGTATCGCCGTATCCGTATCGTATCCGATATGATACCCGTACCCGTATCCATGCAACATAGTTGTAAACAAATATTTATTATTACAAAACTTCTTAAGTCCCACATGCAAAAAAGGCCAAATAAATAATTATGTGCTCGCAACCGTGTATCTTAAGTGTTGCGAGCAGACTAAGCACTGTTTTTCTACTTCTACAAAAAAATTACACTGCAAGAAGATGCTGAATATGGAGACTTACTCTTTTTTTTTTTTGAGTTGAAGACTTACCTTTACCGATCATAGATACACGCATAGTCAGCTGTTTTTGTGGAAATTTTTTTTAAAAGTATTACTAAATCTTGAAAATTTATGAAACTAACATGATTACAATTTTTTTACAAAAATCATCTCCACCGGAAATGATACTCGCTATGAAAATTTAAAAAATGAATACCATACTCGATGCATGTTATCTACACGGGCTTCCACGCACATAGTTATCTACACTGGCTTTCGTGCATAAAGTCACATAGTCATAGCAGGCTTTGATTCTCACGCTACTAGCCACAAATATTTCTGAATATGCGTATAATTTATGAATTCTACTTATTATACTTAATACGCAGAATTAGTAAAATTCACGAATAAATTGAATAGTTAGTTTAATTCGCGAATTACCGATTAATTGGCTGTTTGATTCGCAGATCGCGAATCTTGTCACTAATTTAATATTACCCATTATATCTACTCGTTACAGCGAAGTTTATTCGAGGACCAGTCCAGAATACAGCGAAAGAAAGAAAGAACCAGTTTTGTTTCAAATTGTCTCCTTAGCGAGATCCTCTGTCACCTAGTAGCTAACGCCTAACAGTCTGCTCGCCTAGGCCCTGATGGAGGTACCGCACTACCGCCAGTATCAAACCCGATTTCGATCGCAAGCCCCTTGAGATCGTGCTCTCCCATCCGGGTCGAATTTGGAGAGCTGTGGTTGGAGCCATCCTGTTCCCGTTCCCGGACCCGAATCTCCTCTGCAAAATCCGAATCCATACCGTCTCCAATTTGTCTGGCTTAAGCATTCTGAGGCCTCAGTGCAGAAAACATGGCCTTCCTCTTCCACTTCACTCCCACGTTGTGTTGTTGGCACATTCTACCAGGTGGGTCCTGCTTTCAGGAAGAGCGCGCCACTATTTATATTTTAGTTACTTTTACGAAGGTATATTTATTAGGTGTAGTCTTTGTATTATGTTTTGATGTAACAGCAGCTGTAGGTTGTTACTCTTTCAGTTAGTTAGTTCTCTCATTGTATAATAGCGCTGGTCTATAAATACTAGCTCTCTGTATCATTTCAAGGTTAATGAAATTACATCGTTCTATTACAATCTCTCTCAATCTCTTTCTCTAAACTGATTTCTATTAGTATTGAATCCTTTGACGAAATTAGCATTATGACCATGTTATGGTCTTAGAGGCATTTATCAAACACATTGTGTGCCAACCTGTAATTAGCATTTTCCAGTCTTAATAGTGGGGTAAAAGGGGAAGAACATGCAATCGCGCACTCTCTTCTTTCTTTCCACAAACACACATAGTTGGTGCATATACGCACCCTTTAGCGGACTCTGGACTGATGCCGTTGGGTAATCCTATGTTCAATTGGTGCTAAGAAGGTCAACTTCCATTAGCAAGAATATAGAGGCCTGCTGAAAAATGGGGATTTTAAGAAGTCAAATTGTTGCTACTGACTCTTTGTACCTATGCATTTTGATGTCAGAATTTCTGTGTGCACCGCACTACTAATACAATATACATCACTATGATTGATTCTTTTGCATGTTTGTCTCGGAAACACTGGTTCATCATAATGTTGAAACATGTTTCCTGGTTTACTTAATATAAATGTAAACAAATTACCAACAATTTGATAATTTGATATTTTCAGGGTTGATCACTGGTAATCTTGGAAGATATCATGGAGTATACACTAATATGCCTTCACTCTGTTCGGAAAAGCTTGCTATTTTTGGCAATTCAAAGCAGAGGTAAATATTCAATTTAATTCGGAAATGGAACATGTTGTCACTAGATGGTTTTTACTTGTTAATGTATTTCAACATAAAAAGGAAAAAGACTATCATTGGGCAACGGAGCCATAATATAATATCTGAATTTTTAGATATGTCATGAAAGAACAAAGGTTGTAACTTGTAAAAAGTTTGCTTTGTTTAAACTGATTAAATAAGCTTCTTAGACAGAAGAATCACAAGCACTTATTAATCTTTTTTTCATCTAAAACAGGGAATAATTTTTATCACACAGACTTTGACAATGTGGTTCACAAAATTATGTTTCCCGAAGAATATCTCATTATCTTTTAACAGTTTTCTGATGCTTTGACAATCAACAGGAAACAAGCTCTCAAAATATATAATTTGTGAAGTCTTTTGAAAGTGATCCAAGAGCCTTTGCGAAGGAGATGTATCAGTTTGTTAGTGCTTTAACAAGTTGAGGTTCTTCGTTCAGTAGTCAGTACCTCTCAGACTTGGCTTCTGATATGACTTCAAGAAAGCTTACAATACCTACAACTCTCCAACCTAGCCTAACCACATTTTTTGCATAGGTTTGTAAATTTGAACACAGTTTTTGTATCACTGTGTTTTTGTGCTATCCAATATTCTGATCTTTTGTTTGTAATGACACCAACATTTATGTATATTTTGAGTTTTTTGCCAGTGATATCTAATAGTTAGCAAACAAGTAAACATAATTTGTCTTTGTCAATTTTTGTAACTGATGTTGAACATAGGGGCAGAATAATCATCTTGATTTCAAACTTGGATGTTTAAATGAAGTACTATATAAGCAATTATGTTTTAACAATAAAAATTTACTTATATCTTTATTTTGAACTTTTTGTGTTTTGCTCTAGTCAGACTCAAGTTTAATGCTTAAGCTGCATGAAGTTACCTGTACTTTTATATAATGCAAAATAGTCATTTGAATTCAAATATTAACTAATATGCTTCATTTGCAAACTGTAATCATTGGATGCTTTCAAACTTTGCAGTTTGGAAATAAAGATCTCTCACATTTTTGCTTCTTTTTTTATCTTTATTTTTAATATCAAGTGATGAAATCAGGAATGGCTCCACCATGGCGGGGGCAGAGAAGTCGTCGCTGTCTCGGCTCTGGTACCGGAGTACCCAAGACTTGGCACTTCCAAAACCAACGACGGGGGTCCGAACGGCCTTGGATGTCATAGTGGTAGAAGCAACTCCACTCGTAGCACATCCGGCATTTCACCATCTCGTGCTTGGCCCATTGGTCATGACATAGGACACACCAATGCAACTTGGGCTCTAAATCGAATTTATAGATGTCGTTCTCGTCCTCCTTAGTGAACGAGGGTGCTCCTGCGAGGGTGAGGTCGATAAGGTCGCAAATTTGGAGGTCCTCGTTCTGGAGCATCCAGTCCAAATCTTCCTCGGGAAAATGTTGGAGTAAAGTCCATCTCTCGGGCCGAGATAAGACCCGTCGCGGGATATGAGAGCGACGAGGATTGGGGCGAGTTTGGTTGCGGTTGCGTTTAGGGGGCTGATCATGGCTACTCTGACCATGGTCAAGGGGTTTTTTGTTTTTAGAAACCACTCTTTTGAAAGACATCTCGGAAGTATAGGTAGAGAACGGTAAAAGGTAAGAGTGAAAATGTACATTTGACGTATGGTGAGTCTGTTATTTATAGCTGTTAGGGGTAAATATTGCCATAAATACTGTGGGCCATATTGCCAAAATAGGTAGCTGCCAGCTACTAGCCATAAATGTCATTGGGCGGCGTGTATTTTGTACGAGATGACAGGCTTTCGGCGTTCTCGAGGTGGTCAAATTGACCCATACGAGACGACATTAAGAGATAAAAAGGAAACGCTTATGCAAAACATATATTAATCAAAATAACACGGGATGAGAACCTCGGTTGAGTTTATAACATAAGCATACATGTAAAATTAAAAAGGTTGATATCTTAGTCTAATCCACAAACAAAAGTCGGGCTAATCCCGTGATATCCTATAAATAGCTAAAGTACTCATGACGGGAGCGCTTGGCCCGGTGTTCTTGATCAAGGCATTGTCGGCAAGTGAAGGATGTGAAGCGGGGATCACCATGGTTCCGAGGTGATTTTCGAGCTAGACACCCGGGGTGAAAAGCTTCTTCACAGCTGTCGTAGTGGAACATGTACTGATAGTTCTCCCGGGTTTTGCAAACGGCACACCGGTCCCAAGCTAGCGGGTTGATGTCTTCTTCCTCGGGGTTGTTTATGGGTGGCTTGTCATTGACCTCGGGGTCCTTATGTTGGGGAGGTGCGTGAGGTGGCGGAATGTCATCATTCTCCAACTTAACTCCGCCCTTCATTTGCTTGTTATCAGCCATCGTGTTGTAGCCCGAGTTGAAAGTGATAACCGTGATCGCTGTGTGTTCCGTTAAAGGGAGACGGAAGGAGTATATATAGTATATCGGCATTAATTACTCGACGCCTCGTCTTCCGTTAACCGTCGTCAGCCATCAAATCAGTCAGGGGTACGGGGTTACGGCGCAATCCTTGTATGACACCTGGCATGCGTCAACTCGGTAAGAGCCCGACGCCTTTGATTATGCACGGGAATCGAGGCGTCGCCATGATGAAAGGAGGCAACGCGACCCTTCGTGGCCTCTTTTAAATTCGTGCAAGTATTGAGTGGGAAAAATGGAGACCCTATATATATACTTTGTCCCGACCCATTCATTCATTATCGTTTATCTTGAGTAACTCAATCTCGGAGCCATAGAGCGAATAATCTCGTTGATAGCAGAGGGAGTTCGGAGCTTTTAGACGACATCGGAAAAGACATCGGACAAAGATCGAGTTGCGAAGGAATCTCAATATAAGGTAATTCTTCATCACTATGGTAGTCGACCTTATATTGATTAATTTTATCCTGTAACTGTGTATGCACATTGCCGAGGTCAATAGTGATGTAGTGACCACATAGGCATGGTAATGTTGTCAACCTTAGGATTAATGACCTAACCTTGGCAATCGATTCGTATTTGATAAGTCGGTAAATGTAATACCTTAGAAATAAAGAATAGCGGTTACCTAAGCCAATCATGTTTCTTCGTTAATTTAGAAATGACCGAAGAACAAGAAGGATCTCGGGATTCGTCGCCCGCTACTTCGGGGGAACAGTCTCCGTTGCCGCAGCAGGTTTTCCGCCCAGGTAGGTGCAAGAGTATTCATGGTATGACTCCCTCCGACCCCGAAAATTCAGAAGAAGCTGAAGGTGAACAGTATAGCGAAGGGGATGGGAAAGATGAAGAAAATTCACCTCGGGGTGAACTCGTTGTGACCCCAGTGGGGACGTCTCACGGGCCTTCGAAGCCCAGGAAGAAAAAAGCAAAGAAAGATGTCGTTCCCCGAGATGGTCATGGGGATGACTTGATTTTTTCGGTATCTGCCGGTATCCCTCCCAAGCTGGTTGTCCAATGTCAAGCCTATGCAGATACTTTTTATGAGGAATTCGTACCAGTATGTGACAGAAAGAAGTATCCTCGGGATGCCCTTAAGCTGGTAGCCCCAGGTCCTGATGACCGAGCTCATGACGTGGGTCGTGGGATGTGCATATACTGGAAGATGCCGAAATGCGGATTTAAAGTGAGGGTGTCTAAGTTTGTACGCGAGATATTACGGCATCTCAACGTAGCCCTTGCACAGTTAACCGCACCCGCATGGTGTTATATCATGAGTTTTAAGTATCTGTTTGATATGATGCCCGAGTTAGAGCCATATTTTCCGAGTACGGGGTTGTTCTTTCATTATTTCTCTGTTTTATATAATAATGAGAGCCACCTCGCAATTCGTAAGCGTTCTAAGGGCGTTGCCCTTTTTGACAAACTGTCAAAAGCGGATGACTGGAATCATGGTTGGGTATATCTCGAGAATCCCAACGACTTGAAGTGTTTTAATGAGGTACGAAGGAAATGGCGTCCTCTAAAAAAGAAAAGTTTGATCCCGAGTTCTCCTCCATCTCGGACGTCAGATGAATTAAAAGTTATCAAAATTCTTGACCGTTATTTCACAAGTTAGTCTTTTTTTGAATTTGTACCAATATATCTTTACATCGCATTTATCCGTTCATCCCGCATTATCATGAATGAATTGTTAAATCTTACATGCTTCTTATGTCGCAGGATGTGGTTTTATGGCACTGCCCTGGAAGGCCATTCGTCCAATTCCGGTCTTCGCTAATCCAGAGGACGGCTTTGTTAAGAAGAAAGGGGTTCCAAATACCCCCAAGTCGGGTCCTGCAAAGGTTCAGAAGGCCCCGAAGTTAGCTCCTGCCAGTACCACAGCAGTTCTCCCGAAGTCGTCTTCCAAATCTGCTGCTGCCATCAAGAGCACGAAGGACAGTGCTTCTGGTTCCTCCAAACCCGGGGGGTCTCAAAAGAGGAAGGAAACCTCTCCAAATTTAACGAGGGCAGAGAAGGGGAAAGACGTTGTGGTAGAGGAGCCTGAGCCAAAGAAACAGAAGACTCACTCTGGGATTGTTTTGAGAAAACCCGAGGTGGAGGAACCCTATCGAGCTAAAGTTGACGCTGCACAGGAGGAGCTAGAGAAAATTATCGAGGACGCAGCGGGCGACGTGTGGATCCTGCGGAGGACCATAAGGAGTTCCTCGAGTCGCATATTTCTGATCAGGGGCGACATACCGGGTTCGTGTGGGGGACCGAGATTTCTCAGGGGTTCCCAGACAGCATTTTGGCCCATCTTCCCGGGTATTCTCGTATGCAGGACGAGGAAGATCATCCCGAGGTCCGTGCCGCGTATTCCCAGGAAACCTTCAGGTTGACCACGACCAAACACCAAAAGAAGTAGGCTGAGGAGCATCCTGACCAAGTCGTGGGCCAGATGTTGAGGTCGTTGCATGACGCCGGGGTTTACTTCGGGTTCCTCAAAGACTCGCTTGATAATGATAAGCGCGGCGCTCTTGCTGTTACTACTGATCAAGAGGCGCTCAACAAGGCAATTTTGGAGAGGAACTACTTTATGGAATTGGCGAAAAAGAAAGACAAGGAAATGAGAATAGCTACTGGCCAAGCCACTGTAAATTCGGCGAAATACGAGCTTGCTCGGTACACGGGCATGACGGCTGATGCCGAACGCAAGAAAGTCGAGGTAAAGGCGAAGCGTTATAAGCGCAAAGTTGAAAAGCACAAGAGCAAAGTTGCTCGTCTTAAGTCCGAGCTCGAGGTCCGGACCAAGGAGTTGGAGGAGGCGAGATCGAAAAATGCTCGTATACGGGATGAAGCGTAGAACTTGCCAAAGAAACACCTCAGCAAGTTTTTAGGCAGCAAAGCCTTCGCGCAAGCCGTCCCTTATGCGTGTAAGGATATGATGACGCATACCGTATACGAATATCTTAACATGATGGGGGGGGTTTTATCCATTTAAACCCGAGCATGTCGGGTTTACGGCAGTTGAGTCTGAGAAACTCGTAATCAGGGATCTCTCGAGCTATGGTTGGGATGAAGAAAATGATGTGTTTTTGAGCCCGGATGGCTCCTTATTCAAGGAGGAACTCCAACTCGAGAATCATCATCCTTTGGGCATTGTTCACCCTTGGCCCAAAGACAAATGGCCTGAACATCTCGACCTTCCTGATGGTGCCCCCGTAGCGGAGATTGAAAACCTTCCTTCTGATACCTCGTCCGAAGGAGAAAGTGAAGGAGAAGGTGAAAGAAAGAATATCGAGGAAGGGAATGTCGAGGAAGGTAACGAGGTGGAAAATGTCGAAGAGGGTAATACCATTCATCAATGCGAGGAGCCAGAAGATGAAGTGGAATTGGCTCTTTTCAACTCTCCACGTAATGAAGGAAACACTGCTCAAACAGAGGCGAAGTCCCCTACTCCTTGTAAGTAAAAGGTCTATTATCGCTATCACCAAGGTGTTTCATTCATGCTTAACCTTACTATTCATTTTGTTTTGTTTGTAGGAAGGATCATGTCAAGCATTGGATGCAACGTCGGCCTCAGTAAGATATTTTTACCCCCGAGATGTGGGGATTTTTAAAGCTGTTGTAATATGCACTGTGTTCTTTTTATTTGTGCCCCCGAGATGTGGGGGTTATAACAGAATTAAGTTGTAATACGGTATTTTGTACCCCCGGGATGTGGGGGTTTGACAGAACATTTTATGTAACTTGTTTTTTTTTAATTGCATGTTTCTTTGCCCGAGTTGACTTCTTTTCTTTCAAATTTATCTCGGTTGCATGCTTTGACTCTCGTTGTAAACAAGCAACATATGCTTGATATATCCTTTTCCCCTTTTTTTTTATTCTTGACAAAAATGGTCAATATCGGGGGAAAGAAATGTCGGGAAAACGTATACGTTACCCCAAGGGGTTTTCGATAAATGCTTCCGACTTAATAACAATGAAATCCATGTTACTGGTTTAACATTCATCGTCCCTTAGGACTACATTAATTTATGTTGTGTATCTCGAGAATATTAACCAAGACGCATTTCGTTACCTTAAAAGGTTTTCGTTCATATATCTCGGACCCAATAAATGAAGCACAATCATAAATAATATCATATATATACTGATAAAAGCTTAGAACCATACAAAAACTTGTATCTCGGCCTAAGTAAAATACATGGAATGTAAAATAAGCAAAAGAGGCTTATCTCGCCCGGAGCACATCGTGCTTTGTGTGAGGTAGAACCCCTTTGAAAATAAAAGTAAGCATAGCGTACATTAAGTGTAAAATTTCCGGATATGACAAGTGTTCCACGGACGGGTAAGTATGAAACCGCTCGGGTCTTCCAATTCGTAGGCGCCTTTACCTCGTGGGCGAATGACCTTGAAGGGGCCTTCCCATTGGGGAGCAAGCTTGCTGACATGTTTACCAGTTGCTTCCACGGTTTTAAGTACTAAATCGCCCGGTTGGAATGCTCGAGGTACCACGTGTTTGTCAAATGCACGTTTAACCAGTCGTTGATATTCCATGGTGCGAATACGGGCCTTCTCTCGACCTTCTGTGATGAGCTCGAGCTCAGCGGCACGCGCATCACGGTTCTCTTCAGTGGAATATGTCAAAGTGCGGAGAGATGGTTCCATCAACTCGATTGGGGTGACCGCTTCCATCCCGAACACCAGAGAGTAAGGTGTTTGCTGTGTTGCCTCTCGAGGTGTCGTGCGGTAGGCCCACAGAATTCCATCAAGGATGTCGGGTCAATTCTTTCTGTTTTCTGCAACTTTCTTTTTGAGGCCATCCAGAATAGTACGGTTTGTGACCTCGGCTAATCCATTGCTAGCAGGGTGGCTGACCGAGGTAAAGTTGTTCTGAATACCCAGGTTGGAGAGGAATGTCATGGTGCGGGCTGCATTGAACTGTGTTCTATTGTCGGATATGAGGGCATGTGGTATGCCAAAATGACAAATGATGTTCCGCCAGATGAACTTCTCTGCTGCTGTGGCAGTGATAGTTGCTAATGCTTCGGCTTCAACTCACTTAGTGAAATACTCGACAGCTATGATAATCCAACGCCGGTGTCGGACAGCTTTGGGAAATGGCCCGACTATGTCTATTCCCCATAAGTCAAAAGGCCAAGCTCCCGAGATGGATATCTGATCGTATGCCGGGATGTTACTCAACTTGCTATGATATTGGCATCGCTCACATTTTCGGACCAAGTTCGCCGCATCATGCTGCATGGTTGGCCAATAAAAGCCGGCTCTGAGGATTCGTTTGGCAAGAGTTTTCGCTCCTTGGTGGCTTCCGCAGATGCCCTCATGTACCTCGGAGAGCATTTTTAAGGCCGTCTCCTCATTTATACACTTGAGCCAAGGTCGCACGTATCCCCGTTTATAGAGATGATTGTTGAATATGGAAATACATGGGTGCGATCCTTTTGAGACGTCGGGCCTCCAATTGATCTGTGGGTAGGACCCCCGTGTTAAGGAAATTCCACATCGGGGTGAACCAAGACTCACCGGGTTCACTGATGGCGAGTACGGCTGTGGTATCAAGGCTGATGCTGGATTCCGGGACGTCCATAACAATTACGGGCCGATCTTTGTCGAGGTTGCCTGCAGCGCCAAGTTTGGATAAAGCATCAGCTTGGCAATTTTTGTTGCGCGAGACATGTTGAATGTCAACCTCGTCGAAATGACTCTTGAGCAGATGAAACTGCTGTCGGTATCTGCGCAATTTTTCGTCCATGACTCGGCATTCGTCGTTAATCTGTTTGACTGCTAACTCGGAGTCACTGCGGAGGTGTACCTGGCGGGCACCGAGTTCTTTGGCCAATTTGAGGTCTGCTATCATGGCTTCATATTCTGCGGTGTTGTTCGTTACCAGGAACTGAAAATGAAGGGCGTAATTCAACGTCTCACCTTGTGGACCAGTGAGGGATACCCCTGCTCCAGCCCCTTGTAACGAAGAGGCACCATCGACATGGATTGTCCAACGTCCCTCAGACTCGGGGGAACTCCGGAATACTCGGCGATAAAGTCGGCGAAGATTTGAGACTTCAGAGCATTTTGAGGGTGGAAAGAGACATCGAACTCGGATTATTCGAGCGCCCAGGCTAGCAATCGTCCAGATGAGTCGAAATTTGCGAACGCCTTCTTAAGTGGGATCCCGGTGTAAACCTTTATGGAATGTGACTGGAAGTAAGGCCTCAACTTTCTTGCAGCTATGACGAGAGCATATGCTGCTTTTTCAATCTGGAAGTACATGCGAGACGAAATAAATTGGCTTATGATCTCGTCCCTCTTTTCGGACAAGGGCGGCACTTACTGCATGACCCGTTGTTGCCAGGTACAACACCAGAACGTCACCCGCGGTTGGTCTACTGAGACAGGGTGGATTAGCGAGGTAGGCTTTAATTTTCTCGAAAGCCGTCGCACACTCTTTTGTCCACTCGAACTTGGCTGATTTGCGCATGGCTTTAAAGAAGGGGAAACAGACGTCCCCGGATCTCGCAATAAACCTGTCGAGAGCGGCTAATTTGCCTGTGAGAGATTGCAGCTCTTTGAGGTTCCGAGGTGGTTTCATGTGAGGATGGCTTGTGATTTCGAAGGATGAATCTCAATACCTCGCATAGAAACCATGAAGCCAAGAAATTTACTGCCAGTCAGGCCGAAGAAACTTTTCTTCGGGTTGAGTTTCATGCTGGCTGAATTCAGTGTCGCAAAGGTTTCTCGGAGGTCCCGGACATGATCGAGGTCGGACATGCTCTTAACAAGCAGATCATCTACGTATGCCTCTACATTTCTTCTGATTTGATCGTGGAATACGGTATTGACCATTCGTTGGAACGTGGCTCCAGCATTGCGCAACCCGAAAGGCATGACCCGGTAGCAGTATAGCCCCGAATTAGTAGTGAAGGCGGTTTTTTCCTCGTCATCTTTGTTCATCTGGATTTGATTGTATCCGGAGAATGCATCCATGAAGCTGAGATAAGCATGTCCCGAGGTGGAGTCGACCAGTTGGTCAATTTTGGGCAAAGGGAATGGATCCATGGGGCATGCCTTGTTGAGATCAGTATAATCGATACACATACGCCAGTCACCATTGGACTTCTTGACAAGCACGGGATTGGCTGTCCATTCAGGACATTCGACATTCCTGATAAAACCAGCGTAGAGTAATTTCTCTATCTCGCGTTTCACGGCCTGCTGCCGTTCTTCCCCCATATTACGTTTCCGTTGTCTAATTGGTTTGGATCCCGGCTTAATATGTAGTCAGTGCTCTGCTATTGACCTCAGAATTCCTGGTATGTCGGCTGCGGTCTAGGTAAAAACGGATTGGTTTTCTCGGAGGAAGTTGATTAGCTCTTCTTTTGCCTGCCCCTGGACTGCCTTTCCGATATTGAGTGTTTTGCCACCTCCCAGATCGAGTTGTTCGACTTCGTCTACAGGTTCAAGGGAAGCTTTTGCCTCAGCTTTATCAACTGGATCTAGTGCAAGGTTGGTGTTTGGAGGTAGAAAGTCAGTACTTGAACGCAACCGCTGTTGGTTGGTTTTGGCGTCGGACTGATCAACCTGGTGGACAGAGCCTCCTTGACCTTGAACGGACGTCATGTAGCATTCACGCGCCACCTGCTGTTGGCCACTTTCTTCCCCTATCCCATTATCAGTGTGAAACTTGATTTTCAGGTGGGAAGGGGAGATGACGGCGCCGATCTTGTTCAAAGTCCCTCTTCCAAGGATTGCATTGTACGCAGAATGAGCATTGACGATGAGGAAGTCCACCATGACTTCCTCTGTTCGAGGAGATGTGCCAAATGTCACTTTGAGTGGCATCATTCCCCGAGGTTGAAGGGCATCTCCCGTGAAGCCTATCAAATGTGAGATATGTTGTTGGAGGGTGCGAGTGTTGAGGCTCATTTGCGTGAAGGCCGATAAATACAGGATGTCTGCTGAGCTTCCCGTATCAACTAGCACTCGCTTTACCCTGTGAGTATTGATCTTGAGGTTTAGTACTACGGGATCGTCATGCGGGCTTGAGATCTCTCCTAGATCTTTCTCCGAGAAAGATATCACCTCTTCTGGCCGAGGTCATTTTGCGTTAGTTGCAGTTTCCACGTTTAGAACAGTGGGGTATGGTTTGCGGTTGTCACGGGGTTGAATCTTCCGGATGGTACCGCGATGGCCACCACTGATAACATTGATGACAGGACTTCCTGGCGTCTTGCCTCTGGGCCATCCCGGGTTTGGGGACCGACCTCACCAACCCGAGGTCCCGTATAATCCTGCCTGTATGGAATGGGTTTTTTGAAGACCTTACCTTGGCCATTGTACTTCCTGAAGAACTTTTTGAAAAAGTCGGGGTTGATAAACTCGACCAGCTTACCCTCTCGGGCTAGTCTCTCCAGAATGTCTTTGAGTTGAGGCATTCCGTGGTGGAATGCCCATTGAATCCGTGGTATTCACACTTCTTGGAGTTATCTTGTACCGTAAAAATGCATTCAGGCAATGGCGGAGGGAGGTCGAACATGCCTTCTATGATGTTGTACATCTCATGTCGCTTCTTGGTGAAAGGTGCATACCTCACGAAATGTTGCCGGTATCCGTTAGTGCCGGATTTATGTTCCTGCTCGGTCGGTTGGTTTCTCTGAGGTTCTCTCTGGTTGCGAGACCTATCCTGAGCTGGCTGTTTATTTGTTGGGTGACGGAGAGACCGAGATCTAGGCCTCGTGGGGCTCCCGTTGTCATCCTCGGTGCGGATGTAACCCTCCGCAAAGGTTACAAACTCCCTCAAAGTAGTCATCTTCTTCATGTGGGCTTCGTAGCGCAAGGTACCCGGACCCCCTTTGCGGAGTCCTTTCTTGATGGCGGCCAAGGCGAATTCTTCATTGAGGTTCTGAATTCGCCGAGATGCCTGTATGAAACGATTAACGAACGTACCTGTTCTCTCACGCTGTCCCTGGACAATATCCAGAAGCATCTCGCACGTGGCTTGCGGCGGTTTGATAATCGTGTACCTCTCCAAAAATAGTTTCGCGAAGTCCTCGAATTTGTTAATGGACCTCCGGGATAGGGTCATGTACCAGTCCCATGCTTCTCCAGTTAAGCAAGTGGTGAAGACACAGCACATGATGGCATCTGTGGCTCCCAGAAGGCGGAGTCACTCGAGGAACCCGTACACAAAGTTGTGCGGATCCTGTGTATCTCCACTACCCCGGAAGCTGGGAAGGGTTGTCGGATACTTGAAATCCGTCATTGATTGGGGGTAGATGTCTCTTGAAAGAGGGCCATCTTCAATCCCCATAGGCCGAGAGTAAGTGCCTGTCTTCTGGGATTCAAGCTCGGCTAGTTTAGCCGCAAGTCTTGTTTGGATCAGTTCTTCAACCTGAGCCATGTTAATACCTCGGGCAGGGGTAGGTGATCGTCGACTCCTTCTTCGGTCATCGCGGCGAGTTTTATCCTGACCTCGTGGTGGGCTTCGTTCGCGTTCTCTTCGGGAGCGAGATTGTTCTCTGCGAGATGGTCTGGGCCCTCTGCCATGATTAGCTGATTCTCGCTCGTTGTTGAGGTGAACTTCGGAACCTCCGGCATGTGGCAGTCTTTCGGGATCAGGTCCCCTATTCTCGTCCTGCCCTTCCGGCCGTCTTCCTTCATCGGGGTGTTCCCCTGTTGGCAGAACATTCTGGCCTCTGCGTTCGGACTGGACCTGTTGTCCTGATGGGGTGGGCGTATCTGTCTGGTTACCGGTTCGGACCTGTACGAATTCTCTGTCCAGATTTCTTGGGGAGACATTTGCCGGTCGACTGTGGACACGGTTTGCTGACAAAGGTCGTGGTACAGGTGCAGTGGGAGGCACAGTCTGATTTGCAGGTCGCGGTGGCACTTGCTGGGAGTGCAGTGTTGGACCTGTCATGGGTTGTATCCCGTTAATGCCTCCCGGGCCCCATTGTCCGGGTTGTGTCACATAAGGGTACTGGGGACCCGTCGGGGTGTAGGGCGTGTAAGGGATCGTGCCGTAGTGGTAATACGGCATTTGCGGAGTATAATAAGGTATGTATGGTAACTGATAAGTACCAGTTAATGGGTTGTGCTCGACGTAGAGCGGTCTAGTAGTGTTCCCTTCGATGAACGAAGGTCGATTAGCGATGTCGGGGCCTGTGTGGCGAGACTGTGCAGGTTGGGGACCATGGGGTCGTATCATCGAGCTGCTTGGTCTCGCCCCAAGAGGCTAACTGTGGGAGGGGTTTCCTGTAGGCGGGGCTACCAAAGGAGGTGGTGTGATCGCTACTCCTGGCGGGATTGTCACCCCTGGTGGGAGCGGGATTGATGTGTTTGGATGAGCCATCTAATTCTGTGTGTTCGAGCTAGGCGTGGCCCCACGGTGGTTGATACATCCTATCTCGGGAGATGAGGCCGTATGGAGAGTTGGGCTGAGTTGGATTCGCCCTGCCAAAGGATGGCAGGCCGAGATGTGGATCGAGTTAGGAACTCGGGGTGGATTGTGTTGTTGATACGTCCTATCTCGGGAGATGAGGCCGTATGGAGAGTTGGGCTGAGTTGGATTCGCCCTGCCAAAGGATGGCAGGCCGAGATGTGGATCGAGTTAGGAACTCGGGGTGGATTGTGAGGGATTCGGACTCTAACCTGTATGATCTCTCTCTTAGTTGAAATTGCGTCCCCTGTTTCATGGGAATCATTGCCTTATATAGTCCAGCCATAACTGCTATCTCGGGCGTTTATGGGGGACGTGGGCAGTTATGTCAACCGTTACTGGGACGTGGGCATTAAGCTAGCCGTTTCTGGGACGTGGGCATTAAGCCAGCCGTTACCACGGCTATCCCGTATGTCGATTGGCATGAGCCTATTTTAGGGCTTTATGGTTTGAGGCCGCTGTGTTGGGCCCCGGCTTAATGAACATTTGGGCCTTTCATATGACATCGGGTTGGCCTCTTAGAGAGGTCCGAATCCCAGTCTTTTATGGCCCAGTTTAGAACAAGTAAAAGGGCCTGTGGAACATGGCCCTATCAATATACATCACTATGATTGATTCTTTTGCATGTTTTTCTCGGAAACACTGGTTCATCATAATGTTGAAACGTGTTTCCTGGTTTAATTAATATACATGTAAACAAATTACTGACAATTTGATAATTTGATATTTTCAGGGTTGATCACTGGTAATCTTGGAAGATATCATGGAGTATACACTAATATGCCTTCACTCTGTTTCTGAAAAGCTTGCTATTTTGGCAATTCAAAGCAGAGGTAAATATTCAATTTAATTCGGAAATGGAACATGTTGACACTATATGGTTTTTACTTGTTAATGTATTTCAACATAAAAAAGGAAAAAGACTATCATTGGGCAACGGAACCATAATATAATATCTGAATTTTCAGATATGTCATGAAAGAACAAAGGTTGTAACTTGCAAAAAGTTTGCTTTGTTTAAACTGATTAAATAAGCTTCTTAGACAGAAGAATCACAAGCACTTATTAATCTTTTTTTCATCTAAAACAGAGAATAATTTTTATCACACAGCCTTTGCCAATGTGGTTCACAAAATTATGTTTCCTGAAGAATATCTCATTATCTCTTTTAACAGTTCTGATGCTTTGACAATCAACAGGGAACAAGCTCTCAAAATATATAATTTGTAAAGTCTTTTGAAAGAGATCCAAGAGCCTTTGCGAAAGAGATGTATCAGTTTGTTAGTGCTTTAACAAGTTGAGGTTCTTCGTTCAGTAGTCAGTACCTCTCAGACTTGGCTTCTGATATGACTTCAAGAAAGCTTACAATACCTACAACTCTCCAACCTAGCCTAACCACATTTTTTGCATAGGTTTGTAAATTTTGAACACAGTTTCTGTATCACTGTGTTTTTGTGCTATCCAATATTCTGATCTTTTGTTTGTAATGACACCAACATTTATGTATATTTTGAGTTTTTTGCCAGTGATATCTAATAGTTAGCAAACAAGTAAACATAATTGGTCCTTGTCATATTTTTATAACTGATGTTGAACATAGGGGCAGAATAATCATCTTGATTTCAAACTTGGATGTTTAAATGAAGTACTATATAAGAAATTATGTTTTAACAATAAAATTTACTTGTATCTTTAGTTTGAACTTTTTGTGTTTTGCTCTAGTCGGACTCAAGTTTATCGCTTAAGCTGCATGAAGTTACCTGTACTCTTATAGAATGCAAAATAGTCATTTGAATTCAAATATTAACAAATATGCTTCATTTGCAAAATGTAAATAATGGATGCTTTCAAACTTTGCAGTTTGGAAATAAAGAGATCTCACATTTTTGCATCTGTTTTTATTTATTTATTTATTTATAGCAAGTGATGAAATCAGGAATGACTCCACCAGGGCAGGGGCAGAGAAGCTGTCGCTGTCTCGGCTGTGGTACCGGAGTACCCAAGACTTGTATCATTTGGTGACGACCTATCTTTCTTTTCTTCTATTTCAGCTTATTTCAATTAGAGATGAGCTTCTTGACTATCGTAAGATATGATTGGGACGACTAAGATACAGATATATCTTGCAAATTATTGGTGAAAGATATGATAGAATTGCGTTCTTTGTTATAAACCTATCTCATCTATATCTCCAATATTTCTTTTGTTTTTAACTATGACTTACTGAAATATTATTTTAAAAGACATCTACCACAACATCACAGTTTTGTTTTTTGTTTTTATATTGCACATAATAATTATATGAACATTTAAAAAAAAGTTCGTAAAACAAAATCTCTGATGCTCAAGTTCATGAGATCTTATTCAATTATAATAGAACCATACAAAATTTGAACATTCACTAATCTTCTCTTTTGTTAAGTTGAACAGGTAAACCATCCTTCATCTTGAGAGTTAGAGAGAGTATATGCTCAGGTATCCCCTCCTCCAAAGCCCTTATCTGATACCTCTCAAGCACACACGCCACAATTGACTTGATCTGTATGTGGGCCATTTCCTTCCCCAAGCACATCCTTGGCCCGGCATGGAAAATCGGATACCTACAATGAATGCCCCAGATTTAGTCCATTTTCAATTCAGACTAACTATATGATTATACATTATTAGTCAGTAGGGTTGCATTGTTCAATTTCATATTTATTATTAAAATTATTGATCATACCCAGGCCGTAAAATATTCTTATTAGTTTTTATTTAGTTGGATTCTAAGCTTAATTTTACTTGTGCCTGTAGGTCAATACAAGGTATGTGCAACTAAGTCAAATACGTTACCTGAATGGACCCTCAGGTTTGAAAACCCCATTTTCATCAAGCCACCTTTCTGGCTTGAAATCCATGCAGTCCTTGTCCCAAATGTCCAACCTACCCATAGCGTATGCACTATTAGTAACAAACCATCCTTTACCAACAAAAGTTCCATCTGGCATCACATCATATCCTCTTTGCATGATAGTGTCTCCAAAGGCACCGGCGGATAGAGCCTCATTGACTCTGTGATAGCGGCATGTAGGTAGTTCATGTCTCTCACGTCGTCAAAACTGAGACATATGTGATTCCGATTGATGTGCGCACAAACTTTATCTCATGTATAATTTTCCTCTCTATGTCTGGCCTTGTTGATACCTTTAAATCATGTACACAATGAGAAAAACATTTTAGTAACATCAATTAACCCACTAATGTGCTGGCCTTTATATTAATGTACATTCCAAGTTTTGCCACTAGAAAAACTGTGAGAGCAATAAGAAAATACCAGTCAAAAGAACCATGTAAGAGCCATAGAAGTAGTCTCGCGCCCGGCAAGGATAAAGCTGGTTACAACATCTCGGAGCACAACCTCACTATGATCCTTATTGGATGCAAAACGAGAAAGCATATCTTCTCTACCATCCAATTCCATTCCCTTGGCTCTGATGATCCAAATCGGATTTGATTCTTCTGCCAAATGTTCCACACAAGATGGACTGGTAAAGAGTGAAATATTCATCAATTAATTATTTTGACAATTGTAAATGAGGTTAAGAACTTAGGTTCATCAAAATATAAAAAGTGAAATTGCAATAAATTAGCTCATGTATGCCTTTTCCATTTACATAAACTATATCAAGTTTATTCAATTTTAAAATTATTAACATTTTTTTTCAAATTAAAAGTGGAATTATTTGTCAAAATGTTATTTGCAGGAATAATTATTTTCAAATCAAATCATTTGCAAATCATTTGTGTACGGATGCTATGTATTTTGCTAAAAAAATGAGAATATTATAAATTTGGAAATACTTCTTCTTTTTCTTTTTCTTTTTCGAATCTATCACTTGTCTAAAAATTTAGGTTTAGTCAAAATGAACATTGGCATACGCAATAATTTGCAAATTATTTCAGAAATATAATTCATAAATAGTTTGCAAATAACATTTTAATTTGAAATAATTATTCATTCAAATAATATTTTGACAAATAATTTCACTTTTAATTTGAAAAAATGTCTAATTTAAAATAATTATTATTGACTTGTTTTTTCTACCGACTTAACTAGACATGTTTCTTTAAAAAAAAATTGAATGCTATGAACAGTAGCTTCCTCATAAAATAAATGGATGTTATGAACAATAGCCTCCGCTTATAAAAAAACAGAAAACAAATTGTAATTGATTGCTCCTTTGGAAGAGTGTGAGGTTGAACGTTATGACTAATTGTTGTGATCTTAGTGAAGGCATTCGTAAAAATTACAAGAATTTGAAGGTAATTTTGTGTAATTTAAAATAACATTAATGATTTCGTGACAATGTTGGTTTTTTTATTTATAGAATGGCAAAAAGACGAAGGCAACAAGTCTTGGTTTATTACATTTTTGTTTTTGCTTGAGTCATACGACTCATACCCGTAGGCTACAAACTGTCATGTTACAATTCTCTTTTTCAGAAACAATCCTAACATGAAAAGATTGAGTATGTAAACCCAGTGTATGAACCTCTCAAGAGCCTTCCCTTCTTTGCAAAATTGTCAGCCAGATCGTTATGGCATCTTCCAAAAAAAAAGCAAGATAAACCTTGGAACTGTTGCGCAACTTTCTCCATGTCTCGTATACCTCCCTGTGTGCTCTCCAGTCGACCTCCAACGGTGGTTTGTGATCAGAGCATGTTTCAGCCACATTTTTGCAGTCTGTGATGAACTTGCATGATGTGTAGCCTTTCCCAAGCGCATATTGAACTGCACTGAACAAAGCATTTGCCTCTGCCTATATAGTGCAACACACCTGTACCCTAGCAGCCCTGTACGCAACCAGACTCCCTTCTTTGAAAACACAAATCCAATACCCCCCATTCACCCTTCCACCCATGAACCAGCAACAAAACATTCAAATTCCCTGACTTCCTCAATTTCCCTTGAGGCTTGAGAGGCTGAACGATGTGTAGGGGCACTTGCATCTGTTGAAGCTTGTTGCATTTCATATGGATCCCAGTCTGGTATTTTTTGAAAAGCTTGTAAGGTCGGGGTCTTGCCTTGAAACACTAAATCGTTTTTACATCGCCACAGGGACCACATGTAAGATAAAAAGTTTGCCACAACTTCGTTGGCATTTGCCGCACCACCGTCAGAAGGGCTTCTTTTATGGGAGAGATGAACCCGTCAATTTTAAGGGCCATGTCTAGGGGTGTAAACAGTCGGATACGGATCGGATAGTGGTCAAACTGTATCCGTATTCGTTATAATTTTTCGGATACGGATACGGATACAGATAGTCTCAGATCATGATACGGATAGGATATTAAACGGATACGGATACGGATACAGATAGTCTCAGATCATGATACGGATCGGATATTAAACGGATACGGATACGGATTGTTTGAATGGATACGGATATCACTATAATTCGGATAATTAAAAATAAATACTATTGTACATTCTAGCAAAAAATAACATCTAAATATAACTTTTTTCATTCATAAATTAGATCTAATATTTTTTATAAGTTCGTTGGTTACAAAACATATATCATGTTAACAAAATAATAGGTACTAATCATGTCATATTGTTCATCAAAATATACTAACCTAAGCTTAATAACATTCTTTTTAACCATATAGGATAAACAAAAAAAAACTAAAAAGGTCTTGAACCATCTACATCAATAATGCCAATTCAAACGACTTCTTCTTCTAAACAACATCTTTTCCTTCTACTTCTTCAACAAAATCATATATCGATGCTATGCGGCCTATATATATAAGTAATCAATCATAAGTATACATGTAGATGTAGTTTAATAATTAATTTACTAAACAAAAAGGAATCATAATTTATGTACACAGGATTTTTGAATAAATCAATGAAGTACTCATGCTCGATCATGCGAAAGGGACATGCATGACAACAACAAATGTTAATTTCTTTCGACTTGCATTTTCATCATACTTGAAAGTCTCTACCGCTGAATTGAGTCTTTTTTGGCCCTTGTTAATTTCATGCTTTGCTTTGTAATGATTCCACAATCGTGTGGTTCCAGTTGAGCTGTTAGCTTTGAACTCTAGAGAGCAAGTTTTACAAGTTGCTGTAACCGTTTTCACTGCCTTTCCATCAACAACAACACTGCTGATATTTTTACGAAAGTGTTGCCAAACTACTGATTTTGTTTGCCTTTGCTTTTTTAAGGTTGTTGGGTTTCGGTTGTACCAGCGTTAGCAGAATTTGGAGTTGAATTAGGCAACGACTCATCTTGGGGCTGAGTTGGTTGAGTAGGTTGGCTTGATGATGCCATTATAGATGATCACCTGAAAATTAGTAAATAACATACCATAAGTTCCATACCAAGATCAATGAAGTTACCTCCGTAATCACTATGCACCAGATTGAAATTAAGCAAAAGTTGTTTAATTTGAAAAAAATAATAATAAAAAACAAAACAGTGGGCAAAACCAATCATTTTGAATTCTTCAAGTTAAGCCAAAAATTGTCCCTAAATCCTAAACCCTAAATCCTTAAAAGTCAGATTTTTTTTTTATGAAGAAGGTTAAAAGTCGGATGGAAAGAAAATGAAACTTGACATGAAAACCTAGAAAAAAAAACATTCTAGAGTATATGAAACCTTTGTAAAATTAAGAGAAGGAAATTGAAAAATTACCTAGAGAGTTTGATGAGGGCTAAATGATTATCTGAGCGAAGAGTTAAGAAAGTATTTTGAGAGAATTGGAATATGAGATGATTCATGAGCAAATGAAGAACATTGTCGAAGCTTGTAGAAGAAGCAAAAGTAAAATATGATATTTATCTAAGAGTCACAGTAAAAAAAAGTAGAAAGGCTATAAGGAAAGAAATATTAAAATATATTATTTGTAGACCTAAAAGTAAGATTGACTTAAGAGTGAGAATCAGAAAAGAGAGATATCCGAAAGTTTATTGTAACAGGTCACTGGCCACTGGGCCCAGTTGACCATTTAAAAAAATTCGGATATCCGAAACAAAGAAAATGTCAGTTACGGATAATTATCCGTATTCAGATCTGTATCCGGTTTCATATTCGAAAATGTATCTGTATCCGTATCCGTATCCGTTAAAAAAATATCCAAATTCGGATCCGTATCTGAATATCCGAATTCGTTATTTTCTAGATTCGAATCCGGATAATATCCGATCCATTTACACCCCTAGCTATGTCACTTGCAAACCAACACGATCTCAAAAAGGAGCAGAGAAAGACATATGAACCTTGTCTTCATTTGCTAGCCCGCATATCATGCAAATTGGATCCCCTCTACCCAACCTTGAGTGTATAGTATTGCCCAGAGGTAAGGCACCTTGAGCAAGCTTCCACATGAACATGCATAGCCTCGGAGGGATGTGCCCTTCAGGCAAGATGAAATTCCATAATTTCTTCAGCTCCTGTTGGTTGTTTGTAACTGACCCGTTTGCATCACCTGACACCTGTTTCTCTTAAACCCACATGGCCACATATGCCATTTTTACCGAAAAGTTACCACTTTTTGTTTGGAAGGAAAGCCAGGTCCACTGCCTCCCCCTGAACAGGTGGTATGATATTTGCTACAATGTGCATTGCAGAGACATAGCCAAACCTCTCAGCCAATGAACATATTATATAAGACTGATGAACTTATATAATAATCTCTTTTAATATTTTTGGATGTTTTCGACTAATTTTATTTTTAGTATCTTCCACCTAAATTTTCAATTATTCTAAATATCACCCATTATCTTATGTCTCCTTTATTCTAATTATTATTATTAAACTCTTATAACCTTACAATCCTGAACGTCTAGTACTCTATTTGCTGTGAATCAACGGTGTCAATGAAGCCAAGAAATTTCCCCTGCAATCGTATTACATAGGAACAATATCCAAAATTAAAATTAACCTCGCTTTATCAGGGCCAGTATTGTTATAACCCGTAAATTAAATCTGATTAATTAGACTAATAATCAAAATTTTGAGTGACCAACGTGTCCAGTCCCTATTCGGGGATATCGCAGGGGCCAGTATTATTTCTGATTTGAGATTCGTGCAGAACATATTTGAACGGTTGCGATTTTCTAGAAAAACAAGCAAAATCTGAGATATCTCAGAGGATGCGAACTCGCTTTATCATTGGTTCCGAAACCGATTAAAAATTAATCGCAATCCTCCTTCCTGCTCTCCCTCTTTCTATCGGAAGATTTGCCAACTCCGCGGCTCATCTTTTCATCGCCTCCAAATTGAGTTCTTGTAATCTTTTCTCGCCTAATCAAGTTTCATCGAGTCCTGCGATGAATTCCTGATTTGTCTTCTTTGTTATCAAATATCCTCCACTTGGAGGTATTGTGAAGTATGTTGAGAGGGCTAGAAGTCATGAGCCGATCGAAAGTTCATTTTTTTTACATTTTTTTTTAAATTCCGTCATTATACTTGGTAAAAAAAAAATTCAACAATTTAACGCACGTTCATGAAGTGAAATTGAGGGTTTCCACAAAACTGTTTTTTTATTTTTTTATTGAACTGGTTTTCTGTATAATTTATGAAATTTCTTCTTTATGATCTTTATTTAATATATATTCTGAGTTTCTGACCCTAATATGACCCGTACAGCATTGGGCACGAATTCGTATTATTGACAGATAGGCTTAGTCTTAGCAACGAGGGTATTTGTTGTGTATTTTGGGTATAGGAATAATTGGTCTATTTCGTACACTTCTGCTTTAAATTTATAAAACTCTAAATACGCAAAGTTAGATTGAATTGCATGCGCACAATCTATCATTGTAGTAATTATGGGTATCAATTCAAAGATAACGTGAAATATTACTTTTTACTAAATCAATTAATTCTAAAATAGTGCAAATAAAGTAAAAAGGGGGGGGGGTTTGTTGTAAAATTGGTTTTGGGTTCAATACCCGATTGAAAGTTGAAATTAAAACAAGACAATTTTAAACAAACAAATAAAAGGAGTTTGTGATTCAAATGGATAAGAGTCTAGGGGCTATCGGCATACAATCCTTTGGTCAAATCTACATTTACTTAGTATTCTAAACTCATGTTTGCAATTATGGGGTTTCTAAACGTAAATATCAAAAAGGGTCACTTTCGTGAATTAATGACATGTCTAGATAATTCGGACTTCACGATTAAGTCCTTCACCCTAGCTATCTAGACCATAAGCATAGATTAGCCTAGTTTATCTCTAAATACCAATACTTCACGGTTAAGTCATTCATACGATATTTGGTTCAATTCTAGGTGTCCCAATCAAATATGAGGCTTCACGATTAAATTCTTCACCTCAATTCAACCTTTGTTCTTGTGGTTCCGGGCTAAGAAATAGATTTGGTCATTTCTAATCTTAATCCTAAGATAATTCATGTATACAATTTGGTACCATTAATTATAACTCCTAGCATCTTAAGTTGGTTAGACTCAAGCGGGAAATTAACAAGCAATCAAATCATACAAGCACATGAATTGTAAAATCAACAAGAATAAACAAACATGCAAACAATCATCATAAAGAAATTAATCCAAGTAAATATTGATTCAACGCAAATTCATGTTTTTAGCCTAAGCCCCTAGAGAGGAAATCTAGCCTCTCATGGGTGAGTTAACAACCAAGGAAGTTACAAGAGAAATCATAATGAAAACAAAGTAAAACAAGTAAGAGAATAGACTACACCAATCTCTTCGCTTGCTGCCTTTTATCTTCACTTTTGCTTGCTCGAGAATCCTTCAAACCTTGCTCTTAATCGCCTTTGATCACGAGGAGAAGATAGACAATGTGTAGAGAGATGTGAAAATTAAACCTAGAATGAAGAATGCCTTCTCTTGTTGCCTCCCTACCCATATATAGCTATTTTCGTGCCTTGGGAAGCAATCCAACAAAATCTGGAAGTGAATCGGACGAAGATGGCAATAAAATCTGTTCAAATCTAGGCTGGGCGGCCATTGGTGCGGCTGTACAAAATTCTACATTCCGAATTTGAATTTGTTTCCTGCATGAAAGTTGTAGATCTTTTCGTTCTGGTTCAGTCAAGTTTTGATTCACCCAAATCGGAGTCCGTATGACCAAGATATGACCAAAATACGAACTGTGTGTCGACAGCTGTAATTTTGTGCGGCCTTCATGCGGTCCGCACAGGCACCCGCAGAACTCTCGGTTAAATCAGTGCGACCCGCACAACTCGCAGTTTTGCTCATTTTGCTCAATTTCTGTAATTTAAATAAAGTAAAGGCAGTAACTTGATTCTTCGTTGCATTCTATACTAAACTAAACATAAAATACAAGAATTTGGTGCAGTTTAAGAGGTAAAACCTCGACCGAAAGTATATATAATTTAGACTTATCAGTATTATATTTATGGTCTTCAACCAAATTGCAACCCCTTTAATTACACATTATTGAAAATAAATAAATAAAACTAGCAAAGTTCCTCGCTTTTCTTCGGCGGCGATAATCGAGATAAAAATATAAAAAAGGAACCGTAGTGCATAATATACAATAAAGCATAGGAAATACATAGGCCAAACATCTTTCTCGATCACTTTTGTATGCGCATCATCCATGTATCATGTACATGTGTACCATGGAATCACCACACTTATACATACTGGGAGAACTTTCAAATTTTGGGATACAAACAAATTAGAAGTAAATTTATTTACAACTATGTCATTGACATGAAGGGGCTTGGCCTCTGTGTGAGAACCAAGAAGAAAGACAAACTTAAGCCTCCCATCTTGAAGTGTTTATAACCCGAGTTCACAACACAATAAAAAGTAATTTATTCATAACACCTTATAGATCAATCACAATTAAATCTTCTTAGTAGATTTGTTTATTTCTTTCCACTTTTTATTCAATCTGATACATTTACTGTTACAATTATCATTTGGAACAATGTGATGCGTCTGACCTGAAAATTTAAAACACCGACAATTATAAAATAACAGTGAAACAATATATAACATAATAGACTGAGTCCATCTAATCAAACTAAAGATGGGTCTATTTGTAGATATTTTAAGAGAAAAAAACATATCTTACATATAAACCCACCATTGGGTCGGACAAGTATCTCTCTAGTATTGGACAGTGGGGCTCACAACTTTACGGCCCAGATTAGCTCCGAGCTGGGTTTAACTCAATCTGGTGCCTTTTTGACTGTAGGGGGTTCCCTTTAAGATTCGTGCAAAGTTAAAAGAACGGTCCACGCTACTAATTCTAAAGAATTCCCTTGTCCGATACCAGGGAGGTCCGAATTCCATTGGGTCTCCCTTTCCAAATTGCAATCACTTTTTGGGTGTTCCCTGCCAGTGTCGCCAAAAGGTGAGTGTAATTTGCAAAAGTGCTCCAATGCATATTTACTGCCAGATCAGGTAACAAAGGTTACTGCCTCCATTTTTCAATAAAAAAAATATAAATAATATAAACTGTAAACAACAGTCGCTTGTCATTCATATTATTAAGTGTTATAATTTGGCAGAGAAAAGTTTTTTTTTTAAACTTACCTAATAATTCAACGGAGAAGACACCACTTTTTACAAACTCAAACTGCTTGCCTAAAACCAACATTAAAAGTTTAAGCCGTCTTGTGTTGAAGGCACTTTACCTTCAATTTTTTCTCTCCTAATAACCCATCTGAAATCATGTTGAAAATAAATAAATGAAAAGTCAGAAAAAGAATTACTTAGATGTTGGAAATATAGTGTCAAGTTGTTAAGGGTTCAGGTTATGTAGAGTATTGGAAAAAAGCATTTTTTTTATTTATTTTGCAAAGTCACACCTAATAAGTTTTGATTTTGAAGTATCATAAAACTTGAACTTAGTAAGAATGCTCAGCATGTTAACAATCAGCCATTAAATCAAGATGAAATTAAAAAAAGATCAACTTTTCATTTTCCAGTTTTAAATCAAACCACTTGAAAAAATATGTGCAAACTACAGGAGGATCGATTTATGATCCTTTTATATCAGGTTAGACTTAGATACTGAAAGAGGTAAGTGTATTTAGGGGTGAAAGTCAACAAAATGTCAGGTGTTTCTAGTAAGAAAAATAGTTGTTGCAATTTACAAAATGTGAAACTACTTAAAGCTTTAAAAGTAAAGAAAGAAAGCTGCAGAAAATAATTTGACAAAATTTTGCCAACTCAAATCTAAAATATACAGTATAGTTTGTATTGTTGCTAATATCAACTAAGAACTACATGTGCTTGGAAATTCATACACACGTAACAATTCACAAAACCACAATAACCATTAAGTCCTCCTCTGTTCAAAATGACAGAAAGAAACAAATGCTGAAAGCAAAGCAAAAGTAAACTTGCTCGGCCACTTGTGAACAGCTCCAGAGGGAGGGCTTTTGAACTTGACCTCATTGTTAAGTATGAACATTTGTACACATCACAATCCATGATAGAAGTGTTCTACCAAATGCACGCAGGTCCACTTCCCCAGCAACACTAATGTGTTACATGGCTTATCAGCAACTGCTGTGTTTCCACTTTATCTAAGACACCACTGCAAATTGATTTACATTACAATTACTCCATCAAATAGACATTTTATTTTCGAGGAAAAGTTCTTCAACTACTCAATTAGGCATCAATTATCATATTTTAGTTTCTTGTTAAAAGAGAAAGGAGAATTTGTTGGTATACGTTGTGGAAGTATTAGTTTGAAATTAAAAAAAAAGGTATTGTGAGTTCTTTACCGACTTTTGTTGTAGGATCCAGTCAGTGTTGTTGGCAGCTCACTATGAAGTTAGTCTTTAATAGCAATCTGGATACTGATAAAGTAACAATACACCAATCTAACCCAAGTTCAATTAGTATGCTCTATATAAACAACAAAAACAATGCGAAAACATGAAAGATATACATACATATCATGTGAAATTCCTGTTTTGAAATACCCATTAGCTATAATCCATATGTCATCTCTTGTTACCTAAATTTACAGCTTAATATTATAGCAATTAATAAATGATTTGATTTTTGTGATACCATTTGCAAGCTTCAAGGGCTACAATAGGTAAACATTTTCTAATTTGTATGTGTCAAACGCTCAAATTACTTATATGCTAACCTCAAGGGCTTTAAAAAGATTAACGTTTTCTAATTGGTATGTGTCAAATGCTTAAATTACTTATAAACAAATTTCAAGCGCTTAAAAAAAGATAACATTTTATGTTTGTATGTGTCAAATTGAAGATGCAAAAGGAGTGAGATTTGGAAATGCATACCTTGAAGAGTTGCAGAGTTGCTTGCAGTCTACGCACAGTCTCATGGGGTTGAGAAAAGAGAGAACCTGTAAGAAAATCAAGGTTAATAAAAATACATTATATATCTTCCATACTTCAACAAATTGAATTTTCACAATATTAGAACATAAGATGATCACTTCTCATTGTTATAAGAACATGAATCACTTGAGGCATGAAAATTAATGTAAGAACTTATGTATATGCCTTCTTATGCATATACAGAAAAATATTTATTCCCAATTTGACAGATGATTCCTTCTTACAATCGAAGACGAAAGTTGTAAGAACTTATGTTGGTTTATTTGTTGTATGGGTGCTTACCAAGAATTGATTCAATTAAGTAATGTATGTGACCCAAAGTTGGGAAAATTTGTGTAAAAAATAGTGGGATACCTCCATATTAGTGAAGACAAAATCGTAGGAAAACTTTGTTGAACTGTGTAGATTATAGGCAGTTCATAATTTGATAATTTTCCCAATTGTCGTTGGCCGGTGCATGTCATCCGTTAGTGCTGCAAGTGGAGTCATTTTCTTCTAAGCAGCTATCTGTAAATTTATCAAAAGATGTAGTTAGTGTTAGCAGAAATTTGAAGAAATATATTTTGACAAACTGCTGTAAGATTACAGTACATAAACAATAACAAAAATAGAATTTTGAAATATTTATTATTTTGTTTCAATTTTTGTAAATATATATTATTTATGTAGAAACTTACCTAAATCCTGAAATATTTCAGTGTAGACTATATTTTGAGTGTAATTTGGATGTTCGTCATTTGGGTTTTCAATAAGAATTTTAACACCTGATCTAGATGTTGCTCGAGATAGTGCAACATACAATTGTTCATGAGTGAAAACGGTGCGAGGAAGATAAATTCCAATCTTGTTGAGGGTTTGTCCTTGGCTTTTATTGATTGTCATTGCATAAGATAATTGTACAGGAAATTGTTTGCGTTTGAATATGAATGGTCATTTTTGATCTTTTACATTGAAGATTATTCGTGGTATGTAGACGGTTGTCCCTGTGTTAGAACCTGTGATTATGATTGCCTCTATTATTTTTTGTGCTAATTGTGTGACTGTTAATCGTGTTTCATTGCACATGCCACCTCAAAGGACTCGGTGTGCAAGTTGATCTATATTGTAGATATTTAAAAGAAAAATAGGTCTATTAGGTTTTAATTTTTATCTAAATCTTTTGAGAAGATAAGAGCATACCTTGGGCAAAATGTATTGAACTCAAGAAAGCTTTCTGCACCAAAAAACCTGAGCTCCAAAGTCTTGTCCCAAAGAACCTTAAGTGCATGAATGACAAAATTAATTATTTGAAAAATTGAATATGAGAAAATTCTATAAGCTGAACATAACAACATTAGGATCTAAAACTTTTCAAAGAATTTCATTGTCAAACACTAAGGCAAAAGATTTTTTTTTAAATGTGGGAGATGGGGCGGACCGCTAAACTATATTATAAGCTTTTGAAATTGATACATAGTGTCATATGACAATAATTAAGGTGAAACAAAAAAGAAATCAATGAAACTTAAGGCTCACTATAATCACTTAACACATGGACCTTATTTTTAATTTTTGTTCTTGATAAAAGTGAAAACAAATATTACTGGCACCTTATTAAAAAAAAACAGTTTTTACACCCATCAAACTCTCATCAACTTTTCTTTTATCAATGAGACTATTAGTTGTATCGAGCAAACATCTCATTTTGATGCACATTAATTAACTATTTTTCTTGGAAAAAATAAAAAGCTAATTACTATTCTTTGATCCTTGCTGGTATGTTCCTTAGAGCAGGTATTCTGTCGATACAATAAGTACAATTCCCTGCAAAATTTGAGAAGACATATATAGTATTTCATTCTGGTATTTGCCTGATCAATACCATATTGTCCCTGCCCCAAATTATCAAACTGATTTGTAAATTATCTAACATATGCATCTAAATATCTTGATTTAGGTTGAATTTACCATCAGTTCAGCAATATGCACCACTTCAAACTTTAATTAACCTACTTAAGAGAAGATGATAATTAATATGAAATAGGATTCTAAAAAAACCACAATTGCTATGCATCGCAATTCTTATTTGAATAACATACCACTCAAAACAGCTTAGAAATAATATTAGAATTTTTTCCAATCTTGTTATTTATTTTTCCACAACTAACTTGCACAAATGATAATTTCGTACCATAAAATCAGATTCTGCACGAAATTAATTTTTACATCCATACCTCAAAAATTGTTTATTTAATTAATCGGTGATATGACCACCTTTTTATTATAAACCTAAAATAGGCTCAATTACAACAAATTTAACTTCAATTAAACCCCAGTGCCCATTACCTTATTCCTTGAATTATTAACTGAAACTATGGAAGCAACTTTGCTAATTTTAAAGGTAGTTATAGATAAAAATTAATTCATTACCTTATGGATGATTGCCTTCAAGGTAGGAAGATGAGCAGAGAAGGAGAAGGGAAGGAAAATGTGTTCAAGGGTGGAAGGAAATCAGCAGAGGAGGAGAAGGTTGGTGGAGATTAGAGAAGGAGAGGAAGAAGAATGGGAGGAGAAAGAGAGGTACTCTTGAGAGAGAAAAATTAAGCAAGAGATAGATACCAAGAAACCGCGCTATGCGCTTGAGAGAGAGAATCAGCACAAACGGTGAGATTTGAGGGAAGTAGAGAAGGGTTTAGAGAGAATCGAAGGCGCAAGCTGACTTGACGGAGAGAGCAAAGAGAGAGACAGAGGGGCGGAGGCGGAGGCGGCGTTGGAGGTCGGAAAGGTTGGAACGGTACCAATGGTCGGAAGCTTCGTGGAAACCGTAAAGAACTCGGAGTAGAGAGCTCGCTGGTAGAGGGCAGGTCCGGATCGAAGGAGAGAGGAGGAGATGAGGCGGACCGCTTAAGAGCCTTCGAGAGAGAAACGAAGACCAAAAAAATATCGGGACTTATAGACAGAGCAAAGCAAAGAAAGATCTCAATCATGAGATCTGCATCAGATGGAGTAAAATAGAGGTGTTACTGTAGTGCTACAGTAACACCTCCATCCAAGATTAAATATAGAGTGAGGCTATGGTGCTATGCATAGCACGGATGGCTAGTGTACTACGGCTCAATATGATACTTTTTAAAATCCTAACAGTTGATCCGAACCGTTCAATGTGATAACCATATGAATATGTACTTGCAAATTAAATTTTATATTTTTTCAAATTTTTTACTATTTTTTTAGATAGGTAGAATTTTGATGGTCCAGAATTTTCAGAAAACACTGATTTTTCTACCTATCTAAAAAAATAGTAAAAAAATTCAAAAAAATATAAAATTTAGTTTGCAAGTACATATTCATATGAATATCACATTGAACGGTTCGGATCAACCGTTAGGATTTTAAAAAGTACCATATTAAGCCGTAGTACACTAGCCATTGGTGCTATGCATAGCACCATAGCCTCACTCTTAAATATATAGATAGATATCACAAAAGGGGATCGATTTGGTGAAATTTTGATATCTAGGTAAACCGGGATTGATTATCCCGTCCCACTGATCTAAATCCGTAATCCGCTAATTTTTTCTTAAGTTAATAGGTTAAGCAGAGGAAAAAAATAAAAATTTGTGGAATAGGATAATCTATTCCGGAAAAATATGGAACATGATAGATTAACCCGTCTCACAATTTTTTTTCTTAGTTAATTAGATTAGTGGGATTAAGAATTTAAATTAGTGGGGTGAGATAACTTATCACGTTCCGTGGAACGGAATAAACGATTCCTTTTTAGCTTTATTTTGATTTCCAACAGAAACGACCCCATCTAGGGGTGTAAACGGTCAGATACGGATCGAATAGTGATCAAACCGTATCCTTATCCGTTATAGTTTTTCGGATACGAATACGGATCGGATGTTAAACGGATACGGATACGGATCGGATATCGGACGGATACGAATACGAATATGAATATAATTTGGATAATTAAAAGTAAATTACTTGATCGTGGAATCGGAATCGGTCACTTGATTGTGAAATCAAAATCAAATAAGTCGGTCAATTAAAGTCCACCGAATCCGATTGGAAACTCGAATTTTTCAGAAGTTTTTTTTGTACGAAAATATAGGAAAAAGTTGATAGAAAAATAATTTGTCAAAATTTATGCTTAGATAATTTTGACTTAATATAATATAATTATTATAAAAAAATAAAACAAATTAACGTCCGAGAGAGTGAGCAAGAGAGTTTAAACAAATTGTAATAAGTAGACGATTTGATTGAATTGACGGACCCGCATATATTAGAAGGTGGGTCTGCGGCTCAGAGAATGAATCAAAATAGTTTGAAGAATATATATGGTTCATACTTCATACAGTTGTTAATATGTGGTTAATTAATATAGCTCAAACACGTGTATTCATATATTAGCTGAGAGTTCCCAATTGAATTGGCCCATATAGGCTGGCCCATATGGGATAGGAGTTAGTAAAAGAAATCGGATATCCGTATCCGGATCCGTATCCGATAATATCCGAATCCGAACATCCGAAATCATCATTTTCCGGATTCGGATTCGGATAAAATCGGATATTATCCGATCCGTTTACACCCCTGGCCCTATCGCCTCTATCGCGATATTTATTTATTTTTATTTTCGATTAATAAAAAAATCGGCATCATTGTGAGTGCTTACGGAAAGGTTATTTCCTAATTCCTATTCTCTCTCTCACAGCACTCGGATACAATGTCGGCAAGAGGCCGAGTTGGCCGCCACTACCATGAGCCACCACGAAGGCCTTACTCCAGGGGGCCCGCCCCTCCCCACCGGCCCCACCCATCCGTCCTTCAAGAAGAGCTCGATTTACTGCACTCAGAGCTGCGCCAGCTAGCTGCAGATCGCCGTGCAATTGCTGAAGAGCGTGCAGCACTCCAGTGTGAGCTGGATAATGGTAACGAGGAGCTTCACCGGTTCAATTTACTCGTGGCTGAGATAAGGTCTGAGAAGGAGGCTTGTATAAGAGAGTTGGCTGAGAAGGCAAGGCGGCTTGAGGCTGAGCTCAGGTGATCTTCCTCTGCATCTTAGGGTCTTTTTAGTGTGTCAATCTATGTTTGTTTGTTTTTCTTTTTTGCCTGATTTATAGTTGTATTCTGGTTTTAAAACAAAGTTCTGTAATGGTTACTGGTAGCATGCAGAACTAACCAGCGCATCACAGCATGCATTTTCGAATTCTGGATATGCTTTTATCTTTTTAGGTGTATACTGTATACATGATAATCTAATGTTTTGGAAACTAGAAGTGAAATTTCTCATGCACAAATCATTACCCTATCTTTCATTACATTGTTGATAGGGGCATGCAGCTGCTGAGAAAGGAAGTGAGGGTGCTGCGTGGGGAGATAGAGAGAGTAACCATGGGAAAGAAGGAGATGACAGTGAGGTTGGAATCACTTAATAAGGATACTTCACGGGCCCGCACTGAGAACGGGCAGTTATCTGTCCTGACTGATGAGCTTGATGCAGTGACGGGGGAACTCATGCATGCCAGGTCTCCCTCCCTCCTTTTCCCCATGCATTGCATATGGTGTTGACTTGGTTCTTATTGGCTGTTATATGAGAGAAATCATGGATGCAAAACATCAGTATACATGGAGTGTTTTTTTTATTTTTATTGAAGAACATAAGATGAACTGGAAGCTGGTGATATAGTCACTTTTTTTCAAAATTTAACTGAGGAACAGATGGGTTTATGTAACTATTTGCAGGAGCAGGGGCGGACCCAGAGTATTCCAGGGGAGGGCAGCTGCCCCCCCCTGGATTTTGAGTTTTAGTGGAGATTTATCGGTTCCGACTGACTTTGCCCCCCCTGGAATTTTTTTGCCCCTCTCTGGACTTTTAATTTGTAATTCGAGTTAAATTTAGGGTTAAAATTGAAATAAATCTATTGAATTTTGATTGGTAATTAGAATTGTAAGTCAGAGCATCAGAAATTACAAGTCAAATAATTGGAAAGTATCAGTTAAAACATTGTTTTTTGTCGAGTACCCAATTGGTTAATGGATTTAAACCCGATTCGATATTTTTTTGCTTCCCCCTGACGAAAATCCTGGATCCGCCCATCAGGAGTATGCATGAAAGTGTTTAAATTAGGAAACACTGACAAAACCAAGGGGTTCAAAATCAATGGGAAAAATTTACACATGGTGTCTAGGTTTATGAAGCAGGCCACAGAGTACAACACTGAATGATATGTCCTTTTAATCACCCGGGGCCATGTTTTTCAAAATTCAATTAAAAAGCCCTTGAAACACAGCTCAGGCAAAAAAAAATAATGTTCTCTTTGAAAAAAGTGTACCATCTGGCATTGGTTCATGCTATTACTGGCCATAACTGATGATTAAAGGAATCTAAGAGAGCTGGTGCATTTTGTTTTTTCTTTATTAGGGGAAACCCAACGATAATTTCTAACTCTGTTAGAATTTTAACAAAGATTGTACTGATTGAATGTTACAAAAAATGATAATCTGTTATCTAATTTGTTACAGGAGTATGGTCGAAGTTGAGAAGAAAGCAAATATGGAAATTGAGGAGCAGAGGAGTTCTATGGAGAAAAATATGGTTGCCATGGCACGAGAGATTGACCGGCTTCATGCAGAACTAGCAAATACTGAAGCAAGACCATGGGCACCACCAGGTTAGTTGAAACTTGAAAAACTATACCAGTGTTTAATGCCAATGCAAAAGTTAGATGGGTATCGTTGCTGGCTATCAAGTTTCCATTTATTTGGTCCTTTTTGGCTTGATCTAGCTAAAAGATGGAAATAGTTCGTTTTGATTGGCAAAATACTGATCAAGTTGGTAATATTTGGCAATATATTAGTCACTTAGACTTATTCGTATGGCAAAATATATAACTCTATCACAAGTTCATAACAACATACTTGTTCTGTTTCTCTTAATTCTATTGTAATGTGCTAGGTGGTGGTCCCTACAGGAGAAATGGCAGCAGTCCTGGTCCTTTCTTACCTCCTTATAGTGGGCCCTACAACCTAGCTCCTGTATGGTTTACTTTCCGCTTTTATTTATAACTGTCATATTAAATAATAAAGATTTCAATACAAATTTTAGGTGTGTATGTTGTACCTGTAAGGTCAAGTACCCGGTTTGGATTTTTGGTGCCAGTTGAACTTAGTTTAGTTTGCATTAATTTGTCTTCATATCGGTATTGCTTATCTTTACCAGTATCAGAGAGCCGTGCATCAATCTAATGATGATACTGTATGTACTTAGTTTCTCCTTTTATTCTGATCAGGGTATTGCAGAGAGAGGCCCAATGTATGCAGAGTTTGACAGACACAGCCAGAGGGGTCGTTAGACTCTAGTCTCTGCTCTATCAACTCTATGCCAGTGAAGCTTGCTGATTCTGGCTCCTGAACTCGTCTCTTGTAAGGTTTGATAAATCTAGTTATTTATCAGGAGATAATGGGCTAAGTCTGGGTGAAGGTGATTCAGTTTATTTAATTGAACCAATGTTGTTTCTATCTTGTTAACTGCTTTAGCTTTTAATATGGAATTCAATCTTGTTAAGTTTGGCCTCTTTTGCTGTTGGCATGAAATATTTATGAATAGATCTCAAGTTTGGTTGAGTGTGGTAGAATATATTGTAAGAGTATTGAGAGCGTATTATCTAAAATCCAAGAAGATGTATCGTTCAGTCTTTTTATGCGACATGTTTAGGTGAAATGTGGTACCATACCAGCTAAAAACTGGCATTGTCCAGTTCCACCTAGGTTAGAACTCGGTTCGTGCGCCCCCTCCTGTTTCCCTTCCCTTGATCCTTTAAATTAGTCCTGTGAAACTTAGCTCTTGAATCTACACAGAAAAATATAGGTCCTTATAAGTCCAACTCTTAGATATACCATAGTACCATACTATACGTCAGGCTCATGCTTTATTGACAGAAGGATAGATGATGGAATTCCACTGAAGGATTACTGCTTCTTTCCTAGTGCATTTCTTAATTCAGCTAGATCATTATGAGATAGTATTAGATGCTCGTTTCTTCTACAATCCTCCAGTTTATGTGTTCTGTATCCTCTCTTCGATTTTCTCTAGGTATTCTGCTAGTAATGGACTGAAGTAGTACTAACTTGAGCTTCTGAGATACAAGCTTGGCTGAGTATGGTAGAATATATTGTAAGGATATTGAGAGCGTATTATCTAAGATCCAAGAGGATGTCTCGTTTGGTCTTTTTATGTGAAATGTTTAGGTGAAATGCGGTACCATACCAACTAAAATCTGGCATTGTTTAAATGCTGTTCCAGTTCCACCTAGGTTAGAACTCGGTTCGTGCACCCCCCCACCCCCCTCTTGTTTCCCTTCCCTTGATCCTTTAAATTAGGTCCTGGGGAACTTAGCTCTTGAATATACACAGAAAAATCTAGGTCTTTGTAAGTCAAGTTAGCTGTTAGATATACCATAGTACCATACTATACATTTGGCTTGTGCTTCATAGACAGAAGGATAGATGATGCAATTCCACTAAAGGGTTACTGCTTCTTACCTAGTGACTTTCTTAATTAGTCTAGATCATTCTGAGGTAACAATAATAGATGCTCGTTTCTTCTATGATCCTCCAGTTTATGTGTTCTGGATCCTCTCTTGGATTTTCTCTAGGTATTCTGCTACTAATGGACTGAAGTAATACTAACTTGAGCTTCTGATATCAAATGTCACCTATTTCATGGCTTAAAAATGTAATATAGTATAAAGTAGATCCTAGATGCTAAAATTTATCTGTTAATAGGAAATTCAGCTTAACATATATTCTACTAAAATGTAATATAGAAGATGGTGCTAATTAGTGCACTTATTATCTTTTTTTCGTTTGTTCATTATTGGAAAAAACATGCAAATGAAAATCTGATGTAATTCATTATTTTTATCAAAGAAAGGTTTCCCGCATGAGGTTCAAACAAAGGTGTGCATATACTTGTATGATAGATGAAGTGATAGATGAATGCTGTTAGTGTTTGACAAGTGATACTTCTATGATTGGCACCCCTCTTTTGATGTCTTTCTTTCCGAGTTGTTTTAGTATCTGGCTTTGTATGGTTGTCCGTTTTTTTTAGAGAGGGAGAGGGAGGGAGGGGGGCAGGGAGAGGGAGAGAGAGAGAGAGAGGCCGAGGTGGTTGGAAGGACAATTAATCTCACGAGGAGGAATATTGCAACTAGTAAACTCTGTCTTATCCTCCATCCCGATATACTGCATGACCTGTTTTCGTCTTCCAAAATGGGTGGTTGAAAGAATGGATAAATTTTGACGAAACTTACTATGGGGTAAAAATGGAGGCTGAGGTGTATCCCTCATGAACTGGCATTTTGTGTGTACCCCGAAGTATTTAGGGGGGAGGGGAAGCAATGGGCTTCTCAAATTTAGAGTTTCAAAACATCTCACTACTGCTTAGATGGTGGCAGAGAGCATAATCCAATCCTACAGCCCTCTGGACAACAATGGTTACTAGGTTGCTGAATAGGAACTTATGCTCATGGACCAAACCTCTGGTCATTGAAGGGATCTTTCTTCTGGCAACAATTACTGAAGATTAAGCTGTTATTTCACTGGAGCTTTAAATAGGCTGCAGCAGATATCAGCTTCACGCAACAGAGAGATGCTGATTTGGTAATGGAAAGCAAGGGGTCTTACAGTGCGAAGTCGGTCTACAATGTGATGATAGGAGGGAAGATAAGATGCCAATTTCACTGGAGCTTTAAATAGGCTGCAGGAGATATCAGCTTCACGCAACAGAGAGATGCTGATTTGGTGATGGAAAGCAAGGGGTCTTACAGTGCGAAGTCGGTCTACAATGTGATGATAGGAGGGAAGATAAGATGCCAATTTGCAGATATTTGGAGATGCAAAGCACCACCCACTGTCAGGATTTTTGCATTTCTACTGCTGAATGGAAAAGATACTACACATGATGTCATGGAGAGACGTAAAATGCACTGCATAATGGGATGCTTATGTGCAATGATTGTCCAGTCAAATTAGCATGACACCTGTTATTCCTTTGCCCTATGCAATAAGAATCTGGAGCCTCCTATCAACAACACTTGGATACCAGATCATGGTACCTGAGATGTCGGTACAACAGCTATGGAGAAGTTCATGGGAACACACAAAGACGCAAGGTTAGACATGAAAAAATGAGTGGCCGCTTTCTTTATATGCACCTGTTGGTTCATATGGAAACAGTGCAATGGAGGGCAATTATGTTTGATACTGTTAATTCGAATTGTCGTACCAGCTGGTAAATAGAGTACTGGAGTGCCAAGTTTAATGTGCAAGAATGTTTGTTTTCTAGCACTTTTTAGGTGAGGGAAGACAGTACCAGTACCAGCCCTATGCTGTACCATTGGTACCATACTGGTACAGTAACAGTCCAGCAAGGTGCAATATGGATACTCTAGAGGAGGACAGTGTGTGTGTTGCAACAGAAGTTTGAAGGCGGGTGTCAAATGTATGAGATGAGTATGGGCGATAGAATGAGCCTAATTTGTTTCATGAGATGTAAAACTTGTTAGTTTGTTTAATAATACCCTTGGCAGCCTCTGCCAAGTTTTCAGAGAGAGAGAGAGAGATTACTAGCCATTTTTAGGCTGTTCTGAAGCTTTTAGGGGATTCCAGATCACCCATATCAAATGTAAAGGCATATATGTTATTTTGGTTGACCTGAAGACAGCTGAAACCTGTCCTTCAAACTCTGGTACTTGAGTTGAATTTTTCACATTCAAAACCATGCAGTTACTCTTGATGGATTTCAATCTAGTACATCATTAGTATTTGAGGGATTCCAAGCCATACAATTGTGGAAATTTTAGAAAGAACCTCATGGGATCTTACTGATCCTAGTTCAATGGATAGCTCAAGTGATGTGCATTCTGGAGGTGTAAATGCACTCTTCTCATACCAGGAGGCAAGTTTTCATTTTTAACCTGTGTAAAAGTCGATATTGTACCAAATTCTTATCTCTATAATTTTTATGTTCTATACTTTTAAGATAAATGGTATGTGTTGTTGATTTAGCACCCTGAAACTATCTATAGGAGATAATTCACATTAGATAGTGATTAGGGGGTTGGATGACATTCCTTTTTTATAGTTTTGGAAAAAAAACTAAATGGACTTGTTGGTAAATGCAGTACGTAATTAGCGCATTAGGCTTTTATCATCAAGACCTCTTATGGGGAAGAAAAATGGTTTGTGACTGATAGTTACCTAGGTTATTACTAGGGCTAAGAAGTGAAATTGATTAGTGGAGTTGTTGTCTACAGAGGAGTTCAAGCTGTACACTTGAATATGCATTGAAAGAAGCTTTTTGAATGGTAATGTGATCTGAATCGAAGGTAGTAGGATCTTGCATCTCTTGAAATGGCTTAGATATTTGGTTAGGATTATAGACAATTTTACTTGTAGCTTTGCAAATCGTATCTTTTTGCTTAGGGACTCATAATTAGTTAAGCTAATGGCTAACTAGAACCTAGATGTCTTAGTATGGAGAAAGCAAAGGAGGGTTTGCCTGGCTTAACCTCAGTGATACTGCTACCCCATTTCTCAAATAATTACTAAACAACCATCCTTTCTCTTACATCACGTACGTAGTTGACACGGAGGGAATGCTTGGCTCCTTTTGAGAAAAAGGGAATGCAAGGGGTGTATAGGATATTTATATTTAGCAGTGGTAAGTTGATGATCAGGTGATAGTTCTAAATATTCAGGGTAGCCATTCATGATTCTTGTTTTGCAGGTGCATGTATCATGTAGTGCATTTTTTTATATTTTGTTGCATTAATCTCTAATTATCACCAAAAGGAGGTTGTTTTCATGAAGCAATGTTTGGTAGTTGCAATTGTAGAGAACCTGAGTACTATACCAAGAACCAAATGACATCTACTAATTTCAATCTACAGCTGACATGAATATCTCATGATCTTTTTTCTCAAATTTATCTTATTGCAGGTTGTTGCCTCCTTTGCTATATCCGTTGGTAGAGAAGGCAGTAAGTTTACTTGAGAAATGGATGAACAACAGAGTAAGACTGCAGTGAAAGTAAAGATTGGAATTGTTTCTTGCAATTCTCATGCCAGACAAAGGAGAAGATTGGACTGGCTGCTGTGGGAAGAAAGAAGGAAATATAACAGGTTATAAACCTATTACTCTGTGTGGAGGGTCAGTATGTTGTGAAATAAAACAGCAAAACATGGGAAGGACTATTGCTGTTTGCTAAAGGCCTTGCAATTATAGAAATTAGAGACAAACATGCTGCTTGATTGGTCTCCAGCAAACATGTTACTTGATTGGTCTCTGGCAAATAAGTTGGTCATCTGGTAAAAGGGAAAAACAATGTTGTACCTGGGGGAGAAGCATTTTGCTTGATTGGTCTCTACTCCAGTAAGTTCAGTCCTGGCAGACAGCAGTTGTCGGTGTGTGTTTTCATTGGTTTATTTCTTCTGGAGTAGAGGTTTGGGGGGGCGGGAGGGGGTGTGTGTGCGTGCCTGGGAGTCAAAAATGAAACTTTGCACAGTAGATTTAAACTTCTTTTATGATGACCTACCTGTTTACAAGCTGTTTTGGGTCATTTTGAACTGTGTTTTCTTCCTCGAACCTGTTTGACATTTTGGAACAGGTTACCTACATCTTTTTCTTTTGGAGAAGAGTGGTATCAGATACTACTGGTCTCTCAAAGTATATGTACCAACTAACTGAATGTCAAGTACACTATCGCTAGAGGTTATCCATGTATAGCTACAAAAATCTGCAGTGTCTATGTCATATCAGTACCCTCGGAAATAGCTAGAAAAATGACAAGTGCAAAAGCAGTGTCTTATTCTATAAGCTTGCATCACATACTGTTGTCAGGCAATCTATATTTTTTTTTGCGTTGCACATCCAAGTGTACTAAACCAAAGATTTTAGCTTCTTTTGTATCTTAACTGTTGTCAGTATCAACCTAGCGCCTCAATGGATTGGCCTTGCCCAGCAGGTGTCACTGTACCAGCAGGTACTAATGCTCCTTCAATCTCTGTCCTGGTATGACATTAAATCCATGGATAACGGGACAATCTGATTCATATGCTCTCTCCGATCATTGTCATTGCCCAAAGGACCAATCCAATAATAAATTAGTGATATAATCAATGAAGCAGTGGTTTTGGCTATTTTAGGTGTGACTTCATAAAAGCACACCCTCTCTCTCTAACCAGATTGTTCAGATGATAGCACAATATGAAACTTTAAAGCATTTTCTATGCATACCCTTCATAGTTCATATCACTTTGTATAGAACTGCATCTCTTGCACATGGGAAAATACTAGTACAGTTGGGAATAGATTCAAATCATTGCCTAATAGGACTAACATAAAGGACAATGTAACATAAAATGGTCAATATGTTCATATGCATTAAACAGCATTTGTCTGCTCCCTGCCTGCCCCTTTTTATCAGGTTTCTTTTGGTCAAAATTTTAGTGGGCTGGATTATTACAACTGTGGTTCAGAATTTCACAAAACTGACTTGAAATTTCTGGTTAGCTGGCTTCAATAGTTTTTTCAGAAATTTCAGTATCAAACATATATAGAATCCAAGTGACATAGCATCTCAAGGGCAAGTTAGTTGCCCTTCATATATGTTGCGTCATCAGGCATGAAGTTGATGAAAAAAAAAAGTGCCTTTACGGCAAAGAGCCTCTTTAAATGAAAAGGTGGTTCCAACTTCCAATATGTATTACACTTTTTCTTTTTGAGTAATTTGCCCAGCGCAATGAATTTGATAGGTTACAGATTTCTGAGAATAGTAGCACAATTTTGATGCGAGGATGTGTAGATTGCTTCTAACAATACAAGCATTTCAAGGAATTCAGATCCAGTGCAATATTTGACCGTGTAGAATGAGATCTGAGTCGTCCTTTTAAATCTGGCACGAATTTCAAAATGAACCCCATATAATTCAAATCAAGGTTCTAAATAGCGATTATAGCGGCATAGCGGGGAGACAAAAAAAAAAGCTATCGCGAATAGCGTAGCAATAGCGAAAGCTATCCTACATAGTGTTTTTCTATTTTCAAAATTTTATTTTATATTTCTACTAATAATAAACATATCTAAAGTCTCATAAGTAACAAAAATAACTAGGTTTTGTTTTAGTTTCTTGAGAGTCCAACGCACAGCCCATGATACAAATAATTTAATTGATATAGGCCGAAGCACATTGTTCAAGTTTATTGATAATATAGATCCATCTAATTAAATTTCGTTTTGGACCTTAAAGCCCACTTAAATTGCAAAATAAATAAATAATAATAAGCCCATGTAGCATAGCGGATCGCTATTCCGCTACGCGCTATAGCGGACCGCTATTACCGCTATAGCGGCCGTAGCTCGATTAGCGAAGTTTTACCCCGTAGCTTAGCTTTTTAGGTCAAAAACCGCTATAGCTGCGCTATAGCTAGTTATTTAGAACCCTGATTCAAATAGACACCTAATTAACTTTTGACTTGACTGAAAGTATCCTACGTTACTCTTTTTTGTCTCAAGAGCCACTCAAGCTTGCTTACTGGATTCTGTAACCAAATCGCCTCAAGATCTCTGGTGAATAAATTACGACAGGTGGTATATAACAGAAGCATTGTTAATCTATAGTGAGTGCATGCGAAAGAATGCACAGGGCACATGGTGAACCCATGCCTCGTCTGAGCAGTTCTCTCTCGGAAAAAATGGCTACTACAGCATTCATTGTGTCCTTCGACAATCCTAGTCTTCTGAACTGCATACGGCATAGAGGGTAAAGACTTTAATCCTTGTCTTCTGAACTGCATACGGCATAGAGGGTAAAGACTTTAATGAAGCAGTTTTGGCTTCATAAAGTGCACAGACTATAGAATCAAAACGACACTATGAAGTCAAAACTGCTCTGTAAATTTTGAACAGTAAAATAAGAGCATCTTCGTTTATGTATTATAAAAGATAACTTTTTTTATCACATCATATGTATTAGTAATTATTTTTTAATTACCTTTGAACCATTTTTATATTCGCAATTCATTTTAATTTCAATTTCTGAGATTCATTAATATTTTAATATATTTTTTATATCTTTGTAATTCATGTTGCTAGCAATTGTAACTTTTTTATGTGACAATCTCAGCAGAATTGTAATTAAGCAATATAGCAAAATTAGTACTATTCTATTTTTAGCAATTAATTGCACTTAGGATGAAGATTCTCTGAAAAAAGAATTTTTGTGACAATTTTAAGACATTAAAATAATGAGAACAGCTTGGGTTCGATGTCCATCGGACTCAAATTTGGGTCCGATGAGTTTAGGGACCGTCCAATCCACTTTAAGATTTGTGTGCATGAATTTTAAAGCAGACGTGAAAATTGCGGGCGCGAATCTTGAAGCAGATCGGACGGTCATCGAACCCATCGAACTCACTTTGAGTCCGATGGTCATCGGACCCAAATTGGTTCCTAAAATAACAGGGTTGATTGTCGTGGAAATTTTTTGTTTACCCAAAAAATTAAGGTTTAACTTCCAAAGTAAAGCAAATATAAATTTCCAAAGAAAAGAAAGAAAATGAAAAAAAAAAACATTTGCATATAGCGTGCTATTTAGAACACTGATCCTAAGTGATGGGTAAAGTTCGAGATGAAAATATTAGCAACGAGCAAATCATTTTTCTTCATACAGAGGTATGTAAATATTTATCGCATAAGAATTATAGGAGATCTTAAAAATGTTAAGCATAGACCTATAGATATATATAACAAGAGGAGAGTTCAAATGCCTTCATTTTTTGTGCCTCCACCATGCCTCCATTTTTAAAAACTTTAATAACTCAAAATTTAAAACTTAAAAGTCAAAATAAAACCGTTGGATATGATCTACATCATTTTATCTATGCACGTGTAGAAAATTATGACATTTCAATTTTGTTTTGGTTGTCATCAAGAGCTTGTAAAAAAGTACTAATGTGGATAATTTCTAGCCGTTGATTTTTCAACTTATTGATTCACATAAAAACAAAATCGAAATGTGATAATTTTTTATGAGCACATAGATAAAATAATATAGATCATATCCAACGGTTTTATTTTGACTTTTAAGTTTTAAATTTTGAGTTATTAAAGTTTTAAAAATGGAGACATGGTGGAAGCATGAAAAATGGAGGCATTTGAACCCTCCTCATATAACAATTAAACTCGTGTAACGGTGAATCATGTATGAATAAATTTAACCATATATTAATATATACAAAATGTTGCAGCTTTTTATATTTAAAATAGTAAGATCCAAACTGCCATTTTTATGAGAGAAATGAAGTGTCCTCGTAAAAATTTCTAATTTTTAAAATTCATTTTAGTCGAATGAAATTTAAAGCTTCCAAAATAAATTTATCACAATTAATTTGATTCGTCCATTGGAATTACTAACTTTGCACATAGATTTTATAAAATAAAGATAACAAAATTACTAGCTTTGTACTTTGATGGAAAATTAATAACCTTGTTATGGTACTGAATAAACTCACCCTGTCATTCATTGTTAGTGGTAAAATGTGCTTCTCATGCCACCAATGTCGTATAAAGGCATCACTTAATTAGTCTATATGCAGGTCAAAGTTCAAACTCCCAACAAACTTGTATTTCTGATTTTTCTTGTTACTTCCGTTTTGTAATGGTTGTCTTTCATATTTCATCTTCTTCAAGTTGTCTTTCATTTTCTTATAGTAGTATTTCATCTTATACTAGTTGTCTTTCATGTTATACTGGTTGTATTTCATCTTCTTCTAATTGTATTTCATCTTCTTCTGGTTGTCTTTCATGTTCCACTGGTTGTCTTTCATCTACTATTGGTTGTATTTCATCTTCTTTTGGTTGTATTTCATGTTCTTCTAGTTGTCTTTCATGTTATGCTAGTTATCTTTCATCTACTACTGGTTGTATTTCATCTTCTTCCAATTGTATTTCTTCTTCTTCAAGTAGTTTTTCATGTTCTACTAGTTGTCTTTCATGTTCTACAAGCTGTCTTTCATCTTGTACTGGTTGTCTTTCATGTTCTACTGGATGTCTTTCATCTACTACTTCTTATATTTCATCTTCTTCTAGTTGTCTTTTATCTGGTTTGATGGGTGTAATTGTGATCAGGCTAATAAAATTTATAAACCAGTTTGCTATCGAGTCAGATTACAAGTGCATAATCCTATCGAGTAGTATAAATGAGTGTCAATCTGCAGGGAATAAGATTTAAGGTCTTGAGCGATTAAATCAAAATCTTTCGAAAGGCTAGACAAATCTGAAATCAAAGAGTTGTTTTTTATCAATGTATTTGGCGAATATTAAAAGTAGGTAAAATAAAGATAGAGATGTGAATTCCTAGGATTTTGGCGCATCGTTGTTACTTCAATCCGCTTTGATTCTTACCTTATTTGATGTTAGTTTTCAGTTGTTGTATGAGAGTTTCTAATCCAATTTAGTGATTACCGCTTTCGCCTAGCAACCACCCTACCAATCAAGAGATCCCATTAAGGCTTGTCTTGATTGGTGCAAGGAGATCTGTGACTAGCCCAAAAGAATTCAGACTTCACTTATTGGGTACGTCGCCATACTATCTTGGTTATATTGGGTGTCCCCATGGTAAGACACGACAATGCGACATTCATTTACGAATATCGAGACTCCCATGTGTACTCTTGTTGATCCAACTAGTAGTATCTCCGGTTAAGGTCTCCACCACTAATCTAGTATTTTAATCTCCCTTATTCCAATTCGATTAGCCCAATGATGATTTACTTCCATGTGTGGCCATCACATGACGGTCTAGACTAATAAACAAAATTAAGTAAGATAGAACATAAAGCGCAACAACAATCGAACAATAAAAGACTAAACAAGGATCAAATAAAAGTATATATCAAAGCATCATAAGTAACAAGGTTTACTGCCAACCCTAAGAATCTAAACTTAGCCACTGAATGACATGTTTACAAAGAGATAAGAGAAAGATACAACCATACACAAAGTACCCTCATACTTAATCTCTACACACTCATATCTTCTCACTTAAGAAAATATAAAACCAAAAGATACAAAGATAATGATTACAGTCCAGAAGGCTTATATAGGAGTGAAGGGGCGCCTAGAGATGAGTGGAGTCCAAGTTATCTGATCTGGATACAGCTGTCAAAGAATTCACCAAAGGGCACCTCGATACAGTCCGTATTGGCTAATACGGACTGTACTCCTACTGTGTCAGTTAATGCGTATTTGGCCTTCTTTGGTCTGTACTGGGGCTCTAATCCGTATTAGCTAATACGGTATGTATCAGAGCCTTAGTCAATGAGCCGCGCTTTTCCAATCGACCTTCCAAATGATGTAAAATAGCCCCAAAACATGGTTCCTGCACTAAAACATAAAATAGGAAACAGTAACCTTTTTAACATAATAATTAAACATAAAAATGAGAAAATAAGGCAAAACCTAAGCCAAAACCTTACGTAATTCACTACCAAAATGAGCTTGATCACGGTTTTCTTTCATCTACTACTGGTTGTATTTCATCTTTTTTTGATAGTATTTCATCTTCTTCTAGTAGTAGTTCAACTTGTACAGGATGTCTTTCATGTTCTACTGGTTGTCTTTCATGTTCTCTGGTTGTCTTTCATCTACTACTCATTGTATTTCATCTTCTTTTAGTTGTATTTCATCTTCTTGTAGTTGTCATTCATCTTGTACAATTTATCTTTCATGTTTAATTGGTTGTCTTTCATCTTCTTCTAGTTGTCTTTCATGTTCTACTGGTTGTCTTTCACGTTCTACTAGTTGTCTTTCATCTTGTACTTGTTGTTGTAAGCAATCTTCTGTGTTGTTTGACTAATTTGCAAAACAAGCCATTGAATTTTACAGTTTCTCTGTTTAAGAATATGTGCAGATTTGAGAATTACGGCCAAAGGTCAACGAAAGTCAACAGTCCATATCATGATAAGTAGGCATAACAAGGCGCGTCCGAATGTCAAAGAAAGTCAAAGTATTTATCATGACAAGTCGGAATGTGACCAGCTGCACAAGATAATCTGCTACATGATCTCCTAGAGCTACAATGAATGATTCAATGCATAGGACCTGATTGAAGATTCACATAAGCCATTTGGAATGTCGAATATTGATGGGATACTGAATCGTGAAGAATATGAAGGATCATATGAAGATTAAGATCATGAAGATTATGAAGAGCATATTTTACCATCTGTGTTGTAATTTTTATTTATGTCCAAATGTATAGTAAAGTCGATCTGATGTTGAGATCACCCGAGTCTAGCTGTTGCTTGGCTGGATATCAAATTCAAAATTCAAATAACCGGGTATGATCATTACTGGAAACTTAGGCACAAGAAAAATAAGCTAAACCATTATGTTGTAGATCTTGTGATTTGTAAAGAGTTGTTGGCTCTCCTTTGAATTTCACTATAAATAGTGGGCTATGTCTCCTATCTCATGGACGAGAGAATACCTCAAAAATCTTACACATTAGACTCTTTTTGAGAGGTTTAGCCTAGTCTATTTTGTTACTTGTGCTCAAACTTCAATTATCTCTCTAGCAACCTCAAATATACTTCACCTAACTTGATTAGAGTGAACTTAGAGTCTGCGAGCTCGTCTCATACCGGAGCCTAGTAGCTTACCTCATACCGGAGCCTGTATGCTCACCTTTCTTTATTTTGAACTATTGTGCTCAAACTGTCATGTGTGTGGACAACATGAGTGCTGTCTCGTACCAGTTACAACTTGTATTCCTTTCTTAATTAGGTAATAGAAAGGCGCGTCTCTTAAGGTTGCGTTGCCCCAGAGACGTAGGTCCTTCAGTGACTGAACTTCATTAACAACTCATGTGTCACTTTCTCTAACTCTATTTATTTACTTACTCCACTTTAATATTCATTAGTTGGTTAATTTACAAGTTCTTAATTCGGCCAAGAGGCTTACAGTAGATAGGTTAGTTAAATTAGTTAAACACAGGAATGACTTTGAAACTTGTCTATCCAATCGATAGTTACAAGTTGTAGGGGTTAAATTTTAAATAGATCTATTCAGCCCCCCCCCCCCCCCCCCCCCCCCCCCCGCCCCCACTAGGTGATGTTAGGGACAACAGTCCTGGTTGTCTTTCATGTTCTACTGGTTGTTTTCATGTTCTACTGGTTGTATTTCATTTTGTACTGGTTGTCTTTGATGTTCAGTTGTCTATACTAGTTATCTTTCATGTTGTATGGGTTGACTTTCATGTTCTACTGGTTGTCTTTCATCTTGCATTGGTTGTATTTCATGTTCTACAGTTGTCTTTCATCTTGTACTAGTTGTCTTTCATCTTGTACGGGTGTTGTCCCTAACGACACCTAGAAGGGGTGAATATGAGGCCTTTTAAAATTTTAACCCTAAATAGTTTGATATTCAACTATAAGAATAAATCTCGTGTGTACGTAAGTTGTTCTTGACAGTAACAAGAAACTTAAAAATAAACAAGTGCACGTAAAGTAAATAGAAGAGTTAAGAGACACTTGACACGAGATATGTTTACAGAGTTTGGCACTAACGCCTATGTATCCGGGGCTTCGCGACCTTCGAGATGGCGCACATTTCTTTACCTAGTGAGAAAGGAGTACAAAGTAGAACCGGTGAGCCCTTATAAACTCCGAGAAGTCACACGGCCCAAAAGCACTAAAGGCTCTCATACAAGAAGCGAGCACTCTAGTGTTTGAATAAACAAGAGATCTCTCACAAATCACTCTAGTTTTAATCAAATTTGAGGTTTAGTGGAGTAGATTCGAGTTTATTTAAATGAGTATTGACGTTTCAAGAACAAGCAACCATGGTGGCTCTTTTTCAGCAAAATAAGAAGTGTTTGGCAGCTAGGAGCTCTTTGGAAAACTTAATATTTGTTTCTATTTATAGGGAGAGAAACAAATCTAGGTTTATAAATGTTAACATAACTGATGTCGGTCTTCCACGTCCCATAGCAGCCCACTACTGCATAATGTGAATAAAGTTACAACATGAAAGTTGTATATCTCGGTTTCCTAGTGTTTTAAAGTTTTGATTCACTCAAATCGGAGTTTGTATGATTAAACTGCAGCCAAAATACGAACAGGGTGTAAGGTAATTGATTTATTCCATTATAACATTTAATCCACTGTTACAACAGAACAATTCATTTTCGATATCCACATTTCTGCAAAAACTTCCAGAGGCAACCGTTGTGACAGCCGTGACAACGCCTATCAACTGTTACAATGCCAAACAACTGTTACAACGCTTATCAAGCTTTGTGGAATTTTAGTAATCTTCAGCAATCTTCAAACTGGCGTATCTCAGTGCTCAAGTATCCAATTTCAGCATATGACCACTTTTCGGAAAGCTTGTGATGACTAGATACTGATTTTGAAGTCTTAGCCTTCATTAGAATAATGGTGTAGTCAATTACCTCAAAGACAAAGGGAAGAGTCTCAACAGTCATGTTGCTATTCTAAATCTTATGAACCTGCAAATATCTCAACTCAAGGAAATTATTAAATTCAATAAATATGTGTTTTGCAGATCTAGTCAAACAGACTAAGTAGATGATTGCATAGTCCAACAGCGAGTTGACTTTCATGTTCTATTGGTTGTCTTTCATCTTGCATTGGTTATATTTCATGTTCTACAAGTTGTCTTTCAAGTTATAATGGTTGTCTTCCATGTTCCACTGTTTGTCTTTATCTTTTTCAAGTTGTCTTTCATGTTCTATTTGTCTTTCATGTTCTTCTAATTGTCTTTCATATTCTTCTGATTGTCTTTCATCTTCTTGTAGTTGTATTTCATCTTGTACTAGTTATCTTTCATTTTATGTTGGTTGTCTTGCATCTACTTGTGAAAGTACAAGATGAAAGACAACTAGTAAAATATGAAAGAAAACCAGTACATTATGAAATACAACTAGAAAAAGATGAAATACAACAAAAAGAAGATAAAATACAACTAGTAGTATTTTACAGACAACAAGTAGAACATTAAGGACAACTAGTAGAACATGAAAGACAACTAGTAGAACATGAAAGACAACCAGTAGAACATGAAAGACAACTAGGAGAAGATAAAAGACAAAAAAACAGAATATGAAAGACAACCAGTACAAGGTGAAAGGCAACCAGTAGTAGAAGATAGACTACCAGTAGAATATGAAAGACAACCAGTACAAGATGAAAGAAAGCTAGTAGAACATGAAAGACAACCAGTAGAACATGGAAACAACTAGAAGAATATGAAAGACAACTAGTAGAACATGAAAGTCAACTAGTAGAACATGAAAGTCAACTAGTAGAATATGAAAGACAACTTGAACAAAATGAAAGACAACCATGAAATACAAACAATAGAAGATCAAATACACCAAATACAAGATGAAAGACAACTAGAACATGAAAGATAACCAGTAATACATGAAAAACAACTATAAGAAAATTAAATACATCCATTATAACATGATAGACAACCATCACAAGATGAACTTGTAGAACATGAAAGACAACTGGTAATACATGAAAACCACCTAGAAGAAGATGAAAGACGGCCAGAGAACATGAAAGAGAATAAGTACAAGATAAAAGACAACAACTTAACGTGAAATACAATCAGTAGAACATGAAAGACAACTATAAGAAGATGAAGACAACCAGTAGAATATGAAAGACAACCAGTAAATGATGAAAGATAACTAGAAGAACATGAAATACAACTAGAAGAAGATCAAGTACAACCAAGAGTAGACTAAAGACAACAAGTACAATATGAAAGACAATCAGAAGTATATGAAAGACAACCTACAGAACTTGTTAGACAACCAGCTCAAGATGAAATACACCTACAAGAAGATAAATAACAACTAGAAGAAGATGAAACACAATAGAAGAATATGAAACACAACAAGTGGAACATAAAAGACAACCAGTAGAACATGAAAGACAACTAGAAAAAATGAAACACAACCAATAGTATATGAAAGACAACTAGTAGAACATGAAATACAACCAACACAAGATGAAAGTAAACCAGTAGAACATGAAAAACACTAGAAGAAGATGAAGTAAAACCAGTAAAATATGAAAGACAACTAGAAGAAGATGAAATACAACTAGAAGAAGATGAAATATAGCCAGTAGAAAATTAAAGACAACACGTAGAACATGAAAGACAACCAATAGAACTTGAAAAATAACCAGTACAAGAAGAAAGACAACTAGTAGAACATAAAAAACTAGTAGAACATGAAAGACAACTACAAAAAGATGAAAGACAACAAGTGGAACATAAAAGACAACCTATACAAGATGCAATACAACTAGAAGAAGATGAAAAACTACTAGAAGAAGAAGATGTAATACAACCAAAAGAAGATGAAATAATTAAGAAGTAGATAAAATAAAACCAGTATAACATGAAGGACAACTAGAAGATGATGGACAACTAGTAGAACATGAAAGATAACCAGTACAAGATGAAAGACAACTACAAAAAAGAAGAAAGACACCTAGAAGAAGATTTAATACAACCAAAAGAAGATGAAATATATTCAGTAGTAGATGAAGAACAAAATTTAGAACATGAAGGACAACTAGAAAATAAAAAGATAACCAGTAGAACATGAAAAACAACAAGTACAAGATAAAAGACAACTGGAAGAAAAGATGAAAGACAACCTGTAGAACATGATAGACAACCAATAGAACATGAAAGACATAGTACAAGATGAATGCCAACTAGTAGATCATGAAAGACAACCAGTACATGATGAAAGACAACTAGAAGAAGATGAAAGACAACCAGCAGAACATGTTTGACACCTACAAGAAGGTGAAAGACAACTAGAAGAAGTTGAAACACGAATAGAAGAGTATAAAACACAACCAGTGGAACATAAAAGACAAGCAGTAGAACATGAAAGACAACTAGAAGAAAATGAAAGACAACCAAAAGTAGATGAAATGCAACTAGTAGAACATACAACCGACACAAGATGAAAGACCACTAGTAGAACATGATTGACAACTAGTAAAACATGAAAAACAACTAGAAGAAGATGAAATAAAACCAATAGAACATGAAAGACAACCAACACAAGATGAAAGACAACTTGTAGAAATTGAATGATAACTGGAAGAACATGAAAAACAACTAGAGAGATGAAGAAGAACCAGTACATGATGAAAGGAAAATAATAGAACATGAAAGACAGCTAGTAGAACATGAAAAACAACTAGAAGAAGATGAAATACAACTATAATAAGTTGAAATACAACAGTAGAAGATCAAAGACAACACATAGAACATGAAAGACAACCAACAGAACATGAAAGATAACCAGTTCAAGATGAAATACAACTAGTCCAAGATGAAAGACAACTAGTTGAACATGAAAGACAACAAGTGGAAGATGAAAGACAATGTACAAGATGAAATACAACTAGAAGAAGATGAAAAACAACTAGAAGAAGATGTTATACAACCAAAAGAACAAGAAATACATTAAGAAGTAGATAAAATACCACCAGTATAACATGAAGGACAACTAGAAGATGATAAAAGACAACTAGTAGAACATGAAAGATAACCAGTACAAGATGAATGACAACAATAAAAAGAAGAAAGACACCTAGAAGAAGATTTAATACAACCAAAAGAAGATGAAATACATTCTGTAGTAGATGAAGAACAACCTGCAGAACATGAAGGACAACTAGAAGATGAAAAGACAACCAGTAGAACATGAAAAACAACAAGTACAAGATGAAAGACAACTGGAGAAAGATGAAATACAACTAGAATAAGAGGAAATATAACAAGTAGTAGATGAAAGACAACCTATAGAACATGATAGACAACCAATAGAAGATGAAAGACAAGCATGACAAGATGAAAAATAACTAGTAGAACTTGAAAGACAACCAGTACAAGATGAAATAAAACCAGTAGATCATGAAAGACCACTAGTAGATCATGAAAGACAACTAGAACAATATGAAAGAGAACTGGTAGAAATGAAAGACAACCAGTAGAACATAAAAGACAACCAGTACAAGATTAAAGACAAGTAGTAGCACTTGAAAGACAACCAGTACATGATGAAAAAAACTAGAAGAAGACGAAAAACAACCACAAGTAGATAAAAAACTACCAACAAAACATGAAAGACATCAGTACAAGATGAAATACAGCTACAAGAAGATGAAAGACAATTAGTAGATCATGAAAGACAACTAGAAAAATATGAAAGAAAACCGGTAGAACATAAAAGACAACAAGTAGAACATGAAAGACAACCAGTGGAAACGAAAGACAACCAGTAGTAGATGAAAGACAACTAGTAGAACATGAAATATAACCAACACAAGATGAAAGACAACTAGTAGAACATAAAAAACAACTAAAAGATGATGAAATAAAACCAGTAAAACATGAAAGACAACCGGTACATATGAAAGACAACTAGAAGAAGATGAAATACTACTAGAAGAAGATTAAATACAACATGTAGAACATTAAAGACTACTAATAGAACATGAAAGACAACCAATACAAGACGAAAGACAACCAGTAGAACACGAAAAATAACTAGTAGAACATGAAAGACAACTACAAGAAGATGAAAGACAACATGTACAAGATTAAATACAACTAGAAGAAGATGAAAAACAACTAGAAGAAGATGTAATACAACCAAAAGAAGATGAAAGACAACCTGTAGATCACGATAGACAACCAGTAGACCATGAAAGACACTGTAAAAGATGAAAGACAACTAGTAGAACACGAAAGACAACCAGTACATGATGAAAGACAAATAGAAGAAGATGAAAGACAACCAGAAGTAGATGAAAGACAACCTGCAGAACATGTTAGACAACCAGCACAAGATGAAATACACCTACAAGAAGGTGAAAGCAACTAGAAGAAAGTGAAAGACAACGAGAATAAAATGAAAGACAACCAATAGTAGATGAATGTCAACTAGTAGAACATGAAACACAACCAGCACAAGATGAAAGATAACTAGTAGAATATGATTGACAACTAGTAGAACATGAAAAACAACTAGAAGGAGATGAAATAAAACCAATATAACATGAAAGACAACCAACACAAGATGAAAGACAACTTGTTGAAATTGAATGACAACTGGTAGAACATGAAATACAACTATAAGATATGAAGAACAACCAGTACATGATGAAAGGAAACTAATAGAACATGAAAGACAACCAGTAGAACATGAAAAATAACTAGAAGAAGATGAAAGAAAACCAATAAAAAATGAAAGACAATCGGTATCAGATGAAAGACAACTAGAAGAAGATGAAATACAACTAGAATAATATGAAATACAACCAGTAGAAGATTAAAGACAACACATTGAATATGAAAAACAAACAATAGAACATGAAAGACAACCAGTACAAGATGAAAGACAACTAGTAGAACATGAAAGACAACAACAAGAAGATGAAAAACAACACGTGGAAGATGAAAGACAACTTGTACAAGATGAAATACAACTAGAAGAAGAAGAAAAACAACTAGAAGAAGATGTAATACAACCAAAAGAAGATGAAATACATTTAGAAGTAGATAAAATACAACCAGTATAACATGAAGGACAACTAGAAAATGATGAAAGACAACTAGTAGAACATGAAAGATAACCAGTACAATATGAAAGACAACAATAAAAAGAAGAAAACACCTAGAGGAAGATTTAATACGACCAAAAGAACAACCGGTAGAACATGAAGGACAACTAGAAAATGAAAAAAGAACCAGTAGAACATGAAAAAAAACAAGTACAACATGAAAGACAACTGGAGAAAGATGAAATACAACTAGAAGAAGAGGAAATATAACAAGTAATAGATGAAAGACAACTTGTAGAACATTATAGACAACCAGTAGAACATTAAAGACAACCAGTACAAGATGAAAAACAACTAGTAAAACATAAAAGACAATCAGTACAAGATGAAAGACAACCAGTGGATCATGAAATAGTTGATCATGAAAGACAACTAGAAGAATATGAAAGAGAACCGGTAGAACATGAAAGACAACCTGTACAAGATTAAAGACATGTAGAAGAAGATGAAAAACAACTGCAAGTAGATAAAAAAACAACCAACAAAACATTAAAAACAACCAGTACAAGATGCAATACAACTACAAGAAAATGAAAGACAATTAGTAGATCATGAAAGCCAACTAGAAAAATATGAAAGAGAACAGGTAGAACATGAAAGACAATTAGTAGAACATGAAAAACAACCAGTGGAACATAAAAGATAACCAGTAGAACATGAAAGACAACTAGAAAAAATGAAAGATAACAATTAGTAGATGAAAGACAACTAGTAGAACATGAAATACAACCAACACAACATGAAAGACAACTAGTAGAACTTGAAAGACAACCAGTAGAACATGAAAAACAACTAGAATAATATGAAATAAAACAGTAAAACATGAAAGACAACCGGTACCATATGAAAGACAACTATAAGAAAATGAAATATTACTTGAAAAATATTAAATACAACCTGTAAAAGATTAAAGACAACAAGTAGAACATTAAAAACAACTAATAGAACATGAAAAAAAACCAATACAAGATGAAAGACAACTAGAAAAGAAGAAAGACACCTAGAAGAAGATTTAATACAACCAAAAGAAGATGAAATACATTTAGTAGTAGATGAAGAGCAACCTGTAGAATATGAAGGACAACTAGAAGACGAAAAAGCAACCAGTAGAACATGAAAAACAACAAGTACAAGATGAAAGACAACTGGAGAAAGATGAAATACAACTAGAATAAGAGGTAATATAACAAGTAGTAGATGAAAGACAACCTGCAGCACTTGTTAGACAACCAGCACAAGATGAAATACACCTATAAGAAGATTAAAAACAACTACAAGAAGATGAAACACAACCAGTGGAACATAAAAGACAACCAGTAGAACATGAGAGACAAGTAGAAGAAAATGAAAAAGAACCAATAGTAGATGAAAGACTAACAGTAGAACATGAAATACAACAAATAAAAGAAGAAAGACAACCAGCATAACATGAAAGACAACCAGTACAAGATGAAACACAACTACAAGAAGAAAAAAGACAACTAGAAGAAGTTGAAACACAACTGAAAAATCTCATTGAATGCTGGAAAAGAAAATGTGGTCTACAACATGAACAAGGTTCTGAAATATCCCTCTAACATTAATCTTGTTTACAGCTTGGAAACAGTAGATGAGTTCGAAGAAGAAGAATTTCGACTAGACGAACTAGAGGACATCAGAGGTGATGTGCATAGCAGAATTGGAGAACTTGTTTAACATGCAAGACAAAGAAAAAGAGAAAACTCAAACTCATCCACCTTTCAACACAAACTGATAGTCAAATATGGAGCCCTCAAGACACCAACAACAGGAACTATTCTCTTTCAGCCCTCACATCAATCAAGAATCTCCGCGAAGAACTTGACGCAATCTCTCAAATAATAGATGAGGTAGAAGCAAGGCTCAATGCAAAATTGGGATTCGATCCCGAACCACAGATGCCAAGCGATGAAGAAGATGAAGGACAAGACATAACCAACCTCGTCTCGAGAGAAGAAAGAATTATTCTTGTTACATCCAAAGACGGCAAGGTGATACAAAAGAAACTCACCATCGAATTTTACGAAAAAGGTGATGAAAACAAGACCACATACCATATCGAAGGGAATCGACTTGTGTGCGTTGTCAAGAGAGCATCTAGGGAGAAGTGAAACACAAGAAAGTCGAGCTAATGACTCTAAGCAAGCTCTTCTTGGGAGGCAACCCAAGGCCACTTTAATGTCACTTTAGTAATTATTTATTTTAAATTTAATTAGGACTTTAATTGGGAAACAACTCACATTCACCTTTTTCCTATGACCAAGTAAACATGCCGGAGGAAGGGCTCGGTGAAAAACATTGCGGAAGACGAGAAAATAGTCACTGGTACGCTCCGTATTGACCAATACGGACCAAACATAGTGAATATGGAGTTAACAGATAAATCGAGAAGAAAACAAGTAATGAATATGGTCTGTATTGCCAAATACGGTCTGTATCTAGGAGTTAACCTCGGAGACAGCTATCGGGAACAACATAACGGGTTGAATACGGTATGTATCTAGGAGTTAACCTCGGAGACAGTTATCAAGAACAGCATAACGGGTTGAATACGGTCTGTATTACCTAATACGGTCCGTACCCAAGCATAATTCGGGAGACGCGAACCCGTTAACGAAGAGACGTTAGAGATACGCGAATCAAGTTTTGTAACCATTCAAATTACGTTTTTTATTTCTAGACCACCCTCCCTCTCTCTTTCTTTCTTCTCTCCTTCTTTCTCTCTTTCTCCTCTTCTTTCTCTTTTTCCCTCTTGCACAACCCGAGCACCATCACCACCTAGAAGTCGTCGGCTGTCCAAGCACCACTGCACTGCCTTCTCCTCGCTGTTCCGTCCTCTCTCCTCTCCATTGAGGCTCTAATACGGACCGTATCCAGCCCACGAGCACCTCGTTTCCTCCATTTTTTCAGTTTTGTCTCTCTCCCTCTCAATTTTATTTTCGTACTCAATTTTTGTTTAATCTCAAATTTCTAGTCTTTAATTTTTAGTTAAAACCAAAAATCACAAAAATCACAAAAACAGTACCAGTTTACCAGTTTTACCAGTACCAGTACGAACCGTATTGCCCAATACGGTCCGTATTAAGTATACTAGAAAATCCAAAAAGATTCTAAGTTATTTCCAGCACACAATGAATACAGTCTGTATTGACCATTATGGTCCATACCCGGTTCTGTACTTAGCCACTTTCACCAGCACAGTCACTCCGTACCCAGTCTGTATTGACCAATACGGTCCCGTACCAGAGCACACACTAATGGCCCCAAAAACATGAGGCCTTCTCAGTGCTTTAACAGGAAAAGGAAAGAAGAGGAAGAAAGACTCTTCTTCCCAAAATCCGGTTCAAGAACTCTCCGATATTGACATGCCGGATCCGACTAAGCAAGCAATGTCGGCACCTCATCCACATGACCAACCACCTCACGATGAACAATAATATGGAAGAGGAGAGGAAGAGCAGCACATTCCCGATCCCGAGATCATCCGGTTCTCGAGGATATCTCACTCTAAAATCTTTGACAAATTGGAGTTGAGTAAGATAGTTAACCACAAGGCCATTCACATTGACACGCTCACCGAGCTTGGCCTTCTCAGTTAATTCAAAACACTCGCCAAGAGGGTGCACATCTGGGACTTCCTCAACAAGCTCATGGAGTCCCAGTCTATCAAGATCTCACCCGCGAGTTCATCGCCACCTTCTCTTCCGAGAATGTCTTAATCAAATTTCAATTGATGAATGAGAAAAGGGAGATGACAATGGAGGACTTATGTGACATCCTCTGTTTAAAAAATGAAGGATCTAGAGGCACCATGAAGAGCGGGAATTCTGGTCTATGATCACCAATGACTAGGATTGCGAGGACAGACGAGCCAGCCACATCATCCATCATGTGCTCCGCTACATGCAAGCGGCACTCGGCAACTCAGTCTTTGCTAGAGGAGAGTCTGTCACAGTCATTACCTTTCCCGAGCTCTCCATCCTCAAGTGCATGCTCTTTCCCACGCAAGACCACCCACACATTGGCCACTTTCTCTGTAATCATATCCACTTGCTTGGCCAAATTAGAAAAATGGAGGGCAAGTCTTGGTTGGTGTCAATTGCCAATTCTCGCCAACCAACTCAACATCAGGGTCAACCACCTCACCGAAGGCACCGGCATGACATTTCTGGATATTAAGTGCCTCACCACAATAAAAGTGATAAATGGAAAGCTCCCTTATCAGAGTCAAAATGATGATGAATTACGTAGGGTTTTGGCTTAGGTTTTGCATATTATCTCACACTTATGTTTAATTAATTAGAGAAAAAGGCTATTGTCACCCTTCTTTATGTTTATCGCAGGAAACATATTTTGGGACTATTTCACATCAAATGGAGAAAGAATTAGGTCAATCGGATAAGCGACGCTCATCGACTAAGTCTCTGTTACGGCCTGCACTGACTGATACGGACCTAACCGGATACGGACCAGGAGATAGCGCGATACGTATTAAACCCCTCAGCGACATGGTCTGCATACGGACCGTACCAGCCAGTACGGTTCGTAACCAAGGTGTCCTTTGGGGAATAACTGCTCCAACTGTATCCAGATCAGATTTCTTGGCCTCCACTCATCTCCAGACATCCCCTCACTCCTATATAAGCACTCTGGACAGAAGAAGAAAACATCTTTGTAATTTTGGTTAAATTTGATTAAGTGAGAAAGAGAGGAGTGTTGTAACCATGCCGTTCCGCGACTAAGTTATTTTCTTAGGGGCTAGACAGTAAACCTTGTTACTCATGATGCATATATATATATATATTCTGTTGATTATGATTTCTTGTTGTTGATTGAAATGCTTTTGTGATTTACTCTCCATTCACCTGATTTCGATGATCTAGTTTAATCCGTTAGGGTAGTGACAGTGTTTTAATGGTAAGAGAAACTATGATGGACGAGTCAGCCTCGTTGGGAGCCATTAGATTTATGTGAAGAAAACCTTAGCGGGGAAACCATAAATCGGAACAACAAAATGAGAACCAAGTTCTGTCATTTGCGTAACTCGCAGTGTCCTATGTAGTAATTTGTGTATTTTAGAGATCTGTCATTTGTGTAAATAACTCGCAGTGTCCTTTGTAGTATCTCGATGGAAGTCCCGTCATTTGCGTAAGTAACTCGCAGTGTCCTATGTAGTGTCTTCCATAAATAACAACAGAAAATGACCCGACAGAAGTAGAATATCAAAGAGGATTGAGTAGCAATGGTGTGCCAAAACCCTAAGAATTCTCATATCTATCTTTATTTTAATTACTTTTAATTATTACCAAATTTACATTGATCACAACTTCAACTCTCAAATTTTCAGATTTTGTCTAGCCTTTCGAAATATTGTGATTTGATCGCTCAAGACTCTAAACCAATATTCTCTGTGGATCGACCTCGATTATACTACTCGATAGGATTGTACGCTTGCGATCCGAACCGATAGCATTTCGGAGTTTATAAATTTTAAAAGATAACATTGCTCACTTTTGGGTGATCACTCCTGGGCCATAATTACAACATCGAAGGAAGAAAGATCTGGTTGCCTTGCAAGCCATTGAACTTCAACCGGGAATCAACATGGAAGGAGGCAGCACCCTCGACCGAGCTAGGGCAACTCAAGGTGATGATGAGGTTGATTTTGAGGCCTTAGAAGCAGAGGCAGAAGAAGAATAATGGGCCCTAGTCAAACAAGTCGCACGATACATGCAAGAAAGAGCGGTAGAAACTAAAAGGGCCAGAGAAGAAGCATTCAGTGCTGTGGTAGCATAATAAGAGGCGGGACCATCTGATGCCTTTTACAACTGGTACGACGACTTTCTCAAAGCCGTACAATGGATGAACAAGAGCCTTGAGGACTTCTCCATTGAATCCAAGGCTATTTACAACCAGTTGGACCAGCGTTGCGACCCGATGCGCTACACTGTCGGCGAGGTCCGACGAGGTATGAACAGTCTACGCGAGCTTGTAGACAACAACAAGTGGGAGGTGCAGCAGACCCGCTACATGGCACATCAATATTACCAGAATGCTCTTGGCACCGGCCTACCGTACCAGCCACCACCATACGAACTGTTCGATCCATCTTTCTATGAGGAGATCCGTTAGCCACCACCATCTCCACCACCTCAGGATTTAGGTGTAGTAAGTTGTATCTCTTTCTCGGTCTTTACTTTTATTTCTTAGTTTATTTTTCAAGCATTGAGGACAATGTTGAATTTTAACTTGGGGTCAAGGTAATTGACCATGTATCTTTAAATTTTTTGCATTTTTTTTTTCTTTTAGATGCTAGTAGTTTTACTCAATTTATGACTAGAATTCGAGGCTTCACTAAAAATTCTAGAATGATTAATTAAGCTTTTTAGCTAGTTTGTATTTTTATTTTTTTAATTTAGATGTAGGTAATCAAATAGGAATTGCTTGAATTAATTTAGACTAGGATTTAGACAATTGAGTATAGTACCAAAAATTATAAATTTTTAAAATAAGTAGTGACCTCAAAGTGAATGATTAATTGCTAACCATGAATGTTGATAAAATTGCTACCTTAGAAAATTATTATTAAATAATTTATTTTTGTAAAGTCTTCTAAGTTTAAGAGTGTTTTAGAATAACCATTTATTATAGATAGACCCCTAGCAAAACTATACAATAATTTCTTGTATGAATGAATCTTGGAATTGTGTGTAATCATGGTACTTGTGACACACAAATATTTATTTTTGCAATTTTTAAAATTTTCAGAGAAGTAAAAAAATACAAAAAAAATTAGAAAATCAAGAAAAAACAAAAAAAAACAAAAAAACAAAAAAAATAGAAAAATCAGAAAAAGAGAAAAAATATAGAATAAAATATGAAGGATAAAAAAAATGAGTGCGGGTGCCTACACAAGACTGGTTACCAATAGGCTCGATAAAACCTCCCAAATTTTAATTTTTGTACATAATTTATTTTTTCGAAAAATTGCCACATGTACCAACATACTTAGTTGTCATACTTTGCTCTAAACCAATTGGGAAGGAATATCAAAATTTATATCATTAGAATTCCTATTGAGTGGAAGGGATCAATTTATAATCGAAGGAGAAATTAATACTCTCGGATTTAAGGAATTTGTGAGATGAATTGTTTAAGAATAATTATTCTAAGAGATGCATAATTAGATCAATCATGAGATGAATAAATTGTTCAAGAGAGAGGTCATGAATATTTTTGAAAGCCATATCAATTATACTATGTCCGTCCGACGAGCACATATTGTTATTTATTGATTATTAGAATCAGTCAATTTCTTTGCGATTTTTGCTTCTCTCTCTCGCCTCGTTTTTTTTCCGTTTATCTTTTTCTTGGACTTTCGATCCAGAAAATTAGACTAAATAAACCTGAGACCTAGTACAGGAATAGGCAATTTGTAATTTCGAAAATAATTAAATAATGACCTGAACAAATGATGACTAAAACAAAATCAAAACCTATTTCTTTTAAAATCCAAATAGATAACCGTCACCCTGTGATAGTGGCTTACCTGTATATTTCTTGTTTCACCTTGTTACATAACAGTTCCTTCTTTCTATTTAATTTGATGGAATACTTGTTACTTTCACGTTTAACAATCTAGCGAAGCGAAGCGATGGGGATGGATATTGTGCATTTTAAATGCTGTTTAGGCAGCAAATTATAAGACTATAGATGCCAATTTTTATTTCTTTTCAGTAATCACTATATTTTTCTTGCATAAATTCATTTTTAGTAGCCAATTCCCGTAAAACTCTAGACGCCAACGAGACAGGTTGACTTACATTGACAATTGTTAATTTGCAACTGCGACCGTATCCAACTTGACCTCCTGATTCCTGAAATTTGTCAAACAACAATAATAGCTAGGTTTTGGTATTACGCGAAAATTAGGGATCACTCCGTTAAAAATTCCAAGTACATGGATTTCTTGTGACATGACTAGACCCCACAGATACTAATTACTATCCTCTGTCGGAAATATTGAGCATAGGTGAACAGCTTGTGATAGCACAGATCTGGTCTCAGAAGATCCAAAAAGTCGCCTGAAACCAAGAGAAAAGTTAAGGTGGGTCCGCTTTTTGGTGACAGCTGGCGACATCAAGGAATTAAATCAAAATAAAGAAATATTTCCCTTGATTAAAATAAGCATTAAAATTCCTTGGAATAAACGAGATGATTAATAAATAAATCAGCGATTGATCTTCAGTGACTTCTCTCTTTGACGAAATTCTTAGACGCATTCCATTCGTCGTCCCTGCCACCCTGTTTGCTCCAAACCCTCTTTTCTCTCTCTCTCTCTCCATTTTCGAGTTTTGACAAAACGAAAGGCGTGCACGCCGTATCTCCATCGAGACTCCTTCTTCCGTGTCCGATCGCACCATTGAACGGTATACCTTGGTTTTCTTCTACTTTCTTCCCTTCTCCTCTCGCACTCCCCCTTTTTGTCTCGACTTTTTTTAGGATTTTGCTTGTTTGTTTGCTATCCAATTGTTGTCGACAAAGAAGGTGATTTAATGTCTGATCGCATTCAATTAAGCCCTGCTTTTACTTTGTTGTGCTGTTTTGCGTAGATAAACCTGGATGATTGTATCCCGAGAATAGCGACATTTTGTTGGAATTAAATTTAATTCAAAGTACCAATTTTACTCTCGGTAACCCTTTGATTGTGATATCTTTACCAATTTAGAAATGGACATCGTAAATTGATGAATCAGTTCCAACATTGCTTGGTCCAGTGGTTTTAATGTAAACATTGGAGCTTGCATCCTGGCCCTGACCCAAAAAAGGTTGCCTGTGCTAGGTCTCTCTCCATTCCTTAACTGATGAGAACTATCCCCTTGTTGCAGGTGTTTGATTATATACTGAAGAGACCAAAGGAGGGAAAGGTGGGGGTAAAATGGGAACCAAACTGCGTCCCCCGACACCGCCAGTTCTAGGAGAATCACCACGCACAGAGGTGGGAGAGATTGACACACGCGCTCCTTTCAAATCTGTCAAAGCTGCCGTCAGCCTCTTTGGTGAGGTAGCTATATCATCCGACCGTTCATCGGCTGTCAAAAAGACCAAGGCTCCCCAGACTGAGGTTTCCCTTTTTTTTCCTTTTGGTTCTTCCTTTCCTTTTTATTTGTTCTTTCACTTCTTAAAATTATTTTTTGTTCATATGTTTTTGAGGAGATATTAGTTATTATTACCCTGCAATTAGGATGGAATTTTGCACTTGAGCTATGAATCACACTTGTAAATAAGAATATGGCTGTGGGGTTTTTTTTTTGCATGTTAATGGTACAAAAACAATTAATTTATTTCATATAATTCAAGGAACATAGATAATGTGCATGGGAGAATTATGTAACACTGCAAAATATCAAAGTTGATAATTTTTGCACAAGTATTCAAAGTATTGGATGATATTTTTTGGTGTGGAGTTAAGAATTTTTTTTAAAGCACTTAAGTAATTATTGCAGGGATATTAAGAAAACCCATAATAGTACAAAATAAGTGTAAAATAATTCAGTACGTCTAAAGTTTGTGAAAATTAGTTCGAGGATATTCGCTTAGTGTTGAATTAGTAAGACCTGAATAGAGTGTACCTTTATGGGCTTAAATTGTATAAAACATTACCCAGGCTATTATTATGCATCAGTAGTACGGTCTGTTTGCATGTGATCACGTACTGCTCCTGGCTTGAATGGTATATGATGCTGGGCTTGACTGGTGTGACATGAAGATTGGAATTGCTTTATTACTATATTTAGAGTAGAACTAAGGTGTTCTTAAGCTCACTAAGCCCCTTTGTGAGCTTAACTCAAAAACCTATCGGATTGACTTCAAACGACACATCCAAACCGTTGAAACCATTCTACTTCACAAGTGATGCATTTACCTGTCAAATTTATAATTTTTCGAACTAGTTTAGTTTAAAGTCAAGCGGTCAAAAAATGATGAAAAATGAACTCATTAAAATGAACTTATAAATCATCTTTTTTTTACCGCTTGACTTCATACTAAATTAGTTCAAAATTTTAAAAATTTGACATGTAAACGCATCACTCATGAAGTAGATCGGTTTCAACGGTTTGGATGCGTCGTTTGAAGTCAATCCGATAGGTTTTTGACTAAAGCTCACAAAGGGGCTTGGTGAGCTTAAGAACACCTTAGTTCTACTCCTATGTTTACTTTATGACTGCTGTCCCGTATAAAGGGATAAAAAGATAAACCAATTGGAGATTGATATTTTATTTATTCTATTGCTGTTAAATGTTAGCCAATTTCTAGATTTTTAGATTCTGCTGTGTTAATAAAATATTTGGTTTCTCTTCAAAAGATGTTGTTTGGTAGTTTAAAAATGATCATTTAATATTTGTATATTTTGACACAGCGAGTACTGGCAAAGGAAACCGAACTGCACCTGGCCCAGATGGAGCTCAAGAAGTACAAGGAGCAGCTCGAAAATGCAGAGACGACACGCACACAAGCTCTGGCCGAACTGGAAAAGGCCAAAATCACCGTTGACGAGTTAACCCAACGGCTAAACGAGATCAACAAATCCAAGGAGCTCGCCATCAAAGCCACCGAAGAAGCAAAATCTAAAACTGCTAATCTGGAGAGCTCTGGTACTATAACAGACAGCTCTCTTAAACAAGAATTAGAGAACGCGAGGGAGCAGTACGTGGCTGCACTTGCGGATCTTGATGCAGCAAAACAGGAACTGAGGAAGTTGAAGAAGGATTTTGAGACCTCACTTGAGGCCAAGCTCTCTGCTGTGCAACAGGAATCTGATGCAAAGCAACTGTCAGAGATGAATACAGAGAGGGCTGCACAGCTGTCACAGGAGATTGCAGCAGCACAGGAGTCACTCCTGCATGTGAAGGCTGCAACAGTGCAGGCCCAGCAGGAGGAAGTAAAGATCCGTGTGGAGAAAGACGCGGCCAGGCAAAAGTACCAAGAAACAATGGAGGAAACAAAAAAGAAATTAGAAGAACTGAAAAAAGATTCTGACCCAGCAGCCACTTGTGAGAGCCTTGAAGGGAAGCTGGTGGAGACGAATGCTGAGATGGAGGATGTGCAGAAGAAATTAGAGGGGGCTCGTGCTGCTGATCTGGCATCAATCACGGCTGTCAACAACGAGCTTGATGAAGCAAAGGAAATGCTGCGCAAAGTATCAGAGGAGGAGACCACTGTGAGAGGCCTTGTGGAGTCACTGAAGCTGGAGCTTGAGGCGGTGAAGAAAGAGCACGAGGACCTCAAGCGCCAGGATGCAGAAACCGAGGCTGTCATTGGAGATCTCCACCTCAAGCTGCAGAAGTGCAAGGCTGAGCTCGAGGCAGCTGCTGCTGCCGAGTCCAAGGTTACAGCTTCATCTGACGAGCTCTTGCATGCTCTAGAACAACTCTCTACTGAGTCTAAGACTGCATTACAGGTGCTTTTTCATTTCCTTTTCTTTGATTTTGCAACTATTGTCTTTGGCAATTCTTCTATGAGAAAGTTGGTTTCACACTGCCTTCCAAGGACTTAATTTACAATCCGGTGCTTTTAACTGGTATTGGTATAGGGAGTAAATTGAATTTGATGGAGATTTAAATTGATGTCTTATTTTATAGGAAAATTTAGGTGTAATTTACGGGGTGTAATGCACATTATAGGGCTACTAATGTAAAGGCAATAGTTTTTGGTGGCATAAATAAATTTGCAAGAAGAAAGAAACAAATATTTGATTTGTGCTTACCAGGATCATACTTATTCTTACAGGTAAAAAAAAAATTGCACCATGCAGAGATTGCAATATTTGATGTGATTCATTCTTAGTATCACTAAAAGCTACTTTGCTTTCCAGCCATTGCTGAACTTAAATAGGGCATTCTGAATAGCTGTTGTGTTTTTTAGTGAAATGTTGTCAACTGGTGCTCAATTAAGGACTGTTAGTAACCTGAATTGCAACACCACATACAGGAAGCGGAGGTAATGAAGAAAAGTGCTGAAGAACTGAAAGTGGAGGCAGAATCTGCGCGTGTTGCCTTGGCAGAGGCAGAGAAAAAGCTCGAGGAGGCTCTTAAAGATGCAGAGGAGGCAAAGGCTTGTGAAACCACTGCTCTCAACCGCATCAAGGAACTCTCTGAGCGTACCCATGCCGCTCGTGCCTCGACCTCTTCTGAGTCAGGAGGAACCCCTGCCAAGATCACCATCTCCAAGGAGGAGTTTGATTCGTTGAGTCGCAAGGTTGAGGAGGCTGAGAAGTTGAGCGAGATGAAGGTGGCTGCAGCGATGGCGCAGGTTGAAGCAGTACGGGCAAGTGAGAACGAGGCAATCAAACGCCTTGAGGCAGCTCGCAAGGAGATGGAAGATATTGAGACAGCAACAGAGGAGGCTTCGAAAAGAGCTGAGATGGCTGAGGCAGCCAAGAAGGCGGTGGAAGGAGAGCTCAAGAGATGGCGCGAGAAGGAACAGAAGCGCACTGCTGAGGCCGCGGCTCGCATCCTGGCTGAGTCACAGCAAGGTTCTCCACCGACCCCACCTCTGGTGCCAACACCACCCGGGCCAAGGCCTACAGTGGCTACAGAAAGCAGCCATCAACCCCATCATAAAAAGAAGTTCCAGGCAGCTATCACCAGCATTTTTTACAAACGGAAGGGGCATTCGAATACTGATGCTTCCTCCGCTTCTTACCTCCCCGGCGAGAGGCGTGCTTGATGCCCGGGTTTGATTTCAAACTGTGTATGGATGACTACTTGTCATTGGTTCATGTTTTGTAATATGGGTGGGTGTTTGTGTGTGTGTTTTGAACTTGACACCTGTTGTTTTTCGGTGCTATGGCTTGTGTATAATTAAATTAGTAGCCATTTGTTGAGCTGCTTCTCAATTGGGTTACGGCTTTCATTCCTTGTAGATATGTCCTAATTTGCGTAATCTTTGGTATGCTTTGTTTTTGCTCTTGCAATGGCTTCCTGTAACTTGTTAACCTGTTCATGTGTAATGATAACTAGTGTTCACTTTTCAGTCTCGTTTGCTGTTATTATTCTCTTCTATTCGTGAAACTGTCTCATTAACTTCATTATGATTTCTGTATTTAGGGAGTGGATGCAGCTGGACACTTGTGAAATTGAGTAGGAAGTGAGGTGATGATTACACGATTGAAACAGATGTGATTTTAGACAGGCCCCTAGATAATTGTCGTCTTTTTTTAGGCGCACATAGGCACCCAACTTCTAGTTTTGCTGATCTTATCGCCTTCAGATGTGGATCCCATATTTAAATAGTAACGTCATTTAATTAAAAACTACCAAACTAATACCAACTTTAACCAATAAATGCCGGCTCCATTGGTTAGAATGTTCGATGCAATTCTGATAACCAATAAAGACGAATGCATCTTCACCGCGAAACGCCCAATGTGAGAATTTTCCATTTTTGAGCTCGTGTGCACTTTTTCTAGGATTTCCTTCAGTTTTAAGTACACGTAAACAAAGACAATCAGGTGGGTGACAAAATTATTTTCCCTCCGTTTTTAGGTGGAATGTTTCATTTCCATATACCCAACACCAATATCATCTAATCACAGAAAAAGAAAGATATCAAAACACATGTTAATTCTAGCATCTCTGATATCTCTTTATTAAAACGTATTTTCATTACAATCTCAAAGATCATTTGTCTACATTTTGATAATAGTAAGTAAATGAGGAAGAAAAACAAAACAAATTTAAGAAAAACAGAAAAGAAAAGATGTTATCACTTTATTGGTATACAAGCCCTCATATAATCCCTTAAATTCTATTTTAGAGAACTTTAACATCCGTCAGAAAATCAATCCAGCAATCCTGTTCTTAGTTACAGCTTGCCTAGAACCGTGCATTCTCAAAGCCATGAAGGTCACTAACCCTATTCTGAGATTTTCTCATGATGGCAACCTTCGCCAACTGCTCAGCTGCACGCCATGCCGATGTCGGTGTAAGTGGCTCTCTGCCTCCCCCTGGAACTTCTCCTGACACCTCCCGTTGCCTCCTATGGTTCAGCTGCTGTTGGTGGTTCTGCACTCCTCGCCTCCGCTGGATCTCAACCAATTCAGCCTCGATATTTGGGACAAGATCTTGAGCCGTAGATGGAGGACACTGTAACAGTAGGGAACGAGCCGAGGAGAGCAGATGGAGAGCAGTTGCAAAGTCATTAAGCCCCACAAGCCGTCTCGACTCTACTACAGCACGAAAGGTGACGAAAAGGTTGCGCAACCTTAAAGAAGAGTTTTGAACTGGTATGGGAGGCAAGAGAAGCGGAGGTTGTTCTACTCCGCTCAAAACAGCCAGTGTTACCGGATCTCGATGTGTGCACTTGACACAAAAGGAAAGGGAACGGCGACGCTGGTTTAGTGGAACTCTGAGCTCCAATAGCAACTCTACCTCCTGTCCTGCATGCAGGTCCCCCAAAGAAATCGATGACCCGGTACCACCTGTTCCAGAAAAGGTGCTAGATCCATTTAATGAGTGACAGTATACAGCAGTGACCTCTCCTTCGCCTGATGGCAGAATGAATTGCAGATGCACATCCCGCATTACAACACTCACGAGCCCACTAACACACTTCATCAGAGCATCTTCTTTCTCTTCTTCCTCTGGGGTTCCTGCCCCTAAGTCTGATGGGAACTCTAGGTGCACAAATTTGGTTGTATCATGCTCTGGTGGATTCTGGTGCTTGGTACTTTGCTGCTGCTCAAGGTGTTTATCCGATAGAAGCATAATGGTTGCCACCGGGTTACACTCTCGCCGTTCATCAAGCACTCTTTTGGCCTTTTTTAGCACATCACTAGGGGATGATGGCATGGTAACCTGGCCTTGTTGTGCAGCTGAACAAACAACCAGCCGGTCCACGAGTTGCCGTGCAGTCCTTTGACCCTGCTTTGTCATTCGGCAAAGGGGCATGAGCCTTTTTGTCGTGCTGCCAGAAAAAGCCACGATGGAAAGTCGGTCGGCCGGACCCATGGATGAAATTATTGGCTGAATTGTTTGTTTCAGTGTTTGGAGCTTGTCAGAAGTCATCTCGGGACCGACTTCAAGGACAGCTACAAGATCCATGGGTGCCCGGTTGGCTGCTTCTGATGCTGACCTGACAGGCGGAGCCTTCACTCTGACAGCAACAACATAGCTCACGTGCCTCTTTCCTGAGGAAACCAGAGCTGCCTCTGGCATAACACTAATAGAAATATTACTTCTCTGGCCATTTGATGTGGAGGTGGCTGAGACAGTACTCTGTCTTTGGTGGCATTCAATAAGATCGCCGCCGCAATTCTTTGCACCTCCTTCTGACTCTTCATAAGTGTCACTGTTGCTGTCAAATTCTTCCTCGTCGGCTTCTGGTATGGGATTGAATGTGGCAGGGGGAGTGGTACTGCCTCGGTTTGTACCACTGTGGCTATGAGCGGTTGTTCTGTTTGAAAGAGATAACGGCTCATCGTCATCATAGGCCTTGTAGTTAACTAGCGGCTTTCGAGCCGGTACATCTCGATGCATTAACTGTTTGCCAAATTCAGGTGTTGGAGGAGAGCAAACAGGGCATCCTCTTTCACCATCTTGCACCCTCTTCATGTTTTCTCCACATTTTTCACATCTACTCTGCCATTATCACAACCCACAAACAGCTCTGTTATTTTTCAAACTCAACGGTCTTTCTTTTCGAGTGGAGTGTATAAAATGATTCAAATTGTGAATACATAATAAAAAAAAATTAATGTGCTTACCCGTGTGGAGAGAAGAGAAGATTTGAAAAAAGAAAACGGGGAGGGTGATTTGGGGGAGGAGGGGGTGCTAGAAGGAGACTGGAAGAGAGAAGAGATGCTCTTCTTGAGCTTCGACAGTGGCGGTGGAGTGCGGGACCGCCATTTCCGTGCCGGCGACGGAGCCTCCCATTCCAGCAATACCTCCCCTCTTTCACTCTCACTCTCACTCCCGCGCCACGCATTGGTCTTGATTCTAGTCTCCGACTTTGTCGCGCTACTGGCACTATCGGTGCGACAGTGGAGAGAAGGTGGTGTGGATCCCGAATTGGATTCTCCAGTGGTGCTGCTTGTAGCAATAATAGTAGTGTTGTTTGTGTTGCTAGTGTTATGAGAGGTTCTGAAAGAAGAGAAGATGCTGAGTTTGAGGGGAGGCTCTCTGTCTCTGTTTCTTGGAGCAGGGCTAACAGACGCACCGCCATTTTCCGACGGCGCCTTGGTTTCCCTTTCCTTTTCCCTCCCAAATAGCATCATCCTTCTCCATCCCTTCCCCATCTCTCTCTCTCTTTCTCTCTTTCTGACTTCCAACTCTAGAACTTCGCCTCACGGCTGTGGCCTTTTTCTGGGGGCGCTACTGTCATTATTACTTGCTTTCTCTAGCAGATTTTGTATCAAATATTTTGACATTTCAATTTTTAAAGATAACGAAAGGCACGATGGAATTGAACAGAAGTCCTCCGTTACATGTCTCTGTAACAAATTATGTTGCAAATTACTTACAAGTGGTTCCCGCTCAGAGGCAACAGAATATGGAAGTCCTTTGCGACAGATTTATATAGAATAATATTAACAAAGAATCTGCACTGGAGAAGATGGAATGGTGTCTAAAAAAGGCACAGGCAGAGCATTAAATAAAAAGAAAGCGGGTACTGTCGCATCCTCACGTACCGCTGCAGGTACACGACAAACTGTGCAATTAATATCTATCCATCTCTAAAGTCTCTTTTCACCGATCCCCTCTCTGTTCAGAAAGGAAGAAAGGAAGCCGCCTGGATTAACGGAATTGCTTCGCCCCACCAGATGCGTCCCCACGCACTCAGCTGGAACCCATTTGCCAATTTGCGCATTAATCTATTGGCAGCGATAAGCGCTTGTTTTGGATTTGAACGCGTGGCAACCTGCGCTTTGACCGAATCAAGTACGATTTCATCCTCCATGTGACTCATGCTATCTGAGTCGATTAACTCAATCATCAATTAGTAAAAATTTAAATGGAAAGATTGTTTTTATTTGAAAATAAAAACAAAATAGAGTTGTCGATTATTGGTGAGTTTGAACGGCTATATCCGTTTCGTCTTTACCTTTGCGGCGCATATGTGTGTTGCTCTTTATGTAGCACAATCAGGATTTTGTGCAATCCAGCATGTAAAAATCATGACACGCACAGTATTTTTTTAGTTCTGTTAATTTTGACATATTTATTTAGATGTTTTTTTATAATAATTAAAAGTACATTTTTTTGGTAGAGAGGTGACGTTCATAAGACATTAATACAAAAAATAAAAAAATATATCATCTCAGATACCGACAATTTACCTAGTTACAGTTCTATTAATTAGTTTAATTTCTTAAACAGTGCGGAGAGAATTTGTTTAATTTTTTTTTTTAATAAACCTAAACTGCTGTAATAGAGACAAATCTGCATGAAGCAAAAAAATTATTGAAGTGCACAAAAGCCGATTTTATCATCCAAACCCTCGTCGGCTTTAGTAATCGGTCCTATACATACTCCTATAGAATATGTTGAACTTTGAAAAATATTATAAAAGAATATAGAGTAAAATAGTTGTTTGCGACATTATAAATGATGAACAAGAAAAATCCAAAGATGGTTAAATATACTCGCAACTTAGAGATTCGTGACAACAAACAAAGAGCGTGATGTATAGACGCGGGGACCATTATATTGGGCGGCTAATGAACGAAATTTTAAATTGTTGTGTTGAATAAATTTGTTTTTTTGTCAATCTCGTAACCCTTAAACAAATAAGGATTTTCAACATTAATAACATTATGTATAAAATTGAATGCATGTGATTGGAAGCAGAACTAAGTTGTTTTTAAGATCATCAAGTTCTTTGATGAGCTTAATTTTAAAAATTTATCAGATTGACTTCAAACAACGAATTAATCGTTAAAACGGATCTATTTCACGAGTTACGTAATTACATTTGACTTAAATTAATCATTAAACCGCGATATTTCTTGACTTAAATTGATTGTAAACACTCATCCATAACCTCTCATATGTTATTGGATATCTTACATAGTAAGGTCTATTATCCCTGAATGTGTCAAGCCGAATAACTAAGTCTATGTCATACTGTTTAGAGTTTACACCAGTCTTTTCATATATCATTTGTCATGTTAAAAAATTTCAGTCTGGCAGGTATAGTTACTATTTTCTTTTGGGAGTCAGATTTACTATTTTTTTTATCGAGAGTATTAGTAAAAATTTTGACTAAGAGGAGGATAAATTAAATAGCTATCCAGCAAAAATTATTTATTTCTCTTCTTTTGTTCTGAAACTAGTAATTAATAAATTGCCAGTAAAGCTTTGACCAGCAAAACTTTCATTTCTTCCCTTCACACACTCCCAGGAAATTTTAAATGACTGTCTTAACAGGACAGCCAAATTTGGCTATTTGTGCCTCTGGACTAGTACTCACAGAATAGAAAAGACCAACTTTCATTATTATTATTATTGAGGAATCATGAAACTGCTTCAAATTACCGATTTTTATTCTTACCCTCTTTCCAAAAAAAAATAAATAAACAGAATTAACTAACATGATTTTCGTAAAAAAATAAACAGAATAAAAATTACCTATTTCTGCGTTCCTAAAAAGCAATGACATTTTTTACTATTTCTCTCTAAAAAAATATCACAGATCTTATATGTGTCCCTGCTCAGAGTGGGACGTATATATGTGATCCTGGTAAAAATAGAATTTTTACGAAAACTATGTTAAATATATGTTTTTTTCAGAAGATGATAAGAAAAAAAATATTCGGTTGAAATTAAGATTGAAAATTTCATTTTCAATGCAAATATTGTTGAAACTAAAAGTTTGAAATGACAATTCTAAAGGGGTGTAATTATTGATGCTCTCGTTTCCATAAATAACGATACAAAAGTACATGGATTTACATCTTGTTTGGCCAAGAGTTGTATGTAATTCATATACATGAAGAAATTAATTGCTATCATGCGAGGCAACACCAATTAAACATGTGTAAAATTTAGCAAAATGCCAGTTAGGAAAGCAATATGAAAAGAGAAAGGAACACCTAACACAATAGTCGTCAATCTCATGCCCAAATATTATCTTTTTATGTTCATTGATAATAATTTTTATTGCACGAATATAAAATTAAGGTGGCACTTTTTCTGAGTTTCTTGCGACGACGACTTTGAGATCCGCTCTCGACGCCATACTTAAAAAACAATTCAAATATTCATATATTAATACATTATTAAATATATCTACGATACAGTGAATATAGCCAGCTAGCCGTTAATCCCAAGGTCAACCCTATTTTTTCTTATTTAAACTCTACCTTGCCTAGACTTCTAAGTAAGAGGGGTATAGATTTTAACAGAGTAGTTTTGGCTTGATGCAGTGCATGGACTATAGAATTAAAACAGGGTTGTATATGATTTGTGCGTTGTGTGAAGTAAAAAATGCTCTCCGTCCTTCCTTCCATTCATTTCACAATTAATAAAACCGTGTTTGCATCAGCGGCATTAAATGAGGATCCTTATTGCTATTGCTTGAGGTGTGCACTTCTATTTAAAAGTAAAAAAAATTAAGTCCTTGAATGGAGCAATCTCTATCATTTGTCTACTGTTGACTTCGTTTTAAATAATAATTTCAGACATGTGTCTATAATTGAGTCCTTTCCGAAGGTTTTTTTTTTTTGGGCAGTTATTATTTGTGACAATATTTGTAGAAAAATATCAATTTTCATACATAAAAAGATAATATCAGAAGTGAGGCTACAGTACTATGCAGATTGTATATTGATCTGTGTTATGAATCAATATATTTATTTTTAAAGTTAAATAATCAATCTGAAGCAATTAACATAATCTCCATATAAAAAAAGATAAGTACATATCAAATTTTATATTATAATTTTATTACTATTTAGATAGACAAGAAATCACTTGATCTAGAGATTCAAGATTATTCAAAAGTAGCGATTTTCGGTCTATCTAAACAAATAATAAAAAAACTTTTAAAATTTACTGTGTGAGTATATTTCATTTGAAAATCATGTTAAATGATTCAAATTGATTATCAGGACTTTCAAAAAAAAATATTGATCCGTAATACATTTTGTCAAGGTCTCGTACAGTTGCACGCGGCTTCAGAATCACGACTAGTTGGCATAATTCAATAGTATCTAATTATATATATATTTAAACAAAAATAAGAGGCGAAATGCTCAAATCAGCTTTTCAGTTGGAGAGATACGTCTTATTTTTTTTTTTTATATATATATTTTCAAAAATTCCAGGCTTCCATACTAATTCCCCATGGAATAAACCTATGAAGTATTAATTGTTTTGGTAAAACTCCTCAATTCCAAGCCAAAATATAGTTTATATTCAATGATATTCTTTTATCTTTTTGTATAAATAAAACTTGGTAATCAATATTATTGAATACAATGGCTCATTTTATAAATTGAAAAACATAAAGCAACTGACATACAACCAATTTTAAAAAATTATTGGCTAGGTTACAATTTATGAACGTTTAAAGTATTAATTACTCTAATAAGATAAATTAGGTTGATTCAAAAATTGGAAAAGTATACATGATCAAACAAAAATCAGAAGTTTAGGAGGTCAAATCAAATAAAAAATCGACGACTTCATTAAACAAACACAATATATATCTAGGGTTCTCCCTTAATAAATTAATTAACCTTGAAGTGACTTTAATTAATTAGTATTTGAATGCTTCCAAGAAATAAGTGCAATTAGATTAGGTGCCAACTAAGATCTACGTTTATAGGCGTCTTGTAAAAGAAGAAGCTAGCCTATATGTGCAAAAGTCAAAATTACCAGCATATCATCTTCAACTTTGTTATCTTGTCTCGTTAAGTGGTGATATGGCTTTCCGTATGTACCTTATCGCATAGCTGTCACAAATATAATATTGAACATGAGGTCGGATTTTTTTTAAAACAGTAATTAAAATAATAAAAGTTAAAGAACCAACATGATTACCGGATTTTTTACAAATGCAGTAAAAACCGAATAGCCTATTCGGTTAAGGTTTTTTTTTTCTTCACCGAATAGGCTATTCGGTTTACAGGATTTTACCGAATAGGCCATTCAGTTTGGTGTTTTTTTGGACTTAACCGAATAGCTTACTCGGTTTAGTTTTTTTTTTTTTTTTTAGAGACTAAGAAGAGCAAAATAAAGAAATCTAATACTGAAAATTTGAATATTTTATTTAAATTATTTGACTTCTTTTGATATATAATTAGCATATTTATACTAAAATACGCTAAATTATTTGAAATTATGTTGTATTATACTATATTAAGTTAAATTACACTAAATTACATTACATTACGCTAAAATACGGTTAATTATGCTAAATTACATATGAATAGGGACGATATCTTTACTGAAAAGGCGAAAAACGACGGCGAAACTTCAAACGGTCATAAAACAACGCTCGAGTGTCCGATTTCAGCAAATGACCACTTTTCGGAAAGCTTGCGAAAATACGCATGCGTCCGTGCTAGCAATGCTGGATTCCAAAATTCAGAATCGCCAAAAAATAAAGAGAAGAGCCTCAAAACTTGAGTTGAAGTTTCCGATTAAGATTTTTGTTTCTATTATTCAATCCAAGTAGCTCAGTAAATTAGTTACATAATGAACTTATAGAATATCAGTTTTTACTATTTTCGGAATTTTTTTACTATTTTTTATGATACATGAAAGATGGCACAGAATCGGTCTATTTTAACGTAATTTTCGGTATTTCAGCACAATTAGCGGAGTTATTGTAATTTAGCGTAATTTAGTGTAATTCAACATAATTTATTGTAATATAGTGTAATTCAACATAATTTCAAATATTTAGTGTTTTTTTTATTTTTTTGCTAATTATAAATCAAAAGAAGTAATCTAACAAATAATTTAAATAAAATTCAAATTTTCAGTGTTAGATTTCTTTATTTTGCTTTTCTTGGTGTAAAAAAAAAAAATCCTAAACCGAATAGCCTATTCGGTTTAGGCTAAAAAATCCCTAAACCGAATAGCCATTTCGGTTTAGGGGGTGTTACACGAAATATTATATAATTCGGGGATTTGTTTTGTGAAAATTTTGTGAAAATAGGATAAACCGAATAGGCTATTCGGTGAAGCAAAAAAAAAACCCTTAACCGAATAGCCTATTCGATTTTTGCTGTTTTTATAACAAACTCGGTAATCATGCTGGTTCTTTAACATTCATTATTTTAATTACTGTTTTAAAAAAAATCCCATGAGGTCTAATGTGTTTTTCGTACGTCCTATCTTAAAATTCACAATTAAATATTGTGTATTAATTGCCGAAAGTGCGTAATGTATACTATGAGTGGGACTAAACTAATAAGTCTAATATGCATATTATTGCATATTATGCATATTACAAATCAACTCTTGTTATGAATTTTTAATATTTATTTTTAAAGTTTTACTATTGATTCAAACTGTTAAATATAATTTTTATATAAAATATATATTTACATTAGGTTAGCTAATATCAAAACGTTTGTTCCTAAGCCGTAGAACAAACGCTTCGGTTTTTACATTTTCAAAATCTAAATAGTCGATCCAAACCGTTCAACATTCAATCTATAATAAAATGTGTTTGGAGACCAAATTTTACATTTTTTGGAATTTTTTTACTATTTATTAAGTCATTTTTCAAATTGTTGGTTTCAATGATCCAGATTTTTTTCACTGTTTATTAAAATCGGTGATTTTAAAACTGGCTTAATAAATAGTAAAAAAATTCCGAAAAATGTAAAATTTTGTCTCCAAGCACATTTTAATATAGACATCACATCTAATAGTTTGGATCGAACGTTTGGATTTTGAAAATTAAAAAACCAATTGATTGCACCACCACTCCGGAACAAACGTTTTGATATTAGCCAACCTCTATTTACATAACAAATTTTATGTTTATTAGAATTTTTTTATTGTTTTTTAGATAGACGGAATGGTGGTCCAGGATTCTTAGAGCATCTACATCCCTGAAACTATCAGCGTTTCTAATCTGATGTGGCAGTTTCTAGACCAGTTTCAGGGATGTAGATCAGTTTTTTATTTAGCAACTGTGCTCAATAATTTCTTAGTAAGAAGTCGTTTATAAACTGTGAGTTGGCAAAATGATTGGCTGATGTTCGCTGAAATTTTTATTTTATTTTATTTTATTGCTGATGTAGTATTTAAAAAACTCTAAAATTAGTTTCAGGGATGAACCCTTAGAAACTCCATAGCCTATAATTTCTAAAAATTAGTTAATAGTTGCTTAGAAACTCTAAGAGTTTTAGGGATGTAAATGCTCTTAGATGAAGTCAATATTTTACCTATTCAAAAATCTAATAAGCAGATTCTAAAAAAAATGTAAAATTTAGTCTAGAAGTACATTTCACACAAAGACTATGTTTAAAGATTCGGATCAAATATTTGAATTTTGAAAATAAAGATATAAATTTATAGCACAAATCGATCCATAATATACATATTACTATAGTCTCACCGACTATAATAATTAATATGCGATCCATAATATACATATTACTATAGTCTCACATACTATAATAATTAATATGCATATTAATTAGAGATCAACCCGTGCTTTAACAACTGAAAACAACACTCATAATTTTCGTAATTTATTACACGAACCTAAATGCGGCTATTTAACAATGCACGGTGAGATATTATACAATATGTAATTTTTGCTATTTTCAAGTACCCGTTTACAGGTTTACTAGTTTAAACTTGCACACTTATTTGTTGAATCATTCTAAATGATGCAATGTACAGTATATACTTGAATGTTGCATACTAAATGTTTACGTAATCGGCTTTATATTTTAAAAAGTTAGCCAAAAGTACCTGAGAAGTTTTTAGACCGAAATTTTTATATAAACCATTTTACAAAAATAAATAAACCAAATAACCACCGTTTTCTGACAATTCTAAATCTAGCACGGCCGCAGAATACCGGAGCGGACCCATATGAGGGAGGCCGCAGAATGCCGGAGCGGACCCCCATATGGGTCCGCTATATGCCGGAGCGGACCCTGTTCTTTATAGCCCGAAAATGACAGCGAAATTTCATTTCACACTCTCACACCTTCTCTCTCCTGGGTTAGCTCTCTGATCTGTAAGTTTTTTCTCTCTTCTTTTAAATTTTTTATTTTTATTTCAGTAGATTAATAATTAATTTAGAATAATTAATTTAGTTAATTTTTAATTGTAGGTATTTTCTGTATTGAATTGAAAAAATGGTGGGGATGTTTTAACAGATCCTAATGGGGTTTACTATAGTATTAGACCTGTTACTGTGATCCGGTATTGTCGGGTACTGATTATGTGGGACTTAAATCAAATATATGTCAGAATTTGGGGTTGGATCATGACCTTAAAATTGATGCCAAAATTAGCATGCCGACTAGTTCGGCACAAACCTGGTTCCAACTATTTGCAATTCAAAACGAGAGAGTCTGGCAGGTATTGTACAACCAAACCATGAGTTTTTTTGGGGGTTCATACAAGATAATTGACCTATATGTGGAGGTTATTAGAGCCCGACGTTCCAACCCAGTTATGAGGTTAATCCAGGGTCGTAGTCGGGGTAACTCATCCGGTTCTAGTCCGTCCCCTGTCCAAATTGACCAACCATCCAGTAGTCGGGCCCCAGTTCAGAGGGACCGACCCTCCAGTAGTCGGGCCTCCCGTCGGGCCCCATCCCAGACTGACCAGCCTTCATCTAGTCGGACCGCTCATTGGGGTCAAACTTGTGATCCGGATGAAACCGATGAAGAAGTGGATCCGAAAATACTAGAGGCAGAGGAAAATTGGGTTGATAGTGATCCTGAGGGTATGAGCGATCGGACTGACGAGGAAGATACCGGGCCTGTGCTCGGACAACCAAGGACTTTCAAGATGGATCGCGGGTTTCAGATAATGGATCGCGGGTTTCAGCACCCGATTCATGCTTTCAACGACACATCAGGGTTTATGGAAACAAATTCAGGTTTGTGGGAAAGAAGGGCAGAGTATGAGAATGAATTGTCTGAGGGTCAAACATATGACTCAAAAGAGGCAATGAAGAGCGCAATTGCCAGGTTTCACATTCTTTGCAACAAAGAGATAACGAATACGCACAGTGACCGCACAAGAATTAGATTCAAGTGCAAGGACAGTTACTGTTGGTGGTACATACTCGCAAAGGCCACCGGTTATGGAACACAATGGCGTGTCTCCAAGTGCCTAACACAACATTCATGCCACACGGATGCGACAAGAACAGATCACGCCCAGTTGTCGGCTACTATGGTTGCCGAGTGTATATCCGCTCATATGAGGAACGATGTCGACTTGAGTATTCAAGCTGTCCGGATTGCTGTTGCTGAAAGGTACAACGGTCAGATACCAGCGTACAACAAACTGTGATGTGGCCGTGAGTTGGCAATAGCCTGTCAATTTGGTACTTGGGAGGGGTCATACTCTCTTGTAGTTCCATTGTTGGAGGCAATCAAAAGAAGCAACCCAGGTACTATATTGTTCCTTCATTTGTTCCTTCATTTTTTACGTCATTTCATTACCAATCAAAAATTGAACTTATTTTTTTAAATTTATTGACAGAAACATTGTTTGAGGTGACCTCATATCCCACTGGTAGACCTGGACCATGGAAGTATTTTCATAGGGCGGCTTGGGCATTTGGACCGTGCATAGCTGCTTTTCAACATATCAGACCGGTTATCACCGTTGATGCATGTTTCCTGTCAGGCCGGTATAAAGGTAACTAATTTGATTGTTTCCACTTTATTTATTTTAGTTGATTTCAGCTCTTACGAAATTAATTTGATTGTTTTACCACAGGCAAGCTGTTGATTGCAACCGGGTACGATGCTGAAAACCAGCTCCTCCCGTTGGCTTTTTCACTGGTAGAATCAGAGAGTTATGACGATTGTGCGTGGTTCATGAAATGGTTGCGCCGTAATGTAATCCGCTCCAGTTTCATGTGTGTCATCACTAATAGGGGAAAGGGTATCAAGAAGGTGTTCAGACAAGATGATATGGGGTGGAATGAGGAGGATGAGGATCAATGTGTTCACCGTCTTTGTGCTACTCACATAGCCGAGAACATGAAGAAGAACGGTTGCAGTGATAAGGCAATCCGTTTTTTTAGAATATGTGTGGCTAAGAGGAAGATGAGGAGATACGAGCAAGGAATGCAAGCAATGGAGCAGGCATGTGACATTGCCCTCAATTGGCTGGACGGTGTGGGTAAATATTTGGATCAAGATGAGAACGAGTGCCCCAAACCATGGAAGATATTCCAAGCACTGGACGGTGGTTACCGTTGGGGCATCATGACTACAAACGGGTCCGAGTCACTTAATAATGTCTTCAGGTCCTCTCGTAAGTTACCGGTTGCAGCAATAATTGAAGACACATTTTACAAATGTATGACATGGTTTGCGCAAAGGAGGGCCAAAGCGGAATGGGAAGCCAGTCAAGGTCAACAATTCTCGTGTCGTGTGCATCAGGTACTTTTATTTGTAGTTCTTTCTTCATAATTTTTAATGAACTTTATTAAAAAAATATGACTTCTTCATTATTTTTTAATTTTTCGTAGCTGATCAACAAACGGTTCGAGAGGTCCGATAAAATGAAGACGCTGGGGGGCTTTGGAAACAACAACGAGTTCGAGGTAACCTCCACACAGGAGAGAGTTCACGCTTTCATACCTGACGATTCTGGCCGGTTTACCAAGGCCAATTACAAATACACGGTGATAATCGCGGATGATGCCACGGTAACTTGCACGTGCCAGAAGCCTCAATTGGAGAGAATACCGTGCTCTCATGTTCTGTCCGTGTGTTGTCTCCGAGGCATCGACCCTGGCGTCTTTGTAAGTCACTCTATCACATCCATACACTAATCAACACATGGAGCGCTCAATGGCATGTGTATGAAAATCAGTCGGAATGGCCTCAACACGATGGCCCGGTCCTTGTTCCAGAGGATAAAAATATTTCTGTGGGCAGAAGACAGCACAACCGAATTTCGATGTGGATGGACGTTCTAAATAACAGGAGAAGAGGACACCAAGCCGGCCGAGATACACAAGAAAGACAAAACAGAGCTGCTCGAGCTGCACGAGATTGAGAGTTAATGTTGTTTTTTTAATTGTACTTGTTAAAATGTTGTTTATTTTCGGTTAATTAGACGTATTTGTAATTTCTGATAACATTAGCATTGTTCTATTGTATGCTTCTTTATATGGCTCCTTGTTCTATTGTAATGTTTCTTTTGATCAAACAAACGACGAACAACAATTTCAGATTAAACGACATTTCAAACAGAAGTAATTACACACAACTTCCAGTACAAACTTTACATTTTTAATAAAAACTTCCAAAACAAAATCATAATTAACTTCAGATTTAAAAAAAAAACAAGAGGGGCCGCTCCGGCATAGTGCGGACCCATATGGGGGTCCGCTCCGGCATTCTGCGGCGGCCCTCAAATGGGTCCGCTCTGGTGTTCTGCGGCCGTGCTAGATTTAGAATTGTCAGAAAACGGTGGTTATTTGGTTTATTTATTTTTGTAAAATGATATATATAAAAATTTTGGGTTTTTAGAGGGTAAGAACTCAGAAGGTTAATATAATTTATCTTAGACATACTTCTATAGAACGTACGGGAGCTCTACATTTTATAATAAACTTAAATTACCATTAAACTTTAAATTAGAGGAAATACAAGTGATAAATTTGGAGTTAGAAAATTTATAAATCATACACAAATCTTGTATGAGACATCAAAAATGACAAATTGTCTAAAAATAGTGTAGCTCTTCATAAAAACGTGTTCTTCTAGAAGGCTCATTAGGAAAGGTGTACCTTCTAGAAGGCCCATCAGAAAAGTCCAATTTAGACCGTCCACGGATCGTGTGTTCTCTGTGTATGCCACATGCGGCATGGAGGAGGCCGCAGGTTCTTCTGACTTTGAGAATTTTCTTATATTTTCATCATTTCGCATGTTGTGCACTTCGTTTGAGGTGTTGCATGCTCCATGTAATGTCTTATTTTGACGCCCTTATCAGAAATCGCTTAAATATAACATTTTGCTCTGTTTTTTGCCTAAATACGTAACTTTATCCAAAACCTACCAAAATGACTCAAAAACACGTTTGCAGTAAATAAATCGGAAAAATAACGTTTTGACTCAATGTGACTCAATGCGACATATCTTAACTAATTTGCTGCTTTGGACTCAATGTGACGTTTTGACTTCTCCCTTAATATTTTGTTGATATAGGAAGTCACTATTCAGTACGAGGAGAGTTCAACTGTCTTTATAAAAACGTCATGTCTTCATTTTTAGAACTATTAACTTTAAATTTAAAACTTAAATGTCAAAATAAAACTGTTAGATATTATATTATTTTCTATCTGTACACGCAAAAGATCATGGCATTTTGATTTTGTTTTAATTAGTTGATTTTTTAACTTATTGATTTATATAAAATCAAATTGAAAAGTGATAATTTAGTATGTGCATGCAGAAAAATAATATATATCACAACTAACAATTTTATTTTGATATAATATTTTAAAATTTTTGTTATTAGAGAATTAAAAAATGTAGGCATGATGAATTAAAACACAAAAAATTGAGACATTTGAACCCTCAACTATTGTAATTTTTAGTTCCGAAGAAGAATTAAGATTTCAGGCAAAATAAGTCTAATGAAGATTCTTAATTCTTGTTAAGAAATTGGTGTTCATAAAAATTAAGCGACTAATAAAATTAAATGAGATGAAAGAAAATTTAAGGAGACTTACTCACAAAATTGTACCAATTATCCATCCGAGGAAAGCATACAACAGATAGGATATACAAAATTGTACCAATTATGTTTGCTTCATTGGTTGTCCTTAATTACGTACATTATCCGGTCCTTGTACATCATCTGGACACTTCCTGAAGGTAACACACACCTGCTGTACAATGCCGTACCTCTTCAATTGATTATGAGATGTAGTAAAATTAATTAACAATGAGAGCATCTACTTGTTAGCACAACTATTGATGATCAATAAATGACAGTATGGGGACAGGCGGCTGGTGGCAGTCTCAGTCTGCTACGAAGCAACCTTTTTCTTAAAGAAGTAATTGAAGTACACCCAAGGACTCAAATCCTTTATTTTTATGGTCGTTGCTTTCGATTCACTCTGCGGGTATTAACTTTGGAAGGAAAAAAGGATGGCCATTGGCCTCACCACTGCTTGCTTTGCAGATTCCAGTGTCTGGTCGCTTCTCTTATCTTCTCTACACACGTCACGAGCGTACTTTGACATGGTGGAACAAACAAATACCATGTGTTTGGGTGTCGTAAGAACAGCACTATTTTGAGAATAGCAATGCTATTCTGAACAACCCAGTTCCATCCAATTCCACTAACTCAAAGAAAAGTTGGAATAGCTACAACGAGCCTCACAGCTAAATTAAAAAAATAGTTATTTCTTCATTCTTTATTATTTCTTGTACCTGCCATTGGAAGTAGCAGGTTTTGAACAAAAAGTGTGAGATAAATAGATAATGAACATGTTTTATGTGTTACTATAATTATTTAAATTATAGTGATATTGATATTTTTCCTTTCTTTTCTCATTCGTTGTTTTACATTTTTAAATATTCGTTTTTATTAATATTCATAAAGCAATACTGTTAGTACCTTTAAAAAATTATTTTAATTGGTAATTAACATTGTTCAAAGCAGTTTTAATTGGTTAAAGTTTGTTCTGATTCTGAAATATGGCTTTTGATTTCATTCTTTTATTTGTTTTTATTTTCTTTTCATTTCAAATTTGCAATATGTTATATATTAGTTTTGTATTGTTGGCTTTCAATATTAGATTTGTTACAAAAGAAATTTTTAGCATTCCAACCAATATTAGAGTTAAAAAAAAAAAAAAATACATAAATCATTACTTTATTCATTCTCTTCAAACTCTATTCCAAATATACATTCTAAACAATTTTTTTACTATTCCGAATAGCATAATTCTCTTACCATCAAGATTAGTGCTATTCTTATTTACTATTCTTAAATAGTAGCTAATCTAGCTATTCTATAGTGCATCCAAACGTACCTTAATTAATACTTGTATCCGCTGAACTGAAATAAATATTTTTTTATGAATCTTTTCATTTATTACGGCTTGCATTTTTTTTTCTTCTAAAATTTGTAATATATGATATTGATTTGAAGCTATAACACCTGCCTTATTAAATTACGGCGTTCTCTTCTATAAAAGTCTACTAGTATCGTATCGTGTCCGTGCGTGTGCGTTGTAACAGAAACATTATAAGAGAAAAAAAATATTACACAAAATAATATATTTTCATAAAAAAAATTAGACTAACTGACAAATAACATTTCTTAAATGATATATTAAATAATATTTACACGTAAATAACATTCCTTAAATTGACATATATTTTTTTCATCTTTTTTACATATTTTCATAAAAAAATCTCAAACAAAATGATATATTAAATAAAAAATATAATTACTTAAGTGATATAAAAAAAAATGAAGACATGCTCAATTCATTCAAAAATTCTTTAAATGACATTTTAAAAATAGAAAGAAATAAGGACCAATCAGAAATATGATACAATTTGCATGTGTATGATACTATTGTTCTATGCAATTTTCTAATTTCGTGTTTGACTAATTTACAAAACATACAATGATTGAATTTAACGATTTCATTATATGAGTGAGTTTGCAGGTTCAAGAACATTATAATTGCAAGATTAAAGTTGAAGAACCAATGGAATCAACAAGACTTTACGAAGATCAAGAATATAGATTGCAATATCAAATAGATTAGTAAAGTAAATTTGAGATTATTGATTTTAGAAACTATCCGTTCGGTACGAAAGCAAACCATTCAGTACGAAATGTATTGACACGGTACCGGACTGATATGGTATGAGGCGTTACAGTACGGAAGAATTATTTTGACAAACCGTTCGGAACGGAAGGTTCTGTAAAAAGACAGAGACATTCCGGGATAACACTATCTGTTCCGAACAGATACAGTCCGTACTGTACGCTACTTGAGAAACACCGAATTTGGAGAAAATACAATATCCGTTCTGTACGGACCTAAACGTACTGAACGGAAAGGGTAAATTTCATAAAGGCGAAAAACCTAAACTGCAATACATTTGAACTATCCGTTCAGTACGGAAGTTATCATTCTGAATGGAACAATTCAAATACCTAGATCTGGAGCCTCATTATAAATAGAGTAAATACTCTCACTCCAGTTTTTAAGCAAGCCGCCCCTAATTTCAAATAGCACAAATTATGTGTTCTTGAGAGTTTTTTTCTTTGAGAGAGCTTAAACTTCAAAACTTCATTGATAGTCTCAAATCCACTTGACAAATCATCTCTAGATTTAGTTAGAGTGTTGGTTCTTGTTCGATAGTGTGGAGATCTAATTTAGTGCTCCCTTGTCATAGTCGAATGACTTCCTCGCTTGTAGGGCATTAACGGGCTCACCGGCTCAAGCATTTCCACTCACATATAAACATAGTTGTGTGACGATCATCTGCGTATGACTCTCTAACTCGAGCTTCTAGGCTCAACTTTGTACACGAGTTAGGCCGTGACTTCCCACTGTTGTTGAGCTCACGTGTCACGAGTTGTATCCTTTCTTTTTGGGTAATAGGAAATGGGCGCCAACGAGGTTGCTCTACCCTGGAGACGTAAGCATTTTACGCCGAACTCAGTTATCATCCCGCGTGTCAAATTTCTCTAACTCTACTCTATTTACTTTTATTTGTACACACTTACTTGTTGAATTGATTGACTTGTTGAGTTAGAGAGTTAAACTGAAAAACGACTATAAGTCTTTAAGACTACATATTCACCCCCCTCTAGGTGCCTTCAGGGACAATAGATACATGTGGCGATTACGTGTCTAAATAAATTTAGACTTCTCCTATTTCAGGCGATTACGTTCATAGGTATTAATACTTTAGAAATTGTGTGGGGACGATACGGATTATGTAAGAAAATTGTGCGGAGACGGTCCCCCAAGTTAGTTATGGAAGTTATGTGTGGAGATAGTGCGAGGACAGCGGGGACATTATTTACGTACGAAAATATAGTTCACTTCATAGAGATTAATACTTATATTGTTATGTTAAATACTTTGATGCTTCCCGTTAAATAATCCCCTTTTATTAATGTTTTAGTGGTCCCCCATAATAGTTATGGAAGTTAAATAAGGAAATAATGCGGGGATAGATGTGTTGGGACAATTATCAAGATCATAAATTTTAGTGGGTTGTTTTCCCTACTACAAAAGAAAATAATTTCAAACAACACACGTGAATAAGTCTTTTGTAATTTAAATTTTAGGTATGCATGCTTTGTAATTTCTTCAAAAAATAAGAATATGTTGTTGCTATATTTATGAAGAGGACATTTGCTTCATGCTCCAATCGTATCTCAACGTCTTTATTTTCAATTTTAAAGTTCAACCAGACGATCCGAACCGCTCAACATAGTATCGATGTTAAAATATGATTGGAGACCAAATTTTATATTTTTTGAAATTTTTTTACTATTTTTTAAGGTACAAAATCATTGTTTTTATATAGTCCACAATTTTCTAAAAACAGTAATTTTGTACCTATCTTAAAAAATATTAAAAAAAATTTCAAAAAATATAAAATTTGGTCTCCAATCATATTTTAACGTGGATATTATTTTGAGCAGTTCGGATTGTCTGTTTGAACTTTTAAATTAAAGATAAAGATATTGGAATATGATTGAGGCATGAAGTAATTGAGCATTTGAGCACTCATCATTTATGAAATCCGAATAAGAGAAAAAAAATTCTATTAAGAAATAATAATTACGGATAATAGATTTATTCGGCAACCATGATTGTGTTCAATGAACTTAAAATTGCAGATGCACCTTTATTATTTATCTTCATATATTAAGTTCCGATACAACTATACAAGTACTTGTAAATTCATTGGGACCAACCGATTTGAAATTGCATCTACCACCAATTGAAGGTGCATTTTCCAAACGAGAGAGACGCTTCGGATCTCCCACTAATTGCGGATTTGTGGTTGATCTTTCCTTCTTTTTCTTTTTGTTCCTTTTCTCTTTTTCCTGTGCGGTACTGTTAATTTTTAAGAGAGGGGCACATAATATTGGCGTTAAATGGTGTCTCAAAAGGACAAAGACAAACAAGAGGCCACACCGACATATACATCCACAAACAAACAAACACACTTGTTTGTGAAAAAAAAAAGTGGATTACTGTGTGAAATAATCAGATTAAACAAATGAAATGAAGACAAAAGCAAGCCCAACAAAGGGGAAGCATGTGTTATTAGAATAAGATTTAAATTAGAGGGAGTGTCAAAGTTTGTGGAGACAAATCTAAGAGCACTGCCTACTATTATATGGCAAGATCAAAAGCATGGAACCAATTATGTAGCTTCAGTGTTTGTTTGGATTCCGACAAACCCATTTAGTTCCCTATTCCTACTTCACTATTCCTGTTGTTGTTTTTTTCTGTATTATTTTTTTTTTTTTGTTCTTGACTCAACTTTTGTGCCTATTTAAATTCATTGTTGGATGATTATTGCTTTCCCTGTGTATTCACTGTAGCTAAAGTTGATGATTATTCCAAGGATATTTATACATGTTAGTTCAAAACCTATAATTGAGATTCAAGTTGCATTGGTACAGTTTGGAGGAAGGAAAGTTGGAAATTGATAAAGATTTTTTGAACTTTTACTTCTCAATTGTTATTTGGAGAATAGATTAATGCAATAAATGGTAAAGAAAGAGTTTGTTCCAGTGGGTAAGAGCCCAATATTCCAACAGGCCCAGTTTTGAAATAAAGCCCAAAGAGCCTTGAAAAACTAAAATAGCAAACTTGAAAATGTGAAGAACCATAAAAGTTGAAAGGACCCAACATTTTATGGGTCTTAGAAGATTTCAACGATCCATCTCTGTCAGTAAAATGTGAATCCATCGTGTGGTCCTGATGCTGAGAAACACGTCATGATCATGCTCTTAAAAGAAAATTCCGAAGTTGCCTTTCGGCATAAATGATGTACTGGAGCAATCAATCAATTTGAATCGCATATTTATGTAAAAATTGTCAAGTTATATCTTTGAATGCTTAATTGGCCGAAATTTTTATTGATATCCAAAAAAATATTAAATTTCAAAATCTACATCCTGTTTGACAAGATTTCAAAAACTATCCAAACCGCAGATTTATTTTCCGATTTTATGCCGAATTACCGCAAATTTATTTTCCGGTTTTGGAATTCCAGAACCGGAAAATAAATTTCCATTTTTTGTTTTGGAATTCCAAACAGGAAAATAAATTTCCGGTTTTGCATTTTTTTTAAACATAAAATGTTATAATTTATTTATTTTTTGTATTGAAATATTAGAAATATATTACATATTTCTTTGAAAATAGATAGAATACTATATAATTTAATTTATTAGAAAGACTGCGACAAATAATCCGGATCAATATTTTTCAGGCCGGATTTTTCGCGGTTGTAAGAAAAATTAAAATATTTTTGTGTGTGTGAGGTGCCTTTTTTTGCGTTATCATCATCTGCCCTCTAAACGTCAGTATCTCTTTTCCTTTTGGTATGGTATGGTATGCGGTATGAGGAAAATGCATTGTTCAGAGGTAAGAGAGAAAAGAAGAAGGGACTTCGTGGTTCACCTCCGCGCGTGATATCTGCACGAGAGAGTTTATTGATTGTGGGAACGTTGAATCTTCCGATGGAGGCAAGCCCCCGCCGTTAATTACCCTGAGATTTATGTCTCTCGAGAACACTCCTCATTCCAAGATTTAGGGCCGCTAAACATAAATAAGAGAGGGGGTGTATTTATGTCGTAAACTTCCCTGTGTATGCACATATAAATGCCATGCAAGGATGCAACTTAGGTTTCTTATCCCTAAATTGGTCTTGCATTAATGTTTTCATTACAAACTGAGGATCGTGGATTGGATTCCTTGTTTGATCCTTGGTATTTTGGAAAGTTTGGCATAACTTTGGATTTAATTGGATTTATTGGAAGACTATTTGGGTGTATTTTGATTGATTCAAGTTCAGAATTGGGTTGCCCGCAAATTATACTACACATCTAGTAGGTTTTGATCATTTATGGAGACCTATGGAGGTGTTTAATTGTCATTGCAAAGGTGGTTCAGACAAATTTTACATTAGCTTTCAAATTGAGGTGAATTGGATTTTGAAGGTTGATTTTGAGGGCTTTGGAAATTGGATTTGGATGATTCGAGTTCATGGCTTTGTAGAGGGATGAACAGAGGGTCTTTGAGAAGTGGAATCAGGTCATTTGGATGTTTTGTCTGATTTCTATTTCATTTGCAAGAGGGGTAGCTGAACTAGTTTAGGGACTTAGTCACTTTGGGTTATGCAAACTGAGCTAGGGTGACGCTTTATGATTTAAATTTCTGCTTATTGGCTTATCATTTCATGCTGAAATTTGTCCAGGTTGTTCCTTATTGTTTGTTCTATAAGCCATGAAAAGTTTGAGAATTTAAGGTGTAACGTACAAGGCTCCATTAATGTTTTAAAATAGCATTCAGCAGTTTTCTGTTTTTCTGAACTGCCGAACTTTGAAGGTCAATTCCCGCCAATTGGCTACACCAAATTTTGTATTCTTTATGTGAAAATGTTTGTTTAGTCATGATTTATACGCCTGTGCAAAAGGTTTGCAAAACTCAATTCAGAGCTATACCAAATGTGTGTTTTCGTGCAGAAGTGCTTGCCGGTAAATTGAGCAGCAGTTTTCTGTTTTGCTGAACTTTGAAGACCATTTCTCGACAATTGGCTACACCAAAAATTTTGTTCTTTATATGAATTTGAAGAGGAGAGTTCAAAATATAACCCTGTCAATTTTTATGAATTTTGAAGATTTATTTCTGTGCCTAAAGGCCATGTAAAGTCAGAAGCAACAAGAAAACTTGAGCTGTGCAATTTTTTTTTTTGGCATTGTCAACTTTGAAAAATCATTCTGACAAATCTACTGAACCAATTTTAATGTTCTTTATATGAAGTTCTCAGGAAATGATGCTCTATAAGCTGGTCAAAATTTCATGAACTTTGGAGCTTTCTAGCTGTACCAGAATGGGGTCTAAACACAGGGGTAAACTGGGAAACAGTGCTGGTATTTTGCTGATTTTTTCATATTTCGAAAGCTGAACTTTAGAAAATCATAGAAAATTCATAGAAAATGCTATAAATGTAAAATTTGGATCTAAATTGTGTGTTTTGAAGTCCTCTATCTGACTATACAGTTTATTTTTTATTTTGGTCCTCGTACCAGTCTGCACTGGCTGTTTTACCATAACAGGTCAATTTCACCGTTTTGAGAATTTTCTTTGTATCAATGACATTTGCATGGTGCTTTGTTGCTAAGTTTGGTTTGGTACCATACTAGAAACAAAGGAAAGAAGATCAAAATTTTAAAAGTTTATTTAATCAAGAGGTTTGAATATCAAAAGTATGTCAAAATATGATTTTTGCAAGAAGACCTTTGGTTTTTGTTGAAATCATGATTTAAGTGTTCTTTATCTTGATTAGAGGACAAATCATTAAGATTCCATTAGGTTAAAGATGTAAATGACATGGAACAAGTTCAACTTGTTGTCTATTTACACTTTGAACCTTCTATCTCTCACTATTCACACATTGGGCTATTTAATTTCCTTTAGCATACATGGGTATTTGCATAAGGAAATTAGACATCCTCTAATCTGCAAAATAGGTCAAAGGACAAATCATTGAAATATCATGGGTTTAAAGATGTAAATGACATGAAATAGCCAAAGCTATTGCCTATTTACACTTTGAACCTCTATTTCTCACTCTTTGCAAACAAGTCTTTCAAGATATTGTTATTTAGTGATTTTTTTAGCTTCATAACATTGTATCTTGAATTTTATCTTTTGCAAATAGGTCATTTTTGTTGAGAGAATAATAGGGGAGACACACTAGCTCAACCCTATCAACTCTTGTGTGTTTAATTTTTTTATTGTCACTTTATTTCCTTTAATTTCTTTCATAAAATAATCAATATAACTTCTATATGGGAGGAGACACACTAGCTCGACCCTCATATTTCCATTATTCAATTATTTTATAAGAGATTAAAGGTGTGTAAAAAAAGAAAGAAAAGAAAAGGGAAAAAGAAGAGATTTTTTTGTAGAATCATGACTTTTTTTTTGTTTTTATCAATTATTTAAGTTGAGTTATGCCTCATTTTTTTTATTCTCTCTATTGTTGCATTAATTACAACAAAGAGAGTTTTACTTACTCAAAAGAACTTAAACTCGAAATCTAGTTCATTACTACATTGATTGTAGCAAGAAAAAGAAACGATTTTATTATTATTTTTTTTAGAACCTAGATCCATAGTTATCATTGAAACTAAGGATCCAAAATCCCTTTTATTCATGCCATGAAAAAGATGAAAGAAAACAAGAGAGCAAATCGAATCAAGGAAAAAAGAAAGATCAAAAGAATGAAAAGACAAAAGATAGATTTAAGCTTCAAATAAGCATGCTTTATTGATCCATAGCTCCATTTACGCATACATCAAGACCTTTAAGGCACTACATCTATAAAAGAGTTGGATTTCTACCTATTTTTATTTGGTTTTTGGGGAAGAAGCTCTAAAAGCTTTGATTTATGTGTGATTTCGGCCTCTAAGATTGGCTCTCTTGTGTGTTTTTTTGTTGTGTGTGTGTTGTCTTCTTCTTCATCTTCAAATGAGGAGTTTATATAGGCTAGGCAAGGGGTAGAGCCTAGGGTTTAGAGGAGCCTTGTTGGCATGATCCCACCACTCATTTGTATTAACTCTCATCCAAAGGTTTAGATGCATCTAAATGGTCATGCTTATGCCTCAAGCTTGAAGGGAATATTTTTGGCATCTTAGCATCTTCATTGGTCATGTGACATGTGTTCATGGGAGCAAAAATATCTAGAGCATATCCAATCCTCCCATTTCGGCATCTTCATTGATAATGTGACATGTGTCCATGAGAACTAGAGCATTTTCATTCTTTTAGGCCTTGTAATAATTCGGCTAGCCCATATGCATTTAGTTTCGGCCAACTCCAGCAGCCCCAATTTCGGTTTCGGCTCAATTTAATTTCCTTTGTTCGGCCCATGTAGCAGCTTGATTTGGTTCGGCCGACATATATGCATTTTGGTTCGGCTAGCTCCGATTCCCTTGGTTCGGCCTTTAATCATTTTTTATCAATTGAACATGGCCTAGCTAATTCTAATTGAACTCAAAATTTGATTCGGCCTAACATTCGGCCATAATTAAATATTGTTTTTTGCCATTTCAATTGTTGTGAACATGAAATCATTTCATTTATTTATTTATTTTGTTGTATATATTTTTATTATATATTTTTTTTAATCCTGACTTTTTAGGGTCAAATAGTGTGTTATTGGAAAAAAATAAAAATGTCTTGAATATGAGTTATTGATCCCGGTTCAAAAGTCACTTCTAGGTAAATACATAAAATATTGTGATCCTTCTATTTTTTGAAAAAATAAAAAAATCTCTAACACAAAATATTTAAATAACTTAAAGTTTTTGTTTTTTTTTTCAAAAATAGAAGGATCACAAAATTTTATGTGTTTACCTAGAAGTGACTTTTGAACCGGGATCAATAACTCAGATGCAAAATATTTTTATTTTTTTCCAATAACACACAAAGAAATCTTTTAATTTTTCTTACAGATGCGAAAAATCCCGCTTGAAAAATGTTGATCCGGGTTATTTGTCACTGTCTTTCTAATAAATCAAATTATATAGTATTACATCTATTTTCAAAGAAATATATAATATATTTCTAATATTTCAATACAAAAAATAAATAAATTATAGTATTTATTTCCCGGTTTTGGAATTCCAAAACCAAAAGTGGAAATTTATTTTCCGGTTATGGAATTCCATAACTAAAACTGAAAAATAAATTTGAAATAATTCGGTCTAAACAGGAAAATAAATCTGCAGTTTGAGCAGTTTTTGAAATCTTGTCAAATAGGATGTAGATTTTGAAATTAAATAAATATTTTGAATATTAATAAAAATTTCGGCCTAATTGGCGCATACAACTTATTCTGGTTATTAACCACGAACATGTGGCATGCAATTCGGATCCAATAGACAGACATGTCGGTAAAGAGGTTGTTGAGATTCATACAACCGTGCAATGCTACCGACTTACCGAGGATAAAGATCCCCGTTGCTATACGCATGATATGGTTAGACAGAGGAAGGTTCCTGCAGTGTCACCAGTTTTATTGCTCTTTACTTCTTTTTTCTTGTGGTGTATTTCTCTCTTTATGTAGACTGCTCCAATTAGGTGAGAATGAGAAGAGAGAATGTCACAAAAATTCACAGATTACATATTTGGGCTCTTAAAAGAAAGGAAGGATAGATGTACATTCAGACCGGCCCGGCCCAAAAATGAAATTGTGTAAGGCTTGTTTATATATAATATTTAAAAAAAAGATAATACAAGTGGTATAAATAATCCGAATATTCTCGTCCTCTCCTAGGTTCCAACAAAATTAGAAACTAAATATCAAACAACATATACTTCCCATAATTTAATCAGGCGAAAATATTTCGCCAGGTTCTTGTCGGATCATACCAGCTGACCCTGGTTTTAGATTTCAGCTCAGAACTCAGGTATATTCTTTCGCAATTTACCTTTCCCTATATTTTATAGTTCTTTGTTTGAACTTTTTGTAATATGGTGCTCATCTCTCGAAAATGATGTTTTCTTTTGAGATTATTTGTCCTTGTTTTTTTTGTTTTATATGTTTCTTTTGAGATTATTTTTTTCCGACCCTTAATATTTTATCCTTTTGTTTATTTGCGTGAACAGCACGACATTTGAAGTACACCTAGGGGGTGCAAACGAATCAAACCAAATCGAATAAATATTTGTTTCTCATCTCTTTTTTAACTTTTTTAACTGATTCATATATTACTAAGCTTAATTGTGTATAAATGATAAAGAAAGATGATTTCTATGCCAACTTTTCATCAAACAGTGGGATCTCTCGTGATTATTGGTCAGATTGATTAAGCATTCAAATCTCCGTGAAAAATTTCAACTTGTAGATTATATAGTTACTACATTAGAGATTAGAAAATGTGTAATGGGATCTCAAAAACTGCTATAGACCCGTAGAAAATTGTTATTTCCTTTTAAAAAAAAGATACAGTATAATATAAAACTTCAAATGTAGATATGGAGGGAGGACTTGCCGATCCAGCAGGTTTAGGCCTTTATCCTTCGCATCGTTGTAAAAACATTTATTTGGTGAGTTTTCTATGCTATACTAATGATTGATTTTGTTAATCAATATCTTGTTTTATTTAGAATAATCATGGCTATATTCCGATGGTACAATGCAAATTTCTTTCAAACTAAAAAGTAAACCTTGCCAGATAAGGCATGGCCAAGCTGTTCATAATGTAGCTGGAGAGAAGGATCATGCAACGTACTCCTTTCCTGAATTTTTCGATGCTCAACTTACTCCCCTTGGCTGGGATCAGGTTTTTGTCTTAATATATGCTTAATTTTATTCTTTAAAACAATCAACTAATCATCTTTTTTACTCCCTTGTGGATGCACGATCATTCACCCTTTTCGTAGCGCTTACTGGAGTTAGTGTTGGGAAAAATTGGATCGATTATTCACTAAATACAGGCATTTTAAGCTGATAGGTTAAGTTTGTATACTTCTTTGAATTGATTTATTTTATGATAATTCCGCGGGTAATTTGTAGGTTGATAATCTGAGAAAGCATGTAAATGTATGCGAGTTGGCTAAGAAAATTGAATTAGTAGTCGTATCCCCTTTGTTGAGGTTAGTGTTTTACTTTCTTTCTTATTTGCTTGTAAATGTATGCAGATCTGTTTAGAATCAAGTAATAGTTTAGACCGATTGAGTTACTTATTTGTGATTACAGAACAATGCAAACAGCAGCAGGTGTATTTGGAGGTGACAAATACATCAGCACATCAACTCTAGAAGAGGAAAAACCTCTTATGGTAGAAAATGCTGGTAATAGTTGTCGCCAGGCCATCCCCTCTTCAAATTCACCACCTTTTATTGCAATTGAGTACTGCCGGGAACGCATGGTACGTGCTTAAGCTAAATTCCTTATTTCTAAATGCTTTTTTCTCATTTTTGATGAGCATTTATACATTTGCAACAATACATATAAAATCTTTCATATCTGTAACCAACGACCAGCAGTGGTTGGTTATTTGTTGATTGCAAATAACATCGACCAAACTGTTAAAATAAAAGTGAAATGGACTCGAGATGACCCAAAACCAAGGTCAACCCGAACCTGAACAATATGAAATCCTAAAATACCAGAATGTGAAATGATTGAGAACAGAGATTCAAATTTGAATGGCCCAAAATCTGAACAGTCTGAATCCCGGAATCATGAGATCACCCGTATCCCAAACTGACCTAGCCTGGATTTATGTCCAATTCCTGATTTTCCCAATTGAAACAGGTAGCCTGATCTGACATTCATTACATTGCCAAACATATAGGGTATTTTTGGATGCATCCGAATAGCACTATTATAAAAATAATAACACTGTTCTAAATTGGGGTGCCCGAAATTCCAAATAACTTTTTAATATGAGTAGGGTTAAAATGTACCATTAGTTTTGCGCTTCAATCATGCTCCAGATCATTTTTCTATTTTCAAAGACCAAACAGTCGATCTGAACCGCTCAACATGATTTTCGTATTAAAATGTGCTTGGAGACCAAAGTTTATATTTCTTTTGAAATTTTTTTACTATTTTTTAGATAGGTACAAAATTATTGTTTTTCAGAAGATTCCGGACCATCCAAAACAGTGATTTTGTACCTATCTAAAAAAATAGTAAAAAGCTCCATAAAAATATAAAATTTGGTCTCCAAGCACATTTTAATATAAAGATCATGTTGACTGGTTCGGATCGACTGTTCGGACTTTGAAAACTGAGAAAATGAAGTGGAGCATGATTGGAGCACAAAACTAATGGTGCATTTTAACCCTACTCTTTTAATATTCAGATTAGTTTGGTTAAGTGACTATTTTGCTATTCCAACCAAACCTTACTATTAGCACCCTTTAGGTTAGTGCTATTCCAAATAAAACCCGAACAATATTTTTACTATTCCTTGTAGCACAGAAAATTAACACTCTTCTCACCCCACTCAGGTTAGCACCTTTCTTGTACTATTCTTATATGCTAACCTGAATGACACTATTATTGCATTATTTCGATCTGAATGCACCAATAAATAATAAGGTTGTGAAAGATGTTGCTAAACTCCCTTTTAATTCCACCACTGCATGTTGAAAAAATAGGATTATTCAATCCGGTGACCTAAAGGCTTAATTGACTTGAATAGACTGATTTAACTGTTAACCCATTGACATGAATTGCTGATCCAATAAAATCCACCTCCAACCCAATTGACCGGCATCCTGACCCTGCTTGATCTGCAACCTGAGATAACCAGAACCTAATCAACATATTGTCTGTAGCAATCCAGATTAAATTGTCCCAAACCCAGATGACCTGTCATGCGGATCGAAGCAAACCCAAGTTTGACCTAAACCCGATATTAAACCTGACTTTTGCATCATTGATATGCATTGTTGGCTAGTGATTAACTGTCACAATTAATCAGGGCATGAACCCATGTGACAAAAGGAGAAGAATAACCGACTATTCTGCTCTTTTCCCCGGGATTGATTTTACTCAGGTATGTATTTTAAGATCCTTTATATTATATTTTTGAAACACTCATTTTCAAATAAAGGATGAAGTTTATATCTCTCACTGATAATTTATCCTGTCTGGTTAATCATTTTGCAGATAGAAAATGATGAAGATGTATACTGGAAACCTGATTTAAGAGAAACAGATGAGCAAGTTGCTGCTAGAGGAATCACATTCTTGAAATGGTATTGGCTTCTTTTACATAATTTCATTTCTTTTACTTTTAACCTGTCTTTAGTGAACTAACATCTGTTCTTTTCAGTATTTCCATTGAACTTTATATGGTTATCATATTTTATTTTATTTTATTTACTTTTCATTTAATTTCTTTAAGTTTCAAATGATGTCAAAAGCTTATATGCTTAATGCTTTAGTTCTCTTTGTAACTCTCAAGTTTCATGTAATCATGGATGTAATATTCATAATTCAAAAGCACAAAAGGCTTTTTACTGCAATCCATGTTGTGCACCTGGAGTCTCATATATAAGAAATGCTAATTTTGTCAAGTACAGGCTATGGACCAGGAAGGAAAAAGAGATAGCAGTAGTAACCCATAGAGCATTCCTGTTACAGACATCACGCTTGTTTGGCAACGACACTCACCCCTCCATCAGAACCCATGAAATATCTCGGCCGTAAGAGCACTTCTCTCACAAACCTGATATGTCATGATGCATAAAAATATAGTACTGATTGTATGTGTGGTTTATGTATATGCAGTTTCTCAAATTGTGAGCTCCGGTCAATGGTGCTGGTTGATACAAGGTAAGAGATAACGAAGAACTGGCTTTTATTTATTTATTTGAAGTTCCATTACTCGTATGATCCTAACAGAATTGCTTTTATTATATGATTGTTTGTTTGTACAGCATGATTGGGTCTGATGTACCTATTATAAACTACCCTGGTGGTGCTGAGAAGATAAAAGCATGAGCCATCTCTTCAAATCTTCAATAACTGTTGAATTTATGAAACAGAGAAGTAAAATTTTAGGAGAGAGAATATATTGCAAACATGTGTTTTTTTTATTACAAGATTTTCTATTTATAATTACAAGGCTTAAAACTAGCTAATTATAATGGTCAAGTATAGTGTGACAGGTGCTGTGGATACTCTTTCACATTTTTGGAAAGAGGTCATGAAAGAAAAATGTTTGATTGAAGTAGGTACCGGGTACTCTTTCACATTTTTTGAAAGAGGTCATGAAAGAAAAATGTTTGATTGAAGTAGGTACCGGCAAGTTGGCAATGGATGTACTGTGAGATTTTGGGAAGATAGGTGGATTGGGCATGTTTCCTTATGTGCTATATATCCTAATTTATATCAAATAGCTTATGATAAAAACATTTTAGTTTCTCAGGTTTTTCATAATAATAGTATTTCCATTGAATTTGCTAGACAATTGGTAGGAGTGTATCAATCTGAATGGCATGAGTTAGTTAATCATTTCAGATATTTCCAGTTATCAGATTCTAATGATAAAATTGTATGGAGATGGTCAACAAAAGATCATATTTCAGTACATTCTTTGTATACTTTGGTTAGATTATAGGGGTATTCCTAATTTAGACTTTAAAAGTATTTGGTCCGCACATATGCCTCTGAAAATAAAGATTTTTGTTTGGTTACTTAAACAAAATATGATTTTGACTAAAGATAACTTATGTAAAAAAGGATGGACTGGTGATATGTCTTGTGTATTTTGTCAAGAAGAAGAAACCGTTAGTCAACTTTGGAATTGGATTGCAAATTATAATGGATTTACATTTGAGTGTGATACTACAGTTGACTTATGGGACATAGATGGTTATATTTCAATGAAAGATTCAAATGTAGTAGAAATGATTAGAGGTGCAGTGCTATGGTGTGTATGGCTAGAAAGGAATAGATTAATTTTTAAGAGTGGTAGTGCTAAAAGTTTACAAATTACAGGGGCTCAGATCATTTTTTTAGTTAAGTTCTGGTGTCATTACTAAGTTACATTGCATATTGCCTTGTGATATGAAGGAGCTGGCAGGTTTACTTACGAGTTCAATGGAGGAATGATAGGTTATAACTTCTTTGCATGGGCTCTTAGATGATTTTATATGACGAACAGGTTGAAGGTGATGAAGAAAGCTGATGGTAGTTGTCAAGGGAAGAAGACTACTTTTTAGTTACACTTTCGAATTTTGAAGTTTGTTAGGGTCTTTTTGCTTAAAAATAAGTATGCAGTAGTTGGTTTTGTATAAATTTGCTTTCCTCGGAATGTTATGATGCTTTACTTTTTTGGTTAGATTGTTAAATTTTGAGTAGGTAGTTTGATGAGGTATGTTCTTCATACCTTGGTTTTGTAAGTTCTATGTTAGTGGTACCAGATAGGGATAGGTGGTACCCGGTATCAAAACAATGTAAGGGTTTTCATGTTGAATGGAAATCGGTGGGAATCCCCACTTCTTTTTAAAAAAAAAAAGCTTAAAACTAGCTGTTAGTACTATTTTCTATTTTAGTAATAACGATACACGTTACCGTTATCTTTCTATATGTGAAAATAAGTAGAAATTATATTATATATTTTAACACTTCCCCCTCAAGCTAGGAATTTACATATCGTACAATCCTAGATTGTTTGTAATTCTCTCAAATGGATTCGGGTCCAAACCTTTTGTGAAAATATCAGCAAGTTGATTTTTACTTTTAATATATGGTGTTTCTATTTCTTTTGCTTGAACCTTCTCTCTAATGAAGTGGCAATCCACTTCTATATGTTTTGTCCGCTCATGAAACACGAGATTTGATGATATGTATCGTGCCGAGTTGTTGTCGCAAATAGGTCCTTGAGTTTTAAACCCCATGTCCGATAGGAGTTGCTTAATCCATGTCAACTCGTTTGCGGTTGATGCTATGGCACGATATTCCGCTTCGGCGCTTGATCGTGCCACAATATTTTGTTTATTATTTTTTCATGTTACTAGATTTCCGTCTACAAATGTACAAAAGTCGGTTGTCGATTTTCTATCGAAGCTTTCGGCTCAATCTGCATCGGAATAGCCACATATGTTATTAGAATGATTGTTTTTCATCCAAATGCCCTTACCGGGGTTCCCTTTTAGATACCTCAAAAATTTTATTTATAGCTTCTAAATGTGTGTTCTAGGTGAGTGCATGAACTTGCTAATTTGACTTATAAAAATGATATATCTGGATGAGTAACCGTTAGATAGATCAATTTTCCTACAAGTCTTTAAAATTGATTTATGTCTTCTATAGGTTCACTATCATCACTATTTAATTTACACTTGTTATCAATTGGGGTAGAGGCCGGTTTGCATCCTAACTTGCCGGTTTTTTTTAATAAATAAGTGTATATTTTTTTGTGAAATAAAAAGTCATTTATTTGAACAAGCTATCTCTATCTCTAAAAAATATTTAAGATATCCTAAATCTTTTATATCAAAATTTTCTTTAGTTGTCTCATGATTTTTTGGATGCGTTCTAAAGTATTTCCGGTAATTATAATATCATCTACATACACTAGAATGGGGTTGTATTGGTTTCATCACATCGGCATTACTAATTTTGAAATTGCAAGAAATTAAATAAGCTAAGTTTGCCATACCATGTCATTGGAGATTGCTTCAATCCATAGATTAATTTATTTAACCTACACACCAAGTTAGAATTGTTTTCCAATTTATGACCGAGTGGTAATGTTATATACACCTCATCTTCAAGTGTTCCTTGAAGGAAAATATTTTTAACATCCATTTGATAAAGGTCCCAATCATTGTTTACCGCAATGGAGAATAAAATTCTAACGGTATTTATTTTTTCCACCGGTGCAAATGTTTTGTTATAATCTATTCCTTAAGTTTGAGTAAAACCTTTGGCAACTAGTCTTGCCTTATACCATTCTATGGTACCATCACTATTATATTTGATTTTATATGTCCATTTACAACCAACCGGTTTTTTATTTTTTTGGTAAAAGGACAATTTTCCAAGTTTCATTTTGTTCTAAGGCATTAAGTTCCTCTTTCATGGCTTTGTACCAAATTGGATTTTTCATAGCTTCTTGATAATTTTTTGGTTCTAAATTATTTTCAACACAAGTGAGAAATGCATGGTATTCGGGTGAAATTTTGTCATATGATACAAAATTTTTTATTGGGTATTGAACCGTATAGGTCACATAATTTCTAAGTCTAGTTGATGGTAGTGGTACCCTAGATGACCTTCTAATCTCTAAGTCATTTGCCATTTCACTTTCACTTGTGTTATTGTTAATTTCAATAATTTCATTATCATGATTGTTAATTTCAACTTCATGATTATAATTTGGTGCAAAATTTAAGTCATCTAAGTAAGACATTACCGTGTTGTTAACTTGGTCGTTTGTATATGTTTGATCAAATACTTTTTCTTTGAAGTATGGTTCATCTTCAAAAAATGTAACTTTTCTAGAAAGATATAATTTTTTTTTAATTGGATCATAGAATTTATAACCCTTTTTGTAATATAAGTACCCTAAAAAAATAGTTTTTTGTGATACAAAATCAAATTTATCTTTTCTTTTGATATGCACAAAACTTGTGCAACCAAATATTCTTATATGGTTATATGTAATTTTTTGTTGGTAGAGGATTTCTAAGGACTTTTATTATAAACCGACACTTGGCATTCTATTTATTAAATGTGTGGCACAAAGTAGAACATTCGACCAACAGATTTTAGGAACATTATTTTGAAGTAATAAAGTCCGTATCATTTCTAATAAATGTCTATTTTTTCTTTAAAAAGACTTGAAATTTTTTTGTTTATAAATTCAGTTCCATTATCCGATCTAAAAGTTTTGAGTTTGACATTAAATTGAGTTTCTATAAGACATAGAAATTTAAAAAACATTCAAACACTTCATCTTTAGATTTTAGTAAATACAACAAAAAATCATCAATAAAAATAACAAAATACTTAAATCCATTATATGAATCAACTGGGGCCAGTTCCCATATATCGGAGTGAACTAAATCAAATAAAACTTTACTTTTGCTAACATAAAGTGAAGAATGAAGCTTCGTTTGCTGAGCCAACTTACATGTTTCACAATTAATACAATTGGAGCTTTTAAAATCTAAAATTAATGCTATTTAAAATCTTGTTGGTGGATGCTCAAGTCTCTTGTGCCAAAGACCAAAGTTAACGGTCTTTGCGGAAGCACAAAAATTTAATTGTTTAGAGTTCAATAGGTGATGTCCATTTTGTAAAAAACCTTCACCAATCTTGACGTCAGTTTTCCGGTCCTGAAATGTGACGTTTTTACAAGAAAAAATTGTATTACAATTTAATTCTTGTGTTAATTTATTTATAGAAAGTATTTTTAATTAACTTATTACATAAATTAATTTCTCCTATACCATTTATTTGTACCTTCATGCCACTTGCAACCAAGATATATTTATCATTGTTGGTCGGGTTTAGATTCGACAATAATTGTTTGTTACCAAACATATGGTCCATTGCACCACTATTTATAATAATTTGGTTAAAAAATAAATCTTTTGAGTTAGAAGCAATACCACATGTACTAGGAGTGTTTTGACTACCAAGCAGCGCAGGTAGCTGCTCCAGAACTTGTTGCACTTGATCCCTAGAGCCATATACACCTCCTGACCCATATTGTTGCCCATACATGGCTTTTATGGCTTCCCGCAACTCATAAGCCGTGTCAGCCATCATGAAGAGGTCGGCTACGGTTGGCTCCATCGTCAATATGAGCGAGGTTATGATTCTATCATTTGTGGTTCTCCAGTTTTTTTTGTCTTTTTTTTTTATTTCGGTCTTATTGTTTAGATCTGTGGTTCTTTTGTAGCTATAGTGATGTATTCTAACATCTCTCGACCACTTAGAGCTCTAGATGCTGCCATTGCCCATGACAAATAATTTTGACCATTGAGCAAGGTGTTTGTTAGCTTGGAGGTATTGGTAGCCTCGATTTGTCCTTCTTGAGCCATTTTGTTTTTTTGCTGAATTTTGTGTTGTGGTTTACGCTAGTACCGACTAGCTTTGCTAGTTTTAATGGCACTTGTATGAAATTTTTCAGATCTATCGCTCTGATACCATGTTGAATTTATGAAACAGAGAAGTAAAATTTTAGGAGAGAATATATTGCAAACATGTGTTTTTCTTATTACAAGATTTTCTATTTATAATTACAAGGCTTAAAACTAGCCGTTAGTACTATTTCCTATTCTAGTAATGACGGTACACGTTATCATTATCTTTTCTATATGTGAAAATAAGTAGAAATCCTATTCTATATTTTAACAATAACTAATTCCTGCCAAATGTACTACTTGTGCTTTGAAAATTGATGTTAATTTTTTTTTTTTCACAAATTTTGGGTTATTCAGATGATCATTTATTCCAATAGAACATTGAAAAGGAACTTAATTTGAAGGATCTTGGTTATAGTTTAAAAAATGTTCTACTCTTTTCTTTTCTTTTTTTACTTAGAGAATCGCAAATACAAGTAATATGGTGATTCTGGAATTCACATCTTCCCGGGTACCGTAATAGGGAATCTTTTACAATTACTAGATCTGGACCGTTCTTTTTAACTTGGTACGAATCTTAAAGCCCAATCATATTGCCCATGCGCTAGCTCGAATCTCAAAGCGGCTGAGAGTTAATCTTAAACCGTAAAGTGAAGGGAATCTTTTACAGTAATAGAGAGGATACTTGTCCGTGATTCTGCCTGCCCCCAACAATTTCCATTTCATTGAACTGTTTAAATTAAATTTGTTGAATATCGGTCGAAATCAAATGAAAATTTGATTCAAATTTTGGTACGTTTTGATTTCTAGTGCAGTTTGAGTCTGATGGACATTGAGCTGTCCAATCTGCTTTAAAATTTACACGCGCTCCATGTCATGATTTGTGCGTATTAATTTTAAAACAGATCGGATGGACATCAAAGCTGTTCGATCCTCTCTAAAACTTGTACGTATGTCATAATTCATGCATATTAACTTTAAAGGGTATCAGACGACTCTGATATCTATCGGATCCAAATTTGCGATTGACATCGGACCCAAACTTTTCTCCTTGATTTCTGGGATTGTCAAAACGAACCGGAATTTTAAATTTAAAAAAAAAAAAACATTTGGTTGGTCCCTAGTGGATAGTGGATACTGCTGTTAGATGATGACAAATATTTAATGTATCATGAGAGGATGACCTGAGCGTAACATGATCTTATCATGTGGGCCCAGGAGTTAGGTCAAGTAGTTGGACTTAGCTTTGCAAGGTGGAAAATGGCTTCACCTATACATCTTGACCTGACGACATACCTTTCAGACTTCTTTCTTTCTTGGGTCTTCAAAAGTTTGGAAATTTTAGATAACAAATAACAAAGAAACTATAAATAGAAAAGTTAGCCAGTTCCTGATATCTTTTTGAAAAGGTGCAATATGTAACGAAGAGGATTTAAATATTATTATTTTGTATGTCTTTATTACGCTTTCAATTTTTATAATTTAAAACAAAACTTTCATACGTTTATTGTAACAAATTTTATGTAGACATAAAAATTTACAGTACCGTACTTTTATTTAGAGAAAGTTAAGAGCATGATAAAATAATGGCAATAGATTATCTACATCGATATATATCGATATATTTTTGTTAAAAAAGCGCTATTGATGTCTATCATAATAAATTTGAATTGTCATAAAGTTCTCCAATGTATGTGTGGATAAATTGATGTAACGACAAGGAACATCCTCATTTGATACTCGCGTTTTAATATTTAAGTCAATACAATGTATGTGTGTCTATGTATGACAATCAAGTTTGGTATTTGGTTGATCCTTCAAGTGGGGTAAAACCTATTGAAAACAAATGAGTTTTCAAGAGAAAATCAGACATGGAAGGTAATTTGACTACTTACAAAGCACGGCTGGTAGCGAAAGGTTTCAGACAGATTCAAGGTGTTGATTATGATGAGACCTTCTCGCCCGTTGCTATGTTTAAGTCAATACGGATTCTCTTAGCAATTACTGCATTTCATGACTATGAATATGGCAAATGGATGTCAAGACCGCCTTTCTAAATGGAGATTTAGAAGAGGACGTGTATATGACACAACCGATTGGTTTTGAAGATACCAATCATGCTAAGAAAGTATGCAAGCTTCAGAGGTCCATTTATGGCTTGAAGCAAGCATCGCGGAGTTGGAACAAGCGTTTTGACAAAGAAGTCAAAAAGTTTGATTTCGTCAAAAGCGAGGAAGAACCTTGTGTATACAAAAGGATTAGTGGGAGTGTAGTAATATTCCTTGTGTTGTATGTGGATGACATACTACTGATCGGAAATGACATCCCGTTATTGGATTCTGTCAAGTCTTCATTGAAGAAGGTGTTCTCGATGAAAGATTTGGGCGAGGCTGCCTATATACTAGGCATTAGGATCTATAGGGATAGATCAAGAAGGCTCATTGGATTGAGTCAAAGCGCATACATTGACAAAGTGTTGAAAAGGTTCAACATGCAAGATTCTAAGAAAGGATTCTTGCCTATGTCGCATGGTGTTCATCTGAGCAAGAAGCAATGTCCATCGACATCTGCTGAGCTAGATAGCATGAGTAGAGTGCCATATGCTTCCGCCATTGGCTCTATCATGTATGCCATGATATGCACTCGCCCTGATGTGTCATACCCATTGAGTGTGACAAGCAGACATCAGTCAAATCCAGGCTTGGCACATTGGACTGCCGTAAAAAATATCCTGAAGTACCTAAAGAGGACTAAGGATGTGTTCCTTGTCTATGGTGGGGAATCTGAGCTCGTTGTAAGGGGTTACACCGATGCTAGTTTCCAGACCGACCATGATGACATGAGATCACAGTCAGGATTCGTGTTCATCCTCAATGGTGGCGCTGTAAGCTGGAAAAGTTCTAAGCAAGAAACAACGGCGGACTCAACCACCGAGGCAGAGTACATAGCCGCTTCAGAAGTAGCTAAAGAGGGTTGTTGGATTAGGAAGTTCTTGAATGAACTTGAGGTGGTCCCTAGTTCCATGGGTGCTCTGGAGCTCTATTGTGACAACAATTGAGCCATTGCACAAGCCAAGGAACCAAGGTCACACCAGAAATCCAAGCATGTTCTGCGGAGATATCACCTGATTCGAGAGATCATCGATCGAGGTGACGTCAAGATTTGTAGAGTAGATTCGGCCAGCAACACAGCTGACCCGCTGACAAAGTCTCTGTCTCAGGCCAAGCATACGCTGCACACTGCATCTATGGGGATTAGATTTGTTAGTGACTGGCTTTGAGATTTAGTATATGGAGTTGTATTAGAGACTACACTTGTTTAGGGCTTTTATGCATATAGATGTATATGAGATTGGCTCTAGTTCAAGTGGGAGATTGTTAGTGTTATGATCTAGAAGCCAACCATTTATGGATGTATTATATGTTTTGTTCATGAAATGAAAAAATTTATTTTGTTCCTTGAGTATTTAATTACATTATGGATTTTTCGAGTTGAGAACTTGAAATGTATAACTCTATAATAATAATATAATAAATACTCTAAATGTCTCTAATCTTGGTAATTAAAAAGGAACACTATTTACCTGTACGAGATTAGTATGTAGATTAAATGATGATCATGTTCTACGGATCATATGGTAAGGAGCTACCAATTTAATCACATAAATACCTGATGGAGATCAGGGGATTGGACATGACCCAAAAAATGAAACATAACATGGATTGTGTTAGTGTCATTAATGTTTCATTTGTGTTGAATTCTTTGGTATGAGATGACTATTTTTCCTACATGAGATACATGTATCTGTAGGTGTTGTCCAACGCTGACCGTAACTGGCAGCTATACAGATAATATCTCAATATGTGTGTCTTGTGCGGAGGAAAAGATATTTATCAAGAATACCAGTGTCCCTCATATTTCATATGTGAGTGATGATATATTCGGGCCCCTTGATGAAGTAATAAAGTATGCATGCAATTATGATCAATGAGTTTGATCATTATTTACTGAATTACTTGGAATCAAGAAAAGAATAAATTTGCAAGGATGACACTCTCCTGCCTTGGATTTATTCCGATATCATGTGACACGTGAATTGACACAAGCAATTAAATATTACTTTAGGATCGTGATGTTGATTGGTTCATATCATCTTTATCTGTTGAGTAATTATAATGCATATTGCTAGGTGCCGCTTATAATTTATAAAATTAAAAGAAGTTTTGATTCTATTGTCAACACGATATAGATCCTACGAGGTCACACCCAAGAGAGAAAAACAAAACAAATAAAAGTGTCATGGAGATGACTAACTTGATCTTAGAATAAATTCATTACATGTTGGACATGGTATACAAATTTATTTCTCAAAATTGAGCAAATACAATTAACCGTAATAATTGTCGGGTGGGCCAAAAGTTGGCATAAATGGCAAAAACAAAAATGGCATTGGCCCAAGCCCAATTTAACATTAAATGGAGAAGTCCATTTGATGAAATGGGTTTGGAATAAAGTAGGATAAAAGTGCATCTAATGGAGAGCTCCCTTGGATGGCAAAAGTAAAAGTTACTTTTGTCATGTTTAAATCTAGCCATCCATTGTGGTTGAGATGATTAAAACATACCCTAACTTCACACTATAAATACCCCACCTTTTTCCAAACCCTAGCCACCATTCTAATCTCTCTCTTCTTCCTTCTCTTGTAAGAAAAATGGAAAAACGTTTTTGTAAGAAGAGGTGAAAAAGAGAAAAGTTTTTGCAATTTTGTCTCCACCATTTTTGCTCATGTGTTGAGCACAACTTCTACACTAAAATTAATAGTTGATTGAAGAGGTAGAAGCTAAGGTTAAGTTAGATTCTTGGTTGATTACCTCTAGCAAGGGAAAAATAAGAGTTTCGTTTAATCTCGGGTGATACTCGTAGAGGCTTCGTGCGTTCGAAGCGGGTGTCATTTCGAGGCCGACTTGGAGAAGTGAAGGCTCGATAAGGAGGCAACAACCCTACATCTCAAGTCCCTACTTCTTGGTTTAGAGACCAAGATTTGAGGTATAAAGATTAAACAAGTTAAAATACTAAATACGGTTCATCGTTAGTCAAATAAGTAGATCTATGTCGGTTTTTTTTTAGTTAAATTTTTGAAATTTGCTCTTGCATGAAACCCATATTTCCTTCAGTGCATACATGGAATACCACTGCACACCATGAGATGGCTTAGAGAATTTCTTTCCTGTAGGACTTGTGAGTGTTTGTTTTAAAAAATTTCTATGCAACCTTTTACAGGATTGTTCAACTAGTTTTTCATGATTCTTCCAATGATTTACAGGATTATGACTTGAAGTTTTTATTAATTTGTTGATATCATTTTTTTCTTTCAGCTAAACCAACTTGGAAAGATGTTGGTATTATTGAAGATGTGTGCCCAAAGCAGGGAGAAGGATCAATGGACTGTGCAATTTTTATTTTGCGCTTTGTCTACAACCTGATCACCGAGATGCCTCTAACTTTCATGCAGGTAATTTTTATAGTTTGCATTTGTTAGTTTTACAGTTTACATCTACGAGTTTTACAGTATTGAAGTTTTATAGTTTGTATATTTTACAGTATTGAAGTCTTATAGTTTGCATGTTAGTCTTACAGTTTACATCTGCCAGTTTTACAGTATTGGAGTTTTACAGTATTGCATGTCTATATAATAAAAAATCAAAAAGCTGAAGTTTAACACCTTGTCAAATTTTTGTTTTATTTTACCCACACCTGAAACTCTGATAATGAGTCATCTGACAGTATTTAATGATGAAGTATTGAAGTTTTATAGTTTGTATATGTTAGTATTATAGTTTCAGGTGTTAATTTTACAGTAGTGAAGTCTTATAGTTTGCATGTTAGTTTTACAGTTTACATCTGCTAGTTTTACAGTATTAGAGTTTTACAGTATTGCATGTCTATATAATAAAAGATCAAAAAGCTGAAGTATTAATACCTTGTCAAATTTCTGTTTAATTTTACCCACACCTGAAACTCTGACAGTGAGTCATCTGACAGTATTTATTTGATGAAGTATTGAAATTTATAGTTTCAGGTGTTAATTTTACATTATTGAAATCTTATAGTTTGCATGTTAGTTTTACAGTATTGAAGTTTATGATGTAATTCTGATTTGTAATATTATTCTCTCAACAAGGTAACTCCAAATTATAACCTTATTTATTTTGTTTTTTTTTTTGCAGGATGATATTTCGAAAGGACGTGTGGTTTTAGCAATGAAGCTTCTCACTCATCCAAATAACATTCACTAGAGGGTTATGAAGTAATTACATTGTTTGTATGTTTGTGTGGAACAAATGTATTTGATTGTTGAACAGATGTTTATGTTGCAAATTTTAGAGTATTGATGTATTAGTTTTACAGTTTCAGGTGTCAATTTTACAGTATTGAAGTCTTATATTTTGCATCTGTTAGTTTTATAGTTTAATTTGCGAGTTTTACAGTATTGAAGTCTTATTTTACATGATATAGATGCATATATAAATATTAATAATTGAAAAAAAATAATGAAAAAATATTTAAAAAATTAAAAATTTAATTTGAAAAAAAAATTAATTTTGCATAAGTTTAGGTGTTATTTGGAAAAAAACTGCAAGTTTGAGAAGTGGTTCGGTTTTGAAATATTCGAGAAGCTGTCACTCTGAAAGTACAACCAGTTGAAGTACATGAAGTACAGGTAGTTTGGCAGTTGCAAACGGTTTGCCATTGAAGATATGATTTTGAATTTTGAATTACGTATTATATATAATTTGTCATTGAAGATATATTGAGTATAGAATTTTACAGTATTCGCACAAGTTAAATGATTATTAATTTGAATAAAAACTGGATACAACTAGTGTATTGATTATACCCGCCCGGTCCAACCCGACCCGCGCAAACCCGGGACCCGGACCCGGACCGACCCGGATCCGAGCATGAACCCGACCCGAACCGTCCTAAAGGGATGGGTCGGGTTTAAAACGGGTCGGATGCGGTTTTCTGGGCGAAACCCGACCTCCCCCCACCGTTTCAACCCGTCTACCCGAACCCGACCCGGACCGGCCTAAACCCGATCCGAACCGACCGAACCCGACCCAAAACCCGACTAAACCCCCCTAAAACCCGGCCGAACCCGGGTGAACCGACCCTAACCCGACCTAACCCGACTTAACCCGGGTCAAACCCGACCTAACCCCCCCGAAACCCGGGTCAAACCCGGCGGGACCCGACCCCCATCCGAAATTTGAAATTTTTTTGAGTTTTCAACGGTAGATTTCTCCCCCCCCCCCCCCCCCAAATACACCCTTAAATATACCCCCATTCTTCATAAATTTTCACATCTCATACTCATTATTCTCATCTCACATCTCATACTCATTATTCTCATTCTCAATATTTTTATTATTCTCAAATTTTATTTTTATTGTTTAAAAAAAAGAGTTGCAATTTATTTCATTCTACAAATACGCAAAGGAATACGAAAGACGAAAGTAGAGGAATTACGAAGGATTTTTTTCATTCTACCTCCCGCAAGATTTTTCCGCAAGATTAAAAGGTTAGATTTATTTTTAGTAATTGTTAAATAATTAGAATTAGTTTAAATAGGTTAATTTAGTAATTGTTAGGAATTGTTAGATAATTTTAAGTAATTGTTAGTAATGTTTAGAAATTTGTAGTAATTTTGAGTAATTGTTACTTTGTTAGTAATTGTTAGTAATTTTAAGTAGATGTTAGTAATTTTTAGTAATTGTTAGATATTGTTAGTAATTTTTAATATTGTTAGTTTTTCTTTGTTAAATTCGGATTTATTTTTAAATTTGTTAGATAAATAAGCTACATTTATTTGTTTGTTCAAATAAATGTTATATTTTTTTAAATTCGGATTTATCTTAAATAGGTTAGATTTTTTAGTTATTTTTTATTTTGAATTTGTTGGATAGTTAGATTTATTTTTAAATATGTAATCTTTATTTTTAATAGGTTACATTTGAATAATTTCAAATATGTTAGATTTTAGATTTATTTTTAAATATGTTAGATTATTGTATTTAATTTTGAAATATGTTAGATTTTACTTGTTAAAATAAGTTATTTTATTTATAAATAGGTTAGATAAATAGATTTGTTAGATAAATATGTTATATTTTCTTTTTTAAATTTTGAATATGTTAGATTATTGGATTTTATTTTGAATTCGGATTTATTTTGAAATAGGCTAGATTTTATTTTTTTAAATTCGGATTTATCTTAAATAGGTTAGATTTGTTAGTTATTTTTTATTTTTGAATTAGTTGGATAGTTAGATTTATTTTTAAATATGTTATCTTTATTTTTAATAGGTTACATTTGAATATTTTCAAATATGTTAGATTTTAGATTTATTTCTAAATATGTTTGAAATATGTTAGATTTATTTTTAATAGGTTACATTTTTAGTAGGTTACATTTGAATATGTTAGATTATTGTATTTTATTTTGAAATAGGCTAAATATGTTAGATTATTGTATTTTATTTTGAAATAGGTTAGATAAATAAATTTGTTAGATAAATATGTTATATTTTATTTTTTAAATTTTGAATATGTTAGATTATTGAATTTTATTTTGAAATTCGGATTTATTTTGAAATAGGTTAGATTTTATTTTTTAAAATTCGAATTTATCTTAAATAGGTTAGATTTTTTAGTTATTTCTTATTTTTGAATTTGTTGGATAGTTAGATTTATTTCTAAATATGTTATCTTTATTTTTAATAGGTTACATTTGAATATTTTCAAATATGTTAGATTTTAGATTTATTTCTAAATATGTTAGATTATTGTATTTGTTAGATTATTGTATTTTATTTTGAAATAGGTTTAGATAAATAGATTTGTTTGATAAATATGTTATATTTTATTTTTTAAATTTTGAATATGTTAGATTATTGAATTTTATTTTGAAATTCGGATTTATTTTGAAATAGGTTAGATTTTATTTTTTAAAATTCGAATTTATCTTAAATAGGTTAGATTTTTTAGTTATTTCTTATTTTTGAATTTGTTGGATAGTTAGATTTATTTCTAAATATGTTATCTTTATTTTTAATAGGTTACATTTGAATATTTTCAAATATGTTAGATTTTAGATTTATTTCTAAATATGTTAGATTATTGTATTTGTTAGATTATTGTATTTTATTTTGAAATAGGTTAGATAGATAAATTTGTTAGATAAATATGTTATATTTTATTTTTTTTAAATTTATAAATTTGAATTAGACATTTTTTTTAATTCGAATTAAACATATTTTTTAAATTTGAATTAGATTTTATTTTTTAAATTTTAATTAGATTTTATTTTTTAAATTTAAACTAATTTATATTTTATTTTGTTAGAGTTATAATTTGAATTAGACTTATTTTTTCTTAAATATATTTTTTAAATTTGAATTAGAGTTATTTTTTTTAAATTTATAAAATTGAATTAGACTTTTTTTTAAATTTGAATTTCAATTAAACTTTATTTCTTTTAAATTTGAATTAGAGTTATTTTTTTAAATTTATAAAATTGAATTAGACTTTATTTTTTAAATTTTAATTAAACTTTATTTTTTTTATTTTTTCTTTTTTTCTTTTTCTTTTTCTTTTTCTTTTTCTTTTACTTTTTCTTTTTCTTTTGAATTTCGGTCAATGACATAGCAGAATTTCTTTTTTTCTTTTTTTTTTTTTTCTTGTGAAGTTCGGCCAATTTGAATTTAGAGACTTAGAGGCCAATTTGAATTTAGATTTATTTTTGTTAGATTTAATTTATATTTAATTTAGATTTAATTTAGATTTAATTTAGATTTAATTTGAATTTAGAGGCCAATGAGAACTTTAATTTATATTTAATTTAGATTTATGTTAGATTTAATTTAGATTTATTTTAGACGTAATTTAGAATTAATTTACATTTAATCTAATTTATATTGAATTTAGATTTATATTTAAATAGATTTATGTTAGATTTAATTTTGATATGAATTTGGTTTTAATATGTAGAACAAATGGACCCCGAAATGCCCGAATGGATGCGTGTTGCTCATAGAGCTTCCGCCGATTTTTTTCAACCCTACGCCCGATGGCCAACAACAAGATATGGAGGCAATAGAAAGTAGGATTCAACCACAAGAACCACCTATTTATCCACAAAATCCCTCCCAAATTCAACCGCCGTATCCACAAAATCCCTCCCAAATACCACCACCTATTTATCATCAACAATATCCTAACTATTATCCACAAAATCCATCCCAAATGGCACCACCTAATTACTATTATTCTAACCCTTCATATGGAGCAGGTACGGCTTCTACAGGATCGACTCAATACACCGCCCCTATAGGAAGCGGTCCCTCGACAAGTGTCCCGGAAATTGAAGTTGTCCCCGCAACCCAAGCCGAAGTTGTTGCTCCCATTCCCATCGAACCACCGAAGAAGAGGAAAACCAAGACACCCGAATACAAGGCGGATTGGTGGCGGTATTATGAGAGGACATTGAATGCGAGTGGAGTTGTCCGTACTCTAAAATGTAAGGTACGCGGTTGCAAGGTTATTTACGAGTATAAACTTGCAAATGGTATGTCCACTTTTAAGAAACATGCCGATGGTCATGCGAAAAAGGGTGAGTTACCGCAAGAAAATGCGGACCCGCGGTTAGTCCAAACCCTTATGAACCCGGATGGTAGTAGAACCCACCAAAGATATGATGAAAAAATAATGCTTGAAGAATTTGCCCGATATATTGCCCACAAGGAACAACCAATTAGTATGGGTAATTGTAGTAGTTTTGCCCGGCTATGCATTCGGGGGTTAGCTCAACCATTGTATAAGAAAATCCATCATAGAAAAATGGTACGTGAAATGAAAAACCAGTTTTTCCAAAAGAAAAACGAGCTACTAGCTATATTTGGATATGCCAATTATAATGTCTCCATTACCTCCGATATATGGACTGCCGGTAAACACGGCCTAGGGTACTCTTGTATTACCGGTCATTGGATCGATGAGAATTGGGTTTTACAAAAACGGGTTTTAAGTTTTCGGGTGTTAGAGTCCCCGCACACTGCACAAGTTATTTACCATTCAATTATTGAGGTTTTACAAGAATATAATCTAAAAAGGGATTTACGGAACAAGATTTTTTCTATCTCGTTCGATAATGCTAGCAACAATGTAGCGTCTATCGATCATTTCATCCGGTCCCTAAACCCAATCATGAATGGTGCACTGTTTCACCAAAAGTGTGCTTGCCATATACTAAACCTTACCGTAAAAGATGGTCTTAAGGTAGAAGCCGTAAAGGACTTGATAATTAAATTCAAGGGAGGTCTTGCCCATATTTATTCAAACCAAGAAAGAAAACAAAATTTCGCAGCTTTGTGCGAAAGAATAGGTTTGGGCAAAATGAGGGTACCTTGGGATATAGACACCCGTTGGAATTCCACCTACAGGATGCTGCACCGATGCATTCCTTACAAGGCGGCTATAGGGGAGATGTTGAGATCGACGGACGAAGGACAAGCTTTGGAACTCACCGACCCCGAATGGCAGCTAATAATAATGCTTGCACAATTCCTTGGAACCTTTTTCACCGCAACCGTGAAATTATCTTGCTCGTACACACCGACGGCACATGAGTTGCTGCACCATCTCTACTATATTTCCAAGGTGTACCGTGAGATGGAAGATAGGGATAGTGAGGATTCCCCTCTCCATCCGATCGTAGCAGCCATGAAGGTAAAATTTCTTAAATATTGGGAAGAGGTACCCCTCTTGACCGTTCTCGCAAACTGCCTCCATCCGGCATACAAGAAGAAGTTCACGGTAAAAATACTTCAAGCCTACAAGAGAAATCTAAAATTAAACTGGAGGGACGAGGAGCCCCGCGTACAAAAGGCATTGGAGGACATGTTTGCCATATACAGCGAAAGAAGAAATGCCGACCAACCGCCTCCGACCGGTGGCGTGAGGTATGAATATAAATATACATATGCTTTTAATATTTATTATTTATAATATCTACATTATTTGTCCACTAATTTTTTTCTATTGTTTTAATAGTCTATCCACACACAGCAGTACTGGATTGTTAGGCGATTTTCAGGATGATGACGACCCGACGGGATCCCAAGGTAACACGAACGAGTTAATGAGCTACTGTTTGGGGACCACCGAAAATGAAGGAGTTGACTTCATGGATTGGTGGAGGAGGAATGCAACTGCCTATCCAACACTGGCGATGATGGCCCGCGACATATTTGCCTGTGCCCGTGTCAACCGTCCCTTCTGAATCCTGTTTTAGCTCGGCGAACAGGATCCTTACCGATAAACGAAGTAAGCTGGGTGCACATGTTTTCGAGAGACTTGTGTGCTTGAAAGACTGGATTGATGCTGAAAATCGCACGCAACATGCCATGAGATTGGAAGCGTCATCATCCGGTGTCGACACTCAAGAAAGCGGTACCGAGGGACCTGAGCCTAACGAAGATTCGGACGGTGAGCAAGAGAGCGACCTATGGTATATGCACAACAACTACTAGATAGGTAGTGTCGGTATAAAATTCTATCCTCTTTTAATTTTTATTTACATTTTTTTAAATTATAATTTCTAAATATTTCAATTGTTTTATTTTAAAGAATAATTACTAACAAAAAAAAAGTTAGAACTCCGCCTATGTTATTTTACATAGCCGGTCCCAAGCCCGGAATAAAGGAGGAGGGTAACTTTTGTTTTTAATCTATTGTTTTAAAATAATTCGATTTTAAAGATAAAAAATAATTCGGTTTTAAACTAATTCGGTATATCTCGGTTTTAGAATAGTTTGGTTTTAACAAAATTCGGTTTTAATTTAATTTGATTTTGTTATAAGTTATAACAAAAATATATTGAGTTAAAATAAAATAAAAAGAAAAAAAATGCAAAAAAAAAAAAAAATGGCTCTCTGGCCGCTGCCCTCTGCCCCTCTCTGCCTCTGGAAACAGAAAAAAAAAAAACAGAAAAAACAGAAAAAAAAAAAAAAAAACCAAACCGGACCGGCCCTACCAGGACCGGACCGACCCCTGACCCGACCTAACCCGCCCCGTCCTAACCCGCCGGGTTTAGACCGGGTTAGGTTCGGCCGAGTCAGACCCCAACCCGCCCCCCTACCCGACTCAACCCGTTGACCCGGGCTAACCCGTGCCCGAGTCAACCCGGGGACCGGTCGGGTTTGGACCGGACCGACCCGAACCGGCCCCTTTTCAAACCACTAGTTAAAGGTAGAGTAGTGAACTAGTGATAAATATTTTAGTTAAAAAGTCCGCAGATAAAAGCTTCATTAACGGATACTCATTAGGGTGTAAACAGATATGGATATCCGGCGGATATCCGCTCCGAATCCGCATATAATCCGTATTCGGATTTAAACGGATACATATAATTATCAATTACCCACAGAAGATGCGGAAACGGATATGGTTTTAAATTTTGATATCTGTTTACTATCCGTATCCGTTTCCGTAACATGTGAGGTTTTAAATTATTTTGCCTTCAAGGAGATTTGAACCCATGTCATGTGAGGTGAAAATCTAAGCAACCAAGATACAAACCACTACACCACACTATCTTTTGTTACTACTTTATTTTGTTTATTTTGTTCTATATTTGTATTCGAATCCGTATCTGTAAATTATCCGCTCCGTATCCGTATCCGTTTAAGGCGGATATGATTTTAAATTTTGATATCCGTTTACTATCCGTATCCGCTCATTGAAAGGCGGATACAGATTTGATATTAGCATTATCCGCTCCGAATCCGCTCCATTTACACCCCAATACTCATGCTATACTAGAAATATCTGCAAGTCAACTATAATGCTTTTCTTACTATTAATTTATTAAATAAGGGGGAATTTTACGTATACCCTTCAAAAACTGTAAAATTGTACATTTCCCCTTTCAAATTTTATTAAACTATTTCTCCTCCCAAATTACAATAACTCACATATTTATCTAATACAATTTTAATATATATCATGAGCAAAGTTAGGATGTGATGTGCACAACTCCAAAAGTCTATCAGATTGGCTTCAAACGATGAATCTAAACCGTTAAAATCCATCTACTTCATTAGTGATGCATGTACATGCAAAATTTTGAAAGTTTCGATTCATTTAGTACAAGGTCAAGCGGTCAAAAAAAGATGAAAAATAGATACATAAAACAACTTATAAAATAACAAGTTCATTTTTTTACCGCTTGACTTTGTATTAACAGAAAACGAATACAACTAGTATAACATGAAAAACAACTAGTACAAAATGAAAAACAGCTAGAAAAAAGATGAAATACAATTAGAAAAAAAATAAATACAACTGGTAGTAGATGAAAGACAACCCATAGAACAAGAAAAAAAACTGGTACAAGATGAAAACAATTAGAAGAAAATGAAAAAACAACCAGTAGAACCATGAAAGGCAACCAGTGAACATGAAAACACACTACTACAAGATGAAATACAATAACAAGAAGATGATAAACTAGTAGAAGATGAAAGACAACCAATAGTAGATGAAAGACAACTAGTACAATATGAAAGACAATATTACAAGATAAAAAGACAACTAGAAGAACATAAAAAACTAGTAGAAAATGAAAGACAACTAGAAGAAGATGAAATACAACTAGTAGAACATGAAAGACAACTACTAGAACATTAAAAACAACAAGTAGAAAATTAAAGACAACAAGAAGAAGATTAAATACAACCAGTAGAAGATGAAATACTACCCAAATAACATGAAAGACAACTAAAAGAAGATGAAATACAACTAGAAGAAGATGAAATACAACCAGCAGTAGATGAAACACGACTAGTACAAAATGAAAGACAATCAATACAAGATGAAAAACAACTAGAAGAAGATAAAAGACAACCAGTAGAACATAAAAGACAACATGTGCAAGATGAATGACAACTAGAAGAATATGAGATACAACCAGTAGTAGATAAAAATCAACCAGTACAACATGAAAGACAATCAGTACAATATGAAAAATAACTAGTAGAACATGAAAAACAACCACTAAAAGATGAAAAACAACTAGAAGAAGATGAAAGACAACTAGTAAAATATGAAAGACAACCAGCACAAGATCAAAGACAACTAGAAGAAGATGAAATACAATCAGTAGTAGATGAAAGACAACTAGTGGAAGATAAAAGACAATCAATACAAGATGAAAGACAACAAGTGAAAGATAAATGACAATCAATACAAGATAAATGACAACTAGAAAAAGATGAAAGATAACTAGTTAAAGACGAAAGACAACTAGAAAATGATGAAATACAACCAGTAGTTGATGAAAGACAATCAGTAGAAAATGAATGAAAACCAATAGAACATGAAAGACAACCAATAGAACATGAAAGAACATAAAATACAACCAGTTGTAGATCAAAGACAACCAGTAGAACATTAAAAACAACCAGCAGAACATTAAAAACAACCAGTATAAGATGAAATACAACTAGAAGAAGATGAGACAACAAGTAGTAGATGAAAGACAACCAGTAGAAGATGAACGACAACAAGTAGAACATGAAAAATAATTAGAAGAAGATGAAAAACAACTAGTAGAAAAAGAAAGACAACCAAAAGAACATGAAAGACAACCAGTACGAGATAAAAAAAACTACTAGAAGAAGATGAAATACAACTAAAAGAACATGAAAGACTACAAGTACAAGATGAAAAACAACTAGAAGAAGATGAAAAACAACTAGTAAAAGATGAAAATAACCAAAAGAAGATGAAACAAAACTAGTAGAACATGAAATACAACCACTAGAAGATGAAAGATAACTAAAAGAAGATGAAAGATAACCAGTAAAACATAAAAGACAATGGTAAGATGAAATACAACTAGAAGAAACATAAAAAACATAAAAGACAATAATTTTAATACGGATCCGGACACTCTCGGCTTTTGGATTTTAAAAAAGAGAGCTTTTTCTCAAAACTCACAAACACCTTTCAACAGTAAGCAATGGTAATAAATATATGATTCTTTGATTAATACACCTTTCAACAGTACAAGATGAAAAACTATTAGAAGAAAGACTACTAGTAGAAGATATACTAGAAAGAAACAACTAGTACAAGATGAAATATACTCAGTAGTAGAAGAAAGACAACTAGTAGAACATGAAAGACAATCAAATAAAGATAAAAGACAACTAGAAAAAGATGAAAAACAACTAGTTGATGATAAAATACAACTACAAGAAGATAAAATACAACCAGTAGTAGGTGAAAGACAACCAGTTAAGTTGAAAAACAACTAGAAGAATATGAAAGACAGCAAGTTGTAGATGAAAGACAACCAGTAAAACATTAAACATAACCAGTAGAACATGAAAGACAACCAGCACAAGATGAAATACAACTAGAAGAAGATGAAATACAACCAGTACAAGATGAAAGACAATAATTAGAACATGAAACATGATGGGTTTCTAACTCCACTCGGTGTCGCATGCAGTTTGGCCAGAACTGTGTGCGTCTTGTACTGGTATCAATTGTAATTCTGAGAGTTGTTAATCCTATCTTAGTGCTAATCACTGCTACGCTATAGCACCATAACTGAGACGGACTGGCAAGGGGATGGCACCCTAACCTCACCCTAATCAATCACATAAAGATCAATGACAAGTCTCCATTACCAAGACAAGAAGGATTTAAGTTCGCAACTATGTCCATCATTTATACCTTCCGTAGTTGAAATAACTGAGATTACCCCACTATCGGTCTATAGAACGTGACATTTATCTTGTTCAAGGGACAATTTTTAGTCAACCTATCTAGTAGTCTTTTACTTAGTTTGTTCGAGGACGAACAAAAGTTTAAGTTTGAGGGTGTGATGAAGCCAAAATAAATAACGAAATCACTATCTTTTCTTTCGAAAAATGGCAAAAAGCAAATGCAAAGTAGCCATTTTTCTGATTTATTTACCGCAAACGTATTTTTAGGTCTTTTTGGCAGGTTTTTTAGAAAGTTGGTATTTAGGGCAAAAATAAAGCAAAAGTGTCGTATTTAGGTGATTTCTGAATAAGGCGTCAAAATGGAACATTACATGGAGCATGCAACACCTCACACGAAGTGCACAACAAGCGAAATGGCTAAATTACAAGAAAAAACCACCAAGTCAGGAAGCTGTGCGGCCTCCTCTATGCCGCATGCGGCATACCTTGATGCCGCACGATCCGTGGAATGTTATAAAAATAGGCAATTTCTCTGATGGACCTTCCAGAAGAATGCAAATTTCTGATGGGCCTTCTAGAAGGGCGCATTTTCTTAAGAGCCAAGCTATTATAGCTATTTTTGACTTCATCTATCCAATCATGGATGGACCCCGCGTCCCCCACTACTTCCACTACTTCACCTCTCATTTAGGAAGGCTATAAAATACCCATCTTGTAATAGGATTCAGTGTGCATGTTTAATTGTGTCAAGTCTAAAATAGTAGACTAGCAATTCTCATTGTTAGGTTAGGTTAGAGAGTTATTTAAAGAGAGAAGAGTAGCCATTAGGAGTCAATTGGGTTGTCATTTATATTCTCCTTATTTTATTTTCTTTATTTTTCTATGGCTATGAGAAGCTAAACTTCTCATCTCTAGGGTGAGGATTTTACTTGAATTCTTAATTATGTTTTAATATTATATGTTTATGTTTTATTTATGATGATTTGAGTTTCCTTTTATACCTTGAATTCCTATTTATTACATCCTTGCATACGTAGTTCTGTCTACTATATGCCAGACTGCCAGTGACCCTCCACATACCAATAGGTGTTTAGTCATTGCATCCTGGTGTGAGTAGGATAATGCATGTAAGTACTATAGGCACTTCGGCTAACGAGGCCTGACAGCAGTTCAAATCGCATAAACAAACACCCAGCACGCCCTGCGGGTAGTGACAGTGCCGCATGCGGGGTAGCTGTGTGACAATTTAGGCCGCATGTGACAGTGACAGTGCCGCATGTGACGTAGAGAGATGTCAAAACTTATACTAACATGATTGAGAATGACAGAAACCTGAACCCTAGAGATTCTCTATCTACTGTTTAACCTTTACCTTGATTGCAATTAGCGTCACCACATCAAAACTTTTAAAAAATCCGATAACCTAGACTAGTGAAAATTGTTTAAAATATAATATACTATCCCTGTGGATTGACACCCCAATCATATTACACCGTAGGATCATGCGCTTGTGATCTGAACGTAAGTATAAATTAGGGTTTATAAATATTTAAAAGTAGTAGTTTACTTTGGACTAATCAGTCTCATGTACACGAATACACATGCACAAGAATAATATAACAAGCACAAACAATTACAATATAATCAATTACTAACCGTGTAAGGTAGATTTTAATTAATTCATCAAGTTCTACAAGCCTTCGCCCCTAGAGAGGTAAACTAGCCTCTCATAGGTGCATTAACATCCATGAAAAATAAAGAGAAAGACATCTTAAATGACAGAAAATATAGAAGAGAAAAGATAAAACCAATCTCTTGTCTCTCCTTCCCTCCTCGATTCACCGTCGATCCACCATCGATCCACTTTGATTCCGTAAGAGATTGAGAGAGATAGAGAATGAACAATGGTAGAGTGAGGGGTAGAATGGCCTAGGGCCAAGCTTAGATCTGACGGGATCATCTCCTGGATGTTTCATGGTGTTTATGAGCATTTAGGAGGGGCCAAGCAAATCGGAAAACAAATCCCCTCATTAATGTGCAGAGTTGGCAGTCTTTAAAGCTAATGGTTGTCATCCAAGGATTGTGGCGTCACCACAACATAATTTTAATAAAGTTACAACATTAAAGTTGTATATCTCTGTTTCTTGGTTTTTTCAACATTTGGTTCACTTAAATCGGAGTTTGTATGACCAAATTGTGGTCGAAATACGAACAATGTGTAAAGTTGGAATCTACAGTAGCGGGCCGCGAGCAGAGACTTAATTTATCACTTTTTTTTAATTTGAATTTCTGGTAGCTGGCAAGTGGCGGCCCACCAGGAGGAGGTCGCGACCCTCCAGGAGTGTCACGGCTCACCAGGTTGAGTTCGCGGGTCGCCAATGTCTCTGTCAGTTCTTCTTCTTCTCTGCAGCTAAGTCCGGGATAAGTGGCTGCCCGCTAGCAGTCAAATTGGCTTGTTTTCCTTGTTTTTCTGCAATTAATGCAAATCTAGACAGTAACTTGAACTTTGGATGAAACTAAAGTAAAATAACAATAAAGTACGATAAATACAAGACAAGGAAATTGGTATAGTTTTGTACCCTAAAAACTAGCCAAACATAGGTATGTTTGCGGCCTATCATAGAAAACGAAAGATAACAAGAAAAACATAAAAGACAATTAGTAAAAGATGAAAGACAACATGAAGAAGATGAAAAACAACTAGTGAAAGACGAAAGAAAATAGAAGAAGATTAAATACAAACAAAAGAAAATGAAAAACAACCAGTAATAAATGAAAGACAACAAGTAGAAGATTAAAGACAACTAATAGAACAAGAAAGACAATCAGTAGAACATAAAAAACAACCAGTACAAGATGAAAGACATATAGAAGAAGATGAAATACAATCAGTAGTTGATGAAAGACAAACAGTAGAAGATGAAAGATAACTAGAAGAAGATAAAATACAACCAGTAGTAGATGAAATACAACGAACAGAACAAGAAAGATAACAAGCAGAGCATGAAAGACAATACAAGATGAAAGAAAACTAGAAGAAGATGAAATACAACCAGTAGAAGACAGCTAGTAGAACATAAAAGACAACCAATAATAGATGAAAGACAACCAGAATAAGATGAATGACAACTAGAAAAAGACGAAAGCATATAGAAGAAGATGAAAGACAACCAGTAGAAGATGAAAGACAACAAGAAGAAGAAGATGAAATAAAACAATAGTAGATGAAAGACAAGTAGAAGACGAAAGACAACCAATAATAGATGATTGACAACCAGTAAAACATGAAAGACAACAAGTAGAACATAAAAGACAACTAGAAGAAGTTGAAATTCAACTAGTAGAAGATGAAATACAACCAATAGTTGATGAAAGTCAACCAGTAGAACATAAAAAGAAAACTAGTATAAGATGAAGAACAACCAATAGTAGATGAAAGACAACCAGTACAACATGAAAAAAAACTTGTAGAATAGACAACAAGAAAAAGATGAAATACAACCAATAGTAGATTAAGATAACTAGTAGAAGATTAAAAATAACCAGTTAAACATGAAAGACAACTAGTACAACATGAAATGCATGTGCAAGATGAATGACAACTTAAAGAACATGAAAGACAATCAGTACAAGATAAAAAATAACTAGTAAAAAATGAAAAACAACTTGTAGAAGATAAAAGAAAACTAGAAGAAGATGAAATACAACTAATAGTAAATGAAAGACAACTAGTAGAAGATAAAGACAACCAGTACAACGTATAGTGCATGTGCAAGATTAATGACAATTAGAAGAAGATAAAAGACAACCAGTACCACATGAAAGACATCAGTACAAGATGAAAAACAACTCGCAGAAGATGAAAGACAACTAGAAGGAAATGAAATACAACCAATAGCAGATGAAAGACAACCAGTAGAACATGAAAGACAACCAGTAGAACACGAAGGACAACTAGTACAACATTAAAGACAGCCAGTACAAAATAAAAGACAACTAGAAGAAGATGAAATACAATTAATAGTAGATGAAAGAAAACTAGAAGAGGGGTGAAAGACAACCAGAAGAACAGAAAGACAACCTGTACAAGATGAAAGAACTTGTAGAAGATGAAATACATGTAGTAGTAGATGAAAGACAACCAGTACAACATGAAAGATAACCAGTACAAGATGAAAGATCACTAGAATAAGATGAAAAACAACCTGTAGAAGACGAAACCTGTGGTAGATTAAATACAACTAGTAGAACATGAAAGACAACTAGAAGAAGATGAAATACAACTAGAAGAAATTTAAAACAACTAGAAGAAGATGAAAAATAAAAAGAAGAAAATGAAAGACAACCAGTACAACATGAGTGCATGTGCAATATGAATGACAACTAGAAGAACATAAAAGACAACCAGTAGAACATTAAGTGCATGTGCAAGATGAATGACAACCAGAATAAAATGAAAGACAACCAGTAGAACAAGAAAGACAACCAATACAACATGAAATACAACCAGTACAAGATGAAAGACAACTAGAAGGATATGAAATACAACCAACAGTAGATGAAAGATAATTAGTAGAACAGGAAAGACAACTAGTAGAACAAGAAAGACAACTAGTACAATATGAAAGATAACCTGTAAAACATGAAAGACAACCAATAGAACATGAAAGACAACCAATAGTAGATGAAAGACAACCAGTAGTAGATGAAAGACAACCAGTAGTAGATGAAAGACAACCAGTAGAAGATGAAAGACAACTAGTAGAAGATGAAAGATAACCAGTGGTAGATGAAAGACAACAAGTGGTAGATGAAAAATAACCAGTAGAATACGAAAGACAACAAGCACAAGATGAAAGACAACTAATGCAACCAATAGTAGATGAAAGACAACTAGTAGAAGATGAATGACAACCAGTACAACATGAAAGACAACCAGTACAACATAGTAGATTAATGACAATTAGAAGAAGATGAAAGTCAACTAGTAGAACATGAAAGACAATCAGTACAATATGAAAAAAACTCGTAGAATATGAAAAACAACTCGTAGAAGATGAAAGACAACTAAAAGAAGATGAAATACAACTACTAGAATATGAAGAACAACCAATACAAGATAAAAGACAACCAGTACAAGATGAAATACAACCAATAGTAGATGAAAGAAAACTAGAAGAAGATGAAAGACAACTAGAAAAATATAAAAGACAACCAGTACAAGACGAAAGCCAACTAGAAGAAGATGAATTACAACTAGTAGAAGACAATTCGTAGAAGATGAAATACATGTAGTAGTAGTAGATGAAAGACAACCAAATACAACATAAAAGTACAAGATGAAAGACAACTAGTCGAAAACGAAAGACAACCAGTGGTAGATGAAAGACAACAAGAACAACATGAATGACAACTAAAAGAAGATGAAATACAACTAGAAGAAATGAAAAACAACTAGAAAAAAGGTGAAAAATAACTAGAAGAAGATGAAAGACAACCAGCAGAACATGAAGTGCATGTGCAAGATGAATGACAACTAGAAGAACATGAAGACAACCAGTACAACATGAAGTGCATGTGCAAGATGAATGACAACTACAAAAAAATGAAAGACAACCAGTACAACACGAAAGACAACCGGTACAACATGAAATACAACCAGTACAAGATGAAAGACAACTAGAAGAATATGAAATACAACCAATAGTAGACGAAAGATAATTTGTAGAAGATGAAATCCAACCAGTAGAACATGAAGGACAACTAGTACAACATGAAAGACAACCTGTTGAACATGAAAGACAAACAATAAAACATGAAAGACAACCAATATAACATGATAGATAACTAATAGTAGATGAAAGACAACTAGTAGGACATGAAAGACAACTAGTAGGAGATGAAAGATAACCAATAATATATGAAAGACAACTAATAGAATAGGAAAAACAACCAGCACAAGTTGAAAGACAACTAGAAGAAGATCAAATGCAGCCAATAGTAGATGAAAGACAACTAGTAGAAGATGAAAAAACCAGTAGAATATGAAGTGCATGTGCAAGATCAATGACAACTAGAAGAACATGAAATGCATGTGCAAAATTAATGACAACTAGAAGAACATGAAAGACAATCAGTAGAACATTAAAGACAAACAATATAACATGAAAAACAATTAGTACAAGATGAAAAACAACTAGTAGAAGATGAAACACAATTAGAAGAAGTTGAAAGACAACTAGTAGAAGATGAAAGACAACTAGTAGAACATGAAAGATAACCAGTACATTAAGGACAACCAGTAGAAGATGAAAGACAACCAATGGTGGATGAAAGACAACCAGTAGAACATGAAATACAACTAGAAGAAGATGAAGTGCATGTGCAAGATGAATGACAACTAGAAGAACATGAAGTGCATGTGCAAGATGAATGATAACTAGAAGAACATGAAACACAATCAATAGAACATGAAAGACAACCAATAGAACATGAAAAAACAAATTAGTACAAGATGAAAAACAACTAGTAGAAAATGAAACACAACTAGAAGAAGATGAAATGCTACCAATAGTAGTTGAAAGACAATTAGTAGAAGATGAGAGACAACTAATAGAACATGAAAGACAATCAGTAGAACATTAAGGACAACCAGTAGAAGATGAAAGACAACTTGAAGAAGATGAAATACAACCAATAGTAAATGAAAGACAACTAATAAAACATGAAGTGCATGTGCAAGATAAATAACAACTAGAAGAAGATGAAACACAACTAGTAGAACATGAAGTTCATGTGCAAGATGAATAACAACTAGAAGAAGATGAAACACAACTAGTAGAACATGAAAGAAAATCATTACAAGATGAAAAACAACTAGTACAACATGAAAAACAACTTGAAGAAGATGACATACATCACCCAGTTAAACATTAAAGACAACCAATACAACATGAAAGACAAGCAGTAGAAGATGAAAGACAACTTGAAGAAGATGAAATACAACCAATAGTAAATGAAAGACAACTAATAGAACATGAAGTGCATGTAGAAGATTAAAGACAACCAATAGTAAATGAAAACAACTTATAGAAGATTTAAGACAACTAGAAAAAGATGAAAAACAACCAATAGTAGATGGATGACAATTTGTAAAAAATTAAAATCAACCAGTACAACATGAAAGACAACTAGTACAACATGAATGACAACGAGTGGAACATGAAGTGCATGTGCAAGATTAATGACAACTAGACGAACATGAAAGACAACCAGTCAAAAATGAAAAGCAATCAGTACAAGATGAAAAACAACTAATAGAAGATCAAAAACAACTCGTAGAGATGAAAGACAACATGTAGAAGATGAAAGACAACTAGTAGAACATGAGGGACAATCAATACAACATTAAAGTAAACCAGTATAAGATGAAAGACAACTAGAAGATGATGAAATACAACCAATAGTTGACGGAAGACAACCAGCAGAAGACGAAAGACAACTAGAAGAAGATGAAATACAACTAAAATTAGATGAAAGAAAACTAGTACAAGATGAAAGACAATTGGAAGAACATGAAAGACAACCAGTCGAAGATGAAAGACAACTAATAGAAGATTAAATACAACAAGTAGAAACAACTAGGAGAAGATGAAATACATATAGATGAAAGACAACCAGTACAACATGAAAGATAACCAGAATAAGATGAAAGACAACTATAAGTTTGAAAAAGAACTAGAAGAAGATGAAAGACAGCAAGTAGAAGATGAAAGACAACCAGTGGTAGAAGAAACACAACCAGTAGAACATGAAAGACAACTAGAAGAAGATGAAAAACAACTAGAAGAAGATGAAAAACAACCAATAGAATATGAATTGCATGTGCAAATGACAATTAGAAGAACATGGAGTGCACGTGCAAGATGAATGACAACTAGAAGAACATGAAAGACAATCAGTAGAACATGAAAGACAACCAATAAAACATTAAAAACAATTAGTACAAGATGAAAAACAACTAGTAGAAGATGAAACACAACTAGAAGAAGATGAAATACAACCAATAATAGTTGAAAGACAACTAGTAGAATATGAAAGACAACTAATAGAACATTAAGGACAACTAGTAGAAGATGAAAGACAACTTGAAGAAGGTGAAATACACCAATAGTAAATGAAGGACAACTAATAGAACATGAAGTGCATGTGCAAGATGAATACCAACTAGAAGAAGATGAAAGACAACTAGTAGAACATGGAAGACAACTTGTAGAACATTAATGACAACCAGTAGAAGATGAAAGACAATTAGTACAAGATTAAAGACAACTAGAAAAAGATGAAAAATATGAAAGACAACCTGTAGAAGACAAAAGACAACCTGTAGAAGACGAAAGACAACCAGTGGTAGACGAAAGACAACTAGAAGAAGATGAAATACAACTAGAAGAAGATGAAAAACAACTAGTAAAAAATGAAAAACAACTTGTAGAAGATGAAAGAAAACTAGAAGAATATGAAATACAACCAATAGTAGATGAACGACAATTTGTAAAAAATTAAAGACATCCAGTACAACATGAAAGACAACGAGTTGAACATGAAGTGCATTGGAAGATGAATGACAACTAAAAGAACATGAAAGACAACCAGTAGAACATGAAAGACAATCAGTACAACATGAAAGACAATGAGAACAAGATGAAAAACAACTAGTAAAAAATGATAAACAACTTGTAGAAGATGAAAGACAACTAGAAGAAGATGAAATACAACTAATAGAAGACAAATAGGAGAAAATGAAATACATGTAGTAGTAGACGAAAGACAACCAGTGGTAGATAATAGACAACCAATAGACATGAAAGACAACGAGAAGAAGATGAAAAAAAACTAGAAGAGGATGTAAGACAACTAGTACAAGATGAAGTGCACGTGCAAGATTAATGACAACTAGAAGAACAAGAAAGACAATATGAAAGACAATCAGTATAAGATGAAAAACAGCTAGTTGAAAATGAAAAACAACTTGTAGAAGATAAGAGACAACTAGTATAAGACAAAAAACAACCAATAGTAGATGAAGTAGAAGATGAAAGACAACCAGTACAACATGAAAAACAACTTGTACAAGATGAAAAACAACTAGAAGAAGATGAAATACAACCAAAAGCAGATTTAATACAATCAGTAGAACATGAATGACAGTACAAAATGAAAGACAAATAGTACAACATCAAAGACAACAAGAAGAAGATGAAATATATCCAGTAGTTGATGAATGACAACCAGTAGAAGACGAAACACAACTAGAAGAAGATGAAATACAAGTAGAAGAAAATGAAAAACTAGTAGAAGACGAAAGACAACAAGAAAATCATAAAAGACAAATAGAAGAAGATGAAAAAACATTAGTTGAATACGAAAGACAACTTGAAGAAGATAAAATTTAACCAATAGTAGATGAAGGACAATTAACCAATAGTAGATGAAGCATAGTACAAGATGAAAGACAGCTAGTAGAATATGAAGGACAACCAGTAGAAGATGAAAGACAACTTGAAAAAGATGAAATACAACCAATAGTAAATGAAAGACAACTAATAGAACATGAAGTGCATGCATGATGAATAACAACAAGAAGAAGATGAAAGACAACTAGTAGAACATGAAAGACAATCATTACAAGATGAGAAACAACTAGTACAACATGAAAAACAACTTGTAGAATATGACAGACAACTAGAAGAAGATGAAATACAACCAATAGTAGATGAAAGAAAACTAGAAGAAGATGAAAGACAACTAGAAGAAGATGAAATACAACTAGTGGAAGACAACTAGTAGAAGATGAAATACATGTAGTAGTAGATGAAAGACAACCAGTACAACACGAAAGATAACCAATACAAGATGAAAGACAACTATTAGAAGACGAAAGACAACCAGTGGTAGATGAAAGACAACTAGTAGAACATAAAAGACAACTAGAAGAAGATGGAATACAACTAGAAGAAATGAAAAATAACTAGAAGAAGATGAAAAATAATTAGAAGAAGATGGAAGACAACCAGTAGTAGAACATGAAGTGCATGTGCAAGATGAATGACAACTAGAAAAACATGAAGACTACCAGTAGAACATGAAGTGCATGTGCAAGATGAATGACAACTAGAAGAACATGACGACAACCAGTACAACATGAAGTGCATGTGCAAGATGAATGACAACTAAAAGAAAATGAAAGACAACCAGTACAACACGAAAGATAACCTGTTCAACATGAAATACAACCAGTACAAGATGAAAGACAACTATAAGAATATGAAATACAACCAATAGCAGATGAAAGATAATTTATAGAAGATGAAATACAACCAGTAGAACATGAACGACAACCTGTTAAACATGAAAGACAACCAATAGAACATGAATACAGCCAATAGAACATGATAGACAACCTATAGTAGATGAAACAACTAGTAGGAGATGAAAGACAACCAATGGTAGATGAAAGACAACCAGTAGAACAAGAAATACAACCAGCACAAGATGAAAGACAACTAGAAGAAGATCAAATGCAACCAATAGTAGATGAAAGATAGTAGAAGATGAAACAACCAGTAGAATATGAAGTGCATGTGCGAGATGAATGACAACTAGAAGAACATGAAGTGCATGTGGAAGATGAATGACAACTAGAAAACATGAAAGACAATCAGTAGAACATTAAAGACAACCAATATAACATGAAAAACATTTAGTACAAGATGAAAAACAACTAGTAGAAGATGAAACACAACTAGAAGAAGATGAAAGACATCCAGTAGAATATGAAGGACAACCAGTAGAACATTAAGGACAACCAGTAGAAGATGAAAGACAACTTGAAGAAGATGACAACCAATAGTAAATGAAAGACAAGTAATAGAACATGAAGTGCATGTGCATGATGAATAACAACTAGAAGAAACTAGTAGAACATGAAAGACAATCATTACAAGATGAAAAACAACTACTACAATATGAAAAACAATTTGTAGAATATGAAAGACAACTAGAAGAAGATGAAATACAACCAATAGTAGATGAAAGAAAACTAGAAGAAGATGAAAGACAACTAGAAAAAGATGAAATACAACTAGTGGAAGACAGCTAGTAGAAGATGAAATACATGTAGTAGTAGATGAAAGACAACCAGTACAACACGAAAGATAATCAATACAAGATGAAAGACAACTCTAGTAGAAGACGAAAGACAACCAGTGGTAGATGAAAGACAACTAGTAGAACATAAAAGAGAACTAGAAGAAGATGAAATACAACTAGAAGAAATGAAAAACAACTAGAAGAAGATGAAAAATAATTAGAAGAAGATGGAAGACAACCAGTAGAACATGAAGTGCATGTGCAAGATGAATGACAACTAGAAGAACATGAAGACAACCAGTACAACATGAAGTGCATGTGCAAGATGAATGACAACTAGAAGAAAATGAAAGACAACCAGTACAACACGAAAGATAACCTGTTCAACATGAAATACAACCAGTACAAGATGAAAGACAACTATAAGAATATGAAATACAACCAATAGGAGATGAAAGATAATTTATAGAAGATGAAATACAACCAGTAGAACATGAACGACAACCTGTTAAACATGAAAGACAACCAATAGAACATGAAAAGACAACCAATAGAACATGAATGACAACCAATAGAACATGATAGACAACCTATAGTAGATGAAACAACTAGTAGGAGATGAAAGACAACCAATGGTAGATGAAAGACAACCAGTAGAACAAGAAATACAACCAGCACAAGATGAAAGACAACTAGAAGAAGATCAAATGCAACCAATAGTAGATGAAAGAGAGTAGAAGATGAAACAACCAGTAGAATATGAAGTGCATGTGCGAGATGAATGACAACTAGAAGAACATGAAGTGCATGTGGAAGATGAATGACAACTAGAAAACATGAAAGACAATCAGTAGAACATTAAAGACAACCAATATAACATGAAAAACAATTAGTACGAGATGAAAAACAACTAGTAGAAAATGAAACACAACTAGAAGAATATGAAATACAACCGATAGTAGTTGAAAGACTAGTAGAAGATGAAAGACAGCCAGTAGAATATGAAGGACAACCAGTAGAACATTAAGGACAACCAGTAGAATATGAAAGACAATTTGAAGAAGATGAAATACAACCAATAGTAAATGAAAGACAAGTAATAGAACATGAAGTGCATGTGCATGATGAATAACAACTAGAAGAAGATGAAAGACAACTAGTAGAACATAAAAGACAATCATTACAAGATGAAAAACAACTAGTACAACATGAAAAACTTGTAAAATATGACAGACAACTAGAAGAAGATGAAATACAACCAATAGTAGATGAAAGAAAACTATAAGAAGATGAAAGACAAATAGAAGAAATACAACTAGTGGAAGACAACTAATAGAAGATGAAATACATGTAGTAGTAGATGAAAGACAACTAGTACAACACGAAAGATAACCAATACAAGATGAAAGACAACTAGTAGAAGACGAAAGACAACCAGGAGTAGATGAAAGACAACTAGTAGAACATAAAAGAAAACTAGAAGAAAATGAAATACAACTAAAAGAAATGAAAAACAACTAGAAGAAAATGAAAAATAATTAGAAGAAGATGGAAGACAACCAGTAGTAGAACATGAAGTGCATGTGCAAGATGAAAGACAACTAGAAGAACATGAAGACTACCAGTAGAACATGAAGTGCATGTGCAAGATGAATGACAAGTAGAAGAAAATGAAAGACAACCGTACAACACGAAAGACAACATGTACAACATGAAAATACAACCAGTACAAGATGAAAGACAACTATAATAATATGAAATACAACCAATAGTAGATGAAAGATAATTTATAGAAGATGAAATACAACCAATAGAACATGGAGACATACAACATGAAAGACAACCTATTGAACATGAAAGACAACCAATATAACACGAAAGACAACCAATAGAACATGATAGACAACCAATAGTAGATGCAACAACTAGCAGGAGATGAAAGACAACCAATGGTAGATGAAAGACAACCAGTAGAACAAGAAAAACAACCTACACAAGATGAAAGACAACTAGAAGAAGATCAAATGCAACCAATAGTAGATGAAAGACAACTAGTAGAAGATGAAAGACGACAAGTAGAACATAAAAGACAACCAGTACAACTTGAAAGACAGTCAGTATAACATGAAGTGCTTGTGCAAGATGAATGACAACTAGAATAACATGAAAGACAATCCGCACGAAATGAAAAATAACTTGTAGAAAATGAAAAAAACAACTTGTAGAAGATTAAAGACTACTAGAAGAAGGTGAAATACAACCAATAGTAAATGAACGACAATTTGTACAAAATTAAAGACAACCAGTACAACATGAAGACAACTTGTACAACATGAAAGACAACGAGTAGAACATGAAGTGCATGTGCAAGATGAATGACAACTATAAGAACATGAAAGACAACCAGTCGAAAATGAATGACAATCAGTAAAAGATGAAAAACAACTAGTAGAAGATCAAAAACAACTCGTAGAAAATGAAAGACAAATAGAAGAAGATGAAAGAAAACCAGTAGAAGATTAAAGACAACTAGTAGAACATGGAGGACAATCAGTACAACATTATAGACAACCAGTACAAGATGAAAGACAACTAGAAGAAGATGAAATACAAATAATAGTTGACGAAAGACAACCAGTAGAAGACAAAAGACAACTAGAAGAAGATGAAATACATCCAATACAAGATGAAAGACAACTAGTACAAGATGAAAGACAACTGGAAGAACATGAAAGACAACCAGTAGAAGATGAAATACAACTAAAAGAAGATGAAATACAACTAGGAGAAGATGAAATACATGTAGTAGTAGATGAAAGACAACCAATACAACATGAATGAAAACCAGAAGAAGATGAAAGACAACCTGTAGAAAATGAAAGACAACCAGTAGAACATGAAAGACAACTAGAAGAAGATGAAATACAACTAGAAGAAGATGAAAGACAACTAGTAGAACATGAAGTGCATGTGCAAGATGAATGACAACTAGAAGAACATGAAAGACAACTAGTAGAACATGAAGACAACCAATAGAACATGAAAGACAATCAGTACAAGATGAAAAACAACTAGTAGAAAATGAAAGACAACTAAAAGAAGATGATATACAACCAATAGGAGTTGAAAGACAACTAGTAGAAGATGAAAGACAACTAGAACATGAAAGACAACTAGTAGAACATTAAGGACAACAAGTAGAAGATGAAATACAACCAATAGTAAATGAAAGGCAATTAGTAGAAGATGAAAGACAACCCGTATAACATAAAAGACAACTAGCACAACATGAAAGACAATTAGTACAAGATGACAAACAATTAGAAAAATATGAAAGACAACCAGTAGAACATGAAGTGAATGTGATAAAATGAATGACAACTAGAAGAACATGAAAGATAATCAGTAGGAAATGAAAGACAATCAGTACAAGATGAAAACAACTTGTGGAAGATGAAAGAGAACCAGTAATACATGAAAGACAGCCAGTACAACGTAAAAGACAAACAATAGAACATGAAGTGCATATTCAAGATAAATGACAACTAGAAGAACATGAAAAACAACCAGTAGAACACGAAGTGCATATGGAAGATGAATGACAACTAGAAGAATATGAAAGACAATTACTACAACATGAAAGACAATGAGAACAAGATGAAAAATTAGTATATGAAAGAAAACTAGTAGAACATGAAAGATAACCAGCAGAACATAAAAGACAACCAGTATAAGATGAAAGACAACTAGAAGAAGATGAAATACAGATGAAATACAACTTGAAGAAGATGAAATAAAACCAGTAGTAGATGAAAGACAACCAGTAGAACATGAAAGATTACCAACATAACATGAAAGACAACCAGTAGAAGATGAAATACAACTAGTAGAAGATGAAATACAACCAGTTGTACATTACAGACAACTAGTAGAACATTAAAGATAACCTGTATAAGATAAAAGGACAACCAGAAGAAGATGAAAATCAACTAGTAAAGGAGACGAAAGACAAAAAGAAGAACATGAAAGACAATTATTAGAGGATGAAAGACAACTAGAAGAAGATAAAATACAAGTAGTATTCGAAAGACAACTAGAAGAAGATAAAAGACAACTAGAAGAAAATGAATTACAACCAATAGAAGATGAAAGACAACTAGTAGAAGATGAAAAATAACCAATAGAACATGAAATGCAACCTGTAGAACATGAAAGATAATAAGTAGAACATGAACAACAACCAGTACAAGATGTAAAATAACAAGAAGAAGATGAAGAACAACTTGTAGAAAATGAAAAACAAAATAGAAAAAGATTAAAAACAACTAGTAGAAAATGAAAGACAACTAGTAGAAGATGAAATATAACCACCAGTAGATGAAAGACAACCAGTAAAAGACAAAAGACAACTAGTTGAACATAAAAGATAACCAGTAGAACATGAAAAGCAACTGGAAGAAGATGAAAGACACAACCAGTATTAGATGAAAGACAACTAGTAGAACATGAAAGATAAGCAGTATAAGATGAAAGACAAGTAGTAAAAGATGAAAAACAACTAGTAGTAGATGAAAGACAACCAGTAGAACATGAAAGACAATTAGAAGAAGATGAAGTACAACTAATAGTAGAAGATGAAAAACAACTAGTAGAACATGAAAGACAACATGTACAAGATGAAAGACAACTAGAAGAAGATGAAATACACCTCGTTAAAGACAACTAGTAGAAGATGAAATACAACTAGTAGATGAAAGACAACCCCTAGAACATGAAAGACAACTAGAAGAGATGAAATACAATTAGTAGAAGAAGAAATACAACAAGTAGTAGATGAATGACAACCAGTAAAACATGAAAGATAACCAGTATAAGATGAAAGACAAGTTGAAAAAGATGAAAAACTTATATAAGACAAATGACAACAAGAAGAAAATAAAAGACAATTAGTACAAGATGAAAAACAACTAATACACGAAAGACAAATAGTAGAAGATGATAAGACAACCAGTAAAACATGAAAGACAACTAGTAGAACATGAAAGGCAACCAATAGAACATCAAAGACAACTAGAAGAAGATGAAATAAAACCAGTAGCAGAAGAAAGACAACTAGTAGAATACAAAAGACAACTAGAAGAAAATGAAATACAACCAATAATACATGAAAGACAACTAGTAGAAGATGAAAGACAACCAGTAGAAAATGAAAGACAACCAATACAAGATGAAATACAACTAGTATAAGATAAAATACAACCAGTACTAGATAAAAGACTAAAAGTAGAACATAAAAGATAACCATTATAAGATGAAAGACAAGTTGAAGACGATAAAAACAACTAGTAGAAGGCGAAAGACAACAAGAAGAATATGAAATAAACTAATAGAAGATGAAATACAACTTGAAGAAGATTAAAAGACAACTAGAAGAAGATGAAAGACAACCAGAAGAGGATGAAAGACAACTAGAAGAAGATGAAATACAACTAGTAGAAGATGAAATACAACCAGTTAAACATGAAAGACAACCAGTAGAACATGAAGGATAACTAGTATAAGATGAAAGACAAGTAGAAGATGATGAAAAATAACTAGTAGAAAACGAAAGACAACAACAAGAAGATGAAAAACAATAGTGTTGTCCCTAACGGCACCTAGAGGGGGGTGAATAGGTAGTCTTAAAGACTATTTGACTTTTTTTTCAGTTTAACCCTCTAAATTAACAAGTCAATCAACCAACAAGCAAATGTGTACAAATAAAGTAAATAGAGTAGAGTTAGAGAAATTTGACACACGGAATGATAACGGAGTTTGGCGTAAAATGCCTACGTCTTCAGGGTAGAGCAACATCATCGGTGCCCCTTTTCTATTATCCAAAAAGAAAGGATACAACTTGTGACACGTGAGCCCAACAATGGTGGAAAGTCACGGCCTAACTCGTGTACAGAGTTGAGCCTAGAAGCTCGAGCTGGAGAGTCCTACGCAGAGGATCGTCACACAACTATGTTTATATGTGAGAGGAAACGTTCGAGCCGGCGAGCCCTATAATGCCCTACAAACAGGGAAGTCACTCGGCTATAGAAAGGGAGCACTAAAGACACTATCGAACAAGAACCAACACTCTAACTAAATATAGAGAATTAGTTAAGTGGATTTGAGATTATCAAAGGAGTATTGAAGTTTTAGCTCTCTCAAAGAAGGAATCTCTCAAGAATACAAAATTAGTGCTATTTGAAGTTTAGGGCGGCTTGCTTGAAACTAGAGTGGGAGTATCAACTCTATTTATAAAAGGGAGCTCCAGTTCTAAGTATTTGAACTGATATGTTCAGACGATAAAACTTTCGTTCGAACGGATAGTTCAAATGTGTTGCATTTAGGATTTTTGCCTTTTTTTTTAACTTTACCCTTTCCGTTTAGTATGTTTAGGTCTTGTTTGACCCTAAAAAGTTGCTATTTAAGTTTAACATGATAGATAACAATTTTGGAGCAATTAAAATGCCAAAGTTACACATAAATTTTCAAATGAATTGGATGAAAGTATGTTATAATTCCTGGTAATATTCCACATATAAAACCATGAATTTTGATGTGCAATATGGTCGACCACCAAAGAAATAAATTTCTACAAACAAAACAACTGCTGAATGATGTTCTGGGTGCAAAAATGTGGTGGCACCTAAGCAAACCAAGCCCTAAGTTGCTCTAGGTACGAATTGGGGACACCAAAACAGGTTCTGACAACATGGGACCCACAAACCAGCGACACAATGCCATTTTCGCTGTTTGGATTAAATAAATGGACACGGTCTACATGTATACAACTTCGTGGACCGAATAGTCAGTTGTATGGTGTATGATACACCAAGTTTAGACAGCCCACATACCCGAAATTAAATCTCGGCGCTGAGCTCAAATGGTCCCTTCAATTGGGATGCTCTCGGTGTTCCATGCACCACGTAAAGCTGATACACGGCTTACCAAGAACCGAGTGCAATCGGAAAACAATGAAAGTTTAAAAGAAAATGAATAGCATTGGGCAAAGAGGCTGACATTCGGGTCCCTCCTTCTTCCTTTCTCTTGCGATTTCAGCTAAGAAGAGGGTTTAGATTCGGGTCTACACCTCGTTGCACTACCCAAACACTCACCCGAGACTAATGAGGCACCCCTTATTCTATTCTCCTCCACTCTCTGTCAAGCTTGAGTAATCTTCCCTTCTCTCAATCCAACCCGAGACACTATAAATATAAGAAGGTAGTTCGGCCGAGATAGTTGAAATTGGAGACTAAGGGCTTAACAGGGTCTTTTATGCATAATGTGGCACCTCTAGGAAGTTTCAATTTAATGCAATACGCATTGAATTGGGCCAGCACCCGAAACTGATATGGTGCAGTTCGGGTACAGGGGAAACATGACAAATTGGCTATCAATAAGGTGTAATACGGTCGAACACAGTATGGCGAACCTTACCCAGAAGACGGCGACAACCACTGAATGGACGACTGTAACCGGCAGACGCCGGAAACTCCCTGCTTCCTGGACCCCCACCTCTCCCCTCTCCACACAGGCGGTCCCTTACACCCCATACGCGGCTAGGCAGACATACGCCCAGGCGCTTACTTCAAACCTACCCTCACCTCCTTCCTCTGGTAACTCCTCACCTAAGATACGCCACCAACTTCCCCTACAGCCTCCACCTTTTATGTATCCCCACACAGCCCAACAAGACTTCGTTTCCCTCCTTCCCCGTCCTTCCCGGAGTGGAAAGGTAGGTGCTTCAGATGTTGCCGAACGGGACATACCAAGGCACAGTGTCGTAACCAAAGCCGATGCGGCAAATGTTGGAAGAAGGGTCACATTGAACTCTCTCGATAGACTGATTATGAACAGTAGGTCTGTCGAGGGTGAACCAGAAGGAATCGTAGAAAGAAATGAATGTTTCAAATTCGATGTTCTCTTCATGTCTTAAAGTTGAGAGCATTGAACCCTAAGACATCTAACACATGCACACACCTTCCATTCCGTTGTGCAACTTTCTGCGCCCTACAGGTCTGTACCGAATGGATAGTGTATTTTCCTAATTTTGTGTTTCTTAAATAGCGTATAGTACGGATGGTATCCGTTCAGAACGGAACATGTTATATTTGAAAGTCTCTGACTTAATACAGAACTTTCCATTACGAACGGTTTATCAAACGGAATAATTCTTTTGTACTACAACGCTTCATATCCGTATCTATCCGGTATCATTCAATACATTCCGTACTGAACAGTTTGCTTCCGTATTGAACGGATAGTTCCAGAAATCAACAATCTCAAATTTACTTTACTTATCTATTTGATATTACAATCTATAGTCTTGATCTTCATAAAGTCTTGTTGATTCCATTGGTTCTTCAACTTTCATCTTGCAATTATAATGTTCTTGAACCTGCAAACTCACTCATACAATGAAATCATTAAATACAATCGTATGTTTTACAAATTAGTCAAACAAAGTAATTAGAAGATTGCATAGAACAACAAGTAGAAGATGAAAGACAACTAGAAGATAATGAAAGACAACTAGAAGAAGATGAAATAAAATTAACTAGTAGAACATGGAAGACAACTAGTAGAACATGAAAGACAACTAGAAGAAGATAAAATAAAATCAATAGCAGATGAAAGACAATCAGTAGAAAATGAAAGATAACTAGCAGAAAATGAAAGACAACATGTACAAGATGAAAGACAATTAGAATAAGATGAAATATAACTCGTAGAAGGCAACTAGTAGAAGATGAAATACAACCAGTAGAACATAAAAAATAACTAGTACAAGATGAAAGACAACTAGAAGAAGATGATAAATAATTAGTAGAAGACGAAAGACAACTAGAAGAAGATGAAATACAACCAATAGTAGATGAAATACAACAAGAAGAATATGAAAGACAATTTATACAAGATGAAGGACATTTAGAAGAAGATGAAATACAACTAGTAGTAGATGAATGACAAGTAGTAGAACAAGAAAAACAACCGGTACAAGATGAAAACAACTACTAGAAGGTGAAAAACTACAAGAAGAAGATAAAAGACAACCAGTTCAACATGAAAGACAACTAGAAGAATATAAAAACAACTAGTAGAACATGAAATATAACCAATAGAATATGAAAAACAATCAGTACAAGATGAAAGACAAGAAAAAAATAAAAATAAAAACAACTAGTGTAAGACGAAAGATAACTAGAAGAAGATGAAATACAACTCGTAGTAGATGAAAGACAATTAGGTAGAACATGAAAGATAACCAGTAGAACATGAAAGACAACCAGTATAAGATGAAAGACAACTAGAAGAAGATGAAAGACAACCAGTAGAACATGATGACAGACAACCAGAAAAAGATGAAATATAACTAGAAGAAGTTGAAATACAACTTATAGTAGAAGAAGAAAGACAACCATCACAAGATGACAGACAACCAGAAAAATATGAAATATAATTAGAAGAAGTTAAAATACAACTTGTAGTAGATGAAAGACGACTAGTAGAACAGGAAAGACAACAAGTGGAATATTAAAGACATTAAAGACAACAAGTGAAACATTAAAGACAACCAATACAAAATGAAAGACAACTACAAGAAGTAGAAAAATAACTAGCAGAAGATGAAAAACAATTAGAAGAATACGAAAGACAACTAGTAGAACCTGAAAGACAACCAGTACAAGATGAAAAACAACTAGAAGAAGATGAAGTACAACTAGGAGAAGATGAAATACAATTAGTATTAGATGAAAGACAATCAGTAGGACAAGAAAAATAACCGGTACAAGATGAAATACTAGTAGAAGATGAAAAACAACTAGAAGAAGATGAAAGACAATCAGTAAAACATGAAAGAAAACTAGTACAAGATAAAAGACAACTGGAAAAAAATTGAAAACAACTAGTAGAACATGAAAAACAACCAGTAGAAAGTGAAAGACAATAAGTACAAGATGAAAGACAACTAGAAAAAGATAAAAAAAATAAAAACTAGTATAAGACCAAAGACAACTAGAAGAAGATGAAATACAACCAGTAGTAGATAAAAGACAAGCAGTAGAACATGAAAGACAACTAGTAAAACATGAAAGATAACCAGTACTAAATTAAAGACAACCAGTACAAGATGAAAAACAACTAGAAGAAGATGAGAAACAACCAGAAGAATGTGAAAGACAATTAGTACATGAAGTAGATGGATTTCAACAATTTGGATTCGTCGTTTGAAGATAATCTTACAGACTTTTGGAGTTATGCTTATCAACCTCTCTTGGTGAACGCACATCACACCCTAACTTTGCTCTATATATCATATATTCACAAAACTCAAATTAATCATGTTTAGTATTTGAAAAATATAGTTAATCACATAACCCGACTTTTTAACCTCCGTATTTTCATGTTTGACCTTTGTTTTCTCTGTTTCTCCCAGCTTTTGTTTGACCTCCGTTTCATATAATTTTGGCTGCCAAATAGTAACATAGAATCTCATAAATTCCCAACTTTTTTCCTCCTTTCTTTTCTGCTTTCATTTTCTCATCTATCTTTTCACTTATGATCCCATTAGTATTGTACTTTCTCACTTTGAGCACTTTACTGGTAAATAAGAATGATTCTACCTTTCTACTACGAGCATTTGAAGAAAATGGAGAATAATACACTGAGTCTTTGTTTTTGTGTCAACTTTCGCTCCAATTTACCTGTGACTGGCTGGTACAACACCTGACCCTTTCTCACCTTGATTCTTATCGAAAACATAATTTTGCAACACATGTCATTTCATAAAAATAGTAATTGTCACGGTGTGCGGTGTGCCTGGTTTCGGCCCTTGAATTGGAGCCCAATGATCATACAACTTCATTTGACATAAGTTAAAAAAAGATGCATGCATGCAGATGCCTTTCCTCGTACTACCAAAATTTTCTTCAAAAATTAAACAAAAGTGACACACAGTGTGCAGGGTCAAACTGGAATTTAGTTTCAACTAAGGTTTCAACACTCAAATGAAATTCATTAATCGTGTAACTCTGTTGACATGATCATTATTTTCAGCATTTGAACTCGTTTATCAAGTTCTTCCAACTATTACTCAAAATTTTGTCAGATTGGACAGTTATGTGCGTTCAAGCAAATTAGATTTTATGCATTATAAAGGAAATACAACCTTGTAACAAGGTGATAACTGATAACAAAATGAACTAGAGAAAAGAAATAAATTAGCAAAGAAGAATGTACAAAATAGTTCAATTAATAGAGCAACATTGTCATTCTATTGAAAAATACTAGCGTGTACTTGGTATTGGTACGATACCAAGGAAGGTTGCTTGAGGATAAAGTAGTCCTATTCTAATTCTTAGTTAATAACATGATGTCATCTTAATTTTGTTCATTTTACAAACTTATTGAGACCCAGGAGCTTATGCGATTATGGGTGATTCTAACCCCAAGCTTCCATCTAGGTCTCGAGAATTCTTCTTCCTCTAATTCGAACTCCCATCTAGATCTCAAGGGCTCTTGTTCCTGTTCCTTGGATGCCACCTCCAACAATCAGACAGATGATTGGAACATTGTTGCAATCAAGAGCTTTTTTGAGTTGAAGAAGCGAAACATGCACAAATAGTTTTTGGCGCTAAAGAAGATCAGGAACTGAAGAAGGGGAAGGACATATTTGATTGATTATAATTTATAAAATATTAAACATAATTAATCTCAGGTTTTTATTAATTGAATAACTATGCGAGTTATGTTAAGAGGGTAAATATGTTATTATATATTATAGAATTTGGAAGGAGAAATATGTAATTTTACAAGTTTTTGAAAGCTATACATGAAATTTCCCCATTTTGAAAACTCGTGAATTGCTTCGCCATTAAACCAACTCAATATATTTCTACAACCAATCCAGGTTCACAACAGAAATCCCATACTACATCCAACTCTTGACACACTATATCAATCATTACCATTTCATTTAACAATTTACCGTCAAGTTAACCTTGTATGCATTTCGATCTGGTAGTGAAGTATGAAGTCAATGAGCTTTTCATTGTATACTTCTCTGTTGGGAAGACCTGCTCTTGACGAAACTTCTCTTTTCATTCCTCGCTTGTATCATCCATTGTAGGTGGATTAGTTCCATTAATGATGGGTTCGCTGTTCGAAACTGCAGCAACTGGCGTACCAAAAATACTATAGTCAAAATCTATATCGTCATTGTAGTCATCTACCTCCTTTTCCTCTCCTTCTGACTTCAATTCCTCTCCCTCTATATCGTCATTGTAGTCATCTACCTCCTTTTCCTCTCCCTCTGACTTCAATTCCTCTGCCTCTTTCTCTCTTTCTTCTCCTCTCTCTCTTCTTTCTCCGTGCTTCAAATAATGCCCTTCGAGCAATTAAGCCATCAAACGACATCTCATACCATTTTGAGGCCTTATTTCCAAGAATTTTTTGATACTGGTACTTGAGTGCAGCCTCCTCTTTTTTCTTTTTAATTGCTTTTCCCTCGTCCCACAACTTACTCTGGTAAACTGGGTTTGACTTGTGGTACTCATCGCCCCAGAATTTGGGGTCATCATTATATTTCCCTGGTTGTTCTAGGGGAAGACCTACAGCTGTCCGGCTGAAAAAAAATAAACAAGGCAAAATGTATTAGAAAGGTTGAGGTTTAATGCTAAAGGCGTACCGAATTCTGATTATTTAACCAGGGGAATTTTTAACAGAAATATGCAACAGGGCCTTTACATTATCACGAAATTGCATTTCAAACTCCCTTTGAATCCTCCATTAGTTTATCATACAGAAAGTAGATTTTAGAGACATCATAAATAGTCTTTTGCACATTTCAATTTGCTTTAAGAATGTGGCCAACTATGACATGTCAACTGCATGTTCTTATGGAAAAAAGCCTTCTATTAGAGATCCTTGATGATAGCTTTACAAAATGTTTAATACCTTTTAAAATTGTGTTTAAGCCTTCCCTTTTAGCAGGGACACCCCCCCCCCCCCCCCCCCCCCCACACACACACACACACACACAGCGGCCCCCTTTTTATCGGCAATTACTGCCATTGCCGAGGTCACCAGAGTACAGTAGAGAGGCTCCATATTCCCTATTTGAATAAGTTCTAAAACAAGGAGCTACAGCAAAATGAATGATCCAACCTAATTAAATTTGATGATTTTTTTCCAAGCATCCATTTATAAGATACATCTTACTAGTATACACTTTTTATGTGTAGGACTCAACTTCCACTAAATGTACTTTGTTCCATCAAAATGTTCAAACTAATGCTACAACAATTATTCCTCATTTGATGGGAGGATTTAAAAATTCCAGTTCCCATTCGGCCATTCCTCACTCCCTATGTTTGTTCCTTGGCAGCCTTAATTTCTACCACTTATATTTAGGGTAAATACTATCAAAAATAAGATGTCATGTTTTTTGTTAAACTTCTGTAGTGTATGTGGGGGTGTTTCATTGGTCGGCTCGGTTCAAACCAAACTAAAATTAGCTCAATTGATTTTCATTTCTGCATAAAGTTAATCTTAACCAAATTGAGAACTCAATCAAATAGATCACACTTTAATTTGGTTAAAACTTAAAACTGAATTGGTATGAAAAATATCAACTTTTAAGAAATAAAATGGATACTAACTTCCAAATTTATGTATTGATATGTGTGATATTAAGATACTCAAAATATCTACAAATATCTCAGTTTATTTGCTTTTAAATTGTCTACCAAAGTAAAAAAAAAAATGAACCAACGCAAAAATCAAACTATCCTAACCAAAGTAAATTTGGTTCAGTTAAACCCAAATGGTTTCCATCCCACACACACCCCCACACCCCAAATAGGTTTTCCCACAACAAATACATGAATAGTTTGGATCCCTTGCATCCAACATAAATATTAAAAAAAAAAAAAAATGATATCATCATTAACCCTTAAATTGATGTTCAAGCCTTTATCAAATAAATTTGTAATTCATTTTGTATTGCAATAGAAACAAGAGTTTGCAGTAGTTAATTGTGCTATTTATTGTACTTGAAATTAGAAATGCAAGTATAAAGAATACCAGCTTATATCTCTGAGCAGAGCTTCTCTTTCCTCCAAAGAACGCTTCCAGTGCAATAGATCATATTCATCCATCTCCAAATTACGCCTCAACTTGGAAATTTTAAATTCCTCTCCCCTTTGTTCTGCTTCCTTCTGTAACCTGTTATTCCTCTGAAAGAAACATTCAGTAGTAAGCATATATTTCATCTTTATTGAGATTCATCTTATAGTTGTTTCAATACATTATGGCATTTGTCCTGTACAATGAGGCTCGGGTTCTAGGCTGTTTCAGCCACTCTCTAGTTACTACTTTTGGGTTATTAACTCCTACACCCTAATATGCGTCCTATAGAATTTCAAAAGAAAATGATGCTGATCAGACAGCACATATGAAGAATTAAGACCGTGAAATGACTTTTTCACTAACTAATTCATCACACTAGTTAATCTTTCTGTGAAATCAACACAGGTACACAATACCTGGCGTTCAGCCCGTGCTGCATCCATGTCAAGGTCCTTCATATTGGTGTTCTACAAAAGAAATTTCAGCAGAAAATTAGCACACCCACTAAAAGAGGGTTACTCAAATTCTCAAATTTCTATCCTTCTGAATTAACAACCTAAGTTTTAGTTTACACAGAGTACTGTATTCTTTAAATCAAATTTTCAGGTCTCCCCTTTTATATCAGATAGGGCTTAGAGCTCTTAATTAACTTCTGGTGAGCAATTGCAACAGTACTATCAGAAGAAGAGTTTGTATAATTAAAAAAAAAAAGAATTTTACCAAACATAAAGAGTTTTCATAGTAAAGCAAACCCATTACCAGAATCATTTTGGGCAACAAGGCATCTTTATAGTAAGCTTTGGTGTACTCGACACTATTTTCCTCATCAAAAGAAGGATCAACAGTCTCCTCAAATTTCTTGTCCTTGTACTCATCAGGATTTTCTTCCTCGTGATCCAAAATCATTTGCTCTGCATTGTGTATGTGCCACAGCTGCACATAAAGAATTGTAACAAACTTATCCTTGATTCATGCTTGCAACAGGAAAAGCCAAAGTTTTGTGCTTGGATCACCAGAAAAGGAGTACCTCATCAACATAGGGGTGATCAGATATCAAGGGTAGCTCATCTATTTTGTCTTCAACCTCGGGTCTTCTTTTGGGGATTAGTTCTCTTCCACTTTCCCTCTACAAACAAACCATGAATATAAAAAATCAGCAATTAACCTTCAACGTGCTAATAAATTAATAAATTGATTACCAGACTTTCAATCTATAATAGATTGACAAGTACAAAATTGGCAAGAAATATATCAATCCATAGTTCCATATAATTCATGATTAGAATGTATTAAGTATTAGTGAATTCGAATCACCTGCCGTTCATGAGGATTTGTATCCTCATCTCGATGAAACACGGGAGGGAAGTCAAACTTATTGAATCTGCATTATATGTAGATACATGAAAATTACACAGGATTAATTTTCGATGCTTCTTAATAAAGAGAAGAAATTTGAAGATGAGCCATTTTTTCCTTTTCTGAAAGCAATGGTATTTATACACCAATTCCATTTTCACAAAATCATCAAGTTCAGTTATTACATAACCAACAAATAGAGCCCAGGGTGCCCAGCCCAAAGCCCACATACACGCAAAAAATGAAGAATATTTCAACACAATTTTAAGCCTTCCTAAAATGCATAAAGAAGGTATAGTACTTACATAAGGTGATCGATGTTGGGTTGCACAAATCGCATTTCAATAGGAAAGCGAAACCGATATGGGTCTCTTTTGGCCTGCAGATCATAAACAACATATTTTCATTAGAATATTATTATGAGAACAAAAAAGATACCAAATAATTACAGAAAAATTATTTAAGGATCACAGAGAACTTATAAGTAAACCACCATCCACCATATTAAAAAATAGAAGGTTGTCATTTTACTTACAAGAATTTCAACAAGAACGGGCATGCCAACTTTGATGTGATGACGAATCCAATACCAATCATTTCCCTTTATAGGTACCCACCTATATAATTTATTAGGCAGATGTCACAGAGGAGGATAGACATGAAAGTTCAATTAGTTAAGCCAAGCAAAATTTCCTGAGAACATAAAAATTTACCCATCATGGACACCACCAATGTCAACAAAAGCACCTTGATAAAGACTAATACTGATGACTTTTCCTTGGTAAATCTGGAAAGCAAATGCAATTATCAGTAAAATAAGATGCCAAGGTATATATGTTCATATCAGAAATCATGAAAGTTGGCTGGCAAAAATTATAAATATAATAAACAAACCTGTCCAGGATATATAAATGGAAGTTCAAGCTGCATTATACAAAACAAAGAAGTTAAACAATTGGCTGAGAATAACCTCCATATGATCAGAATATGGGATATAGACCAAATATTACCATTTCCTCGTTATAGTCCTTGCCTCTTTTCCTCCTTCCAGGATAATAATCTTGATCAAACTGCATAATTAAAGAGAATTATTATTTTTTAGTTGCAGCTTTTCCACAGATTACAACTGCTACTACAGAGTAATATTCTATAAAACTCAAAGAAAATCTTCAATATTCAACATAACCATATTGGATTTGTACCGAATCAAACCCTGCCGATACCAAAAGTTTTTTTTTTTTTTTTTGAGGAAAGTTGGGGGTCGAGCCTTCATCTCTGAGATAAAGATGGTAAGTCACCCAACTGTTTTTTAAGATAGAGATGGGGAGCAAGCCTCTTACCTTTAAATATCCATAAAGAACCTTATCCGGATTTTGAACCCGCAACCTCCCACACAAAAGGTATTGCCTTTAGCCACTAGACCAAAGGCTGGTTCTCACCATATGATCTAAATTTATTTTACTATTCTTTCCTTCTCAACTAATTCAATTGAGGCTAAGTCCTCAACAAGGTTACTATATGACTCCTAAAGAAACCTAAACAGGTACACCTTCGATAAGAATACTTAGTAGCATTTAACAGTTAACATAGTGACACTGTAATGCAACATTTTTGTCTGAAACAGCCCTGTTTTCTCACACCTAGTAAGAAACTTAACCATTACCTCGTATGATTCCTCTTCCAATTTGTCGCGGTTTGCATCCACCCACTCAGTGTACTGCTTGATAAACACTTTGTACCTCTCAAATGCCATCTTGTTCACAATATCTGTTTCCTCCTGTTTTGGATTTTCAGTGTTTGCATTAGCCTTCCCTTTAAGTTTCTCCAAGAATTCTTCATACCCCTTCACAGCTTTCTCCACGTCACCTATACCCTCTCCTTTGGAGCCCTCATCTCTATTAGAACCAACCAATTCCTTGTAATGTTTCAAAATATCATCTTTCATCATCAGCCATGCATCGTCTATCTTTAACCTATCAGGGTTTGCTTTAGCCCATTCTTTAAATTTTGTCTCAAACTCCTTATTTTCACCAAAAACAGCATCAAGAATCTCCTTGCCCCCCTTCAATCCTTCCATTAAGCTCTCCTCAAAACCTGGAGCCCCAACCCAATTCCCTCCTCCACCAACATCAACCCTCACTGATTGCAACTTGTGTGCCTCCCGAATGAACTCCAGCTCCTCCTTATCAACCTCCCAGCCCTTTGGAGGCCAATCCCGTGGCGGTATCAGCTGCAAGGCAAGCGGTCCGGCCCAGATCGTCTTGAGCTTATCTGGAATCTCACCTTTAATTGCAAAAAGCCTATTGATATACTCCTCTTCCCCAATCTCGGCAATCTTCTTCTTTCGGTAAGACGGCGTTAGCATTTTGAACGCCTCAATAGCCTCGGGAGAGGTGAGAGGCACCTCCTCGCCTTCATCGAGACTCGTACGTGCGAACTCTGCCTCGGGGGTGAGGATCTCCTCCCAAGGGGCCCACCCACGCTCGGTCCAGGTGCGTTTGCGAGACACATCCTCAGGTTCGTGCTTGTCGAATTCCTTGTAGAATGGGTCGTCTTCATCATCCTCGTACCCAATCGGGATCGGAGGAGGCTCTTCGGAGGCGAACCGGGAGAGAGATGCGACAACTGGAGGGGATCCGGTGCGGCGAGGAAGTGTTCGGTGAAATGAGAGGAATGGGTTTCTAATTAGGGATGGACATAGGAAGAAGGTAGGCTTGGGACGGAGAAATGGGATGGGGGATTGGCCATGGTGTAAGCTGAAGGTGGTCATTTCTTTTTTTTGTGTTAGTTCACTGGGAGTGAGGGGTTTTGGGGTTTATGACGGGAGCGGGAGCAGCAGCAGAGCGAACCGGATAAGGGAGAGAGGCCTACTTTTCTCATTTTTTTCATGCGGTGTAAAAGGAAAAATTATTTTTTGCATTTCAGGGTGCTGCGAGTACGCCCGTCATTTTTATTAATATCCAAAGTTTAATACAAATTATTAATTATACCCAGAATCGGACCAATTATCGATATATACCCAAGCCGGCCATTTTCTGGCCGGCTATGTTCCCTCCCTAAGCCGGCCAGAAAATGACCGGCTATGTACCTTTTTTTTTTTTTTTTTTTAAACCGCATTATTTTTGTTTTAGGTGATTTCTATTAGAGTCAAATATTTCATTTCTGAGTTTCGTACAAAATAATAAAGTACACACAAAATGCAAATAGAGTCCACACAATTTTTACAACATGCATATAAATCACCTATTACTACCACGTCTAAATCCCCGAAGTAAACCACTTGCGAAAGATGACCTACGAGATGGCCTAGCAGGTGGCTCTGGTTGCTCACTAGATGGCCCGGCCTGGGCTCCAGATGGCGCTGCTTGGCTTGTAGATGGGCCGGCCTGGGCTGCAGATGGCCCTGCTTGGCTTGTAGATGCTCTTGTTGTGCGTCTAATAGTGGACCTCCTCGGTTGGACAGATGTCTCCCCTTGCACCCCAACCGTCTCTCCTCCTATGGCAACTGCCTCTCCCATTGTTTCGGCATACATAGCAGTTGCTCTAAACGGCTTGTAGCTGTGCTACGCCGTGACCCTCTGGACCCACTTCCCGACGCCATTTCTGCCGCATTTGCTGCGTTTCTTGCCTCTGCATTTGCATGTGTTATTTAGTAAGTTGGTATAAATTGAAAAGAAAAATAATTTTGGATGAATGTTACATACCTCTTCGTTGCCTATCGGAAGTGGAACGGCGAGCCTGATGCCCCATTCGTCTACCTTCCATTTCATCCATCGCCATTACATGATGGATGTGTTTTTTGCCTCCCCTTCATAATCCAACCACTACTCGGAAGGATTCTGTCTCCAGTATTAGCAGGCCAGTCTCCCATATTGCCAGTTGGATTGAACACATGGTTCCAAGTACTCACAAGATAGGGTGTTTTATACTAGTCTGCAACAAAGTCGTCCTCTTGCCAGTTTCGGTCACGGCAAACAGCTAAGACATGAGCGCACGGAATAGAAGTTAACTGAATACCTCTGCAAGTGCATTCCATTTGTCTGTCGGGACCGCGCGTCACAATATACATGAACTCCCTGTGAGTGGGTTCCATGTTGCCCATGTTGCTACGGGTGCAAGGAACGTACTCATTTGGGGATGAAACTTGGTATTTACCTTGGCCCTGCGTGTAACGCACCAATTTCATTTTTGAAGCTTTCCCCCAACGTTTTTTGATCTTTTGCAAAACCCGGTCAGAAAGAACCTGTCCCTTGTCTTGTAATTCCATTGCTCGCTGACGCCGCTCAACAAACCATCTGTTGCACGTGTAGAACGTATCCTCAACTACGGCACAAACAGGCAAGCTACGACTCGTTCGGAAGACATTGTTGAGTGACTCGGAGCCGTTTGTTGTCATGATACCAAACCGGTATCCTCCATCACAGGTTTGAAATTTTTTCTCATAATTGGACGGCTCCATCACATCATTAGGACGTACTTTGCCCACTCTCTTTAAATACGCATTGCACTTCGGATTTAGCTGCACAAAAACAAAGGTGTTATTTCATTTTCATAAAATTCTTATAAGATATTTAAACGAAATGTTATAAGTTAGACATACATGAGCAAACTCTTCGAACATCTCTTTCAATCTTCTCGGCTTCTTCCTCTTTGCTCCTTCCCTGAACCTCCATCCGTACCATCTGTCTCCTCCACAGTTCTTGAACAGGTTGTCAGCAACATGCTGCATACAATACCTGTGCACAAAAAGCTCAGGAGGCCATCCGTATTCAGCTGTCAGTGCAGCTTTGATCCCCTTGTGCTGGTCTCAGGTACTGGAACGCCGCAATGCATGGACCAAACGCCCAGGCTACGGCTCTGAACTGGGCAACACCTGGCATGATTAGTCCTGTTTCCTTATTCCGTACCGGGCTGGTCAGAAATTGGTGCGTCGAGCCGGGATTGTTGTAGAAAATTGCAAGCAACAGTGGTCTCAGCAAGCTGTATGAAATCTCCCAACTCCCAAATTGTCGGGCTATTGCCAGCTCACGGCCCCTCCACAGTCGGTTGTATTTAGGTGTCACATTGTCATACACAAACAAAACAATGTCTGCCACCGTCCGGATGCTCATACATGGGTCCTTTTTAATGGCGTTCTCAATGACATCGGCAATGAGTGATGCCGTCAGACATTCGTGGTCGTTCCTCGTACTCTCAGTCCTACATGTGTGAGGCCTGTCTTGCTTAGTTATAACCCATGCGTCTCCACATCCCGTCGGCATTGCCCTAAGCTCGTAACGGCAATTCTTGTCCTTGCACAACAGAGTAACCCGATCCCTGTCACTTTTCCAAGATCTGAACTCCTGATTCTTAGTTATATGGTGCTCTCTGATCTTCTTCATTAGGTCTTCTTTGCTTTTAAAATATTGGTTTGCTTTCAGCTCACCTTTGTACTCAATCTGTTGCCCATAATAACCAATATCTGCTTCTCTAAACTCTGAAACATCATTGAGGTCTGGGAACGGGTGCGTATCAGTCCGGCCACTAAGCGGCCCCCCCCTCATAAGTATGCCTTTCAGCTGTTTCAACCGGCCCGTCTTCATCGCAACCTTCCACGTGATCTGAATCCCCCCACATTTCTCCCTCAAATTCATCCCCGCTCCTCAGATCGTCCTCCGGTATTTCATTAATATCTTCAAAGTCCGGGCAGCTTGCATCGTCTACTGGTGCAGGTCTGGGGTAAGGTGATACTGGAGGTAACGGTAAAGGAGTGGCATTTACGGATCTAGGTGGGGTTGAAACTGAGTGTCTTGGTCTGCCTCGATTGTGTCTAGGTGGGGATGCAACTGAGTGTCTTCGTTGAGGTGCTGGTGGAGTGACGTAGTTGTAGGGTTCTGGGTCAGGTTCGTTGAGGAGTAAGGTGGAGTCACGTCTGTAGGTTTCTGGTTGTGGGGTATAATGTGGTGCCGCTGACCCAGAGCCCGAACTTCCAACCCCGGGCTCTACCGGAACTCTTCTAGCAAATATTTCTATTAGAAAATTTCCTTCTGACCTCAAATAACCATACATGCCTCTCCACGTACTCTCATCTACCAGTTTCGCAACCATAAATTTTCCGCTGGAGGATGGCAATATCGGGTTGCCAATTCTAGGTCGCACCTTTCTGGGTTGTAACTGGTGTGTGTGTAAACTATGGATTTCAGGTCTAAAAGTGAGATGTCATCTGGAATCATTAATGAATGAGCTGCATCTTTGTTGTAATACGCCCTTTGTGCGATATTAAGCATCTTCCCACCATAGTGTAATGAAATAAAGGCCATGGTAAACAAACTACATTTTAGAAAATGGTAAACAATTGTCAGGTTACTAAATGGTAAACATTTGTCAGGTAACTAAATAGTAAACAATTGACTGGTAAACAATTAAGTAAATAGTAAGTAAATGGTAAACAATTAAGTAAATGGTAAACAATTAAGTAAATGGTAAACAATTAAGTAAATAGTAAACAATTAAGTAAATGGTAAACAATTAAGTAAATGGTAAACAATTAACTAAATGGTAAACAATTAAAACAATTAAGTAAATAGTAAACAATTAACTAAATAGTAAACAATTAACTAAATAGTAAACAATTAAGTAAATAGTAAACAATTAACTAATTAATTAATATATAAAATAAAACATAATAAAAAAAAAAATTTATTACCTCAACAGTAGCGAGCTGCCTCGGGCTGTGTGAAGATCTGAAGGGAGGGGGTGCTATTTTATAGAGTTTTTGGCGTTTAAAAAAAAAAAGAAAAAGGTACATAGCCGGCCAGAAAATGGCCGGCTTGGGTATATATCGATAATTGGTCCGATTCTGGGTATAATTAATAATTTGTATTAAACTTTGGATATTAATAAAAATGTCGGCGAGTAAGCGGTTTATTTCTCTATTCATAATCTATAAACAATAAAATTTTGGTATACACTTCTGTGTACAATTATTTGTCTTCACAAACTAATTATTTAAAGACAAAATACATTTTACACATGCTACATATTATTTATTTTTTAATAAAAAATGAGAACTTTATAGTTTTCAAATGAGTTTTAATATAAAAAAATAATAAAATTGAATAAATTTGTAATTTTTTGAAATTTAAATAGGTAAATATGATATTATGAATTTTAAAAAAGAAAATGCATAATTTTAAAATATTTGAGAGATATACATGAAATTCTCCTTTTTTTTCTATTTCCTAATAGCAACTCATGTGAATTCCAGCCTTTGATTAACAAACTATGAGGATATTTGTTTTTTTAAGTAATGATTAGAACGGTAAAAAAAAGTCTTTAAAATAAGGGGGAATTTCATGTATATCCCTCAAAAGTTTCAATATTACGTATTTATCCCTCTAAAATCAATAATTACGTATTTATCCTTACAAATTATAGAAACTCACATATTTGTCCAATCTAACTCTATTATATATCAAATATCTCCAAAAATAATGAAATAATATTTTTTTAAACATTAAAATTTATTTTACAATATTAATTAATATTGTAATGACCACTATACCCTTTCTTCCTCTCTCCCTTTAATCTGTTGAGTCTTGAGAGCGCCAAAACATCCCGCCTCTTCTCTCCAAACACGCTCACATAATCTCCCGGCTCTTCTCTCGAATTTTGTCCCCGCCTTTCCTCATCTCTCGATTTCAGTTTTGGTACTGGTACGGTTCAGTGTTGGTACTGGTACGGTTCAGTGTTGGTACTGGTACGGTTCAGTTTTGGTACTGGTACGGTTCAGTGTTGGTACTGGTACAGTACTGTTCAATATTGGTACTGGTACGATTTAATACTGTTCTCTAACACAGTGGCCTTTGAAGGGAAAATAAAAGAAGGGTAAAATGGGAATACATAGAAAATTAATATTAAATATAATAGATTGGACAAATATGTGAGTTTCTATAATTTGTAAGGATAAATATGTAATTATTGATTTTAGAGGGATAAATACGTAATATGGAAACTTTTGAGGGATATACATGAAATTCCCCCTTAAAATAAAGATAGGATCGTTAATTGTTCTTCTGTTTAAAATTGTCGTCCACGTGTCTTGCATTTCGCCTTTTGAATGATTCAAATTTGCTGCTATCCTTGTGTGTGAATAGTAACTCTTATTTCAGTTTTTTTGAATCCAGCCATTGAATAGTTTCGAGATACGTGCACAAAACAGTTCTAAAAAAAGTTGCTTCGAGATTCATTCTCGAAAAAAATTAAATAGCTAGATTCAGAAAAAAAAGAAATAGTAGGGTTACTGTTATCCTCAACGTACCCAACAATTATTTTCCATTTCCATATAAATATTCAGATTACCAAAAGCAAACTGTATGGGTATGTTAAGTACATTTGTATTAACGTTAATAGTTATGTAAAATAATGAAGCTAAAATTATGGGCGGAACATAGTTCAAGAAAAAAGTAGCTAAGTTAATCCTATAAATTGAAATTTTTTATTTTTGTTCTTTTAAAACTTTTAATATTTTACAAAAATGGTTACTATTAGTCTTCCTCATAATATTAAATTATATGACACCTATTCATTTAGTTCCTCTATCTCAATTTTCTAGTTCCGCCTCGGACTAAAATGTGTCTAAAGTTGAGGTCTGGATAGAAATATTCATCTTACAACTCTATCGTTCAACATTTAGGTGATGTATTATGCATGTATTACGTTTATTTTTTTTGCATATATAATTAATTTATCTCTAAATATAGTAAATCAATGCTTTTAAATTATTTAAAATTTGCATTCAAGAATACTGATCGTTTAAATAAAAATTTAATGATGTGTGAAGCAGGCAAGGAGGCTAAAAAATATTAGTCAAGCTCTCTTTTTTATCATAGATTCTGAAAAATAAATGTCGTAAAATTCAGTGTGTAAAAGGTCCTTGTTGAAAATGATCTCAGAATATAATTTCATCATAGATCAAGGGTATATGTGCAAAAGTGTAAATAGGTATATAGATACAGCTAGATATTAATTAGAATAGGTACCAAAGGTACAATACTTCTAACTGTTGGAACAAGATTGTAATATATAGGTAGAAATCTCCACTGTACAAAAAATAAGTTTTTTAGAATACAAAAAATTCATGTTTCTCCTCAGCTTTGCATCTCTCAAAAATAACAGTCCCACAATTGAAGATAATTATTTTGTTGTTTCAAAAATTCAATCAAGTGACAAACTGACAATGACAAGCTGATCACAACAAATCATACAAATAAACCGATGACATAAAAAATCAATCTCAAGTAATATCTGTAAGTATAAATAATCACACATACATTTTTCCTGTACTTCTTTCGCTCTAATGAAAAAAATAGAAAAGATATTCTCCCTATGGATCTTCAGCACAATACAAGGCTTCGCTTCTTCTTTTTTCATTTGCCAGTATACAGTATAAAATGAACAAAATAAGAAATGAAAAGAAGGAACCTTTTACATTAGTGCGGCTGTTTAGTTCTTCATTAGGTACTAATTAAGTAATTAACACCTTCTAAGAGTAAAACTTGTAGGTTTTTGCATCAACGATAATTTGGCGGAGACCTCCTATTGGCGACAACACCATCAAAAGAACACCGAGTACAATACAAACCTGATGAAAAAAAAAAGGAACAACAGTACAGAATTACTATTACTTTTCTTTTATTTTAAATTGGGTGAGGCTATGGAGAACGGAGTAGGTCCGATTCCCATCGGACCTACTTTTAGGTTCAACGAGCATGAAGACCGTCCGATCTAATTCAAGATTTGTGCGCACGAAAATGGAAACATACACGCACGAATTTTAAAGTGTTCCGCACGAATCTTAAAGAAAATCGATGGTGATTATACCCATCGAACCAGAGTAGGTCCAATGCCCATCGGACCTACTCTCAAATTGAGGCTATGATACTATGCATAGTGCAGATTGGTCTGTACTTTGGATCAATATATATCTCTATTTTTAAAGTTCAAACAATCGATTTTAACCGATCAACATAATCTTCATATAAACATGTACTTGTAAATCAAATTTTACATTTTTTAGAATTTTTTTTACTATTTTTTTAGATAGGTAGAAAATCATTTGATCTAAAAATTCTAGATTATTCAAAAGTAATGATTTTCTATCTAATAAAAATATATTCTAATTTATATTTAGATTCTCAAATTTGTATTGTATTACAGCTTTGAAATTTTATAAACAATAATTAATTTGGATTCAGATTATACTAGAATCCTATTTCAAATTATGTGAATGTGTATATGTTGCCTTAGATTTCGTCATTTGTTATTCATAATAAAAGAAAGAAAGAAATTGAGAAAAAAGGTGAGAGTTAATTTTTTTAACTATAAATATCTACAAGTGATTTCTTATTCAGATTTCGAAATTGCAACCTTTTATATAAAGAACTTCAATTTAATAAGTTATTAGATCAAATTAAGATTAGTTGTAAAATAAAAAATGAATTAACTTACCCAATTGGCGATCCATGACAAGCTATATTTCTTCGGTTTTTTGATAGCAAGCCACATAATGCAAGGAAGCTGATTAATTAGAGGGCAAGTAAGAAAAATCATTATGAGACAGGTAATTAAAGCATTTAAACATTCAAAAAATTCAGTAAAACTTAAGCTACCAACCTAAGTCAAATATTCATTAATTATGGTGGGATGAAAATTAATTAAATGCCTTCTTTGGGGATTTTCTCACAAAATTTATTTAATTTTAGCTAGGTGGCATGTAAGTATAAAATTACTTTTTAAGAAAAATATATTTGAAGCCCTTTTAATTAAATCAAAACTAAGGGAATGCTTACAAAATATGTTGTTGGTGCAAAGGCAAATCCTCCAAAGAACCCCATCAATCCACTAAAGAAGGGGAAGGTCATTCCTAGGAACATTGTAAGCGCTGCACAATACATGAAAAAAAGCTTATTAATTGATTTTGAAATAAAGTTTTGGATTATGGGTTGTATTTCAAAAGCAAGTTTGGTCATTACCAACATAAATGGAGCGGCAAATCAAACGAAGAGGAAGGCCAGGTCTGAATTCAAGCTTCTTCACTAGCACTGTTTCCATCATATCAAAGACGGGCATTGCATAGATCTATATTTTCAAAAATCAACATTAGTATGTATCAAATTACGCTCAACTGTTTTGAGCAAATTTCCTTTCCTTCGGTGGTTACCACCCTCATGTGACGAACCTTTATCTCATATTTAAATGTGGGCTAAACCCATATTTTTCTTAAAAAAAAAAAAAATTAGTATGTAATATTACTTTTCTTATTAAAAAAAAATTGATTGCATTGATAGGTTCTACAACACAAAAAAAGTACAGCACCAAATTCATAATGCAAAAGTTTACTATCTGTACTATGTATCAATATCTTCGTATTCAAAATACCAAACAATCGATGTACTTGTAAATCAAAATTTACATTTTTTTTAAAATAGATTTATTATTTTTAGATAGGTATATATAGAAAATCACTTGATCTGTAGTGATTTTCTACCTATCTAAAAGAATAGTAAAATTTAGTTTGTAAGTACATTTTCATATAGAAATAAATCATAATGTTAAACGGTTCATATGAATTATTTAGACATTAAAAACAAAATATATTGATATGTAATACAAACCATTTTGCGCTATACATAATACCATACCCTCACTCTACTGCCAACAATAACAACAATAATACCCAATTAAGTAAAAAAAAAAGATTAATTACTTCTATTTTCAAATTTTCAAGTAATTAACATATATCCTGTTATTAGTACTAAAAAGTCTCCATTACCTGATAGCCTCCGATGACATGTATAACAACCATCATGTTGGCTGTAGCAATCAGCCAGCGCGGCTTCGCAAGCGAGGACAGGATATCATCCTCAACGGTATTCCCGAATACCCAAAAACCGATAATCGCCACCGGAAAGTAGCAAATGGCCACGATAATATATGCTACTATGACGCCACGCCACATCGGCTTCTTGGATGGCTGCTCTGGTGTGGAAGGGATGGTAGCCTGGATCTCCAGCACAACATTGTGCCCTGCATATGCAAATGCAACGGTACCGAGTGCGTTGAAGAAGCTCAACACGGTCCCGCCGGCAGACGATGATTTGTAACCGTACTCCACACCAGATTCCTTGCCCTTGTTTAATGAGGCTGCCCATGCAATAGTTGAGTAGCTAGAATTCCAACAAAAACCAACTTAATTAGTTCTTAATTATAGTTTACAAATACTCAAATACGGTTTTCTTAACGAGTGAGGCTATGGTACTATGCATAGTGCGGATTTGAACTTACTAATGTACTATAGATCAATATATTCATTCAAAATCCAAATAGTCAATCTAAACCGTTCAACATGATCATCAAATATATGACAATGTACTTGCATACTAGATTTTACATTTTTTAGAATCATTTTACTATTTTTTTAGCAAGTGTTTTTTTTTTACCTATCTAAACAAATAGTAAAAAAAATCTAAACAAATATAAAATATAATCTACAAGTACATTTTCATATGGAGATTATGTTGAATGGTGCATATTAACTATTTGAACTTTGAAAATAGAGATATTGATCCATAGTACGAAACAATCGGCACTATGCATAGTACCATAGCCTCACTCTTTCTTAATTAATTTATAAAAATTGGACTAAAGCTGAAAATGTAAAGGATTTTAATTTATTTTCATTTTTGTGTAATTTTTTTTTGTTTAATCAAATCAGGCCTTCAATTGAACCTCCTATACACACAAAAATAAACATAAATAATCATAAAATAAAATGGAGTAACAGGATGAATGAATACCAAAGGGACATAACAGCAGCAGCCAAGGAGACACCAGAGATGGAGTTGAAGTTAGGTAATTGTGACAGCACAAAATGCACCGAGCCAAAAATCATGATGAAATAAGTCTTCTTGATGTTTTTACAGCCGGGGCAGACTAGTCATGGAAGTTCTTAAGCGATACTCCGCCGGTGACCATGTAGATGATGTTGGTACCAACCTCCACGATGAGTTGCTGTGGGACCACGATCCATAAACCGAGCTTCTCACCAAATGCATGCTGCCCGAGCTCGTGATATCTATCGAACCGCTTACCGGGGACGATCTCGTGCATTTCAACCATCTGCCACAGTGTGTATAAGGTGACGATCCATGACACGATTAAGATTGCGATTCCAGGTCCCCTGTTTCGATTATAAATTAAAGTTTGATACCTCAAAGTTAAGAACAAAATTAAGAAGCTAATTATTTTTTACAAACAAGTTTATTTTGATAAGTTTATAATCATCTTGAAAATATAGAATATGTTCATTTTTATTGTCACTGACAAACCTTTTGTACGATTATAATTTGTGACTTAAAATAGGAAGCATTATCAGTGACCAAGCTGAAGAAACAAAATTTGATGATGTTGGTGCAATTAGGGGAGTATATGTGCAATTACAATTTGGAGATATTGGGTTCAATTTGAGAATTATTTGATCACAACTTAAGTACCAATAAAATTGAATGGTTAATTTTTCAAATAGTTTAATAGTATGCACGGCCTATTTAAAATATAAAAAACATATTAATAAATTAAGTTTTTTGTATGTTTGTTACCGTTGTTAAATAAGGTTATTATCAATATAAAATATCCCATAAATTAAAAAAAAAAATAGAGATGTATGTAAACTAGATGATGATACAAAAAAGGAATGAAGTGTAAAAAATATAAAGAAAAACAATTATACCATCCGAGGTGTGCCATAGCATAAGGCAAACCAAGGACACCAGCTCCAACCATGGCTGTGACATTGTGAAATGCAGAGTACCACCATTTTGCATTACGAGTAGAGGCGATTGGCAACCAATCATCCACTGACGGTTCTCCCTTCTGCACACCACAATTGTGTGTTAGTCACACTTGCAATAATAAACAGAGAATCAAACCAAAACCTAGCATTAAAGGTAATGTCTTTCTGGTCAAAGATCACAAGTTTAAAATTGGACTGAAAATGATTTAACTCCCACCTTAATTTGCTCAAAAAAGTTCTACATAACAATTATTATTTGAACATTGTTTCGTGGATATGTTTGAATTGCTAGAGAATAGCATTATTTTTAAAATATCTACTATTCGGAATAGCTATGACATGATATGTTTGAATGCACATCTAGAATAGTTAGAATAACTAAGTTCTCATTTGTCTTATTAAAATAGTCAAATTTTACTTTCTGCAGAAATAGTCAATTCTAATAAGACAAAAGATTTAGATTTCCTATTCTAGCTATTCAAACTCAACTAAACATTAACAAGTTATTTTGAATACTTTTTCCGCTAATATGTTGTTCCTTTAACGGATGAAATAGTGGCTATTTATGTGTGTGAAGAGAGAAAAATAAAAAATGATTATTTCTCATATTACACCAACACAGTTCAAATATGACGAAGTTGACACTAATTTCACCATCCCGTGTCATGAAAATTCGTTGAGATCTCACTTGTCTATCTTTTTTCTTCTCAGTATCTCGCTCACAAGAGGAGTTGCAAGAATCACTATTTCAAATGCTCAATACAAATAATATTTTCACTAATTAAAAAATAACTATTTTATCTCTATTCTCATCTACTAATCTCAATTGCTCTTTTCTTGTACTAATCGGAAAATCATTTATTTATTTTTTGGCACTAAACAACATTTGGAAATGTGGCAGTTGAGTGGGTTGGGTCATCAATTCAATATGGGCCGGGCTCCAGTTTGGATAAATTTGAATTTGGGTCATTGCTAAAATTTGAAATGGTTTGGGTGGAAATTGGAGCTGCTCGGATTAGATTGTTTCTGCTTCCGATATCATTTAGGTTCGGATTGTCTTAAATTTTGGATTGCTTCATATTTTGGATCTCGGATCATTTGAAATTTGGTCAAACATACTTGGTTTTTTTGGAGTAAGAAACATACTTGGTTATTGACTACTGGATTGGTTTGAAATTCGGGTTGTTGTAAATTATTGATCCGATAAGAGTTTATATTTTAGTAGAGGTTAAATTTTTATGGATCAAAACGAATCATAAGTCAGGTAAAGTGGTTTGAGATATTATATCGGACAGACCAGGTTCGGATTTTAGTACTAATTAGATTCAAATCAGGTCTGAATCTTAGATCAGCAACTCGAGTTCGGATCTTATTGGTTCAGATGTGAGTTGATCCGAACGAATTTCAAATCATAGATATTTAAAAAATGAGTTGTGTCAAATTTGTCATCTCGGAGCCTTTTTGTTTTGCTCTAATTACACCTCAACTTCTACTTGACCAAAATTACGAAAATGATGTTTACTATGGAAGTATCTGTGCATTTTTAAAACAACTGTTATAAATTTATAATTAATATCAATGGCTTACGCATCTGCGATGTGTAAGACTGTAAGCTGTGGAAAATGAAAATGTAAATTATTTTCCTTGGAGTGAGGCTACGGTGCTATGCATAGCACGGATTGGGTCTGTGCTACGGCTCAAAATTTGACTTTTCAAAATTCTAACGGTCGATCCAAACCGTTCAACATATTATAAAATGAATATGTACTTGCAAATTAAATTTTACATTTTTTCGAATTTTTTTACTATTTTTTTAGATAGGCTGTTTTTGGATGGTCCAGAATGTTCAGATAAAGTGATTTTAGGAAAAATAGTAAAAAAATTTGAAAAAATGTAAAATTTGGTTTGCAAGTACATATTCATTTTATAATCATGTTGAACGGTTCGGATCGACCGTTAGAATTTTAAAAAGTCAAATTTTTAGCTGTAGCACGGACCCAATCCGTGCTATGCATAGCCCCGTAGCCTCACTCTTTTCCTTGTTCATTTAGTCCAAGTCAACCTATTAATTTGACTGGGACAAATGTCACATTTTGAACTATTACAATGATAAGGCAATTAGAAATCTACAAAACTAATTCATTCATATGAGAACCCTTTTTGCAACTTAATTGTAATAATTGGATAAAGAATTGGATTTTTCATCTTAGGTATTATTTATATTAGTATAATAACATGTACTAATATTTATATCATTATTAAATGTTTTTTGGGTAAGCTTTTTTTTTTGCAAACTTAGAAATTGGTGATTCCATTAACAAATATATCAATAATAAAGTATTAATTTATCATACCATTTTTTTCAAATATATTATTTTACCTTACAAAAATGAAATAGTTAATACACATTTTTCTGCCATTTATTTTCTAAAAACAAATTAAAACAAAAGAACCCTCTGATCATGTCTCCAACCAGTAGAATGCATTTTTCTTTGCATGCAAATAATATAATTGTTGCCTTGATTTTGCTGGTATATTCTACTTTAGAATGCAACAAATATTACTCATGAATTGCCTTTTTGTAAGTAGTTTCTGGTAATCAGAAGCATATAAGAGCTAGGAAAAGAAAATAATAAATTATAATTAAGAACATACCTTAGGCTGGAGAGAGGTCTCCATTGCTCTAGTTTGTGTTGCCATGGCTGAGAAGTATAGGCTGTCGCCAAACCTCCAAATCACAAATCAGAAAAGATGAAAGAAGAAATATGTGTGTGTGTGTGTGTATATATACACACACGCAAAGAAGTTGCAGATTGAGAGAAGAAATGTTTTTTATGGACCACTTTTCCACATGAGCCCTCCAAGATTGTAAAATGCCAAAACACTGGCTAAAAGTCAAAAGTTAATTTCCAATATTTGCAATTGCAAGTTCAAGAAATAATTTATCAGAATTTGAAACTAATGGTTGGACCATGTGGTATGACTGAATATATGAAAACAATATTTTACAATTTTCTTTCTATTTTGAATTATCTAGTAATACATGAAACTGCATAAATGAAAAAGAAATAAATGGGCATTGGCTATGCCAATTTTTTTTTACCATTTTTGAAAATAAATAAATTCAATAGCCAATTTTTTTGGAAACATTTCAGAATTAGATATAATATACGCAACCAGCAGGTATGAAATCCAGCCGACCTAGCAATTTTAAAATTTTCTTACAAAAGTAGCTATTGGATTTATTCATTTTTAGAAGATGGTAGAAAAAAAAAATGTCATTTTCTTAGAACAAGAAAATAATTGTTGACTTTTAATAAACTGAGAAATTTCTTACAAAAAAGTGTTCAAACCTTTTTAAGTTGTTAGCACGTAACTGGTGCACGGTGTTGACTATGACTTAGCCTGTTGTAAGCCCTCAATTAGTAGGATTTTTTATTCCCACATTTTTTTTTTAAATTATCAGGAAATTAAAAAAGGACATCATGTTAATAACCGCAAATTAGAAATCGGCTTCTCAGAGCATCCACATTTATAGTACTATTAAAGTTTCTAATCTGATGTGACAGTTTCTAATTCAGTTTCAGAGATGTGATAAAGTTTCTTATTTAGAAAATATGCAGTAAAGTTTCTTATTAAGAAACTGTTTATATCTCCATGTTGATCAAATAATTGGCTCAAATTTTTTCTCCTTTTTAATTTGTTGCTGACATAGCTTAATAGAAACTCTAAAATTAATTTTAGGAATATTAGAGTTAGAAATTTAGAGACTTTAATTTTTAAAAAGTGATTAACAGTTATTTAGAAACTCATTTGAGTTGCTAGGTTGTAGATGCTCTGAAGTGATAAAGTTCTAAATTAATTTATAAAAGGTTTTGGGTTTAAGATCTTGTAGGCACAATAATATGAGAAATCTGTGAGGTTTCCTCATTAGTCATAATATTAGACATTTCTGGAAAAAAAAAAAATATAATAACCGCATTTAATATGATATTGTGGTTTACTTATGATAAAAGCATTTTCTTATTTCATTTTTTTTTTCCTTTTATCTATTTAATTAATCTACTAACAATCGTCAGGAATAGAATTTTATCCCAACTCACTAATAGTCAAATCTATCAAATTAAATATGAACTCTATACAAATTATTTCAATGTGTCAAATCCTATGAAAATTGACACATGTACACGGTTTAATTATAAAAAAATTTCCTCTTGGACTAATATGATGTATTTCAATTGACTACAGAGCTAGAGGCAAAATTTTCCAACAAATTACATCATTTCCTTTAATTTTTTTAATGTTTGTAGCGACTTCATGTCGCTCCTCAAGCTGAGTGAATTTCATTAAAAATATCATTGTAGGTATGCAACGTATAACATGATTAACCTATATATCTTGACTACATGTACCAAAGTGAAAGCGATGATAAGAAAACTATATATATATATATGTTGTTCTAGCTTGTAGATATCTAAATGAAGAAGAAGAGTCAGAGAAACACGCTTTAATGATCTCTTTCTTGCGCATGCATTCCCACTGTTCAATCACCTTCCAAAAATGTAACCAAGTTTCCAATTTTGAATATTCAGCATGCCATCTCAAAAAAAGGGGTTCTTAGACGGAGCTAGAGGAGGGCAGGAGGCTCATCAACTTTAGTTGGGTAAAGATATTGACAGACTAGTTTTTTCTTCATGCAGCGCACTAACAGTAAAGTCAAGAAAACGTTGCATATGCTTTGTGCGCTGCATGAAGCAAAAATAACTCTGTTAATATTATTATTATTTTATGAGTGTGATTGGAAACATGCTTGATGAATTTTGGAGATATTATTGGTGAAGATTTTCCAAAGTAAGCTAGATTGATAGCAACCTGATGTTGTGTAAGGGAATAATACTTGTATGCACACTGAATAAGTTTGTGTGACCATGAATCGATGCTTAAAGAAGTGTGAATCGATTGCATGCTTGACTAGCTAATGTAGAGAGCGACATGGAGCAGCGCGTTGATAGTCCGAATGTATGAAAAATAGTGCTTATTTGAAATAAAAAGTTAAACACTGAATTAAGAGCATTTACAACGGTGATTTCTTTTAAATTGCTAATTTGATGTGTTAATTGCTAATATAATTGCTGGGATGTACTACAGTTTTTAAATTAGCAAGTTTGCTTTAAAAGCAACTCTTTAGAGCATCTATAACGGTGATTTCTTTTAAATTGCTAATCTGATGTGTTAATTGCTAATATATTGTTCGAATGTATCACAGTTTTTAAATAACAAGTTTGTTTTAAAAGCAACTTTAATTAAATTTTGGGATGGAGTGATTTAGAAATTATGAATCCTTTAATTGCTAAACTCAGTGACGTGGTCTAAATTAATTGTTAAACGTTTGCTGGAATGGAGATGCTCTAACAGACGAATGTGTATTTAGAGAATTCAGCAAATTAAAAGGTCGAACTTTAAATTTCCGGCCATAATTTTAAAAGAAAAAGATTTTGAATGCCTCTTTTTCATGTCTTTATTTTCTAATTGTCAAATAGCAAAAAATTTAAAATTTATACGTCAAAATAATACTATTAGATGTGACTTATATTGTTTTATCTAATGTACATAAGAAATTATTACTTTTTCGATTTTATTTTTATATGAATTAATAAGTTGAAAAATCAACGTTCAAAAATTATCCAAATCACTGTATTTTTACAAACTTTTGTTAATATTCAAAATAAAGTTGAAATGTCGTAATTTTTTACATGTACATAAAGAAAATGATATAGATCATCTCTAATAATTTTATTTTGACATTCAAATTTTGAATTATTAAAGGTTTAAAAAATAAAAGTATAACGAAAACACATAAAAAAATAAAAACATTAAACCCTCTTTATTCTAAAATTACAATTTAAGAGTTTCAAATTGCAGTCCTCTTAAGTCTAATCTTCAGAATTCTCAATTTGACTTCTAAAATATGGTCGTTGGCATTTTTAAAATTTAAGGAGTTTGAAACTCTGGCCTTCCTATTTTGGTAGTTCCTCGCCTACGGTTGTGTATCGTCTGTAAATTGCCAAATTACTTTAAAAATACGCGGTCGTCAAAAGACGCGTAATGGATGAGTAGGATAAATAGGAGGCACGTAGATAGGGGTGTCAATGGCACTTTTTTAGCCGTTTATCCGACGCGTACCGTATTCGATAAGATGGGTATGGGTAAGATTGTTTTTCGTAAATTTATCGAATACGGATACGGATAAAAAAAAATTATTATCTAAACGAGTAAGAGTACAGGTAAAGTCTATTCCGTACCTGCTACTTGATTGAGTAATTATAAAAAAAATATATATATTATATATATTAATGAGCAAAGAATATTAATTCTCCAACTATTCTTAATAGTTGTGTTACGCTTAATTAACCATTAAAATACGTAAATAAATTTCAGCAAATTCCAATAAAGTTTAGACCTTTAAAACATGTATATATTTGTGAAATGAAAGTGTTTTAATGTATTATTTAGTAAATAATATAATATTTTTTATTATAATTGCATTACCCATTATTTATCAGCTACTGTTTCGTTATCCGACAACCATAACGGATAAGGATAGGGTACTAATTTGTAGTGGATAAGGGTAGAGTACGAATTAAGAACAATTTGTAATGGGTACGGATATGAAAATGCTTCCACCCAGCCCTTACCGTACTCATTGGCACCCCTACACGTAGACCTCCAACAAGCAACATCGTATTTTATTTTTAGCAACATCGTATTTTGTTTTTAGTTATGTCGGAATATATAATATTAATGACAAACTTATTTAATAATTTGAAACTGATTAAATTTTTATTAAAATTAAAAAATATGAGAGCGCCTAGCTGGCCCTTGACAATCTCCCATTTTGTCCCTCAAATATTAACTACCTGAGTAATAACTAAATACTTGAGGGACCACTAACTACTTGAGGGATCGCCTAATATTTGAAATATTTTACAATTGGCTCGCGCAAATATGAAAACATATGCGCGCAAGTATTAATATATAATATATCAAGTATTCATATCTAAGATATCAAATATTTCTAAAAAAAATAGACATATCAACTTTCTTTTATATCTCTCATCACACCCATCTTTTACACGTTTTAGATGTGGGTTATTTTTCTCCGTTGAATCTCGCTAATATTTCTGCCAATATGTGAGGAATTTTGCGAATCTAAAACCACGAACGTCTTCTATGCAATTTCATATTTCAAATGAAATCCATAATGACATACTTTCGAGTTGTCCGTCGCGCACGTATTCATACATCGTCGAAAAAGTATTCATTTATCGTCGTACAAGTGTGAATAGTTTATATATCAAGTATTTGTATCTAACAAATTCTATCAATTTTTTTTCCCTATGGCGCTGAATGATATAAATATGGAACATATTAAATAGATAATATATTTACAATTATCCTTTTATTTTAATAATCCCTTTAGATAAAATTAACTATGAATATATTCCTTTTCTAGTATGTAAGGTATTCCGATTTTGTTAAAAAAAAAAAGTATTTGAGAAATTTTAGTGGGTCTAAGGGACTTCCTAAATTATTCTGAGTTCGCTAGAAAATTTCAGAAGAAAAGGAACTCGTTGTGTCGACGATGTCAAAATTTAGTTTGACCGAATTTTTTTTATTGTTTATGACAAAGATAATTTAACATAAGTACGATTAGCTATTAAATAATTTATGAGCTTAGCCGTATACATCCAAATATGTTGAAAAAAAATTGTTGACTGTTTGCATCCATCGAACTTCCTATAATCCTATCTAATAAATATGTACATATTGTTTGACAAAGAATTTGCTAACTGGATTTCCATTTTTGACTAAGAGTTTAATTCGAAATCTTAATCATCTTTATGTATTTGTATTGTTATTCGGTTGAATAACACCAAAACCGACGAACATCATCAAAATAAAAAAATAATAAGGAGACTAGTTTTTAACATATAAACTTGCTATATTGCAACTCAATAGAGATGGTCTTTCATTTGTTAATAGTTTTTCTAGAGTAGAACTAAGGTGTTCTTAAGCTCACCAAGCCTCTTTGTGAGCTTAATTCAAAAATCTATCGGATTGACTTCAAACGACACATTCAAACTGTTGAATCCGTTCTACTTCATGAGTGATGCATTTACATGTCAAATTTATAATTTTTCGAACTAGTTTAGTATAAAGTCAAGCGATCAAAAACTGATGAAAAATGAACTCATTAAAATTAACTTATAAATCATCTTTTTTTTACTGCTGACTTCATACTAAATTAGTTCAAAAATTTAAAAATTTGACATGTAAACGCATCACTCATGAAGTGGATCGGTTTCAACGGTTTAGATGCGTCGTTTGATCGGATTGAGATAAACTCACAAAGGAGCTCGGTGAGCTTAAAAATTGTCACAGAAAGGACAAAAACCATCTTGTTGTCTTCATATTTAGAATCATATAATAGATCAAACCACTGAGATAAATGGAAGTTTTACAGAATTCAGACAGTGAAAATACTATGTCTGTACAATTATTTTATTAATACCTGTATAATGCTCGTGTTCTTTATTATTAGGCAGACAATTTGGACGTGCTGTATAGATCATATGTACAATAATTACCTTTTAATTAGGAACAAAGGCACTCATTAAAAACGAAAAATTGCAGCAATTGGCCGTTCGTGAAGTCCATGATCTCTGTCCAGCTTTGATCTTAGATTTCTTAATATAACAAGCGTAACGGTTTTGTTAATAAAAAATAAGAAAAATCGTACAACTTAACAAACTCAAAAAGGAGATATGCGGCCATCAATTTAAATTTCAACTTTTACACCTCAAAAAGATAAAAAAAAACTTAGTTAAAACTAGCCTCGAGGTTTATTTAAATGAAATGAATTTGACAGTTTGGGTTTAATGGGTATGGAAGAAAAAACAAACATGGAAGTTTAATTATCTTAAATCGTGTAAAGCTGCAATTACAAGTTTTCTAACACCTTTTAGAAATTAGCAAGTTAGAAAGCTAAGAAAACTGAAAATGACGCCCAAGTAAAAAAAATAAAATTAAAGTTCCCGCCAAAACTAAATTATCCTCTGACAGAAATATTAGAATTCTAAAAAGGAAAAATAAAATTTTTTTAGCATCTGGCTCTCTGCTGACGGCTTGGCGATGCATTTATCATTGTTGACGCAATACTTAAATCCTACCATCCAATACAACTTGAATGCATAACATTTATTTATTTTTTCACAATGCTTGCAAAAATTCTGACAATTTCCTTTAATATATTAGTCCTTGAAACTTTTTGTTGTGTTATAGGTTATCCAAAACGAGAAATACATTGTGCTTAGTAGCTCACAGGTATAATGCTATTGCTTTCAGTTCCTCTTTTTTTTTTTTAAACCTTCGCTGAGGCTGCAAAGTCACAAGGGAGAATCAAACTCTCAACTTTTGAATAACCAACGGCCTTAGAACTTTCTTCCTAGCCACTAGCCAACTGTGCTACCTCCCCTTTTATCGCTTTTCAGTTCCTCAATCGTACATAATTAACTGGATGGTCATAGGCTGATCTCAGCAACCCATTTCAAAATGAATGGTCCAAATCACTCCTAAATATACAACTTCAAAATTGAGCACTTGCAATAGCAATTCAATCAGGAGTGATCTGGCACCTTAAATCAATAGCGGACCACCCAGATCGTTCCAGGAACAATAAGACTTAACCATCTACTGACAAAAGCAGCGAGTCCGTTAATTATTAGTAATGTGCTTCGGTTTACTGTACAGGCCTATGGCTCGATTTGTCTTATGACAAACCATTTTACATGATACCCAACAGAGACATCCAACTATACCAGTATCCCAGACTTGGGAGGGAACCTCCAGACTAGAGATGCAATTTTCCACCATAATGCTCACCTATGCTAGCCTGTACAAGTTGTTAATCACTTCAAGTTAATGAACACATTAATAGGGAAAAAATTCTTATACAAAAAACTAGCCAACATTACTTGAATTGAAGGTAGATGCTAAAGTGCATAGAATGATGTCGAAATATTCATAGCATGGGTGCAATCTTTTTAAATAATGTCTAATCAATATCAAATTTAATTACTTAACTTTAATTGAATTTGTATTTTAGAATAATAGACATGTTACTTGTTAAATATTTTTTATTTTTTATATTGGTAAAGTGATTGTTTCTCAATTTCCCCAACAATATTGGACCTTTATGCAAATAATATAAATGGAGGGACTTCTTTTTGCGAATCAGGGCCAAATGTAACAACAACAACCAAGCCTTTATTGCCAAATATAAGACTTTGCAAATTTGTCAAGGGAAAAATCACCTGTACAAAAGGAAGCGTCTTATCATACAATTCTAGGAGAAGACTCGAATCATAGGAAAGCCTAACAGTAAAAGCAAAGAAAAGTCAAATTACTATTAGATATGAAGTTTCAATGACCAGAATTCCTTATTTTGTCATTTCACAGGAGAACTCAATTTAACATAAGCAATACTATTAGTCAAAAATAGCAGCTATTGACTACTTTATAATATTTATACTTGAGTGAGGCTATGGTACTATGCATAATGCAGATTGGTCCGTACTTTGGATCAATATCTTCGGTTTTAAAGTTCAAATATTCAATCTGAACCGTTCAACGTGATCTCCATATGAAAATGGACTTGCAGACTAAATTTTACATTTTTTATTACTATTTGTTTACTTTTAAATGGTCTACAATTTTTAGATCAATTGATTTTCTACCTATCTAAAAAAATAGTAAAAAAATGTAAAATTTGATCTACAATTACATTTTCATGTGTAGATCATGTTGAACAGTTAAAATCGACTGTTTGAAATTAGAAACGGGAGAAATTAATTCATAGTACAAACCAATACGCGCTATGCAAAGTACCATAGCCTCACTCTTTATACTTGTAATCTGGCAAAGTTATTGGTTGTGTACCTTTTCAGAAGACAAAAGCAATTGTAGAGCTCTTCAATGTCAGACTCAATTTTTTGGTTTATATACTCCTTCAAAAACTCGGACAGGCAGGAAACCACTGCATCCCATTCCTCGCTACCAGGGTCAAGATTTGGAGAACAAAACGAGGCACTTGACAATAAATACTCGGAAAGTAAACCATTTTGTACTCGAAGGATTTCAAACCATTTGGGATAACTTCCTAATAAAATACTACTTTTAGAAGATTCTGGAAGCTGATTCTCTACTCTGTGGAGTGGGAGTGATTTAAGTACATCAGCCCTCACTCCATCAGGTAGATTTTCCAAAATTGAGGAGTCTACTTGACTCAGTGAACTAGGCATCAAGTCAGACTTGAAATGATTTGAATTTGAGCAGGAAGCTTTTGACTGTTCAAATTTGCATTGCATTCTTGTAGTAAACTCTTGGTCCTGCTGCTCACAATCCTGTCAAACATTGGCAGAGTTCACCAAACTATACAAAAAGTACTAAAAGAAAGAACCAGCAAGAATTATCATATCAAAAACAGTATTCAGATCACAATTAATAAATAACTAGTGAGTTATTCAAATTGGAAATGTCATCGAACTATTGGCTAGCAGAAAACCCATATGCATTTAGCAAGCTTACCTTTCTCTCAACAGATTCTACAGTGCATTCCTTTTCCTGCTGTCGACTCTCTAGGATTTTCCGCAACTCTCCTTTGTACAGCTCATTCATCTCTGAGAATATTTCAGGAGGGAGATTTCTGATAACATCTAAATCAAGATTGGACAATGGTGGCAATTCTGAAATATTACTTCCTTGAGATACAACACTCCTGCTTGAAGGGCAGGCTCCTGATGGGGCATCTATGAGAGAGTAGCAGTTAATTAGTACCTTGCATAGAGATAATGAGATCTAACCAATTTCATGCAATCTTCAAGTATCAGCACCCCTACCAGTTGGCTACTGAGCAAGTGCAAAAACTCTCAAATTCTCCTTTGATTATCTTTCCAGATTTTTCTTAACTTTCTGGATCCTAAAATGAGGTTTTAGGCAGCAATGTTTCATGGGAAGATTTAGGGAAAAAAAAAATGATAGAAGATGCTAATTAGTTACCCTCTCGACTGTGTTTGGTTAAGCAAGAATCTTCAATGGGCTGCTTTCCCTTTCTCATGGCTGATGAGAGCCAGAAATCCAGTCTACTTTCCTCAACCCCTCCATAAGCAACAATCATGTGTTAGTAAGAGATGGCAATTCTAGACTCAACCTGGGCCGAACAGCACAGTAGTGACTTAACTAACTGATAGAATATAACACGACCACTTATATTTTATTACAGTTATTTATCAAAAAAGTAGAAAGGAAAGGTTGAAAATTAAACTACTAGAGACATATTAACAAATGTCTTAACCTAATACTTCACCAAAATGGTTTGCCAGTTGACCCAACCGTCTACAAGGCCAAATCTGACTATACCCACATATATATTTAGTTTTTTATAAAATTAGTAAAATTTGTTACATTTTAACTTTCAAGTAGTATTATTTCCATAAAAATGAGGAACAACTTACAATAACATGACCCAACAAAACCCCACCATTGCCACCTCTAGGTGGTACAAGATTGTCAAATCATTCCGGCATATATTTTGTTTGCTTTTATTTCTTGGGTAAATAAAGCAAGCAGACTTAGAATTGGATATCAGATTTCGGTAGGGCATGGCTAGAATGGGTAACTTTGACTAAGTACATCCATGCCAATTTCACTAGTACTCCATCCCAGGGTTACCAGAATATGATACAGACAGTATGTACAAAGCATTACTACAGCCATTCCGGAAAAGGAGCTGTAATGTAATGGAGAGCTTTCGACCAAAATTGCTCAGCTTTATGCAAATTCATCAGCTTATTTGTAAATATTTTTCTCATTAGAATTATATAGATTTGTATGCTAAATTATGAATGGCTTCTCAATTTCTTTGACTATCAAATTCAATTTCTGTCAAGTACCACATAGTTTCTATTTACAACTCAGACACTTCCGAAATTTATTTTGAATTTCCACTAAATGCATATTTACCATCAAAATACCATTAAGCATGCATCAAACTTTCAAGCAATCATATTTGTTCCTAAAAACAATACTTCCTTCCAACCCACTAGCCAAGATGTGTACCATCTTACTAATTAGCAAAATATAAAGTTAGGTAAAATTTGATGCGGCCACATAAATCCTGAATCTTGGTGCGATGTTCTATTCCACCAAGCAAACTGGAAATGCTACCAATTCAAAATTGACAAGCTTTGTTACTACCAGATCCAAAGTAACTTACTAAGAGAGTTGGAAACATAGACAATATTACTTATCCTGCATTACCTTTACGACTTGAGTTTGCTAGTTCGAGCCGTGATAATTTCAGCCCCACACCACGCACTTCTTTGACATCTGTATAATTGGAATGTGTGATTCTTTTATCAACAAAAACTGTAACATCTAATTAACAAGATGAAAAAGAAATTGAACTAACCAAGGTGAAAAGATGCAAAGGTTGGTTTCACAATTCGATGAAGAGAGGCCACGTCATTTATTGCACCAGGAACCTATGAGAAGAGGACCCAATTGAATCAGATAGCAACAATATCAAAATGGATAATTTTTTTTATGTATTTTATTCTCTGCTGAACAACTTAGAAATTAAATAATACCGTCAAAGAACGACTTATCGTTTCACAATCACCACATCCCATATACTTTACTGGTTCCCCAGCACCTTTTTTTCTAACTTTGACCTGTCAAATTTTAATAAAAGAAAGTCTCTTCAGTACAAAAACCTTAAATCAAGTTGAAACAAAAGAACACTAGATGAGCATGGAAACCTTAAGTGTAATTGTACGTCCCTGTACTCCACATCCTTGCAAGCGTAGTGAGACTTCTTTACATAAATTCATGAGAAAATCCTCCGACTGCAATAAAAAGCTGCAAGAGATGAGAATACCAAACATGAATTACATGTATCATATATTACCAGTATTTTGAAAGGAACAATTACATCTCTGCTGTTCTTAAACCTGACTCCCCAATTAACTTCAGCGCCAATGGATTTAGTTTCCTGTGGTCACCATCAAAATCAAAAAACAAGGGACAACCATTAAAATTTCAATGCAAAAGCAAAATGTTAGTGTTGTTATCCTTCCATTCCAATTCAAACCTGAACAGCTTCAACTTCTGAATGATCAATTCCTCTGCAGTAGTTCCATAACATTTCGCCCATCTTACTTCCTAAGTCCTTTTGAAGAATATCCTAAGTGAAATTGTATTATAGGCTTGTCAATACCTAATCTCATCATGCGTAGTAACAAGAAATTTCGTTGGCAACGTTAAGAACAAAAGTAAACACAGCATACTAACCAAACCAATTTGGATTACAACATAACAAAGTCAAACAAGCAAAGAAACAAAATAACAGAGACAAAATATGATGGTGCAACAAAGAAATGAAATTTTAACTTATGTTACCTTTGAGATTGTCCGTAGTTGAGCACAAGTTTCAACCTCCCTTGTTCTCAATTTCTCTGCTGCATTATATCCAACTCCTGGAAGTGCTGAAACTGGAAGCTTATCCAAGTACTCATCAACCTATAGCAAACAAAAATATGAGGAACAACTAGACATGCCAAATCCTCAGCCAAAAAATTTGGGCAAATTATATTGTAAGAGGATCAAAAGAAGAATGTTAAGTGGCATGTATTGAAAAGTTAATAATAAAGAGGGTGATTCTAGTTCTATTGCATGCAGTCTATTGTAAGTCTTCTAATGATATCATACTGACCCAACCCAACAGCACAAGCTGATGTATAATCAGATATAAATTTTCATTTAATTTTTATTAAAATGAAAGCATGAAACCAAGCCAAACAAGTATCATTACATTCAGCTTTAAATTTTTGTTTTTGTTTTATAAGGTAATTGCATGGAGCAAAACCACAAGTACTTGAGTGAAGGTATGAAGCCAAACTGAATGTAGAGATACCTTCAGAAAACCTAAATCTCATTATTTTTTTATGCATAAAATATATATCAAAATAAACATAGGTCTCCTGCTAGCTTTAATCCTCATATTCTGAAAATGAAGATGGCATTAATCTACATTGTTCTAAAACCTAATGATTGTGCACATACACATAAAGCTATTTAAGAAATAATAATTTATAGACAAAGTATCATATCCTAGATTTTTGAAAAATGCTGTACCACCATATCTCTATCATATTGGATATGATACTCGTATCCATATCTTGTTCAGCATAGTGTACAACTGAATATTTAATTAAAATGCTTTACCTTGTCAGGTGGAATGAAACACTGTCCATTTGGTTTTGCCGACTTAGTAGCTAAACGAGCCAGAAGCATATTTTCACCAATCCCTGCACTGGCAGTGCACCTAGTTGTCTCATAGATTTCTTTTCGTATCATTTCTGCTATACTCTCAGGATAATCATTCAGAGATAGAAACATCTCAAGAAAGGCCTCATCACAACTCACAGCCTGCAATGGCAAGAAGACAAAAGAAATTAAAAACAGGTATAACTTTGCTTTGTTCTTTATAAGATATCAAGCAAAAAAGGAGAACGTTCTATTTAAATGCCAGGATTTATTGGAAATTGGAACAATGAAAGGATAGGTTCTAGAACAAAGCTTATTCCATAGAAGTTTTGACTCGGAACAATTAACCTTTCCCATTCCTGAAAATTGGCCTTACATATGAATAAGAGTGAGTAATAAGACCAATTTCCATAGGACTTTCTAACCAAAGACGACCTAAGGATAAGTGGAAGATGAAATACCTTCACTTTCTCGCAATGCTTGTGCAAAATGCCATAGAATTGATCAGCCACCTGCACTTTGATAAAGTGGCAAGCGAAAACATCAAAAAATTTAAAATGAAAATGAAATAGCACCAGTAGATGAAAGCTTGAAGTCAAACTAAATATATACCTCCTCGTATGCAGAAAAGTCATAAGGAAAGATAGTAAGGTGGGGACATCGAGCCTTGGCATCCCTGACAAACATTCCTGCTTTAATTCCTGATAAGTAACGGCAACAATCACATTAGAGCATCATTTGCATACAGTGGTCTCACATCTCAGTATTGCTTTTAGTTTGGTTCATATATAATATTTATTGTACTAATCAGACAAAACTCTTGCAAGTTGAGACTGAATGTTATTTTAATTTACTTTTTGTTTGCTTCATCTTCCATATAATTGCACCTGTATACTTTAGTACAGATTACTTGATTCCATATCATTGATTTATATTCTTCTTCTTTTTTCAGGAGCAAAGTGTTCCCAAAAATAGCAAATCAGATATGCTATAAAACTAGTAAGCACCATAACCAAAAAAAAGGTTAGCATATATATAATAAGTGTCAACTAACCATAACTCCTTGCAGGATAGTTAGCTGATGAAATTTCTGCTGTTCCTTTTGGATTATTGGAATGGCATACCGCCACTGGTTTATCAAGCAACTCAGGTGAATTTCGGATGACAACAGACACAAAGAAGCAATCCTATACATTGCACCATAGTTTTGTCACAGTTAGTAAGAACAAGAAAAAGCATCGGTGCCATTAAGTGTGCACAAAATAAATGCCAAACTGGAAAGGTGAACCTCATATAAAGAAGAAAGTGTCCTGAAGCTAGTCTATGAAACACAAGACTTGGCACATAAGAAGATTACCATGTCAACATGTATCACAATTCTTTTCAAGCTTTCCATGTTGCTATTAAGATTGTTATTCTTGCTTCCAGTCCCAGAAATAAAATTGGAAAAAACGCTTGCGATACCGGTTCCTCCATGTTCCAATGAAGTGAAGCCTAGAATACTACAATACAAAGCTTATCAGGATCCATAACAGACAATTTTGCACAAAAAGAGTTAGATGTATTTAAAATCATACCTTGAAATAATTCTCTACGAAATCTGGATCAGTCAGAGTTGAGTGAGGACGGTCAGGATGCCCTGAACTCTGATCGGCAACATAGCTTGTGCCGCAGTCATCTTCTGATTCTGACTTAACATCTTTGAGTTCATTATTTGTATTTATACGCTTCGACTCTTGGCTCTTCTCTTGAGAAGAATTATCAGTAACAGAAAAGGTGGGTTTAGTGCTTTCCCCTTTACATTTGTCAGGCAGAAATGCTTCACTTTCAATTAATGTCCCCTGGTAATTTGATCTTGAAACACCCTTTTCAGAAAAGAAGGCAAACAGTTTCAGCTGCTTAGAACTTTCTGTTGAGGCATGCTCAATAAGCTGGTATGGAACCCCTTCAGGTGAAAGCAGGTATTAGTACCAAATTTACAAATATACAACAATTTTGTTCCATTCAATGGACAAAGGTCCAGCAAGTTATTTTGGAAAGCCCAAAAACTCCTAAATCTTTTGAAATTATTTTTTTCCGGACACTTCAACAGATAATTTTGTGAAATAAACAACTCTAAGCCAGCTGGTTCCTAATTTGAGGCGCAAATCTGTTGGAAGATGTGTTACCATATCTGTTGGGCATGTTGGAAAGAATCTAAATTGTATCTTTTATTTATTTACTGCTTACAATGACACAAGATAGAAGGAAAGAATCTAGTCTGTATCATAGAGCAAAAATAGGCAACTAAATATCTAGCTTATTTCTTTCTAAGTTATAGGTAGGATATTTCGTCTATATAAGCTGTGGCTTCCTTCTGTAATATTATCTCTTTTGTAACACAAAATTTATATGAAAATAAAACATGGGAGGGAAGGGAGTTTCTTGGGAGTGCTGTGTTTATACTCTCTAATATTTGTGACATGGTATCAGAGCACAGGTTCGATTCTCTAGTTTGCTGATGGCTATGCCGAAGGTGGACTAGTGGGTCTAGCTTGTATTTCTACCTCCTCTCATTGTTCTCCTTTACCTTGCTGAAAACAGTGAATCTGTGTTGCCCGCAGTTTAATTAACCTTGTTGCTATTCCTGCGACTTAAGGTTTCCTGTTGCTGCGTGACTTAGGGATTTTCTGTTTTTTCTTTCTTCTTTTTGGTTTGAAATTTACTGTTCTAGATGGAGAAAAATCAGCCTAGAGAATAAGCCTGATCCGACTCTTCTTCTTGAGAGTTTGACTGCTACGCTTTCTCAACTGCTGCAACAGAAACCAACGCAAGATGGGGTCATATCTGCAATGACAATCAAGCTAGATGGCAAAAATTTCAACATATGGTCACAGATGTTGAAGATGAAATTATCGGGCAAGGGCAAGCTCGGTTATATTGATGGTACTGCTTCTCAATCCTCCAGTTCAAAGTGGAATATGGAAGACCAACTCGTGAAGGATTACATAATCAACTCTATGGATCCCTCTCTGATAGGTAATTTCCTTCCTTACTCAACTGCAAAAGAAGTTTGGGATGCAGCTAGTACTACTTACTTTGATGGGAATGATTTGACACAGTTGCTTGAATTAAAAAGAAAAGTTAATCGGGTTAAACAATCGGGTGGATCGATTGAAGTCTATTACACTCAGTTAATGGGACTTTGGAAAGAATTAGACTGTCGTAGACCTAATCCTATGACCAACCCGGTAGATATTGAAACATATAGTAGGCTGTTGCAAGAAGACCGGGTATTGACTTTTCTAGATGGCCTAGATGATCGTTTAGATCATGTCCGGGCTAGTGTACTCCAAGTTCAACCATTCCCAACTATAGAACAAGCATTTGCATTGGTTCGTAGAGAAGACAACCGTCAAACAGTTATGGTAAAGGGTGATGGGTTACAAAACCCAGTGGTACTACTTGCACAAAACCAGAAACTGAACATGCAAAAACCTGGTTCTTTTACTCGACCAAATAATTCTCTCTATTGTTCTAATTGTGGCAAAACAAATCACACCAAGGAGAAATGTTACAGAATAATTGGATTTCCCGATTGGTATAAGGGACAGAAAAAGGGAAAACAGGGGGAGGCAAACAAGGTTCAAATCGGTTCTGCTCCGAACACGGCTCCAGGAACAGTAGAGGGCCCAATCGGGTCAAGAGGTGGTTCGGCCCAAGGTGAGACAGTGGGTTCAGCGTCAGTAGCACACTCCAATGGCTTATCCCTTGTGCCAGCAGTTGAGTATGGTAAACAGAATGAAGGTAAAACTTTTATTTCACACACTCATTCAAATATAAAAGAACCTGATGAATGGATAATAGATTCTGGAGCAACTGACCATATGACATTTACGAGGTCTGATTTTGTGAATGAATACAAGGCACAAAGAAGTGAGATTTTAAATGCAAATGGCGTGTCTTACCCAGTAATGAGTGCTGGAGATGTTCAAATTTCTTCCTCTATGGCGCTTTCAAACACACTGCTGGTTCCTTCACTGTCTACAAAATTGCTTTCTGTTGGACAAATTTGTGAAGAAATGAATTGTTGTGTTCTCATGTTTCCTAGTTTTTGTTTGTTTCAGGATATCCGGACGAAGGAGATTATTGGGCGTGGTTCTAAAAGAGGAGGATTGTATCATTTGGATGACATGGCTACTGGAAAAGCTCATCACTCTGCAAGTTTGATAGTTAACTCGAACAAACGGGTATGGATGTGGCATAGGCGATTAGGTCATCCATCTTTTGGGTATCTTAAGAAACTTTATCCTAGTCTTTTTTCTGGTTGTGAGAATGAGGATTTGAATTGTGAAACTTGTATTAGAGCAAAGAGTCACCGTGCATCTTTTCCTAAAAGTCTGAATAAAAGTACAAGTCCGTTTGCTTTAATCCATTCTGATGTTTGGGGTCCATCCCCAGTAAATTCTTTAAACGGAAATCGTTGGTTTGTACTATTTGTAGATGACTGCACAAGGATGACATGGTTATATATTCTCAAAACAAAGGACGAAGTGTCAAATATTTTTAAAGTTTTTTTAAACATGGTGAAAACTCAATTTGATAAAAATATTAGACATTTTAGAAGCGACAATGGTGGAGAATTTGTGAACAGAACTCTAAATAGTTTCTTTCAAAATGAGGGCATTATACATGAAACTTCATGCACAGGAACCCCACAACAAAATGGGGTAGCAGAACGAAAAAATCGACATGTCCTAGAAACTGCTCGATCCTTACTAATTGAGAGTAATGTTCCACAAAATTTTGGGAGTATGCAGTTACTACAGCTGTCTACTTAATGAATCGTATGCCATCTGTGGTACTGAATTTTGAAACCCCACTTCAAAAATTATCATCTTATGTTCATATACCATCCCTCCTCAACCTTCCACCTAGAATTTTTGGGTGCGTAGTGTATGTACATATTCCCAAAATTCAAAGATCTAAATTAGAACCTTGTGCAGAGAGATGTGTTTTTTTGGGATATGGTGTAAATCAGAAAGGTTATCGTTGCTTTAATCCTATTTCTAAAAGGATAATCGTTACAATGGACGTAACATTTCTTGAGATGGAATATTTCTTTCAAAATCCACAAGTTACTTCTCAGGGGGAGATTAGTGAAGAGAAGCAACTATGGTATATCTCTGATGGGGAAGAATCTAACTTTTTTGAGATGGAACCTTCGGACCAGGACAAATCTGACCTCAATGATGTGCGTGACCAAACTAGCTTGGAAGCTAGTAATATGCCCCAGCATGATCAAAGTGATCTTGTCTGCCCGAACCAAGGTGAGTTGGGTCCCAATAATGAGGAATCTGATGTTGAACACCAACAGGTGCGTACTTACATACGTGATCCAAACCGACGAGTTGTCAACCCGACTTATGAAATGATACAATCTCTTCAAGAACCACACGGCCCAACTCCTACGGATATCCCTGAGGTAAGATCTCTTGACAATCTTGAAAATTTAAGTGATAATCATACTTACAAATTGCCTCCCAGGTCTAATAGAGGACATCCACCAAAAAGATTTATGTCAGAAAATTTTGAAAAGAAAGGAGCATACCCGATTGGAAATTTCGTCACAAGCAAGCACTTGTCACAACAGATGAGAGGTTTCGCTGCCAATATTTCAGCTGAAGTCATTCCAAATCGAGTTGAAGAGGCATTGAAATATCATAAATGGGCTCAAGCCATGAAGGAAGAGATGGATGCACTTGAACAAAATAAAACCTGGACACTGGTAGAGAGACCTCAAGGGAAGAAGACAGTAGGGTGTAAGTGGGTTTTTACTATTAAATATGGTCCAACCGGTTTAGTAGAAAGATACAAAGCTAGGCTAGTTGCTAAAGGGTTTACCCAAACATATGGTATTGATTTTCAAGAAACTTTTTCGCCAGTTGCAAAATTAAATACTGTAAGGGTGTTGTTGTCATTAGCAGCTAACCTAGATTGGCCATTACACCAGTTTGATGTAAAAAATGCCTTTTTACACGGTGAATTAGAAGAGGAAATATACATGGATATCCCTCCCGGATATGAATGTCTGGGTTCTAAGGATGTAGTGTGCAAATTGGATAAGTCCTTGTATGGTTTGAAACAATCTCCTAGAGTGTGGTTTGGAAGGTTTTGTAAGGCAATGAAAACCTATGGTTACACACAAAGTGACTCTGATCATACTTTGTTTTTCAAAAGAACTCATGGAAAAGTAACTATTTTGATTATCTACGTAGATGATATGATAATAACAGGAGATGATCAAGAGGGAATTGAACAGTTGGAAAAGAAATTATCCAAGGAGTTCGAAATGAAAGATCTTGGTGGACTGAAGTACTTTCTTGGAATAGAAGTAGCAAGATCGAAGGAAGGTATTTCTTTGTCACAAAGAAAGTATGTGTTGGATTTATTGGCCGAAACTGGAATGCTTGACAGCAAACCAGTTGACACTCCGATTATGCAAAACCACAAGTTAGGAATTTTTCCGAACCAAGTACCTACAAATAAGGAGAGATACCAAAGGCTTGTAGGTAGGTTAATTTACTTGTCTCATACACGACCAGACATAGCTTATGCAGTGAATGTGGTTAGCCAATTTATGCATGCGCCAAGTGAGGATCATATGGATGCTGTCTTTCGCATTTTGAGATATCTTAAGGGTGCTCCAGGAAGAGGGATTTATTTCAAGAAAAATGGACACATGGAAGTTGAAGGGTATACAGATGCGGATTGGGCAGGAAATATAACTGATAGGAAATCAACGTCGGGATACTTTACCTTTGTTGGAGGTAATTTAGTAACCTGGAGGAGCAAAAAACAGAATATTGTGGCCCTATCAAGTGCAGAATCTGAATTCAGAGGGATCCGGATTGGTTTACAAGAATTAATTTGGATCAAGAAATTGTTGGAAGAACTTGGATTTGAACGAAAGGGGGAGATGAGGTTATTTTGTGATAATAAAGCGGCCATTGAAATTTCCTCTAATCCAGTTCAGCATGATCGAACGAAGCACGTGGAAGTAGACAGACACTACATCCGGCAAAATCTAGATGAAAAGGTTATCTCATTGCCTTTCGTGAGATCAAATGAACAGTTGGCCGACATTTTGACTAAAGGAGTGTCAAGTACTGCGTTTTATGATGCACTGGGCAAGTTGGGCATGTTGGACATTTACATGCCAACTTGAGGGGGAGTGTGAAATAAACAACTCAAGCCAGCTGGTTCCTAATTTGAGGCGCAAATCTGTTGGAAGATGTGTTACCATATCTGTTGGGCATGTTGGAAAGAATCTAAATTGTATCTTTTATTTATTTACTGCTTACAATGACACAAGATAGAAGGAAAGAATCTAGTCTGTATCATAGAGCAAAAATAGGCAACTAAATATCTAGCTTATTTCTTTCTAAGTTATAGGTAGGATATTTCGTCTATATAAGCTGTGGCTTCCTTCTGTAATATTATCTCTTTTGTAACACAAAATTTATATGAAAATAAAACATGGGAGGGAAGGGAGTTTCTTGGGAGTGCTGTGTTTATACTCTCTAATATTTGTGACAAATTTCACTTTAAAAGAAGCTTTGTAAATGTTGAAGATAAACTACAGTCAGTGGGATAACATTTAAATTGCACTGACCCTATTTAATACCAATAATGTACATAAACAACATAAACATATTTTTTAAATCATTCTTCAGTTAGCAATATACAAACTTACAGCTCAGAAGGGTATTAGCTGCAATAGAATCCACGATCCAGTCAGGTTTAACAACAGGAAGTCCTTGACTGAATGCCCTGGATTCAAACAAAAGAATAACAGCAGTAATGCACAATAACCGCACAAAATGATCCATTGGAAAAAAAAAAAGTTAAGTGTATGGGTGATTATGTCAGACTAAGTTCAGCATATATTGGACCTCCCACGGTTGATAAGAGCATATATGATTTTTCTTGCTTCTAGGATATACAATACTCTCTGTGGTGCAGTTGATATTTCTTCATAAAGACAACAGGTACATGTTAAGAAACTGAGAAGGAGAAGAGAAAAATTAACAGAACTCTACCTTAGGTTCTTCCTCTTACTATCAGGAAGATTGCTACAGATGATGTGGCTTACAGTATGCCTTGAAAAATAGTTAATAAACCTTCCCCCATGTTTCAGCATGTAGTTCTTCAGTTCCTGATAGTTAAAATACAAGCAATTTATTACCCTCCAATTATACCATATATACCATTCAATCCAGAGCCATATGCTCTGGATTAATACAGGTCCATTTCCTTCCAGAGCACATATGTACCATTCAATCAACACTGGCATCAGTTTGGCCTGGTAACAGATTCAACATGACGTTTTCATTATTAAATTGCGTAATGAAGGTTTAGTTTAAGCTATATAAGGCGTCAGCTGCAAAATGTGAGAACAGGATCAGCATCTTACAGACAAACCAGGATACCAGCCGAAATTGCACTGTAGTAAGCATATAAAGTATAAACCCTACAGTGAAAACAAATTCAAAAGAGATGGACAGAAGAAAGTAAAAGCAAATATAAAAAGGGAAAAACCTGACTCGACGGTACAGTAAATCCATCAACAAAAATGGACACCCCTTTGAAAATGCCTCCACCGTCCCCGCCACCGACTCCGCCATCAGTGATTTCGGGATTAGCTCCATACGAAGAACTGGAGGCGTCAATTTCGAACTGATCCCTGAGCTTTCTGTTCTTCTCCGTCATATAACTGCACAAAAACAAAACAGCAAGAAAAAAAGAAAAAAAATCAAACGAAACTAATGTAGACATTCCTACGTTTTTTTCTAACCGACTCAATCAAATTCACCTTCCAAAATCTGCGAAAGGGGATGATTTAAAGCCGGGAGGTTTAAGAAATTTTGAGGCGCCGGACTTCGATGAGGGTCGGCTCCTCTTCCGCGAGCTGCCCGATGAGTGGGACATGGGAGAGCAGTGCGGAGAGCGCGCGAGCGCGCGTCTAAGATTTGTGATTTTTATGATCGTGGAGCGGGGGCAGTAGGTCTTGTCTTGAGACGAAACGATCGATCACCGCGCCGTTTCAAAGCACAGACTTTGGAATAGGCGCGAGCGACTAGCAAAGGTAGTAGGACTGTAGGACTCTCGTCCGGTGGCAATTTTTTGCGATTAGATCGGTGTCTGTAAAAAGACGAATGATTTTGGTCTCTGAGGTAATTTCGTCCATTTTGATCATCAATGAATGGGGAATTCATTTTTACCGCGTTATTTTTGATGCGTACAGCGAACACATTTTTCACGGACCAAAATGTCCCTACAGCAAAGACGGAGATATACCGTGCAGGGGGAACAGGGCAGGGGATCAAGCTGAGCAGGGACATTTTGGTCCGTGAAAAATGAGTTCGCTGTACGCACCAAAATTCACGCTGTAAAAATGGGTTCCCAATGAATGTCCGTTAAGCTAGAAGCGGATCGGGAAAATATCCTCCCATGTACCGTAAAAGTTTCCCTTCACTTTACGGTTCGGGATTAACTCAGAGTTGCTTTGGTATTCGGGCTAACGGAGGGGCAGAATTATTGGGCTTTGCGATTCGTGCCAAGTTAAAAAGAATGGTCCAGATCAAGTAATTGTAAAAGATTCCCTATTATGGTACCGGGGTGATGTGAATTCGAAGCAGATCCTTCGGCTGAGAATGAGCTCGCAGTCTAAAAAAGTGGGTGCGTAGACCTTGAATCTAAAGGATCCGTATCCTTCCAGGTACCTGACTCAACACAATTAAAACAGACGGTCCAGATTTACCCTCAGCTGATGCTTGCTCGGGATGGCGCAGGGAGCAGTATTATTTGTACTTTGAGATTTGTGCCAAATTAAGAAAACAATTTTGAGTCGTGCGATTCAATTGTACTCAGTCGGGTAACCTGAGGGGATGTGAATTTGAATCTAAATCGTTTGATGTTCGTTTAGAATTATCTGTCGTATGCAATTAATCTGTCAAGAAAGTTCAAATATCTTTATTTTTGTGTTTTCATTGTGTTTTCATTTTTAATTTTTTTTTTTATAACAGTGACAGAAACCATATGTTTTATTAGAAACGGAATGTTCTTAGAAACTGTGACTTATAGTCACCGTACAAAATACGAACTAAACTAAAATAACAAAAGATCCCTTAAATTGTGAAGCAACAAGGGGTATCTAAACCACTAGACCATAGAAGCTAATAGGCAAGTTTACTAGGTAGAATATCATACAAGCCATTAAAAACAAAAATAGAAGAAAGTAATAAGAAATCTAAGAAGCTGCAGAGGAACTGGCATAGGAAGAACTGGTATGGACAGTAGTAGGATCAGAGGAGGGTAGTAAGGTTGCATCCAAAGCATCATATTATGCACGACCTCAAAGTAATCAGAGAGGTATGAACCTTCTAACTCAAAACATGGTTCTTCCTTTGTGCCACAGCTGTTGTTTCTCTCTTCCAGGGTATATGTATCCGATAGAATAATAAGACTGCATGCCTGAGACAAATTAGTAACATCCATAGGTAAAACTAAAATTAATTTTAAAAAAGAATCATCTGAATTAGATTTGCACCAATAAGAAGTTAAAGAAATAATTTGAGAGCCTAAAAAAGCTAAAGTAGGAATCGCATAATCATTAAAACAGACTATATTTCGAACCAGCCAAACAACCCAAATAGTTGCAACTCTAATTAGTTTTATTAAAAGACTATTTTTAAGTGAAAACCAAACATCCAATAACCATAAATTAGATACATGTTCACAGTTAAAAATAAAAATATTATGATTTGCAATCCAAGTCCAGAGAAATGCAATAACATGACAGGCGAGAAAAAGATGGTCAATTGTTTCTACAAAATTACAAAAATGACAAGTTAGGTCTCATGTCCAACTCCTCTTTGCTAAATTGTCCTTAGTTAAAATAAAATTTTACCCTCCTCTTTGTTAGGAATTTTAGTTTTCCAAAGTAGTATAAGTGGAATCCTTAACACTCCCAAATTCTAACCACCTGTACAAAGAGTGTACTGTAAATTGGCCTTAAGTTGATGAACCTGATCGAGGCATGAAGGGTCAGTAAAATAGAAGAAAAAGAATAGGAAGACTGAAGTTGATGCCACTCAACTAAAATAATGTCAGTAAGTTGTCTAGTGAATTGAATTGAAATAATAGATGGAGTAACAACACTAGAAAATGAGATAAGTGGATCAGAAGTTATGCGAAACATATTAGGGTACATACAATATAAGGCACATTCACCTGACCATTTTTAAAAAGTTTTAAAACTCAAAATTTAAAATCAAAATAAAACAGTTGGATATGATGTACATCATTTTATCAATGCACGCGTAAAAGTTTATAGCATTTCAATAAAATTTTATTTTGGTTGGCATTGAGAGCTTGTAAAAATATACTAATGTAGATAATTTCTAGACGTTGATTATTTAACTTATTGATTCACATATAAACAAAATCAAAATGTGATAATTTTTTACGAGCACATAGAGAAAATAACACATATCACATCTAACAGTTCTAATTTGACGTCTATGATTTAAATTTTGAGTTATTTACGTTTTAAAATAGAGGTACAAAAAATAGAGGCATTGAACCCTCATCTTAATCTGTCAAATTGAAGTAGCGCATACGAATATTGAAGTAGTGCACACGTTTTATAAATATTGAAGTAGCGCACACGAATCATAAAGTAAATCGTCGGTTTTGAAGAGATATCGGACCTAGATGACTCGAATTGCAGGGAGCATACACAGCAGTGAAGACGATGCTTCAAAATTTTTATTTTAGCAGCGGTTTGCGTTGAAATTTGTGATAGATCGAGCTTTTGCTCGGACGGATGCAGATTTACTACAAAAGTGGCTATTTATTTGTTTAAAGTATTATGTGTTGTCAGATGTGTAGTGGGACTGTGGGAAGCATATCAGTACGGGTGTCAATGGGTACGGTACAGTTCGGATGGAGGTATTTTGATATTCATATTTATTAAAATTAATTTTATTCATATTTTACTCATACTCATTAAAAATTGATCTTATCATACTCTATCCTTACCTGTTAATATTATCGGGTAACGAAACGGTACGTAGCGGATGAAAAACGGATAATATTAATATAATAATTAGTTTTATTATATTTTACAAATTAAATATAAAAAGCTTATTCATTTCACACATATATAATTACATTTCTAATAAAAATAAAAATAAATATGTAATCAATTCCAACTAAATTATTTTTTAATAAAGAAAGAAAATTCAAAAATTCAAAAACATGAAAATATATTTAGGTGGGTTGGAAATTGAATTGAATATATATTTAGATTTTATAATTACCTATAGGGTAACGGGTATGAAGTAGTCATTACCCATACTCTTACCCATTTGGTTAACGAAAAAAATTCTTATCCATACCCATACCCAATAAGCTCACGAAAAAAAAAAATCTTACCCATACCTGCCTTATCGAATACGATACGGGTCAGGTAAACGGCTAAAAAAGTACTATTGACACCCCTACATATCAATGGGTACGCAGTCATGAGTTAACTCAGATTTTGAGTAGATCCGGACCTCTGATATATTTTAGCACGAATATGAAAGTGTTCTGATACATTCTATCTCATAACAAATATGGTTTGAATTCTGACAGTCACGATCTAAAACTCAAAATTTGAGTTACTTTCAGATAGAGGTGGCAAAATAGCTCGTAGCTTTGTGGCTCGATCATGACTCGCACCTGGCTCGCTCGTTACTGGACCGAGCTGTTAACGAGTCAGCTCGTCACTAGCTTGGTTCAGAATTAACGAGTTCAAGCTGGGACCTAACTTGCTCATGAGCTAGCTCAGCTAGACATCAATTTGTGAATTTGTATGAATCTGTGCATTTTATACTGTCTAGCTCGATTAAGTTCGATCCAGAAAGTTTGTAGAATTTATTTTCTTCTTAAAACAATATCCAGTCAAACCCAGCGAGCTAGCCAGACTGGCTTGTCACAATTTTAAGTTGATATTTTAGCTCACATGTCCTAGGTGAGGTTTGAGCTTTCCCGTTTATTTTTCTAATTTTTCAATTGTTTCTCCTACGTGATCAAGCGTGCAGCAGAATTTGTGTAGAACTATTTGAGTGATGGTTAAGACTCGTGGAAGCCCATTGTCCTGAAACTTAAATAATTTACCGAGAATGTCATTGAGTTAATTTCAACAAAGAGAAGATAAAAAGGAAAATTTTGATGGCAGAAACGAGAAGGAACGATGGTATGAATTAGCTGTCAATTTTGAAATCTACTGAATTAATTTCAAACATGAACTCAAACTGTTAAAATCGATTTAATTTATAAGTAATGTGTAATACAAAATTTGAAAATTTTGAATTTCCAATATGAAGTCAAGCAGCAAAAAATGAAATTTTATAAGTTATTTTAATGTATTTATTTTTCATCATTTTTTAACCATCTAACTTCATATCAAAAGAATTCGAAAATTTCTAAATTTTGCATGTATAGAACCACTCGTGAAGTAGATCGATTTTTTCAACAGTTGAATTTATTATTTTAAGTTAATACTGTAGATTTTGAAATTATGCTCACCAAATTCTATTACTGAGCATAGCACACACAAACTTTGCTCACAAATTCTCTCTTAATTTCTATCATTTGCGCAGGATCGGTCCACGCCGCTTCATTCGCTCTAAATTATGCGAGGTGAGATAATCTTAGAGTATCTTCATCACAAAAACTCATTAGAAATTAAAAACAGTACGAAGAGAGAGAAAGAACAAGTCTGACAGCGAATGAGATTAATTCTGATTTTAGAAATTGATTTCTTATTAAGAATTTTTTCGGAATAATTGTTAAATAAACAATTTGCTCATATCTCTAATAAGTAATTCACTCATTTTCTTAAAATAAAATTAGAAATTATCATATTAGATTAAGATAATTTCTGAAATAAAAATAAATACATTAAAATAAACTATTATACATTTTGGAGTCATTTTACTTTAAACTTTAATTCAGATATAATCCGATCGAGTCACGGCGTTTTTCAGCTCCAACATTTGTCTCCTCTCCAGCCTCCACTTTCAATTAAATTATCACAATCGATTTGATAAAAAGTAACATAATTTGAATAACAGTATAAATATTGTATTTTATTTCATATAATTCTTTATGAATAATATTCTAAAATACTAAATCAAATATAATTTACATAATTATTACGTGAAATAAAATTTTATAGTGTACTTTGTATAATTTATGAAGTAATTTTATTATCTGTTTAGAACGCAATAGAAAATCAGTATCTGAAATTAAAATCCGTATTGGTAGGGATGTAAACGGATTGGAAACAGATCGGATAGTGGTAAAACTATATCCGTATTTGTTTTTATTTTTCAAATATAGATTGGATATTAGATAGATACAGATACGGATCGGATATTAAACAGATACGGATAGGCATATCCGAATAACATAAATTATTTCATAATATATATTAAACTATATGATATATATCTACTATTTAATATGAATAGTTAAAATTTAAAATTATATCAGATTCACACACGGATATTATAATATTATATATTCGTATTTAATTTTCAGATACGAATTCAAATAAATAATATCCGACCCGTTTGTACCCCTACCAATTGAATTGGTAGACACGTGTTGTTTTGGACGACATGTATGAAAGAGTTATACGCCATTTCACTGTCTCGATTAGATTTCAAAACCTACCTTTTAACGGTAGATATCTAAATCGAAATTTTAGAGGGATTACATAAAAAGGATTCGTATCTTTTTGTTTTTAGAGACCTTTTGTTTTTATCTTTTAAATTAAAATAAAGTGGAAAAAAATATCTTAATGAAATCTCCAAGATAATATACCCAAAAAAATCCCCTCACCGGATAAACCCTGTTCTCCCCCTTCTTTGGCGAATAAACCCACATAACACTCTCCGTTCCTTTTGGAAGTTGAAGCGGCGGCGAACCCTCGGCCTTGGCGTCGTTTGTCTCACTATCACCAACGACGCGTGCTGAGGCGCCTCTATCCTCTTCAACTCTTAAAGGAGTACACAAAACAATTCGCTACTTAACTAGGCGCACACTGCTCAGCATTCTCTCCATTGACAGAGAGGGAGAATGTCGTGTCTCTCCGCTTTTCCTTCTCTATGCCCTTGCACGATCTCTCCACGACCTAAGCTGCTTAGGTCGCTCGTATATGCTTCCATAGAGTCTCCTTCTACCTCAAAAGGTAACCTCGTTAGTTCAACGATCGGAATGTCTGCATGGCACACTTGTGAACTTATTCTTTCAGGCGGTGTTTGGTTTTGGTTGAGGCCTAAAGTTTTGGAGGTCTAAGTTGGTTAGGTGGCCTGAACTATTTATGTTTGGCTGAGGTCTAAGGTTATGTCATGTCATGGTATAGCTATTAAGAAATAGTATCGACTAAAGAAGAGAGAGAGATATCTGACAGTGGGACCGTAGGGGACTACTCTTAAGCCACCCGAGAGGCGGTTTAAATTTTAGAGGCCTAATTTTAGAGTAACGTCTAGTTAGGCCGGCATAATTAATCCGCATTTGGTGGAATAACTGAGGCCTAAACCCCTCATTCCATGGTTTAGGCTTCAACCAAACACCACCTTACTGCTCTTCTGTCTCTATCATGGCATCGAGGAACATCATGCTTTCTATTTTTCTCTTGATTCTACCATGTAATAGAATCAGCTGTATATTTGGTCCTTGGCCAATCTCAAGTTCTTAAGTAAACCCATTTAAACCACATTGCCAGCCAAAATAAAAGAAAATGAAATTGTGCATGACAAATGGATATGGCTCGGGAGGCAGTGAAATCAAGACTAATCAGAAATCTAAATTACCTGGCGTAAAGTTGTCATGTAATGACTCAGTAAGTGCAATTTTGATAATTTATCAGCAGGTGATAGACGATCTAGCACAAGAGCACCACGCAGAGGACCACGAAAAAGAGAAGGTCCTAAAAGGAGCATGGAGGATTCGGTTCAGCGCAAATTGGAGCAGTTTTATGAGGGGTTGAATGGGCCGCCGCTCCGTGTTCTCCCAATTGGAGGCCTCGGTGAGATCGGCATGAATTGCATGCTCGTTGGAAACTACGATCGGTATATCTTGATTGACGCGGGCGTCATGTTTCCTGAGTAAGCTGTCAAATTAAATAATATAGTAGCTAGCTTGTGGTCATACACTTTTAGCGAGGTCTGATGATGTTATCAGTGTACTAATCATTGCTTTCAATTTCAACCCCTGTAATTTCACATTCATATAATTGTCAAAATATGCACCAGCTAATTGTTTCTTTATTGTTGGTGTCTCTGATAGTGTTGATGATTTTGGTGTTCAAAAGATTATCCCAGACACCACATTCATAAAAAGGTGGAGCCACAAAATTGAAGCAGTCATCATAACTCATGGTCATGAGGACCACATTGGCGCCTTGCCTTGGGTACAATGTTCTCTTGTTGTTATATTGAAAATACTTGTGCAAAATGGCTACTCTCTTTTACTCTTTCAGAAAATTGGCTACTCTCTTTCTACATTTGCTGTTTCTGAACCTTGTTTGTATGATACTACTCTGCTCAAAGCACCTTACTCTTCAAAGAATTCATTTTTATTTTGTTGTCAACATGCAGGTTATTCCTGCATTGGATCCAAATACTCCAATATATGCTTCGTCATTCACAATGGAGGTATCTGTTAAATTGCATTCTGGGTCTCTTTTTCTTTCGGAGAAAATATAGCTTTTTTTCAGTGTGAAGGATGACCATACTAACCAATGTTAAAATATAATACTCAATCTGACTGGCATGTTACTGAGCCAGTATTCCAGTACAGTTCCAACAGTATTAGCCTGCTGTTACGAGCTTCAATGAGTCTCTGTTAAAAGTTTAAGCACATAAAAAGCAAAGAAAATTGTGAAAAAATGGGGTTTAAATTTGATCTCTCCCTTGCTTTGAGTATTAGGTTTCTTTTATATAATTTATGACATAATTTATTTTCCTCTAACAGCTGATCAAGAAACGCCTAAAGGAGTTCGGGATCAATGTTTATTCAAGGCTTAAGGTTTTCAACGTGAGAGAGAGATTCCTTGCTGGGCCTTTCGAGGTGGAACCCATTCGTGTGACCCACTCGATTCCAGATTGCTGCGGCCTTGTGCTTCGTTGTAGTGATGGAACCATCCTTCACACTGGTGATTGGAAGGTGAATTGGTTCAATACTCATTTTGTTGCGATGTGTGCGTTGTAGGGGGGGGGAGCTAGTATGCTCTTAAGCTCACCAAGCCCCTAGTGAGCTTAACTCCAAAACCTATCAGATTAGCTTCAAATGACAAATCCAAACTGTTGAAACTGATTTACTTCACAAGTGATGCATTTACATGCAAAATTACAAATTTTCTAATTCATTTAGTATAAAATCGAGCGGTAAAAAAATGATGAAATAACTTGTTAACTTTCTTTTTTTTACCACTTGACTTTATATAAGCAGCATCTTAATTGAGCTTTACATATTAACTTCAGGCCAAAAGACAATAAGTTGAATAAAATAACAAAACAATTCTCTATTTTAGTAAAAGCATCAGTACTGTACTCACCTGGTGGGTATTGGATCACTAGATAAACATATATATAATTTGTAGTAATGGATAAAGGAATTGGTATTTGATATTTATACTGGTTATGTGAGTTTGAGCTTTTATTGCACCATCTCGTGATTGTTGTTCCTAAATACTGTCTGTCGATTACGGAAAGTCAAATTAGACATTTTCTGTCTTTCCCATTACTTTTAATCTACATTTTAATTTTTGCTGAAATTGTCTGATTGGGGCCAACTCTAAAACTGTAGATTGATGAATCACCACTGGATGGCAATGTATTTGACCGTGAAACACTGGAGCAACTATCAAAAGAAGGGGTCACTCTCGTAAGTTTCCAATCTAGTTGTTACAGTATTCTGTAATTGATCTTGGAATTGAATCCTCTGAACTCTTTACAACCCACCCAGGATATTGTAAAATCTTTTCCTGACTGTTTTTACTTGTACAAGTCACTAACAACAAACCTTTCTTTTACTTGTTTGTGATTAATTTTAAGATGATGAGTGACTCAACAAATATACTGTCTCCCGGACGCTCTGTCAGTGAAACTGTGGTAAGAAATGCGTTACTCAGGCACATCTCTGCCGCAAAAGGAAGAGTGGTAGCTACGCAATTTGCTTCCAACCTACATAGAATTGGAAGCCTCAAAGCTGCTGCTGACCTCACGGGCCGGAAAATGGTGAGCTGCTCGAAGCACTCTGGTTTATTTTCATGTGTACCCCCTGCAAAATCACAAGTGGTGCCTTAATATAAATGTTATGCATCTTCCAGCTTTTTAGTCCAGACATGTGCAAAACTTGACATTCATATCTAACATCGCTGTACATTAATGAAGAGGATGGTACTTTGGGAACCTTTTGAAGAAAAGGACTGAAGTGCTAGAAGTAATAAGCTTTATTGTGGCAAACAATTTACTATTCTTTTTATAGGCACCTTCATGGTACTATGAATTTTTAACGATTGTATGGATTTATATAACAAAGTATTACAGTCCCGACACCTACAGTGCATAGAGTCAGTATGGCATGGTATCAATGAACAGTACCAGGCTAATGAGGTCTGGTTCCTATTTTCTTTTAATTAAAATTTGACCCAACAAGCCCAAATACAGGTGTTCGTTGGGATGTCTCTTAGAACATATCTAGATGCTGCTTTTAGAGATGGCAAGGCACCTATGGATCCATCAACGTTGGTATGTGGCATATAATAATTGGTAATATAATTAACAATAGAATGTTCCAATGTAACTGACTGATTGAGTGAATAATTGATTAGGTCAAAATAGAAGAAATTGATGCCTATGCTCCAAAAGATTTGTTAATCGTCACCACAGGCTCGCAGGTAAGAGACTTGATAATTTATTTTAACTTTTCTGTATGTCGATCATTGAAAAGTGCCAACTATTTGTGCACAAAACTTAAATATTGATCTGACCATAATTAATTTACTTTAATTTATTTTATTTTTTCTTCATTATGCTGTTAGGCAGAACCAAGAGCTGCTCTAAATCTTGCTTCATATGGAGGTGCCCATTCTCTCAGACTTACCAAGGAAGATGTGATCCTATATTCTGCTAAGGTATGATTTTTTAAATGAAGGTAAAATTCATCTGTACCCATACAGAAACCACAAAATGAATGCTTCTGCAAAACATAGTAAGGTGCGTATATCCCTGTATCAAATTAGGAAATAATTAAACTGGACCCTCTTTTCCAAAAATCTGAAATTTCCAAGCTAATTCTCTTTCAACTATCATTCAGTTCGGGGAAACTTTGGGTAGTAGGGGTATTTTGGGTATTTGTCAATGACTTGAAGAATTAAGTTGTGTGAATGATGCTTGCACCTTTGATAGGAGTATATTTGAAATTCTTATGTTTGTAAGGGTATGCAGGGTTACAGATGATATTTTGGAGTTTTGGAAAGTCAGAACATTGAAGTATCATTAGGATAATTGTGCTGTTTCCAGTAACCTTGACTCTATATATGTCCAAATTTCTCAAGTAGGTTATCCCGGGGAACGAGACTAGGGTAATGAAGATGTTCAACCGCATATCAGAGCTGGGCCCCACAATTGTGATGGGAAAAGATACGGGTCTTCACACTTCTGGACATGCTTACCGTGAGGAGCTAGTAAGTCGTAATTGATTGATGTTTCTTTGATTAGGTGGGAACAATAGGAGTTGGCTTTTTACCCCTCAATAATACACTACTGAACTTGCATGTTTTTTACATGGTGGAAGTTTCAATGTGGTACACTAAATGTTCCATCAGTTATTAATGTTTCTTGTTATTTCAAATTTTAGGAAGAAGTTTTGAGAATTGTTAAACCCCAGCATTTCTTACCTATTCATGGTGAGCTTGTATTCCTCAAGGAGCACGAGTTACTTGGACGCTCTACTGGTATTCGACATACTACTGTAAGTTGGCTAAATAACCAATTAATCTAATCTATCTATATCTCTCTCTCTGTTGCTAACAGCACCCATGATTCCTTGTTATTCTTGTCAACACTATTTGGTTTTCTGCAAATAACTGTTGAAACAAAGGTTGGCTAATGCAAAAGGCTATGAAATTGCCCTACCTTTATTGTCAAACTTAACCAAATTACGTCAAAGTTCACATAAGCTAGAAACACCTTATCGGAATTTACATGAGTTGATGTTAATTCAACTTGGACTTGAGAGGGAAAAAAAGTAACGAGAAAAACACGTGGGCATTGTATAAAGTGGTAATTCGTGATAAGTGGAAGGTTTTTTTTGATGTATCACATTATTTACATTAGATTATCGGCTCCTTTTAGCCAAAATGCTTTTGTTTATTAAACCAAAGATCTGAATCTGATCACGACTTGGAAACTTGACTGAGTCTTGAGTTCACTCGGCTGATTTAGGTCAAGATCCACGGCCAATGAGCATAGTAAGTGGTGATTTTCTCCTCTCTGGCTGTTTGGCAGAAAAAACGCTATTGTATTATGTTAGTGGCTCATTTGAGTGTAATCTTTTGTCTTAACATCATATTTCAGTACATCATTTCTTTATTTTATTTTTTTAAAGTACAAATAAGTTTTGGTCTTGAAAATATCTGAAATTCTGATCCGAGCTGGCCGATTCGAATCCCAGGGACAAGTTAACAATTCTGATTTAGATTCTAATTTGCAGACCATGGATCTGATGGAGAACGCTATGTCCCATGTAAAGACATGTCCCTTTTCACAAATTATATTTTGTTTGTTGCAGGTTATCAAAAACGGAGAAATGCTTGGTGTCTCGCACCTCAGAAATAGACGAGTCCTGTCAAGTGGTTTTGCTTCTCTTGGAACAGAGGACTTGCAGGTTAAGTGGTCTTTGCTATCTTATTTTATTCATTTGGCTAAAATTACGGAAAAGATCTAAAGTTTCAGGCAATGACACTTTGTGCTAAGTAATTTAGGGGCACTGGTATGTTGGTGTAGAATACCCGGGTTCAAAGTTCAAGAAGGCGTCTGTTTAATTTAATCCTCTGTTATTCTTTAGTTCTTGTAATTTATTAAGTTGCTTGACACCTGTTTGGCTGTGTTATAGTTGATGTATAGTGATGGTAATAAGGCATTTGGCACGGCTTCTGACCTTTGTATTGATGAGAGACTGAGGGTTGCATCCGAAGGCATTATTGTCATTAGGTAAATGATGGTTCTTCTATTTCTAAAGATTTTCATTGTTGTACAGCCTCTGTCAACTTCTGTTGGTTAGCAAGTTAAAGTCTATTCAATCAAGCTTTACGACTTTCTATTCTGCAAATTGTACAGAACTTCTACCATATTTCCTCGTTACACCCTGCATTATATAGTGTTATTCACATGCAACAGCCAACCAACTAAAGTAGGGTTTAGTCAATGCAAACATAGATAAATTGTCCTATTGATATAAACCCTTGACCGAATTTTCTTCATTAGTTGATGCAAACATGGGACTCAAGTGACTCATCATAAGGGCCTGCTTGACTTGATGTTAGTTCAATTTGAGCTTTCATTTAAGCAACATATTGCAGTTAGGGTCGAAGTGTCAATACTTTAACATAAGGTACCTTTATAATTGCACTAATAATGGTTCAGTGGTATTTGCAAAATTGGTGAGATAAGGTCTCGTTCGCAGATGTTTGATGTATTTTGCGGAATAGCAACTATTAGCCTTTTGAAAAGTTGAGATCAATTGTCCAGTGCTCAAATTATTGCATAATGACAGTCTTTGACTTGAACCCTTTTTCTTCAGCATGGAGATTTGTCGCCCAAAGAACATATCAGGCTCCACACATTCTCGTCTAAAAGGCAAATTCAAAATCGTGACCCGATGCCTATGGCTTGATGATGGGAATCTTATAGGTGCACTGTACAAAGCTGCCAAGGCTGCTCTGTCCAGCTGCCCAGTCAGATGCCCATTGGGCCACATGGAAATGATTGTTTCTCAAATGCTAAGGAAGGTGGTAAGAAAATATAGTGGAAAGAGACCTGACATTATTGCTATTGCTACTGAGAACCCTGCTGCTGTTCTGTCACAAGAGGTTGGTGAGAAATTGTCAGGTGATTTTGATGAAGATGAGGACTGGGAGTCGGATGAAGGGCGTGTGGAGAGCTTTGACACGGCCTCTGCAGGTATGGTCTTTGCCTAATGTTGTGTATGATATATTATTATATTCTCCTTTATTTAATTTTCAAGAACTAGCTTTCTGATACTGTACTATCCAAGCATAGTAGTGAAACCAGGGAGCCCTTAACCTGGCAAGGGAGAGAAGGATACAAAATTTGAAAAAAGAACTGAAGTGATCAAAAGTTAATTCAATTTCTTACACTGTGATTGGGATTTACAATATGGTGTAGGGACTTGAGATGACAATAACTTTTTGGTATGTCTGAGAGTAAAATTGCAGCTTTTTGTGCTACTTTGTACTCATTTCATATTACTGTTTGAGAATCATTAATATATTTAATGTGTATTATTTCTTCCAGATTGTATATGTTAAATTTTAAACTTTATATTCTTTGTAGACAAGCAAATAGAATCAAACGGCACAGCAACAAGTTCAGAGGATCAAATGCCTCCATCAGGCAAACCCTCAAAACTAATAGATATCTGGAATTCATTCAAAAAGCCATCTGTGGCCCAAGTTGAAACAGCTGCCGTGAATCCACCTACTGAACAAAAAGAGAATCAAGTGAAACTTGACAATAGCACAAAACACTCCAGTCCTCCAACTCAAACTGAAGATGATCAATTGGAGGCTGGCAAAGGAGAAATCAGCACAGAAACTAAGGCTCCGGCTAAAACTACAAAAAGGAACCGGTGGAAGCCCGAGGAAATATCAAGATTGGTGAAATTACGGGGTGAATTAGATGAGAAATTTCAGACTGTGAAGGGGAGAATGGTTCTTTGGGAACAGATATCTTCTGATATGTTGAGCCATGGAATGGATCGTAGTGCAGCCCAGTGTAAATCCCTTTGGGCCTCATTGGTTCAGAAATATGAGGTATGTTACTTTCAAAAACTTTTGTGGAGTCTTAATTTAGTCCCATTTGGCTACAATTGATACTCTACTTTGCAAGCAAGCTCAATTATTGTCACTCTAATCAATTGAGCAACTAACAGAAGAAGCAAGGAAAAAATAAGAAACAAAAGAAATAAAAAAGAAGATATTGTGTAAATGTAATAGTGGGTTCTCATATGGAGAAGGACGTCTCTGTTTTAAACCATATGGTGCTGAAAGCATTGTATTGAACAATATTACCCTTCAAATCTATTGTAATCAAATGATGTTTTATTTTCTTGTGTACGTTTTCAAATTAATTAGATCATATGGAATGGTGTAGTAAATTCACATGGGTTTACATGCTTGATATTCTGTTTCAGGAAAGCAAAAAGGATGAGAAGAGTAGAAAGATTTGGCCGTACTACTCAGGTGTGGATGAGATTCTCTCTTCTGATAAAAATACGATAACCAAGTAAATGACTTCCTGTTCAAAACAGTTAATTGGCGTAAAAATGCAATGACATTAAGCTGCGGTTCTCATATTGTCATGCCAGCAAGCTTTGCAGCCACCTTATGTTTGTTGGAAATATAAGCATTTGGTGTTCTAAGTTAGGCGGTAAGTGCATAAGTCATTCATTTTTTGTACTCTTTAGTGATGATATATTTGGTGGAAAGTAAGATTCATTTTTTAGCTGCAACCAGATATGCTCAATGTTGGTTTAGCATATGGTGCACAATTCTGTGCTATTTAGCTTTAGATCATAGCAGTAGAAAGAGAGCGAAATTTGGTTCTAAAATTTTGGAAGGTTAAACTTCGACAATTTGACAATGAATGAAATAAAAAATTTTGGAGCGGGCTCCGATTATGTTGTTTTTTCTTCCTTTTAGGGCAATCATGCACCTGATGAATGTAGCTTGGTCATTTTTTTTTTTTTTGTGCTTTCCCCCTTTTGTATACTATATCTTTCTTATCCCATGTGTCAACCGTTAGTTAGCTAGTTGCTGCATCATAAAATTATGGAACTAGTTTGTTGCAGCACAGAGTCTACATTAAAATATTCTTTAAAAGGTGTTACATTGATATAAACCTGTAAGGCTGTAAACTAGTCTAGACCATTATCAAAATAATTATTTATAGCAATTGTACCATTTGGTACATCACTAAAATTAACGGATTTTATTCTCTGTGCTGGTATTAGCTAGCCACTCCCAAAACCCAATAACTCCATATATAAAATTTGCACTCTCATAGCAATACTTTTTTAGCACAGATATCATATGTTTGTTGCTCTGAAGTCCTGACATCTCCTCCCTATAAAACCAAGAGCATGATCTATGAAGGACGCATCGTTATAAAATTATCTCTAAATTATATCTTTATAAAACAAAACAAAGATCTGACGCATAAACCAGAACAGCGAGCTAAGTCATGTAAGCGTAATCTCCAGCTTCGAAGAAGATAATAGGATAAGATGAAGGCTGTTAGTGAAGTTGTATATTTTACAATTTAGTCTGATTAAAGATGAATATAAGATATTTTGTAATTCTAAGAAATAAAAGAGATTACAATTTATTGGAAATCGCGATACTGCAACATCCACGTTGGGAAGAAAGACTTTTTTCTAATTTTATTTAAATACATTTGATTCCGTAGGTCGTTTTAAAAAATATACATATAATTAAATCTCTATAAAAAGATAAAACAATTTTGAAACATAAAGGACAAAAATATAAAATTATATAGTTTTTGCTGACAATTTCATCAGAAAAAAATTGAACGATGTCTTTTACAATACCGGTCCTTGTTTAAGATAATTTTTAGCAACCGGTCCTTGAAACTTGTGTTGTCGCTAGTCGAGAAGCGCAAAACCTCGTGTCACTTCCTCCTCCACCCCTCTCTCTCCTTTATGTTACAACCATTGCCTGAGGGAGAGACGTCAAAGGGGATTGGCCAGAGAAGAGAGTTAGAGTACGCAATTGTTTCATATCTCTCTCTGTTTCTATTGATGGAATCAATTGTTATTTCACTTAAATTTTATGTATTTCATTTATAGAGTGCGATTCTAGAAGTCAGATCTTTTGCTTGATTATTTTATACTAAACCTTCTGCGAAAATAAGTAAGGGACAATATTGTAAATTGGTAACTCAACCTTTCTATTTTTTTTAAATTCATGTATCATTTTAAAAAGTTTGATTTTGAATTTAAATTTTATTAAATAAAAATTTCGACCCCTGCAATTATGTAATGGTGTAGTATAACAACCTGCAGTAATGTTAATTATTGTCGGAAACAATTTCTCTTCCAGCTCTTTAATAATATTTTCTATACAAAATAAAATATGAACAACAAATTATTCTAAAAAACTTTTCTATTTTTTTAAATTCATTTGTCTTTTGACCCTTGGATTATGAAATGGTATAGTATAATAAACTGAAGAGTCATGCTAATTATTGTTGGGACTGTGGCTCTTTTAATAATATATCGTACACGAAATTGTGAGCTACAAATTAACATGACAGTTTATTAAAATTAATCTGTCATTGTTAAAAGTTGTTTTTGAACTTAATTTTTTTTTTTTAAATAAAAAAGGTTTTGACCTGAAATTATGAAATGATACAAAATAATAAACTGAAGAGGCATGCTAGTTATTATTGGAGACAATTTTGCTTCAATCTTTTTAGATATATGTACAAAATTAATTATGAACTAAGCATGCATTAACAAATCATAATTGTGGGTATTGTGAACTAATAAAGATATACAATTATGTATTGCAATTAGATATCTTTCTATTGTTATCTTTTAGCTGATGCCCAACGCCTTGCTTGATCTTTGTATTGATCTGGTTCATTGTTGTTTGAAGAAGACCTAAGAGGGAGATTAAGCAAGTCAGTAACATTTGATATTAGGGCTTATCAAATTGCATTGTCTTTTAAATATTGCATTTTGTTTCATTTTAAAACATGTGAGCATTTTAAATATTGCATTGGCTTATCAATTAACACTATTTTAGTACCTCCATTCAGTTTCAAGAGAGAAGAAACTTTTTGATTAATTTGATTTTCTCCAAAGTCCTAATATTATATTTTGTCTTAAAACTTGAAATAGAGAGAAAATCGTTTATTTCTATAATAATCATAATACAAAATCATACCTACATATAACACATCGAAAATTGAAGAGTTTGAATTATATGAGTTAAAAAAATAACGCTCCTATGTGGTTCATTCGAATATTGTGCAAATAACACAATCTGTGCATGTCATATCATATCATGTGTTTCTCCACTCTATAATTAAATCCATGCTTATCTTTTAGAGGTTATACATTTGTTTTTTTTCATGAAGGTACTATCAAAGAAAAATAAAACTTAATTTTATTTACATTTTACAATGTAAAAACGGAAAGTAAATATTTGATGTGTTATATTATTTTCCATTGAATATTATTTTCTGTTTAAAAAAATAATTTTATCACGTCAAAAAAAATTTGCTCCTAGCTCGTCAGTCAATAAAAACACCTTAGGCCGAGAACTATTTTAAAGCAGGAGGTTCCCCGCTGAAAAACATAAACAGCAATACTCGTACCGGACTCAAATTTTGATTTTAGATCCGGACCGTTCGATCTGCTTTGGTACGAATATTAAAGGAGCCCCGTGCTGCTGTGCGCGGTGCGCCTGTGCCCTTCCCCTCGAATCGGATTGACCCAATTCTGATCGGACGGTGGATCTAAACTCAAAATTTTGTTAGCTCATTGGATCCGGACTCGACTACTGTCGCAAGTCGCATCCATCCATCTTCAAACAATTAAACCAAAGAGTTATAAGTTCTCCAAAATCAAATCCCACATTCCATGGATAGATTCTCGCGCCACCTCCTCCGCCTAGTTATTAGCTGCCGGAAGCTCTCGGCTGAGGTCTCGGTTCCTCAGACTGAAGCTATTGTCGCCATGGCCACCTCCAGCGAGCCGGAGTTCGCTCTGCCCCAGCGGGCTCTCCTTGCTCGGAACCCTAGCAAAAAGATCCTGTGGAACCCAGAGACGGCTGCACGAGTGGGCGAGATCCTCGCTCAGCGCCTACTTGCGATTGGAGTCGATGAGGTTAGTGTCGATCACGGTGAAGAGCTCGCAAGGCCGCCTCACTGGAGGCGCTCTGTCTCGCCTTTCTTTGAGTCTGTTCAGCGCTCTGGGGTGCGAATTGAGGGTGCCGAGAAGCTCCGATGGCCTTAATGCTGAGATTCTGGTTACTGGTAGGCTTTATACTTGTTTAATTTTGACTTGCCTTAGAGCGAAAGATTGATAGATAGGTACGAAATTTTGAATAGTGTGGAATGTAGATGTTGATTTAGTATGATTTTTTTATTTCATTTAGAAGTGACACCTTGTAATACTAATATTAATTCTTCCGCACCAATTTTAAACCAGGTAACATGAAAGAGTATGATTTATTACCACAAAATTAAATTAAGTTTGTATGACTTACCAGAAAATAAAAAATATATTGAGGGGAGATGGGTTCCAACAACCATCAAATTCAGATCTGAACTAGTCCCACCCGGCCATCCGATTATCTGGTTTAATTTGGATCAAGAGGGTTGATGGGAGCCGATCCATCAATCAGACATTTGATTTTAAAATTGACTGGATGATAGGCCCACAAGAGCTGTTTTTAATCTGATGGGAATGAAACCCCTTCTACGCCAAATGCTATTGACCAATTTGAAAGCTTGTAAATCTTAGTCTGTTTATTGTTGTTTGTATTAAGGGTATGCTCCAATAAAGGATAAAGGGGTTTAAAGAGGAGGTGAAGGGAATACAAATGTGGAGAAATGTCTCATTTAAACTTTTCACCTGAGTTTTTTTTTTTTTTGTTTGAAAAATAGGCACAAGGCCCGTCCATTTATTAAAAAAAACTTACAAGTACCTACAAGAACATCCACATCCATATTACCAACACAGCTTAACGTCAACTACCCTTATCTAAAAAGAAACCCTGCCAGTATAGTCTCAGCACACACACCCGGCATCATGAATTAGATACTGTAACTGATTGACTGACATCAGCAGCCAGTATCAAAATTTCAGTACACAGGCTTCATCATTGACCTTGCAACAAAACTCAAAATCCCTTACCCCTACAAATTGCAAACAAACAGCAGCTCTTTTAACAAAGAGTCTAACAAAAAGAAAAACCAGAATAGTAGAATGAGACAGCCAATACCAGAATGTTTTAAAGGTATGTCTCAGCAACTTATTACAATCAACACATTTAAAACATCTCATGTAGGTACAAAAGGTGAATCATTCTAGTCATTATTTTATTCCAAGTTTTATTCACCCAATTTGGGGTGTAATGTAGTGAAACCTGGTAATGTGATTTGTCCTCTGTTTCCTTTGCTTCCCTTTCCTTTCCCTCTTTGAGTTCAGAGCACAGCCTAAGTGGTCATGGATAAATTAACTGATATGATAAATGAGGAGGGTTCAAATGCCTCAATTTTTCATGCCTCCATTTTTAAAAACTTTAATAACTCAAAATTTAAAACTTAAAAGTCAAAATAAAACCGTTGGATATGATCTAGATCATTTTATCTATGTGCTCATAAAAAATTATCACATTTTGATTTTGTTTTTATGTGAATCAATAAGTTGAAAAATCAACGTCTAAAAATTATCCACATTAGTACGTTTTTTACAAGCTCTTGATGACAACTAAAACAAAATTGAAATGTCATAATTTTTTACACGTGTATAGATAAAATGATGTAGATCATATCCAACGGTTTTATTTTGACTTTTAAGTTTTAAATTTTGAGTTATTAAAGTTTTAAAAATGGAGGCATGATGGAGGCACAAAAAATGGAGGCATTTGAACCCTCCTCATGATAAATTATTTGATGTTGTCTCTCCTGAAAATAAATCTGCTGCGATTCCGAGGTAGATCGCAGGAACCTGCGATCCCATCTCAACTGTTGGTCTTTATCGAGATGCGTGCGTGAAAATTTACTTTTTAAGAACGTTTCTGAGATCCGTGCTCGAGAAAATTTGAACCGTTGATCTCGGGATCGCAGGGTCCTGCGATCTGCCTCGGAATCGCAGCAGATTCGGATTCGTCTCTCCTAACTCTTTAAAGTTTGTTGTCAAACATTGTTTAATCTCCATATTATTATCGATCAAAGAAATAAAAAATTACCCCAGGAACAAGCTAGCAGCTCAATTGCTATCATGATTGTACTGAACTCAAACTGATATATTTTTTCAGTCATTTTGAAGCCACATGACGTGTTTAATCCCTCATTATTGTTTCATCTGTAAACGGTAAGTAACTAGGACTTGGGTTGGGGATAAGCATCAGAGGCCATGTAATAGAAGTTTTTGCCTTTCCTTACCTCAATATCTCTTGATACTTAACTCTCTGTTGAGATTTATCCAAGCAATTTAAGTGCAGAGGCAAGAGAGAATTGATAGAGTGAGGCAGGCAGTGTATAGAGAGAAGACATGAGCTCATCCTTCTGACAAATTTATTTTTATCATAAATGAAAATAAGATTGGTTCATTGTGATAATCATATACCTGTTATGGTATTATAAAATGTAGTTATTAGTTAATATGTATATATTCATATGACCTGCTATATGATTTTGGAAATGAATAGATTTCTATGATGTAAGACCTATGGTTTGGTGGTGACAGTTGGAGGAACTTATAACAAATTTTTGGCAGAACTTTTAACAAATTTTAACCGTATCAATAAAATATTAGGAAACTAATTGCAAACAGAGAGGAAACCGTAGCAACAATACGAAGAAACTGTTGTACAGTATGCATGAAATAAGGAGATTGTTGGTGTCAGACACAAAACAATTATAACAATTTATGACAAAAAAAATTTATAAATATTTCCCGTGCAAGTAGGAAAAAAAAGATTCATAAAATAATTTTAATATATTCATTGTTCATTATTTTTTGACCATTTGACTTATATTAAATTAATTGAAACATTTATGAATTTTATATATAAACGCATCATTCGTGAAGTATAACAGTTCAAATAGTTTAGATTTCTTGTTTGAGGTCAATTTGATATATTTTGAAATTAAGCTCATCAAGAAAATTGATGGGCTTGAAAATATTATAATTCGATTATATTAAATAAAATTAACAATTTTGATTCAACACAGACTAATCCTATTTTGATTAAAGCTTGACCTATCTGTCCTGATAAGGCGAGAACAGTGTGGTCTTTATATATAATTTCTTTCCGAATTTTCATTTTCTGTTAAAATTTTCACAATTCAATTTTGATGTTTATTTCATTTATTTCTCTTATCGTGAATTAAATGCTTTCAAATAAGTTGGCGGCACCTTCTTTGACTGTGTTCAAATTTTCCGCTTGCCATTCCAGACCGCAGTGTGTGTTTTTCTTTTGGAGCGAGGCTATGTTACTGGTACAGTGTTCGTGCTACATATTAATATTTTCGTTTATAAAATGCAAATAGTTGATCTGAATTTACATATAAAAATATATCTATAAACTAAATTTTATATATTTTAGATTTTTTTTACTATTTTTTTTCGATAGATAGAAAATCGCTATTTTTCAATAGTCTGGAATAAGTCAAGTGATTTTCAACCTATTGAAAAAAAATATTAAAAACTTTCAAACAATGAAAATTTTGATCTACAAATACACTTTCATATGGAGATTATGTCGAGCGGTTCAGATCTATTATTTTGACTTTAAAAATGAAGATATTGATCAATAGTACGGACTAATAAGCTCTATGCATTGTACCGTAGCCTCACTCTTTTTTTATTCTAAGGATTGTATGGTAATTTAAAAATTCAAAAGTATTATTTAAATTATAAAATATTTAGCATTATAGATATATTCTTCGTTTTTAAATAACACATATTAAATCTCAAGTTGATTTATATTTTTTTATTAAATTATTTAAACTTTTAACGTAAGAACTTGTAATGATGATTGATGAATGACCAATTAAATTTAAAATTGACTTATATTTTATAAGTCCTTTTAAATTAAATAAAAAGTTACTATTTCATTTTTATTTAAATAATATTTATCAAGATATTATGTAAATGTACCATAAAAGCATCTACATCTCTGAAACTCTTAGAGTTTCTAAATAACTGTTAACTGCTTTTAAGAAATTATAGACTTTGGAGTTTTTAAATGTTCACATCTCTGAAACTAATTTTAGAGTTTCTAATAAGTCACATCATCAGTAAATCAAAATTGATAAACTAATTTTAGTGAATACATGCCAATCGTTTTGCCACGTCAGAGTTTATAAACGATTTCTTAACAAGAAATTATTAAGCAAAGTTGCTAAATAAGAAATCCATCTACATCTCTGAAACTAGTTTAGCAACTGCCATGTCAGATTAGAAACTCTAATAATTTCAGGGATGCAGATGCTCTAAATATTTTGAAATTATGTTGAATTACACTATATTACAATAAATTATGTTGAATTACACTAAATTACAATAACTCCGCTAATTATGCTGAAATACGCCAAATTACGCTAAATTAGGCAGATTTTGTGTCATCTTTCATAAATCATAAAAAATACTAAAAAAATTCTGAAAATAGTAAAAATTGGTATTCTACAAGTTCATTATGTAACTAATTTACTGAGCTACTTAGATAGAATAATATAAATGACAATCTTAATCGAAAACTTCAACTCAAGTTTTGAGGCTCTTCTCTTATTTTTTGGCAATTCTGAATTTCAAAATCCGGCATAGCCGGCACGGACGCATGCGCATTTTCGCAAGCTTTCCGAAAAGTGGTCATTTGCTGAAATCGGACACTCGAGCGTCGTTTTATGACCATTTAAAGTTTCACCGTCGTTTTTCGCCTTTTCAGTGAAGATATCGTCCCTATTCATATGTAATTTAGCGTAATTAACCGTATCTTAGCGTAATGTAATGTAATTTAGTGTAATGTAACTTAATATAGTGTAATTCAACATAATTTCAAGTAATTTAGCGTATTTTAGTATAAATATGCTAATTATATATCAAAAGAAGTCAAATAATTGAAAAAAAAAATTCAAATTTTCAGTATTAGATTTCTTTATTTTGCTCTTCTTAGTCTCTAAAAAAAAAAAAAAAGAGAAAAAGAAAACCCTAAACCGAAATGCCAATTCGGTTTAGGCTAAAAAAGCCCCTAAACCGAATTGGCAATTCGGTTTGCTCACTTTTCGGATTTTATGTGGCGTAGTGACGGAAACGCCGTGAAAAAAGCCAAAACCGAAATGGCAATTCGGTGAAGCAAAAAAAAAAATCCTTAAACTGAAATAGCATTTCGGTTTTTGCTGTTTTTGTAAAAAATTCGTGTTGAGAATTAAGCATAATTAGAGACTAATAGCCTCAGGTATCCCCATTAAGGGTTTAATTCATCATATGCTAGTTTAGAACCTAAAAGGAGCAACTAAATATAAAGTTACTCAACTTTTAGTTTCTAAGTTTAGAAAGTTACCATTTACTTTTGAGCCAACGGCTATTTGTACTTTTAAGCTTATATAAGCTCTCTGTAACCATTGTTACTGTAGACCGAAAAATAATCAGAATTTTCTGTTTCAATTCACATTGTCTCACTGTCTCACTGTTCCACTGATTCACCTAACTTCCGCAAAATCCAACAATTCGGTAATCATGTTGCTTTTTTAAAATTAAATATTTTAATTACAGTTTTTAAATAAAATCCGATGCTGACCCATCATGTGGAGTTCAAATTCAGTACAGTACCTTACCGTGTAGAATGAGATCTGCATCAGGTTTTTTAATCTGGCACGACTTTTAAAGCAGACTCCAAATAGGTACCAAAATATTTTGACTCGGCTTGAGATGGTATCCTGGAAATATTGAGATTCCCAGGTACTTGAGGTGTAATTTGCAAATTTGGACTGTTCTTTTAACCTAACACGAATTTAAAAATAAAACCTATAGTTTCCATCGGATTGAATTTAGTTCGGCTGGAATTAATGTGTGTCGTCTGTCTGTATAAATTATATCTCAGGTACTGAGGGATACAAACTCATTCAAGTGCGTATCCTCTGTGATATTCATATTTTTACGTGACCGACATGTCCAGTGTCTATTGAGGGATAGCGCAGGGCGCCAGTATTATTTAAGCTTTGATATTCATGCAGAACATATTTGAACGGTTAAGATTTACCAAAAAGTCACGCAAATCTCATAAGGTGCGAATTCGACTCAGAGGAATCCATATCCTCGACGGTACCGTAAAAGATTCCCTTTTACAATTAGCTATTTACGGTTTGAGATTAACTCTTAGCCGGTTTGGGATTCGGGCTGACTGAGGGGGCAGTATTATTGGGCTTTGAAATTCGTGCCAAGTTAAAAAGAACGGTCCAGATCAAGTAATTGTAAAAGATTCCCTATTACGGTACCGTCGGTGATATGAATTCATCCTGGAGTATATGCACTCAAAATTCGTATCCTCTGCATTAACTTAAAAAAAATCTTTTGAGTTAAATGCATATGGATCGTCCGATTCGTTTTACAATCCGTGCAAATTAGATCCACACTAATATTAAAAACCCTGCGTTATATAGGCGGAGTTGGATTGGTTCTGTTTAAAATCAGACGGTCGAGACAAAAATGTTTTTTTTTTTTGAGTTAATGCAGATGGTGTGGACTCATGCACCCATCCATAGAGTGCGTATCCTCTGAGATATCTCATATTTTGCGTGACTGACGTGTCCGGTGCTTATTCAGGGATAGCGCAGGGCCAATATTATTTGAACTTTGAGATTTGTGTAGAACGTATTTGAACACTTGACATTTTCCAAAAGATCATGCAAAATATGAGATATCTGAAGGATGCGAATTCCCCATCCATATGCATCTAAAATTAGGACAACTGTTCGAACTAAAATGATATCAATTTTGAACGTGAACCGCGTCGTTAATGTTAGAAAAGGATCATTCGTTACACAAAAACAATGAAATTCACAGATTTGGAAGATCTTTTGAAGCGTCGTACTTCACACGGGATGACGGGAACAAGTAGGGCTATCATGGAATTAAAAAACAAAAATGTAGGGCTATCAAGTTTATCTGAGAAACTTTTAAATACATGTCTGGACAAAGTTTGTTGCCCGTTTGGTTTCCCTTTTCTGAATATTACATAGGATGAGAAGTTTGTTACTCTTTTAGCCGAAATTTTTATTTATACCATTTTAATAAAATAAATTAATAAAATAACCATTGTTTTTGGTCAATTCTAATTCTAGCACGGCCGCACCGGCATTCTGCGGACCCATATGGGGGTGGCCGCAGAATGCCGGAGCGGACCCCCATATGGGGCCGCAGAACCATTCTGCGGACCCCCTTTTTTTTTTTTTCTTTTCTGTTGTTTTACCGAGGCATCCCTGCGGTCAAAAGTCTTACCGCCCAAAATTAAATTTTTTTTCCTACATTTGATTTATAGGGATGCGTGCAGCTGAGGTGTGAAACCGGATTTAAAAAAAAAAAACAAACAAGGGTCCGCAGAACCATTCTGCGGACCCATTTGAGGGTCCGCAGCGGTATTCTGCGGCCCCGCTCAAATGGGTCCGCAGAATGCCGGTGCGGCTGTGCTAGAATTAGAATTGACCAAAAATGATGGTTATTTTATTAATTTATTTTATTAAAATGGTATAAATAAAATTTCGGCTCTTTTAGACATTTAATTTTCTCCGTAGACGTCTCACAACTCCCCACGAGCGAGGGTCCGGATCCCCTAAAGTAACCTAATATTTAGGATTTGGATCAAGACCGTACGATTTGAATTCGTCGCTCGAGATCGTTCGAGATTCAAATTCGTCGTCGGAATGTGTGCACTCTTTGGGAATGGATTTTCGTGAATTCGAATCGGACGGTCTCGATCCAAAACCCAAAGATTAAGTTACTTTAGGGAATCCGGACCCTCATAGAGGGATCCATCATAGAGCAAGCGCCAAGCCAAACCGTCTGGTTCCAAAATCCAAACCTTCCCCACTGGCCACCAAGTTGCCCAAAAAGATTTAAAAAAATCAAATCAATCAATTATGTTTCCAACTTTCCTAATTTTCTTTCATTTCTTGGGTGGTCCAATCGAACAATCCAACACCATATGAAACAGTAATCCGTAATTCACCTATTAAATTAAGCACCCGCGCTTTTCAATTTTTGCAATCTCATTCGATTTGGCGATCTTCATTCTCCGTCTTCATCCGTGGATCAAGCAATTTTTGAGGTTATATTCTTCTCTCCGTCCTTTCAATTCATCTCTGTGCTTTATTTTCGGTAAAACGTTTTTTTTTTCTTTTAAAAATTCCGCGCATAGTGCAATAAAATTTGCATTGGAAGCATATTTTATCTACCGGTTGTTTGATGAAATGCCTGAATGGGCTTTCTAATTAGGTAACGACAAGATTGCTTTGTAAAAGATGATCAACACCAAAGACCAGATTTTTGAAGACAGTCTTCCAATATGTTTAGAAAAGCTGATTAATCCTGGTAATGGGCTAATGGCACCGTACCGGGCTAGCGGGTATGGACTCCTTGATAGATACAAAACACCCTAATTTTTTTTTTTTTTACAATTTGAAGTTCTGTAGGATATATGTTAATTAATTAGTTTGTCACAACTCACAAGGCACATGCTGAAATACCTTCTAGTGTTATATTTATTTTTCTTTTTTATAGAATACAACTCTTGTGAGGAAAACCTAACATTTCTCTTTTTGGTAACTAACATCAGTATTTTGAGGCACTGTTGTTTAAGTTTGCTAAAACCAGGGTCCAGTCATGCACTTGACATTGTCATAGTGACTGTACTAAATTTAACATTTGCCAAATTTTTAGCAAACTCGGCTTCAAACATCTATGTCTACCTAGGTTCATTTTTACACGACAACTTGAGGCCTTGGGGAAATTGTCAACATAAACAAAATTCTCTTGCATCCCATTAATCTGATTGTTGTTTGAAAAGGCAAGGTTCAGCTGCTATTGACAAGATATATGCAAAACAGCATAAAAAAATTGGAGTTTGTAATGTCTTGTTCCTTATCAGAAAATACTAAAATGGTGCATTTTTTTAATCTTTATACAGCCTAAACAGATGGGAGACGAGTCTTACACATATACAGTGGATGAAGCACTGCTCTCTCTAGGGTTTGGAAAATTCCAAACCCTTGTGCTTGCTTATGCCGGCATTGGCTGGTTGTCTGAGGCCATGGAAATGATGCTTCTATCGTTTGTAGGCCCATCTGTCAGAACAGAGTGGGGCATCTCTGATAAGCAAGAAAGCCTCATCTCTAGTGTAGTCTTCGCAGGAATGATGATCGGTTCTTTCACATGGGGATATGTTTCTGATAACTACGGCAGAAGGCAGGGCAGTCTTCGTTCCCTATTTGTTTCATACCTGTGACACCTGGTACCATACCGGTTGTGTTAGATTTGTTATCAGTTTAGTCTTGTTACTGTATTTTCCTCTTGTGTTTTTAATACGGTTTAACATTCTTGACAAAAAGCACAAAGAGGTTAAATTATGGTACCAATCTGGCTTGGTCTGTGATGGTACCTTCTAGAGCAGCAGGAGTTGGGAGTTTGTTATGCCAGGGACAAAGGACCAATTTTGTATCTGTGTTAAAACAATACTACTTTTTTAGTAGAACTAGGGTGTTTTCAAGCTCACCAAGTCCTTTGGTGAGCTTAACTCTAAAACCTATCATATTAACTTCAATTGACGAATCAAAACCGTTAAAACCGATCTACTTCAGAAGTGATGCGTTTACATGTCAAATTTATAAACTTTCGAAGTAATATAGTATAAAGTCAAGCGGTAAAAAAAAGATGAAAAATGAACATATTAAAATTAACTTATACACCTTTTTTAACGGTTAACTTCAATTGATGAATCCAAACCGTTAAAACCGATCTACTTCACAAGTGATGCGTTTACATGTCAAATTTATAGACTTTCGAATTAATATAGTATAAGTCAAGCGGTCAAAAAACAATGAAAAATTAACGTATTAAAATTAACTTATAAACCTTCTTTTTTTAACCGCTTGACTTTATACTAAATTAAGTCAAAAGTTTATAAATTTGACATGTAATTGTGTCACTTGTGAAGTAGATCGGTTTCAATGGTTTGGATTCATCATTTGAAGTCATTCTTCCGATAGGTTTTGAAGTTAAGCTACTAATTCTTTGGTGAGCTTAAGAATACCCTAGTTGTACTCCTACTTTTTTGGCATTCTCAAATGAAAATCAGGTACTGGAAAACCTTTGTTTAGTAATTATTATTTTATTTTTTCTACAGGATGGGCTTCCTTTTCACTGCATTAGTTACAAGCTTGGCTGGTTTTGCAAGTGCCATTGCACCAAACTACATCTGCCTAATAGCCCTTCGATTTTTTGTTGGTGTCGGATTGGGTGGGGCCCATGTGCTGGCTTCTTGGTTCTTAGAGTTTATTCCTTCTCCCAACCGGGGCACTTGGATGATTGTTTTTACATTTTTTTGGACTGTGGGAACGATTCTTCAAGCAGCTGTTGCTTGGGTATGGTCCCTCTTTTCTGAATGCGTCAGTGATGATTTATCTTTAATCTGGATGTAAAAAAAACGTTCAAGATTTTACCACTAAGTTTACGATTTTACCAGTAAAAAACACGAATCTGATAATGTTTCTGTTTGAAGAACTAATCTAACTACTGTATCTGAAACTGTGATTAAAATTACCAAAATGCCCTAGCTCAGGTGCAAGGTTTCAAACTAACACCTATATCATAATAAATGATAGGTGGTCATGCCATTGTTTGGCTGGAGATGGTTAGTGGCCCTCTCCTCCTTACCTTCTTTCCTCCTGCTCCTCTTCTTTAACACCACTTCTGAATCGCCTCGGTACCTTTGCAAAGGAGACGAAACAGATGAGGCCATGCTTGTACTAACAAGAATAGCATTAATGAATGACTCTTCTCTCCCTCCTGGTGTTCTAGGTTCACATTCTCTCCAAGAAGATCATGCTTCCAGTTCAAATGTCAACCTGTCAGAGTCATCTCCTCTAATAGGAACAAAAACAAGAAACGGGCTTAAGGTGTTCCTTAATCTGCTATCGCCAAAGCTGGTTAGATCAACTCTGCTTCTCTGGTTGGTTTTCTTCGGTAATGCTTTTGGTTACTATGGGGTTGTTTTGCTGACATCTGAGCTCAGTGGTAGGGCTAGCAAATGCAACTCCAAATTGACAAGACCAAGTCATTTAAAGGATGATGCTAGTCTTTACAGAGATGTATTTCTGACAAGTGTTGCTGGTAAGTAGTTTCAATTATTTCTACTGTGCTTTAGTAGTTTAACATATGGCTAGGTACCATGGTAACTCATGATCCTATACCGCTATGATCCTTGACTGGAACAATACTACCAGAATCTATGCTGTAATAGATTTTTTTTTTATGAACAAATGGGATCACATTTATTGAATTAGAAACGCAACATGAAAGAAAAACTGGAGCCAGAACTCGAGAAGTTCTGAAAATATATGCTAGAAGCAAAGAGATTTGGTGGAATGTTCAGAAAAGATGTTTTATAAGTTGGAATTCCTGACCGGATAAAGACCCAGGGAAGGTATACATGGGGTACTTTATTGATAAATATAGGTTTTTTTTTCATGTTTAAACTTTTAATTTTATTTTTAGTTTTTATTCTTTTTTAATAAAACAGAGGTACCTGGGCTTTTATTGGCTGCTCTAGCTGTTGACAAAGTCGGGCGTAAAGCATCCATGTATGTCATGCTTTTCACTTGCTGTGCTTTTTTGGCACCACTAGTATGGCCTCAGAAGGAAGTCGTTACAACTGCTCTCCTTTTTGGTGCTCGTGCTTGTGTCAGTGGAAGCTTCAGTATTGTCTATATTTACACCCCGGAGGTTAGTGCTTTAATATTGTCATACTGGATCAAGTTTACTTGTCAAAATAGCGTGATAGAGTTTAAGTTACTCTTTTGGCCAAGACATTGGTACTCTACAGTCAAGGGTCCGTTATGTACTAAGTTTAAATAAGAACTTTAACTGTATGATACTGGAACTTATGTACCATTGTTTTGTGATTTCTGTAATGCTGAACCCAGCGGGGTTTACCTAGAAATTAAATGGTGTGTTGCTGGCAACTGGGAGCTGCTATTTATTTACTATGTGCCTATTTTATCATATTTACCTTGTAGCGGTCCATTACGGCCATAGAAATCCAAACTTCTTTTAAGGTAGAATAAGAGAGAGACAATGAACATCACTCTATCTATTTTTTTATTTTTTATTTTTGTGTAGATATATCCTACCTCAGTACGTTCCACTGGGCTTGGTGTGGCAACAGCAATGGGTAGAATCGGTGGGATGTTGTGCCCCATAGTAGCTGTCAGCCTTGTTGAAAACTGTCAGCAAACAGAAGCCATTCTTCTATTCGATCTGGTTATCTTTGTTGCTGGGGTGGCTACCACTCTCTTCTCACTGGAGACCAAGGGTCGAGATTTGATTGCATAAAGAATGAATTAGGATTGGCGCAATACCTTTTGTTCATTAAGAATGATATATGTGTTTAGATGCACAAGTTTGGGCCGTGCATCAGTAATCTGTATTGATTTTTATTCAGAAGTTATCGTGTAGGAAATTCTTCTGAAGCCAAGCATAAGCTCACTTTGTACATATATATGCATATCAAGCAATTGCATGCTTGAGAGTAGTGGTCATGTATATTTTATTTTTTTTCAAAATATTTGGAAGATAAAAAGTTAATCAGTGTAGCACCGTGTATTCGAGGCAATCCAAACATTGATCAGAAAGTTCTGAAATTATTTTGTGCTTCTAAAATTTCTAATGATGCCGGGCTTGGCATGTTTCTGTAGTCTATTTTAAATTGTTCAGATCAGTTTTAATGAAACCTACGAAATTCGTAAGATCTGAACGCCTATAAAATTATGGATTAGATGATTTTCAACTTAATATTATTTAGTATGAATTGAAAATGCTAAAATTAATTTTTGTGAATCAGATTAACAACCTGTACAAAATCCGTCTAACCCAACAGTTTTCATGTAATCGCCCATTGTTTATGTAGTATTTAAAGTTCCAAAACTAAATGTCCTCGAAAAATATCAAGCCAGCAATGACCCGCTTCATGGGCCTAATTTTATGACAGTCTGCATCAGACGACTTTTCTAAGACACAGGTTAAACGAGCTCATCCGGGAACTCTGTCTATGGGCCTTTAAATGAGCCCATCCAGGGACTCTGCCTATGGGCCGTGTATGAACATTAGATAACTAGATAACTACCTCTCCCGTAAAGTAACTCAACCTTTGGGTTTTGGATCGAGACCGTGCGATTCGAATTCGTCGCTCGAGATCTTCTCGGGATTCGAATTGGGATGTGTGCGCTCACTTCGGGGATGGATTTTTGCGGATTCAAATCGGACGGTCTCGATCCAAAACCCAAAGATTGGTTACTTCACTGGATCCGAATTCTCTAGGTAGAGACCTCGGCCGAGCGTGCTCGGGTGCTTTTATTTTTCTTTCCGCAAACCTGAATCAACCGAGAAACCGCGAAAAAGATGGTAAAATTTCTCGCCTTTAGTTCTAGGGTTTAAGCTAAGCGGAAACTGACCTTCTCTAGAATTTTTCTTTTTTTGTGTGGTGTTGTTTAGTTGTTCTTCTCTTACTTCAAAGAGCTGGTGGGAAAGGAGGTGACAGTGGAGTTGAAGAACGATCTGGCGATTAGAGGCACGCTACTCTCTGTCGATCAGTATCTCAATATTAAGCTAGAAAATACTCGGGTTGTGGATCAGGAGAAGTATCCTCACATGGTAATTAATCAACTTTTTTCTCCAGTTCGGTTTAGGGTTTTAGTTTTGGATGTGTACTCATCATGACCTTGGTTTTACTTGTCTTTGTTCCTTGATTGGTGAATGATCGGAAGTTATCAATTTTTATGGTTTCATTGTTATGGCTGGAATATAGATTCTTCACATAACCTCGATTAAACCTCCAATTTAACGTCTTTTCTTCCCATAACTCAAGACTGGAAGCAGCATAGAACTATCTTTGGATTTCTCCTCCTCTTTTCTATAGAGATATTGATAAGGCAAGATTAATGTTTTGGTTTAGAGGAGCTTGTTATAATTAATGAGATTAGTTTACGCACAATTATGATAATGAGAATTCAGTGAAGTTAGTGACCAATTGTGTATTTTAACTCCATGAGAGATGTGCAGTGAAAATAGTTGCGCCCTTTATGTGCTCCCAAATAAATTAAATAATTTCACTGCATGATAGATGCTGGTTTTACCTTTTCCTGAGGGGATTAAATCATGTCTAAATAACCATCTTTTGAAATTACTTAAATCTCGCTAGAAATCAAATGGATTTGAAAATGCAGTTTTCTTTGACCAAACATGGTACAAATGTGGAAAGTTCAGCTATATCATTACTTTCTAAAATCATTAGATTCTTCTTGAGCCTTGTTAATGTGAATTTTGCTTTCCTGTGGTGCTTAATTGCAACTCAAGTTATAAATGGAATGTGATGGCTTTTAAGTCCCCACAAAAAATGCTATAGTTACATGCAGTATTTGGAGTTTTGGACCAAACTGGCTTTACCAATCTGTGCAGTTCGGTGTAGGCATTGCTTGTAATAAGCTGGTGGAGTACTATCCAGGCTTACCAGAGTATGGTACAGGGGTCCGTATTCTGTACTGCTACAGTCATTCTGCAATAGGGAACATCAATATCTTGGAACGGAAAAATTAAGTGATCTGAACTTCATCTAGCGTTATTCTTTTATGTAAGCTTAGTCCTGATGTTTTATCAATTTCTTTGACCATCCAGTCCTATATCCTATTTTTTTTTCACATATCTCATAAATAACAATTAAAAGACTCCAGAAAGAAGACACTACTTTGATTTCCACTAAATGCAGGTTATGGTATCAGATTATCATAAAGTAAATAGTAATTTTTTAATCTGATTTTTTCCCCCTAAATCTAGTACATCTTTCCAACCCACTCACTCTGAATCACTGCCCCCTCTGTTCCTAGTTTCATACGGGGTGGCATTCCTGATTCCTGTTCCTGTTCAATGTAATTATAACATTCTCATTCTCTAGCAACCTTGTAAATCCTTGATTTGAAGCTGTTTTGTGAAAAATTAAATGGCTCTCTGTAATTTCAATTGTTTCCTGTTTGGTCCCTCAACTTTGGAATTTAATACTTTTGGTCCCAAATGTTGTGATTTTGTACCTGTCGTGTTGGTCTCTCAAGACAAGTTGATGAAAATAGAAGAAGAATTGAACAAAATTACAAATCATTGAAAAGACCTAGAAAGGGGCATACTGAAACTAATTTGCATCATTTCTTGATACAATTTTAGGACAAAAATGGTAGTAATTGCAACTCTTAGGATCTCAAGTGAGAACTTAAACGAGTGATGTATATAATCTTCATAAGTTTTGTCAGTTTACAAGTATTTTTATGTAACATACTAATTGAATCTTAAATGTCGCACCTCCTGTACAAAAGAAAAGAATTACGTTATTAATATCATTGCTGTACTATCATGGACTAACCTTGTATGATACTTCTGTTTTTTTTTTATTTTTTATCCAGTTATCAGTGCGAAACTGCTTCATAAGGGGATCTGTGGTGCGGTATGTGTTACTGCCACCTGATGGGGTTGACATCGACATCCTTCATGATGCCACGCGTAGGGAAGCTCGTGGCAATTAGTTTACTGCTGTTATAATTAATTTTTGTTTTGTCTGACGAGGATGTCATGTGTATTTGAGTTCTTGATGATGTACCAGTGGCAAGTACTAGTTGAAGATTCTTAAGCATGTTTAAATTTGTTAACATTCTGATTCAGGCTTGTGCTGACATATTTCTCTGGTGGGATGTGGTTCTGTTCCAGGGGCCCTTTTTTAGTGTTTGTATTAGTAGTTTCCATGCATTGCAACAGCTTATTACCTAGCTGGTCAGGTTACCTTGGAGTTTATGGCTGGTTCCTATTGGACTGTTTTTTCATAGCGTCCATTGTCAGACTCATGCTCTCTATTTGACACCAAAACTTACCATTGCCTCACTCTACTGATCTTAGGTCACTAGAACAATGTACATACTTAAAATGTTTGGTTATATTATCCTTTGCTGCTTTCAAATAACCATTTAGCTAGGATCAAATAATCACTCTACTGGTTTTAAACAACTATATTTTGTTTGATAATTTGTAAAAATAATAAATTATATATTAATAAAAATAGAGGAGGGATTTAATTACATCATTTTACGGTGACATATCTTGACACCATATGTTTATAAGTTAGTTTTGCGATTTCAAAGTCCAAACAGTCGATTCGGACAGTTCAAAATGATCTCCATATTAAAATGTGCATGGAGACCAAATTTTATATTTTTTGGATTTTTTTTAGTATTTATTAAGATGTGACAAAATTGTCATTTCTAGACAATTGTGGACCATTGAAAAACAGTGATTTTAAAAAATTCTAATAAAATATTAAATAATTTTCAAAAAATATAAAATTTGGTCTCCAAGCACATTTTAATATGAAGATCATGTTGAACGATTTGAATCGACTATTTGAATTTTAAAATTGCAAAAATGACTTATAAACATATGGTGTCAAGATGTGTCACTATTTTATGGTGTAATTTGATCCCTCATAAAAATATAAAACTTCCACAAAAATAATGAAAATTAGAATAAAATAAATAGTGATCATTGTTACTTTGTAGAAAATTAAATATAGAAAAATAAATATAGTTTGAATTAAACAAACCTACCTCCTTGAGACATTTTATCATATATACATAATTTATTCTCTTAGAATATCTAATATTTTGAGAGATTATGTGTAAAGTTTATAGAATAAAATAAATCCTAACATAGCACGAACCACGAACTTTACGGACATTACATGTGATGATGTATAAATGTGAGAAGCCTAGCCAATAACAATCTCTTACTTCTCTCTCATATTTAAATATGCAAAAAAAAATAAAAAGTTGTACAAAAGTGAACCAGTATAAAATCGAGTTACTCGCTTTTTTATTAAAAGACGGCCCATTAAACCGGTTTCTAGCGGTTCAATAACAAAAACGGTCTTCTAATCGAACCAAATCAGAAAGGACTCCGGTTCCGGTTTAATGTGGTCCGATTTTGACAACACTAATCATCATAATTGAAAACCTTTTATTTGAAAGCAAACCCTAATTTAATTAAACTCAAATATTGTGTTAACTCATAGGAAGCGGACTCCATGAGCGGAGTTCGTTGTGTGTATTTAATTGGATGACTAGACAAATCTTCGGTGAATAGTTGTCTCAGATTCGACTATTGTTAAGCACTGGAGAGTAGGTCCGATGGGCATCAGATCTACTTTGGTTTGATGAGTCTAATCACCGTCAATTTACTTTAAGATTCGTGCCGAACGCATTAAATTTTGTGCGCGTCTGCTTCAATTTTTGTGCGCACAAATCTTAAATTAGATCGGATGGTCATCGTGCTCGTTGAACTTAAAAGTAGATCTGATGAGCATCGGATCTACTCCGTTCTCATTGTTAAGTATCATTTTTTTTTTGACATTTGCAGTATTACTTTATTATTTGAGATGAAGGCTACTGTCATGTGAGAATACCTACTCCCATGGATTGGAAATTTAGCACACCATGAGCTGGACGAATACGAGCATAACTAAATATATAATAATAAAAATGAGATTAGCTGTCCTCCCTCTCTTATTTCACTGTTACACAAATTTATGGGCTCGTTGCACTTGTGTAACCTAGGTGTCACATAGCAAATTTGACATTTCTAACCTCTTTTGATCACAGTGACAACCTCTTTTGATCACAGTGACAAGACTCGTGTCTAAATGCGAATAATTCGCGTATTAAATGTTTTTTTGCCGTTACCGAACTGAACTCTGAATAAACACAAAAAAACATATAATACGTTTTATTCACGAATAAAACGCATATAAAACGCGAAATTTTTTTAAAACTTTTTTTTTAGAGTTTTTTTGGTTTTTTTTTTTTTTGGCTTTCTTGTTATACTAAATCATTCCTAAATTATACCAGAATTATTTCCGAATCATGAATTTTTGACCTCGCCGAACCTTTCCCGAACAATTGATTTCTCACTATGCTTTTAATAGTTAATAGAAACCACGACATTGGTATTTACGCGCAAGTGCTACAGCAAATCCGGCATGATACGAATTCGCATCCTCTGAGATATCTTATATTTGCGTGACCTTTTGGAAAATCTGAACCGGTCAAATACGTTTTGCACGATTCTCGCGAATCTCAAAGCTCAAATAATACTGGCCCCTTGCGCTATCTCCGAATAGACACCGGACACGTCAGTCACCCCAAATATGAGATATCTCAGAGGATACGCACTGGCAGAATACTAGTAAGTATGCAGACAAATAATGAGATTAATTAAAAAATCAAATAAAGTGTCTGCTCCAAATCAAAAGTAAAAGAAAATGTTGATACAAGCATTATGCCACTGTCAAAGTTTCTCAAAAAAAAAAATTATACAAGCATTATTAATTGAGTGATTAAATGCATCTATTTCTTTTGCCTCCATTATGTTTCTATTTTTAAAACTATAATAATTTAAAATTTAAAACTTAAATGTAAAAAAAAACCATCGGATATGATATATATAGTTTTTCTATGCACACATAAAAGATTATGACATTTCAATTTTGTTTAATTAGTATTAAGAGATTGTAAAAATACACCGATATGAATTAAATTCTGGACGTTAATTTTTTTAACTTATTGATTCATATAAAACTAAGATAAGAAAAAATGATAATTTTTTATGAGTATGTACAGAAAATAATATATATTAACATCTAACGGTTTTATATTCACACATAAATTTAAAAAAAATTCTATTAAAAAATTAAATAAGTAGACATATGATTGAGACACAAAAAATATAACATTTGATCTCTTATCTTGTTAATTAATATTTGAAACGGCGGTACTAACAAATAAAATGTAAAATTTCACAAAAAAAAAAAGAAGAAGGTAGAAGCTGAAAAATATGAATGAGAAATGGAAGACTCAAGGGACTATATATCTTTTGAGGAGGGTTCAAATGCCTCTATTTTTTGTGCCTCTATCATACCTCCATTCTTTAAAACTTTAATAACTCAAAATTTAAAATTTAAAATTTAAAATAAAACCATTGGATATGAACTACATCATTTTATCTAAGCACGTGTAAAAAATTATGTCATTTCAACTTTGTTTGGTTGTCATCTTGAGCTTGTAAAAATGTATACTAATGTGGTTAATTTCTAGACGTTGATATTTCAACTTATTGATTCACATAAAAGCAAAATTAAAATATGATAATATTTATGAGCATATAGAGAAAATAATATATATCACATCTAACAGTTTTATTTTGAATTTTAAGTTTTAAACTTTGAGTTATTAAAGTTTTTAAAAATGAAGGTATGATGGAGGCACAAAAAATGAAGGCATTTGAATCCTCCTCGTATCTTTTATTATTTTACCAAACTCTCCAGTAGCCATAAATGGATCCCAAAAATTAAATCAAGTGACAATTTTCTACTGGACTAGGTAGCCATAAATGTTCTTTTAACATGGCACCAATCAAAACATACTCCCTACAGTCTCCATAGGTACTGGATTGAGTTTGGCTCAAATAGAATTAATCTGGACCGTCCGTTTCAATTTGCCTGAGTCAGGTACCTGAGAGGATACGGATCCCAAGCCGACAAGGCATCTATTGTAATTTTCTGTTGAAACGTACATGGCTACGTGTCATTGTGTAAACTGATCGTCCTATTAAAATCGAACAACTGAATCGTTGCTTTTAAGTTTTAACTGATACGGAGTGAGATTTGATCCAACCATTCAATGGGAATTATATTCTTCCTACTGTCACCGCTCCATAAAAGGAGCAGGGATGTATAGTAAACACTTTTCTCTGCATATTCCTTTTCGTACTATGTAATTACACCACCACCAACCACCACAACCCCCCCCCCCCCCCCCCGGTCCGGATCTCCTAAAGTAATTCAATCTTTGAGTTTAGGATTGAGTTTTGGATCGAGACTGTCCGATTCGAATTCGTCGCTTGATATCGTCTCGGAATTTGAATTTGTCGTCAGGATGTGTGTGCTCACTTCGGAAATAGATTTTCGCAGATTCGAATCGGACGGTCTCGATCTAAAACTCAAAAATTGAGTTACTTCACTGGATCCGAATTCCCCCCCCCCCCAAATTCGCATCCTGTGAGATATCTCCTATTTTGCGTGGCTTTTTAGAAAATCTCAACCGTTCAAATATGTTCTGCACAAATCTCAAAGTTCAAATAATATTAGCCCTGCGCTATTCCTGAATAGGCACCAGATACGTATGTCACACAAAATATGAGGAGGATACGCACTCCCCCCTCCCCCCACAGAAAAAAAGAAAAAAAAAACTTGAAAAAATCTTCACCCGTGCTATGACGAATTCGTATCTCCTCGTATTATCTAGGGTGCAATTATAAAATTTATACCGTTCTTTAACTCTGGTACGAATCTCAAAACAAATTCTCTGAGATTAAATCCAGAATGTTCTTTTCTAATTGTAAAATAATTTTTCAAATTGCTTTTTTTTGATGCATACTGTATTTAAATTTTTTAAAATAATAATGAATTTCAATAGTGATGATTATTGGTATTAGACAATGCTAATATTAATTTATTTTGTACTTAAAAAATTTAAATTGTTAAATGTGCTTGATATTACTTCGATTATATGCATATAAAAATTATATAATTGTGACCTCATTTGAATAGCCATCAAGACGAGTTAAATTATGAAATTTGGTCTGTTTTTTTGTTAGCTCTTGATCTATAAAGAAATATAAATCGAAACATTGTCATTTTTTATGTGCATGTAGTATATAATATGTATGAATTATGATATATTTAATCGTATATTGAAAAGAAAAAAAATGTGTTGCGTGTTTTACAAAGAACCGTGGCATAGCTCATAAAAAGTATATGAAAGTTAACAAAAATTAATTAGGTTATAATATTTAGATGCGAACATCACATTGCAAATATTTATTAAAGCTGTACCTATGTATAAAACCGTAGCCTTTACTTTTATTTTTGAATTGTCAAAGATTCAAGCGCTCAGCAGATATTTATTACATCGATGTTGACATTAATAATTTGTACCGCAGGAACACAACTATATAAGCCGATTTTTTTATTAATAGAAAAATAAATAAAAAGATATCGAAATAGGAGAATTTTTATGAAATTTCGAAATAACCAATCAAGTAAAATCGTTCAAAAAAAGTTCTTGGATGGGATAGTCCATCCTGTCCAGTACTGTTCACAATTTTTTTTCTTCTTCTAACCAAAAAAAAAAAAATGAACATACTGGACGGGATGGATTATCCCGTCCAGGTTTTTTTTTAATTAGTGAGTTTACGTGGTTAGGGACAAAATTAACTGAACGTGATGGTTTGTCATGTCCAGCGGAAGAAATAAACTATTCCGTTCTTCCTATATTTCGAAATTTCACCAAATTCTACCCGTATTTCAATATTTTATTTATTTATTTTTATTAATAAAAAAATCGGCTATATAAGCTGTAAACCATATTATGTTGAGTACAAAACTAACTATAAATTTTATATGAATTCATATCAAGTATCAACTTGAGCAAGCTCATGTTTTTAACATTTTTAACATTTATAAAGTTAAAAAATTATTGATACTGATAACTTCTAATATTTACAAAGGTGGAGTTTTAAATTTAGAAATTAGAAAAATCAAATCTTCCAAAAAGGAATTGATTTTTTTTTTCTTCGAAAATACTACTTACAGGTTTCTGAGACCGCAGCCACCAATGGTGCGGTTTCGGTGTTTTTCAGACCTTAAATTCTATCTTGACTACATATTTACCCAAAAACTGATCCGGACAATATATTTGTTCGAAAACTAATCCCGATTATTTCCTCGAAAACTGTTGGAATATGGATGCGGTTCTATCAGTCTGTCTTTATTGGTGCGATTTCATCTGTTTTTTGAAAAATAACAATCAATTCCCTTTCTGAAGATTTAATTTTTAATTTCTAAATCTAAAAAGAAGGATAAGTGCGCAGATGCCACTCTCAGTGAAGCACCACAAAGACTGCCACAGGGGATCCGAATCGTAGGAGCATCTTCGTCAAAATTGGGCATCTGGACCTGAACCAGAACCTGCGCCAATCAATAGTTTGAATTTCTTACCTATTACCATTTATTTATTTTTTATTCAATTTAATTCATGAAAACTTCATATAATTTGGCTTTCGTCATCATCTCTTTCATATTCCCATATAACCGCTGTCAAATGAACTGGTCATAACTCATAGCAGCTCCTTCCCAAACCACACCGAGTTAATGCAAAGGTGGAGAGAGAAACAAACTAAACGGAGGAAAGAGACGTTGTTAGGAGATCCCTAAATCTTGCCGTATAGAGACCTGAATTCTTTGCATTTTTCTGGATTTTGGCCAAACCTTGCATTCCCCTCTGTTGTTCGAATCAAAATTCGGGCGAAAGAAGAAAATAGAGAATCGCGGTAGAAATACATCCAAAGCGCCTTCCCCGTTTCTCTAGCAGGTGGTGCCAAAACATGACTTGGTATGTTTTGTCTTTGATTATGATTGTTTCATCTTTTCTTGCCCTTGATCCAATATCGAAACAAAGCAAGCGTAAAATTTGTTTGACGGACGGATTCCTTCTCCTTGCGTTGCTAAATTACTAAATTCTTGTTTTTTTTGCTATTTTGGAGTACTGAATTCTTTCCCTTAATTGAAATGTATGTATTTAGTGAACTTAATAGTTCCCCTTTTCAATCATGCATTTGCATTTATACTGCAGATTCATATTATGTCACTGAAAACCCGATTAGAATTTTATGCTACAGGAGAAATTGAGTTCCAAATTGGGGTTCTTGCGTGATTTTAAGTGAGAGGAAGGAAACGGGGAGTGATCGACCCCCTTCCCCCTCACAAAAAAAAAAAAAAAAAAAAAAGCAAAGAGAGAAAAGATTAGGAAAAAAAAAAGGAAAAATGGGGGTTGTGTCAAGAAAGGTGGTGCCGGTTTGTGGTAAGCTATGCTTCTTCTGTCCCGCTTTACGTTCTCGATCAAGACAACCTGTCAAACGGTACAAAAAGATTCTTGCCAATATATTCCCTCGATCTCAGGTTTTATTCCTATCTTTTAATTATTAAATTTTAACAGTTCTATTTATACTATAATTCTGTATGCACTCATTGGTCCATTCATATTTTATGAGCATACACTCTCATTTTTTTTTACACTAATTCTCCTGTTTTACTAAATGGAGGTGTATTAGATTTCTTGATTTTGAAGAGCAAATTAAGATTGTCTTTTCTCCAAGCATTATGTTTCCTTTATGTTTATAATATGTAGGATGCAGAGCCAAATGACAGGATGATTGGGAAGCTGTGTAATTATACTTCAAAGAACCCAACAAGAATACCCGATGTATGCATTATGTTTTCTTTTCTTTTCATCAAATTTTTTTTGGTTATTTGCAAATGATGTGCAATGCATAATTATGCCGGCAAAATGCACCTAGCATTTATGTAGTAACTAACACTCAGTGTCCTTGAGAGGTGCTTGTGATTTTGACCCAATTATTAGCGGAAAGTGATGGCTCCGGTTTACTCCATTGAAAGTTCCTCATTTTACCACTAATTTTTCCAAGCTTATTTACTCCCCTAAGCAGAAATTGAACTAAATTCAAGGAAAATAAAATTTATGTTGAGTTTCAACTTGAGATGGACTTGTTGTGTACTTTGAATTGGGTGAGTAGCTATGGAGAAACTTATTGGTACTCTCTAGTTAAATTATTCTTGGTTTTAGTGTTTCAATGTTATATGCATATAACCCAAAAATTGTTGACAAGTAGAGGCATGTTGGTTGTTATTTGTATTTTTGTTTAATTAAAGGGTGTGATCATCTTGGTTCAATATAATGACAAATTAATTGCATCTTGCTTATCAGATCACAAATTACCTAGAGCAGAAATTCTTTAAAGAGTTGCGGAGTGAGCACTTCTATCTTGCCAGAGTTGTACCGCGTATTTATGGGAAATTACTTTCTTCATGCAAGGAGCAAATGTAAGTTATACAATAGACCATCATTAACTCTAATTGACTTTTTTTGTGCAAGTACTGTTTTTATGTACCCTGTAAAATGTTGAAATGTTTCCGTACCCCAAAAAACAGCAGAAATATTACATTATCCTACAAAGGACAATGCATCTCTAATATAATTTTGTCCTTATTTACTCTAGAATAGCTCCTTACCATTACATAGTGGTAGCATTGCTCGAATTCAGTTTTACCATTAGGACATTATGGAGGAGATTAGATGTAATTTGAACTGTGCTTAAAGTGGAATGTGGGACGTATTTCAGTTGGTGGGACTATAATGCTTTGCAGGGGTATACATAAATGCTTTCTTGGAGGTAATTTATTGTTTTCAGATTGTTTAAATTCTTTGTTTGGGCATGTTAGTACAGGCCTTTACTAGCTCCAAGCTCTCTGACAGTAGTAAGAACTCTTCTTGATCAAGGGCAAGATGAGATGCGTATACTCGGCTGCCTCCTACTTGTCGATTTTCTTACCAACCAGGTATCGCTATCATTCAACTATTTGACAAATCTTAATTGGAGCTTTTGCAAACTTCACCAAATGTTTCAGGGGTTAGACACAAAGATGAGAAGTTTTAGTGTCATTACTTATCTTATATCAGTAATGAAACAACAAAAATATAAAAAATGAATAAATACCAGAAAATCGTAAGTATCTTGCAGAAAAATTACCTTTTGTTTCCTTATTCATTAAGGAATCCCTAATCTTAAAGAAATTCAGAGTAAGCCCCTGTTGTTAGTTGTTCTCTAACACTATTTTTGTCGCAGACACAACAAGAGGTTTTTCTCTGATGAAATAACAAAAATGGCTTCAGTTAAATTAGATTATCTATTCCGTGTGGTGTAACATGCAGAAAACTTTACAAGGATATCGATTACAACTTCTATCCCTTCTTATCTTCTCAATGCATACATCATAAAGTGAAAGGGGAGTTAAAGCTCCAACTAAGAGTAGTGTGGTTGCCTTCTTATTTTGAACAGAATAGCAACGTTTTGTAGATAATAAAATGAGAGGGGCTTTTTTGAGTATTTCTTAAACCGTGAGAACATTGCACCCCGCTATTTTGAAAGTCTTACTGATTTACTATTATTTTAGGTTGGTGGTGCATACATGTTTAATGTGGAAGGCTTGATTTCAAGGCTTTGTGAGCTAGGCCAAGATTTAAGGGATGATGATAAGGGTCTGCAATTACGATCTGCGGCATTGCAAGCTATTGCTTCAATGGTATTGTAGGATAAAATTTATTTGGATCTTGCTTTGTGGTTTTAAGCTACATGTCTATCTCAAATTTGCCTTGTGTTATCCAGGTGCAATTCATGGGCGATTATTCTCATGTGTCAATGGATTTTGAAAAGGTACATTTCATTTCTTTTCAGATGTATTAGAGAAGTTCCCTTGTTGTTTAGTGACTGTAGCCAATGGGCCTTTGTCCCTTGAACTTTTAAGGTATGCAAATAACCCTCCAGAATGGTACAGTTACTTGCCTTTCACCACAGTTAAGTATATTTTATTTTTGGAGGACAAGATCACAAGAGTGCTGTGCTAAATACTTTCTGAAAGCGGGCTTAAGTCCAATATTTTTAAAATTTCTAATTTAAGTCTGAGGTTTGTTGGAACTACTTTGTAATCACTATTGCCTGTCATAACACTTATATCAATTATCAATTTGATACCTAACTATTAGAACTGTGAAAACAAAGTATAGGAGATTTGTTTGAAATTTCTGGGTGGACTAAGTGCGACTGCTTTGACATTTAGGGGAATTTATGTGGTTCATCCATTACCAGCTTTTGAACTAGCACCTGGTCATATACTGCATGTATACCTATTTCGTTTTTAATTTGGATTTTCCATGTTTTGTGGTAGATTGTGTCGGTTACCATGGAGAACTATAAAGTGGTTGAGAGTCCCTCTAAAGCTGGATCCACACTGACTCGGAATCAATCAGGAAATGAAAAAATAGTTTCTATATTGTGAGGCCTCTCATGCTGTTTTATTGTCTTTTATATTTTGAAAATGTACAGTCGATGATGGTTATAATTCCTCATCAGTCATCACTGCTAATATTAATGAAGTACTAGGAACACTAAGAGCTAAGCTAAGCATCATAATGAAAAAATACATGAAAATAATAGCTATAATGAGAACAATGAGCAATGAATGTGTAACCAACATCAAAATTTAGCTAAGGGTTTTTAATAATTGTGTTTTCTTTCTCAGGGATGCTTCACATAACAACCCTGAATACTGGTCGAGGGTTTGTTTGCAGAATATGGCAAAACTGGCCAAGGACGCGACTACAGTACGGCTTGTACTTGAGCCCCTCTTTAGATACTTTGACAGCTCGGATTGTTGGACTACCGAAAGCCATATTGCAACTTCAGTCTTGTCAGAGATGCAGCTTTCCATGGATAGTTCAGGTGCTGTTTCTTGTGAATTCATCACGTAATCCTAAAACAGTTCTAGTGTATGTCAAGGTTTACTGGACATCTGTATAATATAGTCAAATTGGAAAGAAGTCTGACCGCTGCCTAGAAAATGAATACCAAAACCAGCAAAACATGGCAACAAGAAAAAATTAGGCTCTTAAAATGAGAGGATCTTCTGTGATGTTTGGCTGGAAGCGAGTATAAGCTATGATAAGCCTTGCATCCTGCCTAAAAGTATTTTGGTTGAGGCACAGCTGCACTGCTATCTTCTGCTTTTATTTGTTTTATAATACTATGGTTTTAAGGAGGAAAGGTTTAAAGCTAACCAACTGCACAGCTGCATTGAATTTCCCATAAAGCAGGTGCCTTTGTACAAAATATATGAACTAGAGGGCTTTTCTACACTCCCTTGAGATGAGAAGGGTTTCTCTGCAAATGGCTCATTTTGATACTTCTTCAGAGGGACATACTTTGACTGTTATTTTTCAAATTTTCAGGGCAAAGTAGTCATTTACTACTATCCATCACAATCAAGCACCTAGACCACAAGAATGTGGCAAAGCGACCACTTTTGCAGTTAAACATACTGAAGGTGGCAAGTCAGCTTGCGCAGCAAGTGAAGTTCCACGCCTCAGTGCATATAGTTACTGCAATTAGTGACCTGGTGAGGCATATGCGCAAGTGCTTGCAATTTGCAATAGAGACATCAGAAGATGATGACAGCAGATCAAACTCAGCTCTTCATTCGGCCTTGGAGGCTTGCCTTCTGCGATTGAGTGAGAAGGTTATGCAATGTTTTATATTTTTTCTATATTTTCTTGTTGATGGGAAGTGATAATTAATTAGTCATAGCGAAGAGCATTGTGTGTCAATGATTCTCATACATGGAGTGTTGCATGGGGTTCTTTGCAGTATTCAAGTATTGTCCCATGTTACTGACTTGGGAGAAATAGTTCATATTGTTGTATCTCTAAAATAATTATCTTATGATGGAAAGGTAGGTGATGTGGGGCCTATTCTTGATATGCTAGCTGTTGTGCTTGAAAGTATATCTTCTACTGCAACTATAGCCAGAGCAACTATTTCGTCAGTTTACCGTACTGCAAGGATAGCAGCTTCTGTTCCTAATTTGTCTTATGATAAGAAGGTAATTTCCTCTTTTCACATAGCATTATAAAGCTGTAAATCAAACCATAAAAAGCATTTATAATAAAATAATTACCTTTTTGAGAAGAATAGAATTGGATTTTAACCTTAGCTTTATTGATTAATGACTTGGGCTTATATAGAGCCTTACAACGCACTCTTACAAATAACACCCTACTATTCCATAATGGCCTATTTACCCGTAGGCCCCTAGAAAACCCGAAAACCTAAAACATAGAAATATCTCAACAAATAGCACACTTAATGTTAAAAGGCTGCATGCAATATCAATTTCCACCTCTGATCATATGCATTCTGATACTTTTAACCAACATAAATGCCTGAAATCATATTATATGGTGTCAGGCTAGGAAATAAAAAATAAAAGTGACCTTGTCAATTTTCGATACTTGTTACAGTACACCATATTATAATTGCTGGATGAAAACTGCTGTATATACTTTCAGGTATTTCCAGAATCTCTGTTTCAGCAGCTGCTCCTGACTATGACGCATCCTGATCACGAAACTAGAGTCGGCTCGCACCGTCTTCTCTCGGCAACTCTTTTTCCTTCACTCAAATGCCCCTGGTCGGTTTTTGACCTCCCAGTTCCTTTGTCTGTTTATGACGCAAAGGGAACTCTTCTAGTTGCGCTTTCAGCGTTCTCTTCCTCATGGGTTGTAACGGAAAAAAGTATGGAGAGTTGTTCAGCTTCACAGGGAAGATCGGAAATGGATGAGGTGTTGAATGAAGATTGTGAGAAAGGCAGTATTGCAAGAACTGAAAGTCATGTATGTCTGAAATATCCACCTTTAATAAAAATCCGGGTTGTTGGGAGCATTTGAAAATGTTCCTACACGTACTATGGTCCCTAAATTGTTTCAATAGATGCAATAGTCTCTAAATTAACTAGTCATAACAAACAGAATAATGAAGTGTTTAAATTTTCTTTTGGATTTAATAAACAAATCCAAATTGTCATTATGGCTCGTTGGAATGATAAAGATGCAAAAATTGCAAGCTTTGTTTGGTACATTAAAATTAGGACTACACTTATTTCTCTCAAATTATTTAGGTACCTGCTATGGCATTGCATATGCAATTACATAACCTCTTAGAGTCTCTTCTTTTTCTGGTAAATGCCCTTGTCTCAGGTTTACAACAACAACAACAACCAAGCCTTTAGTCCCAGGTTTACCAGTCTGATAAACTTACTTGAGCTGAGGGCATTTCTGTGAAGAGACTCATCTCCTGGGGTACATATCCAGTCTGGTTCTTTGTTTCTTGATAGATATAGCAAAGGGTGCAGGGTGTGTAGGCAAGCAGTTCCTTTGATAGTAACTGATTCTTTTTATTACTTACCATTGCTCTGATTTATCTATCCAATTAGGAAACAAAGTCAATGCATTTAAGTAGCCAGCAAGTGGGCGTTCTGCTTTCATCAATTTGGAATCAAGCAATCTCAGAAGAAAACAAGCCGGCAAATTATGAGGCGATGGCACACACTTTTGACCTTGCCTTACGGGTGTTAAAGACCGAAGTAATTTCTTTATATAACAATCTTGGAATAATTCTTTTTTTGCCAACAAATCTCAAATTATTAACTGTAAAATGTAAATATTGAATATCCTTCCAGAAAATGAATGAGGGCAGTTTCAGCATCTTTTAAAATAAATGGGGTCAAGGAGGGGCACACATGCAGTATAAAATATAACTTCCTATGTTATGCAGAGTTAAAAAAAAGTATATTATATATTCTTTATGGAAACATGTATGATCTCTTCCATTTTGCAAGGCCACCAATTACATTTTGCAAAGGCATGCTTGAAACTGCCAACATTTATGACTGCACAGCATTGTAATGTACAATTTAGTTCCATGTAAAGAAATAGGTTTAAAACTAGCTGAGGTAAAGAGATAGGTTTTTAGCGGTAGAAGGTGAGGTATGTAACACTAGTTATCAATTTCACATATTAGCTAGATCTTTCTCGTTACATCTGCACAAGTGTTATGTGTTCTCATTTTTTGTGGAATTACTTTAAACACCCGTTATATTTTGTATCAGGATTCCAGCAACAAGGCACTTGTTCGTTGTTTCCAGCTTGCATTCTCTCTGAGGAGCATCTCAGTTAGCCCTGATAGTAAGTTCATAAAAAAACTACATCTTAAACTTTCATTGAAATAATAAAGAAGAACATTGAAGTTTGAGCTTGCGGTGTCTTGAGTTCTCTGTTAATTTTTAAAATGGCTTCCTAGCTATCAGTGTAACTATTTTGTCATGAAATTCTAAATTTGCCTCATTCATTAAATTCTGAAACTTGGGGCATAAGTTAACCCAATGGCGTTGCTTTAAACTCAAAAATGGTTATGTTGTTTATATGCATAATAAGACTTGCTGTTAAAATAGCATGTGTCACATGAGGAAAATGCTAGTCGCCTAGCAAATAAAAGTACACTTTATCAGGCTATGTCAGTTTCTTAACAGACAAATAATACTTTAGCTCAAAAAGACACAAAGACGCAGAAGACATCAAGCAAGAAAATATAATATAGACAGCTCTCAAGAAATTAGTTATATTTTTAATACCTTTGTACTATTATCTTATCATTTCTCATATAATGGAACCATTTTTGCCTTTTTTTCTCTCTTACCTCTCCATGGTAAATGAAGTTTCGTTGCAGGCATCCCGAAAAAGGTCCCTCCACACAATGGCTACAGCTATGCTTTTGCTTTCGGCCAAAGCTAGTGACCTGCCCCAGATAGTTGTGCTTGTCAGAGAATCTACTTCAGACCAATTGGTCAGTGATATCACCTAACAATAGCTAGATATCATTTACATCTTATTTTCATTTGAATCTCTTCGGTTTCAAAATAAGGCCTGGTAGGTTCATGGTCGGATTCTGCATTGTCTAGGGACCAGATTGCAAAAAAAAACATTGTTACTTCAGGGGCCAAATGTGTTAATTAATAATATACACTTAACTATTCTGTGTTAATTTATATGACTCCAGTTGTAAAATGCTCAACTGACATGCCTTTATTTCTTCTTTATTTGTTAAATGCTAATGAATAAATAATGCTTATTTTGTGACAGGTTGATTTGCATTTATCTATTATTGATGATGGCAGTCTGGAACTTGCTTTTTTATCATCTTCCAAAAGTGCTGTAATTTACGGCTCTGAAGAAGATGAGGCGGCTGCATCAGACTTCCTTTCAAAATTACACAAGGATGATAAGCAACTCAGAGATGCCGTCATTTCACAATTGGTAGAGAGATTTGAAGATTTACCTGAGGTAATTTGTTTCACAGAAAAGCTTAAGTAGATAAGCTTAACTTATAATTTAGTTGCATGTGGTTATTAATAAATATGCCCTGAAGTCCCTTAACAGCTACAGAATTTAAAGACCAACCAAATACTTTAATTAATTTTAATAAAATGATTAAATTGTTGACTTTCAGCAGGATTTATTAAAAGAACAGCTGTTTCAAGAATTCTCACCAGAGGAATCTTTTCTTTTGAGGGCCCCCCTTTTCATGGAGACAGTGGGACACCCTTGCTCACCCTACACACTGAATGGAAACCGTCTTTCTGAAGAGGTTATCAATCTCTTCTGAATTGCAAAAATCTCACATTCACTGAACAACCCCCTCTTTTCTCACTCTTTAATTGAGAGACAGTTTAATCTGGTAGGGAGGGCCTTGGAATTATCTCATGCTTTTCAGGGGCACATATGATATATACTACTGTTTCGCATGTTAGACAAGACAACTGGAAGTTTTCAGATACATGTAAATTTTTAGACTGTCTGATTTTTGTGACTTTAATTTCAAATGCAGGGTTTGGTTCCTTCTCTTGTAGGAGATGAGGACACTTTATTTGAAGAAAGCATTTCTCAATCTGATACTAGAATATCTGAGTCGATCCATTCAAATGATGTTCTGAGTGTCAGCAAGTTGTTAGAATCTGTAAGCTGCCACCCCTTCAGAGTTGATAAATAATGAGGACATTATTTTTTGTGTGTCTACATTTTTTACCATTATTGATGCAAAACTTACTTGGCAGGTCATGGAAACAGCACAAGAAGTGACAAATGCACCACTACTGATGAACCCACTATCATTTGACCAAATGAAGGACCAGTGTGAAGCACTTATGTTAGAGAAACAACAGAAAATGGCGGCTCTGTTGAGCTTCAAGCTTGACCAAGACCCTTTGATAGAAGACAAGCACATGAACGAGGATCCTCTTAATGAGGCATGTTACAGCTTTTATTTTCATTCTCTAACATTTAACTTCTCTGCGAATAGATGTTCATACAAACATAACGTATGGCCAAATGTTGGGTATTGGTAGGTAAGACTTTTTATTGCAAATGCTGGGTATTTGGGATTTTGGGCATTTTTCATCAAGGAAAGAAATAGATTTAACCAAAGGTTTGAAACTGGTTATGCTGGGTCTTGGTTCACTGACATGAATTTGATTGGCCCTTTTGACCCATGAATTTGAACCCTAGTCCAATCCAACCTCAGTAATCTGATGATCTTGGTTACAAAATTTGTCAGTATTGTCAACAAAACTCAATCTCACTTTTTTTTTTTTTTCTTCTGTTGTTTACTGTTTGTGTAACAGGTTTCTTGTAATACTGACTCTGACTCCAAGGAAAAGTTGGCAGATAAAGGTTACAATTTGCGTTGTGATTCTTCAAGTGGGTCTGAAAATTCTTTCAGGCTTCCTCCTTCAAGCCCGTATGACAAGTTCTTGAAAGCTGCTGGGTGGTAAATAATTATGCCATTGAGTTTTTGCTAAATAAAAATTGATTTCCAAGATATATATTTTGCAATGTTTGGGCGATTTCATCTTGTTTATGTTCTTTTACATGTACAGATAGAGTAGAAGTGTTGTACTGCATTCGACATTGTTCAATTCTTTTTGTGTAACAAATAAAGATATTCTGGTAAAGCTTTCTTTGAACATATCGGACATGCTTCTTTACTCACTATACCTGGAAGGAGTTGCACTGTTGACCTTAGAAAAGATGTTACAAGTGCTCAAGTTCAAAAGAACGAGCCAAATTTACATTTCTTTGACGGGTTGCCAAAATTTGTAGTGTGAAAATTAGTTTGGTCTTTATGCCGCAAAGTTGTACGAAAATCATGTCTATCCATTATACAAGTATACAACCCATCAAAAAGGTCCCAAAACGCCATACAAACATCTATTAAAAAAAATTAAAAAAATGAACCCGCATCCAAAAGACAACCAACAACTACCAAATGATGAAAAAACAGCACAATAAATTCAGCATTATCATCATTTCTCTGTGAGCTTATTATGCCCTTTGCTACTTTTGCACAATACTTTGCCAGATATAGTTAGATAAATGGTGTTAATTAAAACCATCTCATGACAAAGATTCTTTTTAAGTACTTGATAAAAAAAAAATTGTCTAACAGCGATGTCAGCGAAGGACTAAAACTCCAAAAGTGTTTAAGATAATCTAACAAAAGCTATGGTTGTAGATTGCTACAGTAGGTAAATTTAGAAAGGGAACCATTCTCCCTGCCACAAATATATCACAATTATAATGCATAAGCGCAATAGTTATTATACCGTTTTTCAATTTAGTAATTACATATATCTCTTTCTTAAGTGTATCATTTTCTTTTAGTGATACCATTTTTTTTTTACATTGCATTAATAATGCAGTGCTTTGGACCTTTTGAAATAGAAAAAAATTATCAGAAAAGAGAAATAATGAACTCGAGGTTCATCTTCCCTCTATTGCTGCGGAATAAATTTTGTACCTCGAGAACATTTTTAGCATCAGTAATCATTATTCAGTCATTATTACAGGGTAACACAAGGGATGCTTTGATGAGAAAGGCTTGGGTCCGATGCCCATCGGACTCAAATTTGGGTCCAATGGGTTTCGGGACCGTCCGATCCACTTTAAAATTTTCGCACGAATTTTAAAGCAGATACGAAAATTGCGGACGCGAATCCTAAAGCAGATCGGACGGTGAGCGAACCTGCCGAACTCACCTTGGGTCCGATGCCCATCGGACCCAAATTTCTCCCTGCTTTGACATATAAACAGGACAACATAGAAACGAGAGAGAAAAGAATATAATCAGGCCCAATTACAGCCCATAATTTCCGGGAAATAAATTAATGCTTATTGGTAGAGGAACAGCGACACGCACGTGAGTAGGTGGAAGGTGGTTGTCAGTTCTCCGAAATTTGTGCAAAACTAAACGCGCGCATGAATCCCTAAGGATTGATTAACGGCTATATGGGCCCACGTCACATGCTTCCCATTCATAGCAGAGTATATATCAACCACAAACGCCATGTGGCCCACTTCACAATTTCACGTATGGTTGCTACTTGCCCGAAATTTTTATTGATAGAAAATAAAACAAAAAAAATATCGACATTGAAGAACGTTTTTACTAGAATTCGAGATGTAGCAAAAACGTGATGGTCTATAACGTCCAGGGCACTGTAGCTAGACGTTATGGACCATAACGTCCAGCTACAGTGTTTTTTGTTAATTAGATATTATTAGCGATCAGATTAACTGGACATTATTGACCATAACGTCCAGCTACAATATTTTTTTTTTTTGCTTGCTTCAGTTTGCGATTTTTTTGAAAAAAAAAAAACTACTGTAACTGGACATTATAGACCATAACGTCCAGCTACAGTGTTTTTTGTTAATTAGATATCATTAGCGATCAGATTAACTGGACGTTATGGTTTATAACGTCCAGCTATAGTTCTCTGGATGTGAACCATCACGTTTTTGCTACATCTCGAATTCCAGCGAAAACGTTCTTCAATGTCGATATTTTTTTATTTTATTTTCTATTAATAAAAATTTCGGGCTACTTGCTGCTGTCTTTTAATAGCTTTAATTAAATTAAAATCTTATTATATATGTTAAATGGCAAAATATTTATTAATTTTTGTAAGGAAAAAAAATTACCAAGTGTTCAATTTCTTCAAAAAACATAAAAGTAAATAAATGTAAGAATTAACAAAAAGTCCATATATTCAAAAGAAATGTGCTCAAACAGAATTTTTTTCAGAATTATTAATTTTTATGGGGAAAAAAAAATTGGACCTTTCTCTCTTAAAGTCATCTCAAATAATTCATGCTGTAGATATTTTATTGAATAATAGTCTAACAATCAATTTAAGCTTTATCTTGTAAAATTGTCAAAATGTGTCAAAACAAATAGTTGATATTTGGGATTCTGTATATGAAATAAGTAATCCCCTCTTTTATATAAATTGATATTTGGGATTCCGTATACACATTTTTTTGTTATAAAAACAATTCCATACTAATAAAAACATCAATATTGCCATAAATATTTATCATTTAGAAATCAATAGTGTTAAATTAAATTAATAGATAAGTGGAATTAATGGCTGAGAGCATACTCATTGCTAATCCAATTGGAAGGGATTTTGTTGTAAAATTAAATTTCCGTATGCAATTTGTTACAATTCAGAAATTTGAAAATGGTTGACGCACAAATTTTTATTTTTTTTTAAATTATTCTGACAAACGACTGACATTGTCGTATTTCTGGTGAGCAACAAAAGAGAAAGTACAAATAAAAAAAAAATTGTGATATAATTTCTTCAAAAGTTACTGAATTATGTGCCTTGAACTTACTTGCTTTAATCTTACAATTAAATCACTTTCTTATATTTTTATTTAATTAGACTAAATTCCATGATTGGTCATTGAACACTGATATTAATAAAAAAAATTATCCTTGTGTCCATTTTAAATTTTCATAACACAAAATATTGTAAAACATGCCAAACAGATTGTTTCGCACACACAATTTTATAAAAATGCTTTGTGAATTATTATTTTTATTTTCTTCAAAACCATATAGTTTTGAAGAAAATTTTATATTTTCCCTTTCATAAACAAAGTTTATGCAATAAAATTAGTTCAGAAACTGATGATTTGAAAATTTGGCTTATGTAGTTTTAATTTAAAAATGGACACGGTGAATAAATAAATAAACATGTATCATGTTTGTATTTAAAATTTTGTATGCTAGTGTGAAAGCATCCATTTGTGTTGCGGGGTTGTGGGTCCCAATTTTGATTAATTTGTGATTTTTTTTATTGAATTAATTTGAAAATTTCAAGCTGGCATGCCAACTCAGATTGCGTTGAGTCAGGTTTTATGGTTTTATAATTAAATGCTCTTCAGGTAATTTATATATTTCTAATATAATTTTGCCAGGAAACTTGAAAGGTGTACTTGTCAATTTCATTTAATATAATTATTAATAACTTTCATTCATTTTGACAGGGTACATTTGTATTCTGTAGCTGTCAATAGCCGTCTAAACTACCAAGCAAATATCTGAATTTTCTCAAATACATACTTTGTTATTATACAATTTAAACTTAGCTATTGCATAATTAATAAACTAACCACTTGTTGTTTGAATTATTCTAAAATAGACAATTGAATATTGCGTAATGTATATTTAAAAAGTTGCATGATTCATACTAAGTAATAACTCTAAGTCAATGAGTACTTTTCTATTCATTTTTTCAAAAAAATTTTTTGTCAAATACATTCCAATTTCCAAAGATATTTAGAGGGTGATGATTTAGGGATAACTAATAATTTATTGCAAATCTAATTTTATATAATTTTATATTACCTAAGATATCTTTCAAATCTAAAAGAAAATTTCTTGAACCTATCATGAATTAGATTGTCTTGAATCAAGCCAGATAAAAAAAAAATGCAAAATGTTGTCCTAAAATATGTGGTATTCATTGATGTATTTAATAGGGCTGTAATTTCACATATATTCTTCAAAAACTTTAAAATTATATTTATCTTTTCAAAATTTAGTAATGTCATATTTATCATGATTCTAAAATTAAAAAACTCGCATATATCCAATTTAGTATTTATTTTATTTTATTATAACTAACTTTACATTTATAAGTTTCTCATTTTGTCCTCTATTAAAACATAAAATTCATATTGCCTGTGTAAGAGAAATATTTAATCTTTTAATTGATCAGTTTGCAGAAACAAATAATTTATTTTCTTACTTGTGACGCACAATTAACGACATTTAAGCATACGCTTCAGTAAACTCGAAGCTTGGATACCTTCTTATTTTGGACTTTCCAATAGCATAGCCCCCAATTGCAAAAGTGTTTGTAAAAAACTTGTATTTAGTTCAATTCGAAAATAATCACACTTTAATGAAGGTGCCTTTGAAGGCGAGATTTTTTTTTTTTTTTTGGTATAAGAAAATAAAAAACAGCTGCTTTACATAGAAATTTAACAACTAGATATAAGAAAATAAAAACCACACAAAAGTGCAAAATGGGTTAAATAAATGAAAGTAAACTAGAAATGACTCATGCATATGTTAAAGATGCTACTAAACCAACTTTTTATGGGACAATATTTAATAGATTTCATGATGGTTTAAAAGTAAAATTTAAAGCCCATAATCTCTTTCTTAATAAGTCTATTATGAGAAGTTAAATTATGTGCCTTTTCATTATAAATTGTCTAAAAGAAATTTGAAATTTACAACGGAGACTTCTTACTTCATTATATAAGCTTCCTATATTTTAATAGAGGATAAAATAGGGATTTATAAATATAACATTACTTTTGATGGGAAAGATAATAAATTGGGTAAATGCTAGAGTTTTTAAAATCTGAAAGAATAAATATGATATTATGAATTTAAACAAAGAAAATATGATATCCATGTTAAATAAAATATGATATATGATATCCATGTTATTCAATTCAATTTAATAGGTCCCATAAATTTTAAATTTAATTCAATTCAACAGAAATGTTCATTCGGAATTGAGACTTTTGTTAAATAAAATATGATACCGATGACAATTCAATAAACAAGAGTTGAAAGCATGTCCATAAATATGTCTTAATTTATTTAATATGTTATTATTATTATTCTAATTATAATTTAAGAGAAAGAAAAATGATGATGACGAATTTCATAAAAATCAAAATTGAAAAAAAAAAAAATCTTATTATAGCAAGAAGAAGTACAATGTCACATGATTGGAGCATCTCAATATATCTTTAATTAATTAGGCCTTCTCCATGGTCTCAATCTTCAAAGAAGAAGGAAGATATAATGAAATGAACCTTTCATTAATTCCAGCCAATTAAACTCTCACCAAATATCTACATTTTTCATGTGATTTTGTTGAGGGATTTTTCATCCCTCTTAAATTATGTTTATTCTTCTTTAATGAACTTTGTTCCGTTGTTTTAATTTCCAATTCTTCTCATAAATAATTCAGGAGTCATGTGGAACTAATTTGGTTAGTTCATAGTTCATACTGATTATGCAAATAATTAAAATTTGTGAAACATATGACATTATATATAAATTATTATTACATTATCCTTCTCTTAGCAATTTATCTTTTGTTCTCATGAATCACAATAGTGACCGCCAGATGAATCAACTCCCCAGAAAAAAAAAATAATAACAAGGAGCATCTAAATCTGAATGATATAAGCCACAAGATTATTAAAACCAAATCAAAAACTAGTAATTTTGTGGCAAAGGATGGTGCTACGGCTACCTCAAATAATAATGATATATACGCCAATTTATGAAATATGTTAACGCTTGAGAGTAGGTCCGATGCCCATCGGACCTACTCTGGTTCGATGGATTTAATCACCGTCAATTTGCTTTAAGATTCGTGCGGAATGCTTTAAACTTTGTGCGTGTCTGTTTCAATTTTCGTGCGCACAAATTTTAAATTAGATCGGACGGTCATCATACTCGTTGAACCTAAAAGTAGGTCCGATGCTCATCGGACCTACTCTGTTCTCAACCTATATATGTTTCTTAATACGGATTGAATTATTCCATGTCACCTCATATGACAAAACAGAGAGGACAAATATCATCTCCATTACTGTAAAAGATTCCCTTCACTTTACGGTTTGAAATCAACTCCCAACCGCTTTGGAATTCGGGCTGACGGTGGGGGCAGTATTATTGGGTTTTGAGATTCGTGCCAAGTTAAAAAGAACGGTCCAGATCAAGTAATTGTAAAAGATTCCCTATTAAAGTACCGGGGAAGATCTGAATTCAAATAGAGAGGGGCTTTCACTTGAAATCAATCAAACCGATTAATTACCTTAGTTTTTGCTATTTTATGTGGAACCACATGTTAAAATCAGCCATTGCTTTCATATTCCTTTTTTATTGGAAAGAAGGTTTATAAAGCATTGGTTCTGATTTAGATAAAGCTTTTATCCACATAGTATTATCCAACTACCAGCATGAGCATATATATATATATAGCTGATGTGGCCCCTTCATCCAGCAACTTTACCTTATTCAAATTCTCTTCTCAACCAATTGTAGTAACTTTGACCTGTAGAAAGGAAAACCAGTTGTGTCGTTTTCCCTAATAGGCTCCATTGATCTGCCTTGCCATACAAAAGAAAAAGATAATAGTGAATATTTTAAGTGAAGCTATGGTACTATGCATGGGGAGACTATCCTCTGCGGAGCAAAACGAACGGATCAGATTAACTCTCAGCCGCTTTGATATTCGGGCTAACAGAGGAGGCAGTATTATTGGGCTTTGAGATTCGTGCCAAGTCAAAATGAACGGATCAGATTAAAAGCTCCACAGAGAACGACTCCGCAGAGGATACGCTCCCACTATGCATGCATACCACAAATTGGTCTGTATTTTGAATTAATATCATAGTTTATAAAGTTTAAATAGTCAATCTGAACCGTTAAACATAATAATTATATTAAAAATTATATATTTTTTCAGAATTTTTTACTAGTTTTTAAGACAGGTAGAAAAATACTTTATTAAAAAAAAATCATTTAAAAGTAGTGAGTTTTTAACTGTCTAGAAAAATAATACAAAATTTTAATAAATATAAACTAATTTAGTCTGCAAATATTATTTCATATGATATCAAATTCAATAGTTCAGATTAATTGTTTGAATATTTTCTAAAAATAATTCATACTAAATATTTTACATGAAGATTTACTGATTTTTTTCAAAATAATACTTAATAAAAAAAACATGGTCATGAATATCCAAGAGAACTTGTCGCAATTTTTGGGGGCAGGATTGCTGAACCACTTAGCCATGGGCCCATGACTCGTGAACCACATAATAAAAAGGTGCCACGTGTCACTCGTGAATGAGACGGCGAGAAACGCAAATAGCGACTGGGTCATCTAAATCTTGTAACTTGAAAGTATAGTTGTGCTTTTGCCTTTTGGCATCTTTGCTGTTTTTGTACCTTCTGTAAAGTTCTTCTAGCTAGGATTTTATGCGGCCATTTTTTTTAGCATCTCATTTGTGCAACTAAACTACCACATGTTAAGTCTGTTTGATTTCGTTGAGTAAAGTTAGTGTTGAAATATTATTTTTTTATTCATCTTTTTATTTAATATTTTATATCATATTGTAGTTTCTATAGCGTCCATAAGACAATTGAAAAGGCATAAAGTATGTCTAATCTTTTGTCATTTTATTTTTAATATTGTACTGTTTTGGTCCGTCTGAAATTCTGAATCATGTCACATCAAAGCATTTTATCCTCTGTATATGCACACACCAATTGCTACACATAAAAGGGTTGTAGAAGAACTGAACCCTCTGTATATGCACACACCATCCAAGGAATTCAGATCCAGTGCAGTAACCCAATTTTTGAGTTTTGATCCAAACCGTCCAAGGTGCTCTAACACGAATCTTAAAGACCTGGACCCCACAAATAATACTGGCCCCCTGCGCTACCACCGAATAGGCACCGTACACGTCTAAACTCAAAAATTGGGTTACTTTAGGGGATCCGGACTCCCATCCAAGTGCCAACCTGCTGGGTGTGATTTTTTTTAAAAACCATAATTAAAATAATTAAATTTACCTAAACGACATGATTGCTCAAAGATTTACAAAAACCATCAATACCGAGATGCCAATTCGGTCCGAACGAATTTTTTTCTTCGGACCGAATTGGCATTTCGGTCCCCCCCTCATTTTCGCAACAAATCAAGGTTTTAAAATGCGGCCGATCGTATGGTCCCTCTGGACCGAAATGGCAATTCGGTCCAAAGGATTTTTGGCCGGACCGAGTTGCCATCTCGGTCCAGAGCATTATATTATAAATGGTAAACTTACATTATATTATAAACTTACATGAAGTCTACGTGGTCAAACATGAAGTCTACGTGGTCAAAAGCCATAATTAAAAATTAATAAACTTACAGGCGTAATTAGAAATTTTATTTATTATTTTATTAAATGGTAATTTTTCACCGATAACCCTATAAATTTATTCACCGATAACCCTAAAGTTATTTTTATTACAAAGAATTATATTATAAAAACTTATCAATAATTTAATCCTATTCCTCATGAAATACCATTTCCATTTATAATTGTCAATTAACAAATATATTTTGTTTAAATCGTATCAATGATATTCGGATTTTGTACTTAATAAAAATTAGTTTAGCAACAGACATGTCTCTATAAAAACATGTATAAATATTAATTAAGTACAAATTATCATTGATACGATTTAAACAAAATATATTTGTTAATTGACAATTATAAATGGAAATGGTATTTCATGAGGAATAGGATTAAATTATTGATAAGTTTTTATAATATAATTCTTTATAATAAAAATAACTTTAGGGTTATCGGTGAATAAATTTCTAGGGTTATCGGTGAAAAATTACCATTTAATAAAATAATAAATGAAATTTCTAGTTATTCAATGTAAAACATTCAACTGTATTAAAATCTTGATTAATACTGAGTTGGCACTGAGTAATTAACTAGTCTTTGTCGGTCCGACCGCATTTGGATTATATAAATGGTAATTGTCAATTAACAAATATATTTTGTTTAAATTGTATCAATGATAATTTTGTACTTAATTAATATTTATACATGTTTTTATATAGACATGTATGTTGCTAAACTAATTTTTATTAAGTACAAAATCCGAATATCATTGATACGATTTAAACAAAATATATTTGTTAATTGACAATTATAAATGGAAATGGTATTTCATGAGGAATATGATTAAATTATTGATAAGTTTTTATAATATAATTCTTTGTAATAAAAATAACTTTAGGGTTATCGGTGAATAAATTTCTAGGATTATCGGTGAAAAATTACCATTTAATAAAATAATAAATGAAATTTCTAATTATTCAACATAAAACATTCAATTCAACTGTATTAAAAGTCCACAGCAATTAAGCAGTTAAAATTGTATTTTCTCCGGACCAAATTGGCATCTCGGTCCGGCCAAAATTTCCCTCCGGACCGAAATGCCAATTCGGTATGGACTCTTTGTTGGATTTTATGTGGCGTGGGCTGCGCTATAGTTGAAAATGAGGGGGGACCGAAATGCCAATTCGGTCCGGAGAAAAAAAATTCGTTCGGACCGAATTGGCATCTCGGTATTGATGGTTTTTGTAAATCTTCGGGTAATCATGTCGTTTAGGTAAATTTAATTATTTTATTTATGGTTTTTAAAAAAAATCCTGCTGGGTGAGCTTATCCCTCCACGTCATCTTCCTCCTGTGACTGGTAGCGCTTTTGTGGTGCATATTTATTTCATTATTTTGGTTAACGACATGGTGATAATAAAAAATTTTGTCTTATTTTTCTTCTAAGTTTGTCCTTATTAATTGAGTCATGTTGGGAGAAAATCAGGCCCTTTGTGGGGTAAATATTTTAACAGAGCAGTTTGGTTTCATACAGTGCACGGACTACATAATTAAAACAACGTTACATATAATTTGTGCATTGCTTGAAGTAAAAACTGCTCTGTTAAAACCTTTACCCCTGCAAATGTAATTAATTATCTATATGACAAGTTGCTTTGATATTTCTATATAAGCATGTTGCTTTGATCATTCCAATTTTTTTTTTATTCTATACTTTTGTTTAATGCACTCCTCAACTGCATATCACATGTTTCCTCCCTTAATTAATGTATGGGTCTTTTTCTTCTCTCCTTTCTATACAATATTAAACTATATCATCTCTTTCACTCTAAATTCTTTAATAAAAATCTCTCTCCTACCTTTCTTCTCTATTTTTTTGGCGGCTTCATACGATGATAATTTCAATCTGTTGATTCTCTCATCGGAAATTTCTCTCTGATAATTCTCTTGAATGATCTCTCTTTACTAATTGGTTCTGATTTCTTTAACTTGTACCTCATTGAACTTCATTTTTGTTTTTTTTTTCATGATAAATAGTGCGTATCGATTCATTTCTAAAATTATAAATTTTTACAATTATTAGTGTTATTGATGCAGGGACGAAGGTAAAAAGTTACTTCTACATATACCCATAACATTTTTCTCAAAATTATATAACAAAATTAGCAAAAGAATGCATCAATTGAGCCCATTTCTCCATATTAAATCCTCCCTGATTTGATGCTGTTTTAAATTATCAAACTAAGGTTCAATTGAAACAATAATTAATGCCCTTCAAATGTAGTCAAATGTCACAAGTTTTATATTGAAAAATAAACTACGAAAATAAATAAACTACGTTTAATAATTCCATTTGTTATAAAAGCATTAAGAATGTTATTAATAAATGTAATAAAAGTGAGGACATTAAGCAATACAAACAGAGACGCTTTAATCGTTACCGTTTATATATGGTAGACGATTCGTCCGTTCAAAGGGTCATATTTACTTGCCTTTTGATTCTGAGGTCAGGTCACTAAGCATCTCTGATCTCTAATTGGGGAAGATCGTTTTGGCCTGACGATTGACAAAGTACAAAAAAGTATTTTGGTGAAGTTATTATATTTTAAAACTTAATGGGGTCTGATACCCATCTTTGGTGAATTAAATGGGCAAGGTACACTGAATTCATATCACCGACGGTACCGTAAAAAGGAATCTTTTACAATTACTTGATCTGGACCGTTCTTTTTAACTTGGCACGAAGCCCAATAATACTGCCCCAGTCAGCCCAAATCTCAAACCGGCTGAGAGTTAATCTCAACCGTAAATAGCTAATTGTAAAAGGGAATCTTTTACGGTACCGTCGAGAATATGGATCCAAGGTACACTGCATTATAGTTACATCACGGACCATATATATATGATTCTCTTTTAGAGATTCACTTTATAAAAGTCCCCATGAAACTTTTTGGGACCCCAAATTGTTTAGAATTCACATCCTCCCGGGTACCTGACTCAAGCAAATTACAGCTGGCCGGTCCAGATAACATGGCACGAATCTCAAAACAGATCCCCTACAGTCCCAATAGGCACTGGATTGAGTTTGGCCCAGATAGAATTAATCTGGGCCGGCCAGCTGTAATTTGCTTGAGTCAGGTATCTGGGAGGATACTTGTCCAATTGTTTATGAGTAGGGTTAAAATGTCTCATTCAACATGATTTTCATATTAAAATGTGTTTGAATAACAAATTTTTTAATTTTTTAATTTTTTTACTAATTGTTTAGAGAGAAACAAAATTGCTATTTTTGAATGGTCCAAAATCTTTTAAAAACAGTGATGTTGTACCTATCTTAAAAATAGCAAAACAATTTCAAAAAATATAAAATTTTGTATTCAAGAACATTTTAATATATATTGAGCGGTTCGGATCGATTGTTTAAACTTTGAAAATAGAAATAACGATATTGGAGCATGATGGGGCACAAAACCAATGGGGCATTTTAACCCTACTCATTGTTTATGGCAAAACAACTATTTAGTTATAAGAGATGGAAGTAGAAAATTAAAATTAGAAGGGCATAAAAAATTTAGAAATAGTTGATCTGAACTGTTCAACATGGTCTCCATATTAAAATGTACTTAGAGATCAAATTTTACATTTTTTTTAGAATTTTTGAAAATTGATGTTTTCAATAGTTAAGAATTGTCTGAAAACAACAAATTTGTATCTATCTTAATAAATAGTAAAAAAATTCTAAAAAATATATAATTTGGTCTCCAAGTACATTTTAATATGAAGATAATGTTGAACGGTTTGGACTGACTATTTGTACTTTGAAATTACAAAAATGACTTATAAGCATATGGTGTCAAGATATGTCACCATTTTTACGGTGTAATTTGATCCTCCTCCAAAATTTAATATAGTATAATTTCTTCATGAAGAAGGCTGAAAAGTAATAATACATATAATATTATAAAATTACAAATTTTCATTTTATAGGAGAGTTTAGTCTCTTTTTCCTCCATTAAGATCTGCCCCTCTTAGTTACATGATAGACTTGATAGTATAAATGATAAATGAACAATATATACAATATTAAGTAAATAAATATGTCTAATGTGCATTTATCATTTAAACTATCAAGTCTATCATGTAAGTCTATCTTCATGGTTAAGTTTAATCAATGTCACATAGTTGTTTTTTTTTTGTTCTTTTTAAAAAAAATACAAACAGAGAATCTATTATATTTATAGCGCTGTAAGAATCATTCCACTTTGTTTATGAAATATTTTTTATTTATGAAGAATTTCCAGATTACATAACCTGGCAGGTTCTCATATATTATAAATGACAACTGTATAATTAAATATTAATTAATGCCACGCAGGGCACATGTAACACAAATTTGAAAATCTAATGCTTTATTTAAATTTCTTCAGGGGTTTACCTTTCTCTAAATCTAATGCTTTATTTAATGAAAATTTGAAAATTATATCTATTGTTTATATTTCAAAATGATCGGCAAACCACAAATTAATACTTATACGATATAAATTAAGACAAAGTCCATTCCTTCACGGCAAAGAAATGTCATCACAATTCCAAGTATAATGCATATTTAATCAACCATATTTAAAAACTAAAAATAATATTTTAAATTGATCATACATATTACATATAGCATGTTATATATTTCTTGTCTAATTGACTTGTAATTGTACAAATTGTACAACTAACGCATTAATTTCGACAATAAAATAAGAAGCTAATTGTTGACATTTAGAAGCATCTTTGATATAAAAATCTTGGTGCATTTATTCTGAAAAGACATCCAAACTTTAATTATGTACAGTTCAGTGTATGGCTAATTATTAATTACTGTATACAAGTATTGTTCCCCCTCACGACGTCGCAGTCTCTGCGAAGATTTTTAAAAAAACCAACCAATGAAGATATTCAAGATATTTACATGATAATTATTATGAAAGCAAACGGGAATACGATTTTCAAATGCACAATCGAATCGATCGAGACACACATCGAAAAAACCAACCAATAAAGTATTGTTCCCCCTCACGACTTCGTAGTCTCTGCGAAGATTTTCAAAAAAAACCAACCAATGAAGATATTTAAGATATTTACATGATAATTATTATGAAAGCAAACGGGAATAAGATTTTCAAATGCACAATCGAATCGATCGAGACACACATCGAAAAAACCAACCAATAAAGTATTGTTCCCCCTCACGACTTCGCAGTCTCTGCGAAGATTTTCAAAAAAAAAACCAACCAATGAAGATATTTAAGATATTTACATGATAATTATTATGAAAGCAAACGGAAATAAGATTTTTAAATGCACAATCGAATCGATCGAGACACACATGGAAAAATTATCAACATACTTATCTGGTATTTAATAACAATGTTAATTATCATGATATTTGAAAAACTAAATGTGGCCATTATGCTCCAACTAGTTAATTTAAAAATGTTTGCTTGACTAGTAATTTAATTCAATGCATCAAACGAAATTTATTTAAAGTAAAGTAATAAAATATCTTACAAGTAGAGTAAAGTTAAATCATTAAATTTTATTTTTATTTTTACGGATTTACCCTTGTTACTTCACTAATAAAATATATCAGGACAGTTAGATCTTTCATTTTAAATTAATTACTTCATCAACTTACATCATTACGATCAAATACTATCTTAGTTTCTATTTTTCTGTTAAACATTGACATAGTCCGTTCTGTTTTGTAAATTAACTCCTAGTTTTAATATATTGAAACGGACAGTTGATATGCCTTTTATCAAAAAAAAAAAAATTTCGATCAAATACTAAATACTTTCCAGTAATTTAGTATCTATTTTGTTTGAACTTAAGAAAATATAAGGAAATATTTACCATCTTTGAAAAAAAAATAAACCCAATAGCTACGTTTTTGAAAAAAAATCCAAAGTTACCATGTCCGCATATATAAATTGCACAACCAAAAAGGTATAAAATTCAGTGAAATTAATATCTGTACAGACTGATTTGATTGCACATATTATATATCTGTGGATCTGATAATTTTGAATTTTTTTCAGAAAAGTGACTATTGAGTTTAGGTATATGGACAAACATGAAAGAAGTTCCAACAAATACTTGGTCCGTGCTGCATGGCGTATCATAGAAGCTTTTTATAAATCTCGCAAAATAGCACTAATCTTGAAACCAAAATAGCTGGAAATGGATACAGATGGACATACATCATGGTGCCGTCCATCATCATCATCATCATTATCACATAAGCCAAATTCATAACTCCTCTCATATAAATATACCTCCCCGTCGCCAGCTCATTTCCAAGTCACTTCGGCTAGGGCCTAGAGAAAAGAGAGAGAGAGAGAGAGAGAGAACCAGAGAAGAGAAACAAGGAGCCTTGTGAGAAAGCAGGAAGAGATATGGCGGAGTCAACACTATCCCCTCCTCCGACGACTCCCCAAAGACCCGAAATTTGGGAAAATCTTGACGATTACGAATCAGATGACGAAGAAACAGAATCGGGATCCGATTCGGAATCAGAATCATGTGCCTCTGTATCTCTCCCGACGAAACCTGGCACCAGTCCGGTCTGGCCGCGCAAGCCGAGCGCGGTCATGCTAGAGGGCTACGTGGACGGCTCAGATTCGTCCGACGGGAGATCTGACGGCAGCGTGGCGCGCACCAAGAGCCTGACGGACGACGATCTGGAGGAGCTCAAGGGGTGCTTGGATCTTGGGTTTGGTTTTAGCTACGAAGAGATTCCAGAGCTTTGCAATACTCTTCCAGCGCTTGAGTTGTGCTACTCTATGAGCCAGAGATTCTTAGACGAGAAGAGGTTGGATGGAGAGAGTGACTCTGTTGCAAGCGCGTGCTCTTCCCCTTCCCGTTCGCCTGTTGCCAATTGGAGGATTTCTAAGCCTGGTAAGATCTGATAATAGATTTTCTAAAAGTATCAAATGTTGTCAAATTGGGATGAGTTCCTCAATGGATTTATTTAATTAACTGAATTTGCTTTGAGAAGAGTTGATCGTGTTAATACTTGAGAACGATCAATTTGATCCTTGGATTTAAAATTTGAATTGGTTATTCTACAAATAAGCCCTTTTATTCCTGATATCAATTACAATAGTGAATATGAATAAGAAACTGTATCTTTTCTTGTTATTTCTATTCCATGTTAGCTAGGAAATCACGAGTTATAATTGAACGGCATTTATGTATTTAATTTATAGGCGATGATCCGGAGGAGGTAAAAGCAAGACTCAAATATTGGGCTCAAGCTGTTGCATGCACTGTGAGACTCTGCAACTGATGTCCTCGAAAATGTGTTCCGGGAAAATGAAGACCTATAATCTGAGTCCCAGATATTCGAAGGAAGGAGGAAATAGTTTATAAAAACTTTGCATGCTGGAATCGGGAAGCAGCGGTGTCTTTTTCGCCAGACACTTCTGGACACGGTTTGTATGAAGTGTATGATTGATTAATTGAGGAGTATTTCTCAAGGGATGAGAAGTCATTTATTTACTGTTTATATTCATTATGCTCCAAATGTGAGGTATTCCATAATGGTTTCAACTTTCAGCAATTTTGTTGTATGAAGATCATATGACATGTTCTTGTATATATATATTCTTGGTTGTATTTTATTGTTAGGTTTGTGCTAATATTTGGGTCGGGGACTCACTTTTATTATGTTTCTCATGGTGCAAACTGCAAAGCAATGTGATGTCTTCCTTTTGTATTGGTGTTATTTATACAGAAGCAATAAAAGTGTATAAATTAACCACTATTTCTAATTTTTCAATTAAAAAAGGTGGTTATTGGGGAGTCCGGCTACTATACCACTAGTGTCATTTCAAACTAAATAACATCACATCTTAAATCATTAGATCTACTTTAATATTCGTGTACAAGATAGCGCTGGAATGACACTAGTGTCTTGTACGAATATTAAAGTAGATCCAATGGTTTAAGATGTGGTGTTATTTAGTTTGGAATGACACTAGTGGTATAGTAGCCGGACTCGTTATTGGGTGGTGGATATTAATTGTAAGGTAAAAAAATATAAGGATCTTGGGATATTTTTATTTGCCCTTTGAACACATGTTTGGTGTTGCCCTTTGAAAACGTGTTCGCTGAAAAAATTTAAGATGTCTATATAGCATTTGAATGTTGAATATTTATTGATTATAAATTTCAAATAAAAAGTTTGAATATATGTTTGGCTTTGACGGTGAAAATAATTCAAATTTTCACCGTGTGATAATAAGTTATTGCAAATAGTCAGATGATCACCTAAAAATGTTGCACAATTTTTTTCTCTAGCATAACAAAACACACATTTTTAATTTTACTAAATATAAAACATGTAGTTCCAAAATGGTTCAAATTATTTCTAAAATGAAATTAATCAATTTTGACATTTGGTAACGTCCTTCTTTATTCAATTTTTCAATTAAACAACTTTCTTAGCTTGATCATTCTTCATTTATAAAAAATTCTGTAATGTATTTTTAACTTTTAAACTGCAAAAATAATAATCATTAATATAATCAAAGAAATATACCGAATTTTGTTTCTGATTCTGAACTTGTTGTTAGGTAGCAAACAATCAGGAGAAGTGTGAGCGTATAATGGCTTTGCCAGCTGTACAAATCGCTCAGCCGAATCCATGAAAGTTGAATTTTGCTTTCATATTTCCTTTTTGCCTCAAAAATTAACAAAATTTAAACCTTCTATGTAAGAGAAGTTGCTTTCAGAGGATAATTTTTTTGCCCATTTGCTATTACCAGTTGTTTTCTGTTATGCTGGTGTGCCTTTCTTGGTTTGTATGCTTTTGTATTTTCAAAGATGCTTCCTTGGTGGAGATAATACTTGTTGCAATATTAATGGATCCATATCCTCCCAGGTACCTGACTCAAGCAAATTGAAACGGACGGCCCAGATTAATCCTATCTGGGCCAAACTCAATCCGGTGTCTATGGAGACTGTAGGGTGCCTATTTTGAGATTTGTGTCATGTTAAAAGAACCGTTCTATCATAATTTGCTTGAGCCAGGTAACCTGAGGTGATGTGAATTCATATTAATCATGAGAAATTTGCTGTTACATACCAATTCGTTAGCAACCAAAGTTGGTATATTTGAGTTTGTTTTCAAACTTTTCTACTTTTGTACCTTTTTACCCTTTTTCACTTCTTTTTCTCTCTCTGTCATTTTCTCCTTTATTTTGATCATTTGAGTCGAAGCTTTGGACAAATAATAGCTATGAAGTTAACAGTATAGGCTGAAATTTTGGTACTGGAACTGAACTGAAATTGTTACTGAAGTATTTGCTATAAATTCTTGGCTCTGATTTATAGTAAAGTTTGCAGTAGAAAAAATTCCAATCAGATTTCCAACTTTTCAACTGTGATTGTAACCAATTTTCTAAGAGTTCACTTCAATTTAATAGAAAAATATGAAACAGGTGCTACAAAGTTGGTACTGCTTTATTTCAAAAAGAAAAATTCAATAGAAAAGAATATGCTGAGTAGAATTTACAAGAAAAAAGAATTAAAATTTTTCTTGGATAAGCTGATAATTTTTGTATGATTTATTTGAGGTATTTGTACACCGTCGTCATATGAAGTTCTTTTCCTTTTCCGTACTTCTGCTGATATGCTGATAATTTTTTACTGGCAACGATTTTTTTTTTAACTTAATAGACCATTCATGAACGACTAGAAACCCACAAAAAAAATGGTAGATATGTTTACCTCTCAGGTGACTGCCTCCTAACATTACTGGGTAAAAAAGGAAAAAGAAACAAATAATATGTACTCTGGTACCAACTACCTTGCCTGTAATTTTGACAGGAAATGTAATTTGTACTGTGTCTTGCTAATTATAGTAATGCATTGATCACAAATTGTATACATACACTTTTTATTTGGTACAGATAATACTCTGTTTATTCCAAAATATATTTAATTTGGAGAACAAATGAAAAGACCAGAGTTTCAAGAGGAAGCAATGCTATATTATATTGTTGAATATATTGGTAAACAATCATCTTCTTCATGTAACATCTGCCAAATCATTGAATGTTGGTTAGGCCTCCAAAAGCTTCTGGATATCTTTCTGCAATAATTTGATGATCCAGAGTTAAAATCAGATGATTATTTTGTAGCTACATTTCAAATATTTTAATAATTTTCATGTATAACTTCGTAATTAGACAGAAAAAGTCATATGCAGTGAATATTTTTGCTTTGACATATATGCAAAACTAACTATAACTATGTTTAGAAAGCCAAATATTTTTCATTGTTATGTAATAATGAGCATAATACTAGTTCAAAAGTATAGGTAGTAATACCTCAATCTTCAAGGGCGAAGTGGTTGGTGCGTACCGCTCCAAAACAGTACCGTCTTTTGCCACAAGAAACTTAGTGAAGTTCCATTTGATACCATCACCAAAAATGCCACCTTTCTTAGCTTTAAGGAACTGGTACAGGGGTGATGCATTCTTGCCATTTACATCAACCTATTATATATAGCAAAAAAGAAAAAAAAAGAACACTATGGTTAAACAAAGATATTAGATATATCATGTATATTCCAATCATGTTTTCTATTTTTCTTTTTATTTCTTTTGGCAATATTTTTAAGACCTGTTTTGTCACCAAACAACTGAAATTAGGAAATTAACAACATAATAAGGGGGTAATTAAAAGACAGAAACTGTAAGTTCTTGTATGACTAAACCAAATAATATCACTTTGTCTTATTTTATTCCTTTTCTTCCAGTAAAAATCCCACAAAATAATTAGTTTGTCAAATTTGAAAAAAAAAAAATCCCATCATCCAATAATTAATATCACTTTGTCTTATTTTATTCCTTTTCTTCCAGTAAAAATCCCACAAATAATTAATTTGTCAAATTTGAAAAAGAAAATATCCCATCATCAAATTAACTGTTATGATTGGTATATATCCAGCTTTATTTTACCTTATCAAAAATTGGAAACTCAGCCTTGAACCTGGTACATGCAACCTCCTTGATTTCTTCATTGCTTCCTGGCTCCTGACCCCCAAACTGGTTGCATGGAAATGCCAATATCTCAAACCCTAAGAAGCATAATAATCAAATATGAAAACCAAATAAATATAGGGGTAGTTATAACTTATAAGAGTACTGTTACCATACTGTACCGGGTCTTTCTTTTTGATATTGTGCCTCAGTGGAAATTGAACCCACAATACTAATTGTACCATACCAGACTATTTTTTCAGGCTTAATTATTGTAGATTTGCACATTACTTAGTACCAAAAGGACACAAATACCAGCAGTATAGACCGGTACACTACCAGTAAAGTTTCATGATGGTATCATAAAGGTAATTCATAGAAGAACAACCGACCTTTGTCTTTGTACTTCTCATACAACACACTCAATTCCTTGTAATTAGAATTTGTCAATCCACTGCACATTCCCAAAGTAAAATTATGAATCAATACAACATATATGGTCCTTCAAAAAATCAAAATTGGCACTCTAATTTGAACGACAAGGATGAAATTAACTCACAGCCGAGACTAATTACGGTGTTAAAATTTATTACCATTGAGAAGCAACATTGACTATAAGGAGAGCCTTGCCACTGTAAGAACTTAAGTCTACATCATTCCCATTGATATCCTGCATAATAAAAGAAATGCAAGTTCTGTTCATTTTATTTATCCTATTTTGATAAAAAATTTCTGATCGATTTAGAAACTTGAAATTTCCTGTCTAATTATTTACAAGTAAGAACAACTAGCAGTAATTATTTTGAATATTCAATAATTTGTACTATGACTAGGGGTGTTCAAATGGATCGGTTTATTCGGTTTTAAACCGAACCGGCAAATTTCGGTTTAATTGGATCAATTGTTCGGTTTAAATGGTTCGGTTCGGTTTAGTTTTTGAAGAAGTTCGGTTTAAATGATTCGGTTCGGTTTTGGGATCTCCAAATCGGTTTGAACCAAACCAACCGGTTTAATAAAAAATGGATTGGTTTATAAAGGATCGGTTTATTTGTGTGGTTTATAATGGATCGGTTTATCAAAAACCGGCTTGTGTGTTTATAAAAATGTTATCCAAATCGGTTTGAACCGAACCAACTGGTTTTGAAATGTTTATTTGTAACTTGAAATGTATATTTGTAACTTGAAATGTTTGTATTCGGTTCAACCAAACAAACCGAAGTTTAAATCGGTTTAATCGGTTCGGTTTTAGATCGGTTTGGAATTTTAATTCGGTCAGTTCGGTTGAGTTTTCAAAATTCAGTTCAAACAGCAGTTTGGCAAAAAAAGTTCGGTTTGACCCGAACCGACTGGTTGAACACCCCTAACTATGACCAGGTTTTTACAGTTTCTTAATCTAGTTTTCTTCAGATATATAACAAAGAAACAAAAAAAAAATTCTCAACTGTGCAGATAACTTTTCCTAGTAGCTTAAGAGCATGCTAAACAAAGAAAAGAAATGAGAGCCCCTTTCTTGAAATATTAAGAAGAAAGAAAATTTTACCTTAACTTTGATGTCGTAGATCGAGTTAAGCTTCTCTTCAGCCATTTCCCTCTCTCTCAAATAAAATCTCAGAGACGATCGATAGTGCTGGATGAAGCTATAATAATTGCCCGATTGCTGTTATTTAATTTGAATGCGGAACAGCGGTAGCTGTAGTTTTCAAGCGATAATATTCATTAAGTTGGACTATTGAATGAAGATATCAGATACTTATATCATTGACTTAGAGGGCTGATAACTATCGCAAAGTAAAGATATCCTGAAAGCATCCCTCGCAATTCTAAATCTAAATATGCAGAATTATTTGTAATAGACCAAAGGAATTGGCCAAGAAAAATGGATTTAAAATTATTTTTAAACCGATCTAATTAAGTTATTTTATCATAATATTCATCCAACAAAGGTAGAGCACAACTAACACTGACAAAATTTTTGAGAAATAGTGATTTTTTTTTCTGTATTTCCTTGATTTTCCTACATCCTTTATAAAATATCTAAAACATTTTTCTAAACAACTCACAATTATAACTTCCCAAACCTTCTACTCAAATATTCTCAAAATACTTTCCTAAACAACACTCAATAAAACTTTCCTAAAACTTCTACTCAAAATATTCTCAATATTATATACCATAAAATTTAGATTCTTTATAAACACAGATATTTTTTTGTTGACGCGGACATAGGGGTGACAAAAAAACTTGTAGCTCGTGGCTCGATTGTGACTCGCACCTGACTTGCTCGCTAACAGCTCGCTCATTACTGGACCGAGCTGTTAACTAGTCAGCTCGTCACTAGCTCTGTCCAGAATTAACGAGTTCAAGCTGGGCAGGGGCGGACCTAGTGTCCCCCCTGGATTTTGAGTTTTAGTGGACATTTATCGGTTCTGACCGACTTTGCCCCCCTGGATTTTTTTTTGCCCCCCTCTGGACGTTTAATTTGTAATTCGAGTTAAATTTAGAGCTTAAATTGAAATAAATATGTTGAATTTTGATTGGTAATTAGAATTATAAGTCAGATCATCAGAAATTACAAGTCAAAGCATTGAAAAGTATAAGTTAAAGCATTGTTTTTTGTCGAGTACCTAACTGGTTAATGGATTTAAACCCGATTAGATATTTAAACCCGATTCGATATTTTTTTGTCCTCCCCTGACGAAAATCCTGGATCCGCCCCTGAAGCTGGGGCCTAGCTTGCTTGCCAGCTCGGCTAGGCATCAATTTGTGAATTTATATGAATTTGTGTGCATTTTATACTGTCTAGCTCGATTCAGCTCAATCTAAAAAGTTTGTAAAATTTATTTTCTTCTTAAAACAATATCTAACCAGACCCAGCAAGCCATCTCGTCAGCTCGCGAGCTAGATCGGACTAGCTTGTCACGATTTCAAGCTGAGGTTTTAGCTCGGATGCCCTAGGTCCAGCTCGGTCCAGAATTAACAAGCTGACCTAGGATCTAGCTCGGACCGAGCCAGCTCGTTGCCACCCCTACGTAGACAATTTTTTTTATTAATGTGGCAAGTGCTACTTGATATTAACAGTGATATTAATATTTCATTAGATTTTGGATGGAGCGCATATTGAAGTAAATTGCATATCGGTGACTTAAAAAAAATATTAAAGTTTATATAATGACCAATTCTCTATAACGAACAACATAATATACATCCTCCAAGAGGTTTAACCAAAATGGTATTCCAAATTAAATTATAGTTATATTATACGTATCTATAAAATTTACTCTTTTTCATAATCTTTTCATCAAATTTTTTTTTAGTCTTATACTAATTGTCTCTCCGTTTTCTTTATTCTCGATTCTTTTTTTTTTCCGTATCTTTTCTTTTTTTCGGTGCGCCAATGTTCTTAAAAAATGCTTAAGCTACGATCAATTCAAATGTTTTCACGATAATTTTGATAAACTTCTTCTATCAAAACTCGTTATATTTTTTTTTTCCTTAAATACTTTATAGAGGAGGAATCACGTGCCTCTGTTTTTTGTGCCTCCATCATACCTCCATTTTATAAAACTTCAATAACTCAAAATTTAATACTTAAAAGTCAAAATAAACCGTTAGATATGATGTACATCATTTTATCTATGCACATGTAAAAAATTATAATATTTCAACTTTGTTGTGTTTGTCATCAAGAGCTTGTAAAAATATACTAATGTGGATAATTTCTAGACGTTCATTTTTCAATTGATTGATTCACATAAAACCAAAATCAAAATGTGGTAATTTTTTTTTTTTATGATCACATAGTGAAAATCATATAGATCACATCTAACGTTTTAAAATGGAGGCATGGTGGATGCACAAAAAATGAAAGCATTTGAACCCTCCTCTATTTTATATGTGTCTCGTGAGTTTAAATAAACAAAACGAATTATGAAACAAATGATATGCAACTATTATTTCGTCTCTGATATTATTTTGTCTCCATAAGCTACATGTTAACTTGTCATTTTTTCATATATAGTGTGTTGTGTGTTAACTCATGCATTTGTGTGTTCTTTTTTGTGTTGAATTATGATTATTTTTGGACTTTTTCCCCAAAATAAAATATGTGTTGGAGAAAATGTAAAATTTTACTTTGAGATAAATACTATCAAATATATTGCAACATAAAAAATATACAGAAATTTCAATATATGATCACCCTATAAGTAATATATTTATTATACTAAATCATATATATGACCATATTGATGAACATTTATTAGTGAATTTTTTTTTTTAGCCACACAATTAAATCCGACAATAATTAATGATTAATTCAACAACGGAAAATAGTTAAAACTTGACATGTCATAGAGACCTTAATCCAACCGTTCAACATGATCTCCATAATAAAATATGCTTGCAGATCAAATTTTACATTTTTTTGAATTTTTTATTATTTATTAAGTATTTACAAAGACTAGTCAAATTCAGACCATTGAATTTTGTACTCATCTTAATAAATAATAAAAAAATTCAAAAAAATGTAAAATTTGATGTGCAAGCACATTTTATTGTGGAGATCATGTTGAACATTTTAGATTGACGATTTGGACTTTCAAAATGTAAAAAACAATTGTGATAACTTTGTGGTAACTCAAAGTGTTGTAATCGGATCCCTCCTCTTTCAAATATAATATAGCCGAAACCACTGCCAAACAATAATAATAAATAATAATAATGATAATAATGTATCGGAGACAGTTGTCAAAATGTGGAATCTATTTTGGTGGCGAAAAGGATTTCCTTTCTACATATCCTCCAGTCCAAGGTGTGAACGCTGCAATTATATTTTATGTCGGTTCCAACAACCTTACCTGTCGCCTATTAAAACACGCTAGTAGTAATGGAACTTTAATTTTCAAACATTCTAGATTTAAAGAAATCCCAAACTTCCTTTATTACTGCACATATATACATAACAAAATAAGAACTCGTTAATAAATTTTCTGGACATTTTCATATGGATCATTTATTGACCAATCAAAACGTATTCTATTGTCCCGCTTGTTATATTTGACATATATTTATACATAATAGTTTATTTTTGTACTTAGCAGAACAAAGCAAGTGGTCCCGTCGTACTTTACGCATCAGTTAGTCGGAGAACGTTTAGAAAACAAAATGAAAGAAACTGTTAGTCGCTCAAAAAAAAATGCTATATCAATAAGAAAAGATGCTTTGCTTGTCTTGACTGTCATCTGATAATCTGGAAGTCTTTCCCCAGATATTTTTCAGGTTTTGTGACCTTTTATTTTTTAGATAGAAAGATTGAAGTTGAATTCGGATTTCGAATCCACAGTTTTCCACATATATTGTTCTTTGTTACTCTATCAAAAACTGATTCTTCAAATTTATTTTATTTATTTCAGTTATTTTAGAGTAGCCTTTAAGTATTAGTTTTTAAATATTTTTTATGGTACATCAACTTGATCCATCGGACAATAAAGCATAAAAAAATGTTGAAAGATTAAATTTAAATTGAAAATCATTTCATAATCGATACAAAAAACCATTTAAACTAAATCGTAAATTTTTATTATTTTTTGCCATTTTGGAGATGTAATGGGCCTCGATGGCCCAAATACAGTGAGATCTTGAGTTCTAGCCACTTCTGATAATGAAATCCATGTCCAAATAAAATGGAACATGGGCTAGTACATTTTAGCGGAGAAGATATCCTCATTACAGGCCTTCCAATTGCACCACATTGTAATGTTGCATAGTGATTTACCTATTGACTTTACAGTTCCTACTCGTGTAATAAAATGCGGTTTATGTGGCTGCATATACGTATTCGGTTGTAATCCACATAGAAATATATATACGGTCAATATATGTGGTTCTGCATATGCGGCCGCATATTACTGCATACTTGTTTGTATGATGCCGAATATTACCGTATATTACCGCATACCGCATACTGCATATCCGCATGTTACCGCATACTTGTTTATATACATATGAATTCTCATTTTAATATCCGGCATATACAAGTCCGCATAAAAATCCGCATATGCGGCCTCATACCGTATATGCAGTATGCGGTGGCCTTCCGCATACCGCATAGAAATCGCATTTTAAAACATTGGTTACTACCATAGTGATATGAATTATTCGCGTTCAGTTCAGTGAGGTCAAAAGTTCGTGATTCAGGAATAATTCGGGTATAATTCGGAAATGATTCGGAATTATCCGAACTAGAGATCTCAGTCCTACAAGGAAGCAAAAAAAAAAAGAACCAAAAAAATATTATGGGAAAATTTGGAAAAAGTTTGTAAAATTCGCTAATTATTTGGAAATAATTCGGTCAAAGTTCGGTCAGCCGAATAATTCGACGTTCAGTTCGTCATCACAAAAAAAAGAATTATTCGCGAATCTTGTGGCTATGGTTACTACCTCTGTCCTAGGTCCTTTGTTTGGAGTTGAATTTTTTTTTTACTTAAAAAAAAGAAGTAAAGCGGATAAAGTTTAATTAGTTACCAGATGACTAACATGCGAAATCCCTATTCTGCTTCACATTTTAATTTCCCCAGCAAATGAATGTTGTTGAGCTATTTAACAAAACATGTATACTTAAAAAGGATGGAAAGTATGCTCAATAATGAGAGAAAATAATTAATAATTAATCAATATATATATATATATATATATATATAGTATGGCTAAATTGCTGCCGGGGGCAATTCGGTCATTTCCGGTGTTCAAACAACAAATTTTTTTATACAGATATTCAATCTATATTAAAATCTACTTGGAGACCAAATTTTACATTTTTTGGAATATTTTAGCTATTTATTAGGCCACTTTGAAATTGGCTGATCCGGTGAACAGTGCAACAAATTCTGGACCATGTGATCTGGAATTTTCAAAGTGGCTTAATAAATAGTAAAAAAATTCCAAAAAATGTAAAATTTGGTCTCCAAGTAGATTTTAATATTTAGAACACGTTGAACGGTTCGGATTTGTTGTTTGAACACCGGAAATGACCGAATTGCCCCCGGCAGCAGCTGTCCAGAATGCTGCCGGCAGCAATTTAGCCGGACTATATATATATATATATATATATATATATATATATATATATATATATATATATATATATATTATTTTTTCTTTTTGAAACCTGATAGTGGCTATCAGGACATATATATTCTGATTCTTCCTAGCAACCAATGTATCATAAAAAATAATATATATGTCCTGCATTAAATATATATTCTTTTTCTTTTTCTTTCAGACAATGTATCATAAAAAATAATAATAATATATACCCAAGCAATGCAGCCTAGCAACCAGGCCATAACACGTCTAGCGACTCAATTTCTTTATTGCTGATCACAAATGACACTTGACATGGAAAATAAAACGCAAATACCAATCTTTAACAGAAATATATTCGTCAAATGATGGAGATGGGGAATTAAGTTTTATTACTATATCAATTGAAAACACCACTAAAAATGTTGTATGCTCGATTATAATATTGCCATTTTGGAGATGTAATGGGCCTTGATGTCCCAAATTTTTTAGGAGAGCAGGTTGGGTCCGATGGGTTTCGGGACCGTCCAATCTGCTTTAAGATTTGTGCGCACGAATTTTAAAGAAGACACGAAAATTGCGAGTGCGAATCTTAAAGCAGGTCGGACGGTCATCGAACCCATCAAATTCAATTTGAGTCCGATGGGCATCGGACCCAAATTGACCTCCTTTTTTAGAGGCCGCATTACTTCAGAGAATATGATGACATCTGGTTCATAAGAGGTTAGATATCCATGTCCAGCCGGAGCTAATTCAGCTTCTAATTTTCAATTAATTTTGTATGTATTTTCAAGCAGCCTAGCATTTTATTTTCATTAACCTCGAGTTTAATTACATTGGCTTCATTTGTATATATAGGCTACTACTGTTTCTTTACCAATTCTGGTAATGAATTCAAGAAACTAGAATTCAAAATAGAAAGTAAATTAGACTTGTATATTCACATAGAAGTTTTGAACTACAAGAAATGGATGGAATTTGTGAATGCAAACCATCCTTTTTCAAAGAAGACGAATATAATATACATTCTAGGAGACAAAGTGGCTCTGGTTTTATTTATTTTATGGCAGATTTTGCGTTCTATGCTTATTCTTTGAAAATGAAAATATCATATAACCATTCTGGTATTACAATTCTGGTATTTTCTGGCATAATATAAATGAGAGTCTTTTGGGTCTTACATGATGTAAAATTGATCTTTTCAGTTTTTGGGAAAGATGCATTCTACTGAAATTCTGTGAGAGTATACACAAATTCTGCATTTTCTTTGTCCAGTGTAAAAACTGAAAAACATCACTACTGCAACAAAATTCATTCTTCCTTCAATATTCCACAAACAAGCCCTTGTGCGCCATTTGGTGGAACTAATGAGTTATTCAGGTTTATAGATAATCATTTATATTTTGCAAGTTACATGCTGTTATGAGTTTCTTGAAGGTAGATGTTGAATTGAATTCGGCAAGTTGTAATATTTCTGATCATGTGTAATATATATATATATAGTATAATTTCTACAGAGATCTGATCCCCCGAGTGTACAGTATGGTGAAATGAGTGATCAGATATTAAACAGTAATAATAGGTTGCTTATTCGAAGATATGCTGAATTAAAATATGTCTACATATTGCAAAGTTTAAATTTTGTGCAATATATAATTTCTTGAGAATAATGAATACATATGTTAATTATTTGTTATAGAGAGAACCTCCAAAGTTCCACATCTCACCCTTTTATGTATGTTTCGTTCTTGGAAAATAGAAGACAATGCAAAACAAATTCATTGTTATTATACATTCAACGAAGATGACAAAACTTTTTGTATAAAGAAGTAAATCTAATTATTAAGAAAAAAAGGAGCAATGGACACAAATTTCAATATTGATAATAATAGTAGCGTTCAAGAGACGCATCCACACATCTATTTGCATCTTAATTCTACCTCATTACATAAACCACACATTATTCATATTTAACATATATATTAATTACTCAATTAACCATGATCACTCCTGCAAGTATTTGTAAATAACTGTTTAAACTTCTCAACACAGTCATCCTTAAGAGGGACCAAACAATTCAGTCCTTTGTCAAACTTAATGGAAGGAAGAAGTAAGACGATATCCCTTTTCGGATCTGCCACAGGGCACGAATAAATAGGTTTTCCCCATGGGTACTCCACATCATCAAAACCAAGTTTCCACCATGAAGAAATGAGCACGTCGCCGTGAGGCACGCCTATGTTAGTCTCGCCCCAATCAACTACCGACCTAACATATGCATCTGTCATCTTCTCCGTCCCCTCATGGACCCGGTCCACGAGAAGCCCAAACGGGGCGGTCTCTAGCTCAACAAGTGATGCAGATGCATATGCAGTTAGAATGGCATTTCCGGCATATTCGTTAGGCAGCGGAGGATTGAGCCGGCGGCGTATGTCCATGGCGAAAGCAACGGTGTATATGTGATCTTTACCTTGTTCACACAATGCATCTGATGAAAGCACCTTATGTTTTAACAAATATTTGTTGTTAGTGCATTGTGTTATTAAATTATATTCAAAATAATGCGCGAGCACGCGAGAGGGATCCCGAAGCAGACCTTATCGAGGCTATGGTACTATATATGCATAGCGCATTGGTCCGTACTTTGTATTAATATCTTCGTTTTTAAAGTCCAAACAATCGATCTAAACTGTTCGACATGATCTCCATATGAAAATGTACTTGCAAACTAAATTTTACATTTTTTAGAGTTCATTACTATTTTCTTAGATAGATAGAGAATCACTACTTTTGAATGGTCTAGAATCTTTAGATTAAGTAATTTTTCTTCCTATCTATAAAATGGTGAAAAATTCTAAATAGTAAAAGAATTGATCTACAAGCTCATTTCATATGATGATCATGTTGAATGGTTCAGATCGACTATTTGACTTTGTAAACGGAGATATTGTTATATGTCAGAAAAATGCTGGATACCTTGCATCGCCAGAGATGCGCCGTGACAACATTGAAGCTGGTAGGGTTCTTCTTTTTGGTTTCTTTCTGGCATCTAGACTTCAGGTCAGATATGGTGTCCGGTGCAAGGTGGAAGAGGTGATAACGACGCAAGTCTGGTGCCGGCATGTCAAAGAGAGAGGTGGAATCAGGAGGGAGAGGCATCAATTCGGCATGCTCAAAGGTGACTTGGGGCGGTGAACGGGCAGCAAGCAGGTGGCGGTCATTGCAAGGGAGAAATGCCAGGGGTCGATCAGCAGCCATTGCCGCAATGTTGCAGAGAAAAGTGCGAAAACTTAGGCCATCAAAGGTGACGTGGTTGTTGCAGATGCCTAAGGCGAAGCCGTCACACTTGAACCATGTTATCTACATAGGGTTAGTTGTTAAGGTGATACATGGGACAGATGGTATCTAGTATATGACAGATTTATATATAAAAGTAATCAAATCAGGACATCCAATAAATACCTGGTTTACTAAAATCAAATCAGGAATGTTTGATAGAAGAAAAGCTATATTTGCCAAATGATTTAGCAGATAATAGTTGTCATACACATTGAAAATATTTTTTTTTTGAGGGGTCACATTGAAAATTAACATTAAAACATGTTACCTGAAATGTGGTTAGAGGGGCATCTCCAAGCTCCGCAACCTCGTTGCCGTTCTTCTCGGCCACGAGCTGTCTGAAAGCAGGATTCGGATATATATGACCATATTGATGAACATTTATTAGTGAATTTTTTTTTTTAGCCACACAATTAAATCCGACAATAATTAATGATTAATTCAACAACGGAAAATAGTTAAAACTTGACATGTCATAGAGGCCTTAATCCAACCGTTCAACATGATCTCCATAATAAAATATGCTTGCAGATCAAATTTTATATTTTTTTGAATTTTTTATTATTTATTAAGTATTTACAAAGACTAGTCAAATTCAGACCATTGAATTTTGTACTCATCTTAATAAATAATAAAAAAATTCAAAAAAATGTAAAATTTGATGTGCAAGCACATTTTATTGTGGAGATCATGTTGAACATTTTAGATTGACGATTTGGACTTTCAAAATGTAAAAAACAATTGTGATAACTTTGTGGTAACTCAAAGTGTTGTAATCGGATCCCTCCTCTTTCAAATATAATATAGCCGAAACCACTGCCAAACAATAATAATAAATAATAATAATGATAATAATGTATCGGATACAGTTGTCAAAATGTGGAATCTATTTTGATGGCGAAAAGGATTTCCTTTCTACATATCCTCCAGTCCAAGGTGTGAACGCTGCAATTATATTTTATGTCGGTTCCAACAACCTTACCTGTCGCCTATTAAAACACGCTAGTAGTAATGGAACTTTAATTTTCAAACATTCTAGATTTAAAGAAATCCCAAACTTCCTTTATTACTGCACATATATACATAACAAAATAAGAACTCGTTAATAAATTTTCTGGACATTTTCATATGGATCATTTATTGACCAATCAAAACGTATTCTATTGTCCCGCTTGTTATATTTGACATATATTTATACATAATAGTTTATTTTTGTACTTAGCAGAACAAAGCAAGTGGTCCCGTCGTACTTTACGCATCAGTTAGTCAGAGGACGTTTAGAGAACAGAATAGAAGGAACTGTTAGTCGCTCCAAAAAAAATACTATATCAATAAGAAAAGATGCTTTGCTTGTCTTGACTGTCATCTGATAACCTGGAAGTCTTTCCCCAGATATTTTTCAGGTTTTGTGACCTTTTATTTTTTTAGATAGAAAGATTGAAGTCGGATTCGGATTTCGAATCCACAGTTTTCCACATATATTGTTCTTTGTTACTCTATCAAAAACTGATTCTTCAAATTTATTTTATTTATTTCAGTTATTTTAGAGTAACCTTTTAAGTATTTTTTTTTAAATATTTTTTATGGTACATCAACTTGATCCATCGGAGTTCGGACAATAAAGCATAAAAAAATGTTGAAAGATTAAATTTAAATTGAAAATCATTTCATAATCGATACAAAAAACCATTTAAACTATATCGTAAATTTTTAACTCCTTTAGACTATAAATAAATTCTACAAAATTTAATAGAAACATCTTCGTTAAATGATGGAGAATAAGTTTTACTATATCAATTGAAAACACCACTAAAAATGTTGTATGCTCGATTTTTTTTTTTTGCCATTTTGGAGATGTAATGGGCCTCGATGGCCCAAATACAGTGAGATCTTGAGTTCTCTTCTGATAATGAAATCCATGTCCTAATAAAATGGAACATGGGCTAGTACTTTTTAGCGGAGAAGATATCCTCATTACAGGCCTTCCAATTGCACCACATTGTATGTTGCATAGTGATTTACCTATTGACTTTACAGTTACTACCAGTGTAATAAAATTGCAGTTTATGTGGCCGCATATGCGGCATATGCGTATTCGGTTGTAATCCGCATAGAAACCTATATGCGGTCAATATATGTGGTTTTGCATATGCGGCCGCATATTCAGCTGCATATTCGGCCATATATTATTACCACATATTTGGCTGCATATTTTTACCGCATATTCGGCCGCATATTATTGCATACTTGTTTGTATGATACCGAATATTATCGCCTATTACCGCATACCGCATATCCGTATATTACCGCATACTTGTTTATATACATATGAATTCTCATTTTAAAATCCGCATATACAAGTCCGCATAAAAATCCGCATATGCGGCCTCATACCGTATATGCAGTATGCGGTGGCCTTCCGCATACTGTATAGAAACTGTATTTTAAAACATTAGTTACTACCATAGTGACAAATGAATTATTTAGGTTCAGTTCGGTGAGGTCAAACTTTCGTGATTCGGAAATAATTCGGGTATAATGTTATATATATATATAGGCATGATAATTCGGGAATAATTCGTGATTCGGAAATAATTCGGGTATATATACACTTTCGCTGGATACACAGACATCGAGCTGAAGCTCAACATTTTTTTTCTCTTTATCGTCCGAATAATAGTAGCATGTAACCCCTCGCCATTCGAAAAGCACCGGTGCCTCCAACGACAGACAGTTCTCTCACCGGCAGCGGGATTTCGTCCCTCCCCATTATTGCAATCGTGCTTCCATATATTGTACTGCACACACGTCAACACGATATTTAAAACCCACTGTACGGTCCGGGATTTCGTACAAGTGAAGATACCTTGGGCCCGACCTAACAAGGGAGTGTTTGAGTCGGGTCCTTCGGTAGCCAGCACATAGTTTTAAACTAAATGGATAAATTTTAATTCCTTTAAACTAAATGGATAAATTTTAATTCCTTTAAAATTGGGTTCCTTACCTTACTCACTTCAGAAAGAAGAAAATAGAAGCTGGGTTTTGCATTTTAATTTCTGATCAAAGAAAGAAAGAGGGATGGAGGGGGATGAAACTAGAGAGAAGGGGAAGGGAGTGTTGTGCAGAAGAAACAAGAAAGCATGCATAAGCTAGGCGGCTGCCTCTTTTCCTCCTTCAACACATCTCTACCTTCAATCCATTCCTCTGTCATCTCTTCTTCTAGGTTTCTCGTTCGACAAAGCACCTCCTCTCTCTCTCGTCTCTACCTTGAGAGGAGAGGAGAATGAGAGAGAGGGGAGGAACCGGAGCCAAGAGCACGGTATCGTCGGAGTTCGGAGCGTTGAGTCTCTACGCCATTTCGATCGGAGCGCTAGTAAGTAGATCCGGTAGTCGAAAAATCGGATCCGGTCGTAGAGAGCGATAGGGAAAGGTAGTAGGGTAATTATGAGTGTATATAAGTGAGATTAGAGTTATTTAGAGTAGTTTGGAGGATTTTGTGAGAATAAAAAAGTGGATTTAGATTTAGAGTCATTTGACTCGTTGTAAGTTCGTTTTTTTATCAATGAAATTGTTAGTTGGCATTTAAAGCCACTAACTTTCAAAAAAAAAAAAAAATTAATTCCTTTAGACTACAAATAAATTCTAGATTGGGCAAATTTTAACAGAAATATATTATTATATGATGGAGATGGGGAATTAAGTTTTATTACTATATCAATTGAAAACACCACTAAAAATGTTGTATACTCGAAGATGTAATGGGCCTTGATGTCCCAAATACAGAAAGATCTAGAATTCTAGCCATTTCTACAATATAAGGCCCAATGAAATCCATGTCCTAATAAAATGGAACATGGGCCAGGATATAATCTGCCTGCGTCTTAAACTCTTAATCATTTTAATCAATTTAGCATCTTTTTTAGAGGCCGCATTACTTGAGAGAATATGACATCTGGTTCATAAGAGGTTAGATATCCATGTCCAGCCGGAGCTAATTCAGCTTCTAATTTTCAATTAATTTTGTATGTATTTTCAAGCAGCCTAGCATTTTATTTTCATTAACCTCGAGTTTAATTATATTGGCTTCATTTGTATATATAGGCTACTACTGTTTCTTTACCAATTCTGGTAATGAATTCAAGAAACTAGAATTCAAAATAGAAAGTAAATTAGACTTGTATATTCACATAGAAGTTTTGAACTACAAGAAATGGATGGAATTTGTGAATGCAAACCATCCTTTTCCAAACAGTAGCCCAACTGGCTGAGGTGCAGATTGACTCCTTTTTCATGAAAAGTCTACAAGATCTCATACCGTTGTTTCGTGTATTGACAATGCGGGATATGGATGGTGCCCTACGATGGAAATGGACGGAGAGTGGCGCTTTCACCACGGCATCCGTTTATGTCATTGTGCAAAATGGGGGTTTGACATGCCCGTTACACAAGTTCCTTTGGAAAATCAAGGCACCACTTAAGGTCAGAGTCTTCATATGGCTGGCAATCCAGAACAAAATCCTCACCCAACAGGTACTCGTCAATCGGGGATGTCATGTACAGTACGGTTGCGTGTTATGTGGCTGTGCCGATCAGGAGACAAGGGACCACATCCTGCTATGGTGCCCATATGCAAAACAATTTTGGTCAGCGCTACTTCGGCTCATGAATCCAGTGCCGCTCAGTGCCACGGTGGTGGATTTTTGGTTGTCCAATAGGCCGAGGGGAAATAAGGATGCATGTGTCCGCTGGGATGTGACGTGGGCGGCTGGTGTGTGGGCACTGTGGAGGGAGAGGAACAAGCGAACGTTTGCGGGAAACGAAAAGAGTGCTTCGCGGTTGAAGGATGAAACCAACTTACAAATACAACAATGGATCGCGGTCATCTGACTGACAGAGGGGACCGGACCCTAACTGCGACGCCTTGTTTTCTATACTTATTACTATTCTGTATACAGTGTTATATTTTGTGATGGGTAGACTAAGGCACCTCATTGTATTTTTTGCTTTGTCGGTGGTGGTGTAAATAACTGTGTACCCTTCTTTTCTTAATTAATGAAATAGTCGGTAAGCGCTTTGCTAACTGACCTTCAAAAAAAAAAAAAAAATATACATTCTAGGAGACAAAGTGGCTCTGTTTTTATTTATTTTTTGGCAGATTTTGCATTCTATGCTTATTCTTTGAAAATGAAAATATCATATAACCATTCTGGTATTTTCTGGCATAATATAAATGAGAGTCTTTTGGGTCTTACATGATGTAAAATTGATCTTTTCAGTTTTTGGGAAAAGATGCATTCTACTGAAATTCTGTGAGAGTATACACAAATTCTTCCTTCAATATTCCACAAACCGAAGATAAGACTGATTTTACCAATTGCAAGCGCCCTCCCCTAGAGATTAGAGAACGTTTCCACCCTTGAAGTCTGCGATCCATTTTCTCAATTAGTGGCAAATATTGTTCTCTGGCAGGTTTAGATAAGGTGAGGGGCATTCCTAGGTAGGTAACAGGCATAGTTGTTTGTTGACAACCCAAGATCTCTGTTATATATGCAATTTCCTCCGGGTTCATGTTTAGGGGTATGAAACAGCTCTTGGAGTAGTTGATGTGCAAGCCAGAGACTTTTGTAAAGAGGTAAGGGACAATTTTAACAGCGAGATTGTCTGTCTGTTTCCATTTGCTATCACCGCTGTGTCATCGGCGACAGAGACGATTTTTAAGGATCAACATATTGCAGAAACATTTGTGGCAACACGTGGTATGTTGTCCGAAGATTTGGGGTGGAATGGGAATCTCGGATTTGCAAATTCATAACAAGGCACTGGTGCTTCGTTGGTGGTGGTGAGCATATGCAAACCCGGACTCTCTGTGGACAGAAGTGATCACAGACATTAAAAGGATAGGTGCAAATAGAGATGGACCGGCCTATTGGGCCATTAACGGGTCCTTTTTCTGGAAGAAATTACACAAGCTATTGCCGTTATTTAGACAAAGCACCAAGTGGGAAATAGCGGATGCACAAAGAATCTCCTTCTGGTACGATGCTTGGGGAGATGCTCCACTGTGCCTCACAAGAAGACCACTGCCGGCACGTCCACGAATCTCACTAAAAGATGCTATCCCAGTTGTGCAACAGTTGGCACCACACGTAGCCCAGGTGAATAATATAACACTTACAAGGGACAGGACTGCATACGGTAGAAATGGGAAAATACAGGTATCTATACTGCTAAATCAGTTTACCAAATGCTCATGGGAATTGGTAAAATTGTGCCAAGGGATGTGGCGTTATGGAGATATAAAATCCCAACTACTGTCAAGGTGTTTGTATTCCTCTTATTGAGGAAGAAAATATTAACACAGGATGTGTTGTTCAGAAGGAATATCGGTGGTGCATCAAATTGTGTGGTGTGTAACTCAACCGACATGGAAACAGCTAAACACTTGATGTTTAAATGTGAATATGCAATTCGGGTTTGGCAGGGGGTGCAGCAACGAATGGGGGTCAGGATCCTAGCAAACGGCCGAACAATTCAAGATATATGGCTCAACTCTTTACAGCTATGAGGCAATCAGTTCTGGAAGAAAAACAGGCCGGTACTACTCAGTGCAGCGTGCTGGTTGCTGTGGAAGCACCGAAATGAGATTGTGTTTAATGACAGGAAAATGCCACCAAGAATTCTTGTAGGAAAAATAGTACATGAGTTTGAGATGTGGGTCAAATATTGTTAGGAAGATTGATAGAATGCCTCACCAGAATCATTGAGTGAGATATTCTTGTTGGATGTAATTTATCTCTTTTAATAAAATACATTTGACAGCCGCTGTCAAATTTTCAAAAAAAATATTCCACAAACAAGTCCTTGTGCGCCATTTGGTGGAACTAATGAGTTATTCAGGTTTATAGATAATCATTTATATTTTGCTAGTTACATGCTGTTATGAGTTTCTTGAAGGTAGATGTTGAATTGAATTCGGCAAGTTGTAATATTTCTGATCATGTGTAATATATATATATATATATATATATATAGTATAATTTCTACAGAGATCTGATCCCCCGAGTGTACAGTATGGTGAAATGAGTGATTCAGATATTAAACATTAATAATAGGTTGCTTATTCGAAGATATGCTGAATTAAAATATGTCTACATATTGCAAAGTTTAAATTTTGTGCAATATATAATTTCTTGAGAATCATGAATACATATGTTATTTGTTACAAGGAGAACCTCCAAAGTTCCATATCGCACCCTTTTATGTATGTTTCGTTTTGACCAGCATTAATTTGAGTAAGCTTAATTGCTCTGTTAACTATTTCTACCTCTTAATTACCTTCTTGGAAAATAGAAGACAATGCAAAACAAATTCATTGTTATTATACATTCTGTGAGAATTTAGCTTAATCTTCAACGAAGATGACAAAACTTTTTGTATAAAGAAGTAAATCTAATTAGAGGAGGGATCAAGTTACAACAAATTTGAGTTACAACAAAGTTACAACAACTATTTTTTTCATTTTCAAAGTCCAAATCGTCGATCCAAACCGTTCAACATGATCTCCACAATAAAATGTACTTGCAGATCAAATTTTATATTTTTTTGAATTTTTTTACTATTTATTAACTATTTTACAAAAAATAGTCATATTGAAATCATTGAATTTTGACCCATCTTAATAAATAGTAAAAAAATTAAAAAAAATATAAAATTTGATCTGCAATCACATTTTATTTAGATAATCATGTTGAACGGTTTGGATCGACGATTTTGGACTTTGAAAATGAAAAAAATAGTTGTTGTAACTTTGTTGTAACTCAAATTTGTTGTAACTTGATCCCTCATCTAATTATTTAAAAAAAAAAAGGAGCAATGGACACAAATTTCAATATTGATAATAATAGTAGCGTTCAAGAGATGCATCCACACATATATTTGCATCTTAATTCTACCTCATTACATAACCACACATTATTCATATTTAACATATATATCTATTACTCAATTAACCATGATCACTCCTGCAAGTATTTGTAAATAACTGTTTAAACTTCTCAACAGAGTCATCCTTAAGAGGGACCAAACAATTCACTCCTTTGTCAAACTTAATGGAAGGAAGAAGTAAGATGATATCCCTTTTCGGATCGGCCACAGGGCACGAATAAATAGGTTTTCCCCATGGGTACTCCACATCATCAAAACCAAGTTTCCACCATGAAGAAATGAGCACGTCGCCGTGAGGCACGCCTATGTTAGTCTCGCCCCAATCAACTACCGACCTAACATATGCATCTGTCATCTTCTCCGCCCCCTCATGGACCCGGTCCACGAGAAGCCCAAACCGGGCGGTCTCTAGCTCAACAAGTGATGCAGATGCATATGCAGTTAGAATGGCATTTCCGGCATATTCGTTAGGCAGCGGAGGATTGAGCCGGCGGCGTATGTCCATGGCGAAAGCAACGGTGTATATGTGATCTTTACCTTGTTCACACAATGCATCTGATGAAAGCACCTTATGTTTTAACAAATATTTGTTGTTAGTGCATTGTGTTATAAAATTATATTCAAAATAATGCGAGAGCACGCGAGAGGGATCCCGAAGCAGACCTTATCTATTAGAGTGAGGCTATGTACTATATATGCATAGCGCATTGGTCCGTAGTTTGTATTAATATCTTCGTTTTTAAAGTCCAAACAATTGATCTTAACCGTTCGACATGATCTCCATATGAAAATGTACTTGCAAACTAAATTTTACATTTTTTAGAGTTCATTACTAATTTCTTAGATAGATAGAAAATCACTACTTTTGAATGGTCTAGAATCTTTAGATTAAGTAATTTTTCTTCCTATCTATAAAATGGTGAAAAATTCTAAATAGTAAAAGAATTGATCTACAAGCTCATTTCATATGATGATCATGTTGAATGGTTCAGATCGACTATTTGACTTTGTAAACGGAGATATTGTTATATGTCAGAAAAATGCTGGATACCTTGCATCGCCAGAGATGCGCCGTGACAACATTGAAGCTGGTAGGGTTCTTCTTTTTGGTTTCTTTCTGGCATCTAGACTTCAGGTCAGATATGGTGTCCGGTGCAAGGTGGAAGAGGTGATAACGACGCAAGTCTGGTGCCGGCATGTCAAAGAGAGAGGTGGAATTAGGAGGGAGAGGCATCAATTCGGCATGCTCAAAGGTGACTTGGGGCGGCGAACGGGCAGCGAGCAGGTGGCGGTCATTGCAAGGAAGAAATGCCAGGGGTCGATCAGCAGCCATTGCCGCAATGTTGCAGAGAAAAGTGCGAAAACTTAGGCCATCAAAGGTGACGTGGTTGTTGCAGATGCCTAAGGCGAAGCCGCCACACTTGAACCATGTTACCTACAGAGGGTTTTTTTTTTTTTTTTTTTTGATGAAAAACCCGTAGGCATTGATTAAAAACCATAGTATCTTACATTACTCAGAATTGCTAATACCTGGTAACTAATTTACCAGTAACCAGAAAGGTAAAAAATAAAGGAAAATTACATTGATTAAAAGCTCTATCCTAATAAATTAAAGGTGCCATTGTAGGAGATTATTGTAATTAAAAACAGCATTGTAAAAGATTGGTCAGAGACCGAATCATTGTGTTGGATCAGTTCCTTCCACTGCACTGTATCTTGCATCTGATGTCCCTGCATCAGTCTTGCAAAGTGGTGGTTATGAGTCAATCACGGTGTACCCTCCACAAACCTGAAGTGGTTTGAGTTTAGTACTGTTGGAACTTGCATGAATTCCTCTGCGCCATCCGGTGGCCTTGCTCGGAAATTTGTTCCCTCCCTCCTTGCCTTGTTGCAAATGCAATGTGGTGCTGTCAACTTTGCTCTCGGTACATGTTCAATGGAAACTCTCTCTTTGCATTCCTTGTGGTGAAGGATGCAGCGTACCACCGTCTCATGTGCCATCCAAGAAGGCAGGTGATCTGGCTGCTCTTTGAGTACCGCTTGAACCAATAATTTACAGTCTGAGAAGATGACATACCGTCTCATATGAGGTCCGGTACCGGTACACTGCTGCAGTGCCGCTAGCAAGGCCAGTGATTCCGCATGTAGGGCATCGCTGGCAATGGTTTGTGATCCCTGGACTGTCTGCAGCCTTCCCCCTTGATCATAGGTTAGCAGGGCAATTCCTGTCTTCTTGGTTGTATCCCATGAGGCGTCTATGAGGACCGGTAATGACCCCCGGTGGATGTTAACCGGTGTGTCGGACCATTTGGTGTTGTGTGCTGCCGGCAATACATGTTCCCTTTCCAATGCCCTGGTCCTTGCCAGGACCTCTAGCGGCCTGGGTTTTTTCGCCTGGAGTAGCTCTTCACTTCTTACCTTCCAAAGCAGCCACATGGTATTGCAAAATGTGATGATTTGGGGCGGTGTAAGCTGAGAAGTGAGTTGCAGCAATGCTTGAGTGAAATCTAGAGGAACCGTGTCCACCCTTAAAGAGAAATGAGAGGCGAACCACGTTGCTCTTGACACTGGGCAGAAGAACAATAAATGGGATAAGAATTCGTTTTCAGCACCGCACCTTGCACAGATGGGGTTCACTGTTGGTATCCTTCTGTGCATCTCATTGGAGGTAGCCAAGCCCTCATGGATCGCGCGCCATATAAACAATTTCACCCTTGGTATCAAATTTTTCCAGTGTCCCAGCTTTCTCCATGCCTGTTTTTGAGCGTCAGAATATGCTGGTACCACCAAATTCGCCTCTCTTAGCATCTTATAGCCGTCCTTTGTGGTGTAGGTTCCCCTCTTGCTTCTTATCCAGATTAGTTTGTCTCCAACTAAAGATTGCAGTTTTGGCTTTTTGGCCTCTCTTTGTATCAAAGAAGCTGCTCGGCTGCCCATCAATCTGCTTATCCTTTCTGTATCCCACTGTTGTGTGGCTGAATTAAACAGTGCTGCTACCGTGAGGTCTCTTTGTTCATTGGTGAGAACCCTCTGTGTTTCCCATCCTTCATACCAAGGCTGATTTATGGCTGTTATTACCGTGCCATCCCCGACGCTCCATCTGAGACTATCTATGAGTAATGGTTTGAGGTCTTGTAAGGCTCGCCATAAAGTGCTAGTGCCCACTCTAGTCTGAACCGACCAGAAACCACCCCTCGCAAAATATTTTGCTCGAAACACGTCTACCCATAATTTGTTTTCGTTCCCGGCCACCTGCCATACCAGTTTTAATAAGAGCGCCTCATTGAACAATTTTAAGTCTTTAATTCCTAATCCACCCTCTTCGGCCGTGTGGTATAGCTTGTGCCACGCAATTAATGCAAAGCACTTGTTACCTTCTTTGGTTCCCCATAAAAAACGCCTCATCAGACCTGTGATTTCCTTGATGGTTTTCGTCGGGATTTTGCCAATAGTCATGAAGTAAACCGGCAGTGATGCCAAAACCGATTTTATCAGCACCACTCGGCCCGCATGCGAAAGCATGTTCATTTTCCACCCCGCAAGGCGATCCCTCATTCTTTGCAAGAGTAATGCATGTGTGAGGTCTTGATTCGCGTGGCCATGAGTTATGAAGACCCCCAAATATTTTCTCTCTCATCCGCCAGCCTTGCCCCTAGCTCCTGAGTTATTTCGTTTGAGCATCCCTCCTCGCAATTCTTGCTAAACCATAGGATTGACTTGTCCGGGTTGACATTGAGACCCGAGTACTTAGCAAAGTAGTGGAGCACCTCCTTGAAGTGCCTTACTTCCTGTAGATTTGCTTCGCCCATGATAATTAAATCATCCGCGTACATGGTATGTGTTAAATGTGGCACTGTGGCTGCCAATTTAATCCCTTTGATCAGCCCTTGTTGAGTTGCTAAGCTCAGTTGTTTAGTCAGAAATTCCATTGTCAAAATGAACAAGTACGGGGATAGCGGACAGCCTTGCCGTAATCCCCGATTGGGGGTGATAAACCCATGGCCTTCGCCATTAACAAGTAGAGTTACTTTGCTTTCCTTCATGGATGATATGACCAACTCAATTATTTTTTGAGGCATGCTGACTGCGTGCATTGCTGCTATAACATAGGGCCATTGAACTGTATCGAAAGCTTTGCTCACATCTGCTTTGAGCATAAAGGACTTAGGTTTGTAGTTTGCACTGTTGAAAGAGTGTATCACCTCGCGGACTAAGATCGTGTTGTCAGCAATCTGACGCCCTTTCAAGAAGGCCGTCTGGTTTGTCGATATGATCACTCCCATGTGTTTCTGTAGCCGCATGGCAACAATCTTCATTAGCAACCGATAGAGTGTGTTACCCACTGTGATCGGTCTGTAATCCTTCATAAGCATCGGCTCAGGCACCTTTGGAATGAGAACAATGTGACAAGTTAGCCATTCCTTGGGGGCCAAGCTTGTTTGAAAAGTCTGCTGTATTGCTGCCACAATATCAATCTTCAGTATTTCCCAATTTTGCTGTAAAAAAGCTGTAGTGACTCCATCAGGTCCGGGGGACTTATCGGGGCTCATATGGAACAAGGTTTCGCGAATCTCCAACTCCGAGGGGAGGGGCGGTAAGCATGGTGTGGTCGGTCAGTGGTATGGTTGGGAAGGAGTCCGGTTGGAACTGTTGAAAGTAGGGTGCCGGGTTTTGCTGCTGGTTCGGGTCACCACAGTACATGGCCTTATAGTATTGCACGAAGGCCCTTGTAATTCCTGTCTCTTCGGTCACCACCGACCCATCTTCTCTCCGGATTTGGGTAATCAAGTTTATTTTTCTCCTTTGTGTTGCCATCATGTGAAAATAGGATGTGTTTCGATCTCCTTCGCATTGCATTTGTACTCTTGACCTTTGTTTCCAATACAATGCCAAATCAGCTTCAGCTTTGTTAATTTGCGATATCACTTCTTCTTCATAAGCCGGGTTTTGGTGGTGCGGATGTAGCTGTTGGTGCTCCAGTAAGCATCGGTTGAGGTGTTGCAATCGATTCTGGGGTGTGTTCTGCTGGTCCGCCCAGTTTCGCATGGTATGACTCATTTGCTTAATCCTTTGTCCCCATTTCTGACCCCTTGAGCTGATCCAATCCGCAGCCCAGGAATTTTGGAATCCCTCTGTACCTAGCCACCAATTTTCAATACGAAATTTCCTTGGTTTGGTGGGTCTGTCATGCGTGCGAAGCAGGACGGGTGCATGATCGCTATGCACTCGAGGGAGGTGATTTACGTACGCTTGTGGGAGCATATGTATCCATTGTGGGGTTGCCACCACCCGATCCAATCTTTCAAAGATGGCATCAGAAGCATGTGGTCGATTCGTCCAGGTAAATGCTGGACCTTTAAAACCTAGATCGACAAGGCCTGAGTCGAAAAGGAATCTTTGAAACCCCCTGTTGTTACTATTCAGTTGCTGGCTGCCCCCCACCTTTTCTTGTTGATCCGCAATTGCATTAAAATCGCCTATGAGGCAAACAGAGCCCTCATTTGCGATAATTTGCTGAAATTCTTGCCAAATGGTTGGATTGTAACTGTGAGAAGGATCTCCATAGACACAAATTAGCGTCCAGGGAGGTTGTGTGGGAGGAGAGATTCGGACATGGAAATAGAACTTGCACTTTCGTATCACTTGTAGCTGTGTTTTTTCATCCCAAAGCAACCATAGGCCTCCCGAGAGGCCCCTAGCCGGGACAAAAGAATTATTCGGCAACGGAAGGTCTTGTAGAATTTTTATGGATTTTTGAAAAGAGCACTTTGTCTCCGAAACGAACACGACATTTGCTCTTGTTGCATGGAGGACTCGTTTAAGGAATTGAATTTTCCGGGGACCCCCAGCTCCCCGACAATTCCAGGATAAGAGATTCATGGCCCCTGTGGAGCCGATGTCGACATCGCCTCCACTTGACGTTTCTTACTTGCGTGCTGGACAGATTCTGAGACCAAATCCATTGCACTGTAAGTTGTGTTGAGATCATCTATCCCAATAGAGTTATTGTCACCTGTTGTGTTGTATGTGGTGTGGTGGTTTTGCAGATGGCGGTTGTCAGTGAAGGGGCTCGAATGGGAGGTATTAGCAGTTGGGGGTGGAAGGAGGTAGGGTGCAGAGAGTGGGTTAGGGCCTAGTTCGGTCTGTGTGGTGCGCGCGCGGGTTGGTAAGCGGGTTCTCTGAGGGGGGTGAGGGGGCTCATTGTGGGCCGGGTGGGATGTATGTGCATTTGGGGGAGAGTATTCAGTGGACGGTCCAGGTTGCAAGAGGTGCTGGATTGGTAATAAGGCCGGATTATTAGTCCAAGCCCCAAACCTATTTTGTGTGCTGCTTTTCATATTGGGCTGGTCCATGTATCTCGGGTCTAACCTGAGACGGGCCATGCGATTCTTGTCTGCGCAGTTGGTTTGCTCATGACCAGCCTTCCCACAGAACAAACAAATTCGATTCAAATTTTCATAGATCAGAAAAATAGGAAAATCGCCCAGGACTGGATGTGTGACTTGTAGGCAGTCCTTTAACTTCTCATCTATCTCCACCAGTAGTTTAATTTTAAAGAAACTCATACCATTTGCGAAGACCTGCATGGCATCCGAGAGGGGTGTTCCTATTTTTTCTGCAATCGCGAGCGATGCGATCCCATCATTGGAGATTGCCCGGGGGGGAATACGGTGCCACTGCGTCCAAACTTCCATGTGTGTGACCGAAGGCTTCGTAAGATCTGGTTGTGCATGTATTTGTTTAAGCACCAGGGCGTCCCCCCGGTATGTCCAAAGTCCCCGTTGCATCACACGGGTTAAGTCCTCCTTTGTAACAAATTCAATCAGAAAGAGATTGGTCGTGAGAACCGAGAATTCTGTTCTTGGGTGAACACTCCAGATTTTCATCATATTGGATGACAATTGAGAAAGGAGAGTCGGCTTGTCAGTTACCAGCCGTGCCAAAGCACAAAGGTGCCATTCTTGGTTTTTTGCTCCGTGTTGTGATAGTGCAATTCGATTTGTTTCGGTTGAGTCTGAGCTTAGAGCTGCGAATTGCTCTATGAAATCATCATCGGATAGTTCCATGGTAGTGGTAGTGGAGAAGGTGAGGGGGTGACTGTGCTTTCTCAGTTTCGGTTGGGCTGGAGAAATATTGGTTTGAGTGTGGTAATGTTGGGAAGGAGTGAACTGGGGAATTTTCTTAAAGGGGCCGAGTATTGAGGGTTGGTGGTGTATATTTACTGAGGTGGGCTCTTTAGGAGTGGTGTCGGCCTCTGAAAGGGGTTTGGTTTGGGTGGTCTTAATGGGCTCTTGACTTGGAGGCCTGGCTGTAGATTGCTTTTGATGTTCTTTTGTAGAAAGGCGACAGAGAAAGGGGTTCTTTTGTTGCTCACAGCTGGCTTCCAACACTCCCTCCTTTATAACACATATAGTCCCAATGTTTAGAGTTACCTTTTCTGTGCTAGCATGAGAAGTAGTTTCTTTTTTGCTCGCAGTGGCCAAAAGTTTCATTTTCGTGTAACTTTGGGAGAGCTGCAGAATCAGAACCTGGCCAACTTTAATGCGCAGGGTAGCTAGGTATGTGATTTTCTTGTTATGGTAATTTTCTCTTGTCAGGTGTGCTCCACCTAGCCTGGTACCGAGAGGGACTTTTTGAGCAGCATGGTGTGAGTACCAATCCTCTTTGAACAGCATGGTGTGAGTACCAATCCTCAGGGCAGCTTTTGTATTGATCAGCGTGCAGGGGTTCCATATCTCATTTGTGTCAGTGACCTGCTGGTCCTTTGGTAGCGGTGTATTGCCACGGTCCTGGCCCTGGGTGAGTGTCTGGGACCCAGGCTCTGACAGGTTTAGGTGCTGTGAACCCGGCTCACCACTGTCCGTTTGGTTGGAGGAGGAAGACAGCTCCGGGGAAGACGGCTGATCTCTGTTGTGAGCGATGATTCTATCATGGAAGGAGAGCATAGATCTCCGCACGAAGTATTCAGTGCTCGTCGAGTCCTCGCCATATCTCTCCCCACTGTCGCCAGAAGGTGGCAGGTCCAGGTCAGGTGGCAGGTCAGCCGTGTATTCCCATGAAATGACTTGTATATGGCATTCTTTCCAGAGATTGCCGTACTAGATTACGGACGAGTACGGAATTCGTCGAGGGTCAATGCACTTAATCCATAGGCGAAGATTCATGTGATTGTGCCCCCGAATGTTCTCTCCATCAGTACTTTGTATGTCGCCGAAGTGCGAGACTAGTTGTCGGATGAAAAACGGATGCCAAAACTCCTCGGGGAAGTTTGTGATTTTTATTCTGACCCGAAAAGTTTTGTCTTGGCTTCTTGCATCCCAAGTGGTATTCCATTTGAGCAGCCGCCAGCCATTATGGGCGCCCCATATGTTACCTTGCTCTAGGACTGTGCTTTGACTAATTGTGTGTGGGAGCCGGATGCGAAAGCTCGTTGGACTGCATCTCCAGTAAGGATAGTCACTGGTGGCACCCCCGAAGTGCTCTGTGAGAAAGTGCTGCACCTGGCGGATAGAGCCCCCCTCACTTCTAGTCCGTCCGTCGGCAACAATTTTAATGGATCCTTGGAGGTCCTCCAGTATCTGATGATGGATATCATTCTCTTGAAAGAAAACACAACTCCGGCTCTTCTGTGTAGTACAGTACGGAATTTGTCGCACCATATTACAATGTTGGGGTTCAATTTGGTAAAGATAAGAGATAGGTGCAGGTGTTGGGATAGGATTGGGTAGATAGTAACAAGTATTTTCAAAGGAACATAGGATTTAATGCGATTTTGGTAAGAGCAGAGAATCAGGGAGAGCGTTGGGAGTTAATGTTTGCCACAGTGCGTTGGTGGGGTTGGGGAGTTAATGTTTGCCACGGTAAGTGCAGAGAATCAGGGAGGGCGTTGATGGAGTTTGGGAATTTGGGGGGAGACTTGAATGTCTGGGTTTGATGTTTGGGATGTTAGGTTACACCAGAAATCGCCAATGGAATCGCCATTTTAGTCCTTAAAGACAGCACCCGCTTTCTAGTTTCTATCCGACCTACTCTCAAGTCAACTGCTAGATGTTACCTACAGAGGGTTAGTTGTTAAGGTGATACATGGGACAGATGGTATCTAGTATTTTTTTTTTTTTTCATCTTCGTAGAAGCTGCGAAGTCGTGAGAGGGAATCGAACGCTCGACTTTTGAATAACCAACAGTCTTAGGACTTTTTTCCTAACCAACTGTGCTACCTCCCCTTTCTCAGATGGTATCTAGTATATGACAGATTTATATATAAAAGTAATCAAATCAGGACATCCAATAAATACCTGGTTTACTAAAATCAAATCAGGAATGTTTGATAGAAGAAAAGCTATATTTGCCAAATGATTTAGCAGAATAATAGTTGTCATACACATTGAAAATAATTTTTTTTAGGGGTCACATTGAAAATATTTAGAATGCAAAATATTATCATCCGAAAAGAAAATCCATTTTATAATTAACATTAAAACATGCTACCTGAAATGTGGTTAGAGGGGCATCTCCAAGCTCCGCAACCTCGTTGCCGTTCTTCTCGGCCACGAGCTGTCTGAAAGCAGGATTCGGATATTCCAAATTCCCTAGTTCCTTCAATGTAAGATCACTCTCTGCCACACAGAATTTCACACCGGAGGCATTACAGTCAATCGCCACCCTGCAATCGACCGGGTTCACACCCAGCCTGCCGGCCTGGAAATCATACATTCCGAGCACCGATTCAATAGCTGAGCTAAGTTTACTGATAACTTCTTCACGGGATAACCTGGTTGTGGTCTGAAAGAAGGTAACCGTTTCAACATCAAAGTTTAGCACTTTGTCTATGTTTGAGAGGAACATCCATCTCCTCTCCTTCTTTTCTTTTGGGGAAATTGCGATCTTGTTAATGGCAGTCACCTTAAGGTCTTGGAGCAGAGATGTGGGGGTTTGGTCTAGAGCACCCATTGTATTGTAATGTTTGCTTGGTTTCTGGTAGTAACTCTTCATGGGCTTATATATAATGAGGAGGGATCAAGTTACAACAATCATTTTTTTTATTTTCAAAATCAAAATCGTCGATTCAAACCATTCAACGTGATTATCTAAATAAAATATGCTTGCAAATCAAATTTTACATTTTTTTGAATTTTTTTATTAAGATGGGTACAAAATTCAATGGTCTGAATATGACTATTTTTTGTAAAATACTTAATAAATAGTACAAAAGTTCCAAAAAATGTAAAATTTGATCTGCAAGCACATTTTATTGTGGAGATTATGTTGAATGGTTTGGATCGACAATTTGCACTTTGAAATGAAAAAAATAGTTGTTGTAACTCAAATTTGTTGTAACTTGATCCCTCCTCATATATAATATAAGGTTTTTAATTGTAAGATGAAATTTAATTAGGCTTAGAAATTAGTTCTCCATTAAGACCTGACCAGTAGCAGCTACGTAATGATACTATAAATTTAATTAGCTGTAATCACAAAGTTTGAGAGGCTTAGATAATATTTTGCACAAGGAATTTGTAAAAGTTATTCAGTTTTATTTATACAAATAGGGAAAGTTTGCAGAAACAGAGTAATAACTGCAATCAGGCAGTCAAGCAATAAAATGATGATAACATCATCTGTAATCCACAATAGTAAAATGTTTCAATATTTCGTTTGTTTAATTGATTGCTTTATTGCACCAATCAATTCCTAGTAATATTTAACAGCTTATAACTATTATCTGAAACAAATTAAGTAATATCAGGGGCAGAACTAGAAAATGTTAATAGGGGTGGCTGAAAATTAAAATACAATTGCGGTGAGTGAGATTTGAACCCAAGACCTCTCAATCATAAAATAGAGCTTTAACTACTAGGCTATAACTAAACATATGTCATTTATTGAGGGTGGCTAGACTATATAAAAAATTAAAAAAAAAAAAATTCAATTAAATTCCTATACGTATAATTAAAATTTTAAAATCATAAGGGTGGCTTAGCCACCTTTGGCTAAGCCTTAGATCCGCCCCTGAGTAATATGTGCCTTTTTGAAATCTGTAGTTTGTTTCTCTTAGATCTTTATTTAGAAGGAAATAAAAAATTTTGGGTACTTTCAAAAAACAAACAAAAAATAAGACGCTAAAGAAAATGGACATGTACAGAAAAAATTTAAGTTGGCATTTATGTCGGAATTTTAGAGCAATAAATTCAGTTTAAAGATTAGTATATATATGTTACCTACATTTATGTGTTGAGATGTAAATAGCCTTGTGAGTTGTGAGCGCTATATATTGAATGAAAGGTAACTAAAGTTCGTCAGGTCATGTGAAAAAAAAGCTATGGCACCATGGCAGTTGTCTCAAGAATCACTCTATAAAGATGGACCGTAATAATGGAGGAATGAAATGGATAAATGTGGAAGAGGTTCTCTTTAAAGTTTTACGGTGTAAGTCAATCTGTTTAGAAAATATTTTATGGATGAGATACTTCAAATTTTAAAATATTTTATGGACAACTATGTTTGTTTAGAAAAACATATATATAACGTCAAATTGAAATATATATTAAGCATAATTACAAAATAGTTAACATTTAAGACCTCGATAATTTCTAGAAAATTGACAAGTCTTTGAACTGTCGAGGTACAGTTTCAATCAGATTTATTTCCAATACATATAAATAGTAATGTTCTTTATCAGCAAAATTATTCAGAGCTAACAAATTGAAATTAAATGGCTGCAACAGTTAGGTCACAACATTATATATGATGATGACAGCAAAAGTTCTGTAACAACAGTATCCTACATATAGAGGCATGGTAAACTGTTATACATACATATATATATATATATAGGGATGAGCTATGGTGAGAAGTGGACAAGTTTGTACTCCACGCTATATTTTCATTTTGAAAATCCAAACAACCGATCGGAGCCGTTCAACATTTTCTCTATATTGAAATGTGCTTGGAGACCAAATTTTACATTTTTTGGAATTTTTTACTATTTATTAAGCCACTTTGAAAATCGCTGATCCACTGGACCACCGGATCAACGATTTTCAAAGTGGCTTAATAAATAGTAAAAAAATTCCAAAAAATATAAAATTTGGTCTCCAAGCACATTTCAATATAGAGAACATGTTGAACGGTTCGGATCGGTTGTTTGGATTTTCTAAAATATAGTGCCATGGAGTACAAAATGGTTTTACTCCACGTCTCACCATAGCTCATCCCTATATATATATATAGGAAATTGCTAATATGCTATGCATAGCATAGAGGGTCTCCGTGCTACGGCTCAATATTTGAGTTTTTAAAAATCCTAACGGTCGATCCGAACCGTTCAACATGATCTCCATATGAATATGTACATGCAAACCAAATTTTACATTTTTTAGAATTTTTTTACTATTTTTTTGGATAGGTAAAAAAACACTTGATCTGAAACCATTTTAGATTAAGTGTTTTTCTACCTATCTAAAAAAATAGTAAAAAAATCCTAAAAAATGTAAAATTTGGTTTGCAAGTACATATTCATATGGAGATCATGTTGAACGGTTCAGATCGACCGTTAGAATTTTGAAAACTAAAATATTGAGCCGTAGCACGGAGACCCTCTATGCTATGCATAGCACCGTAGCCAACTCCTATATATATATACATATATATATATATATATATATAGAGAGAGAGAGAGAGAGAGATGGGCTATTGTGCTTTGCAAAATAAAACCCCCTCTTTACTTCGGGCCATATTTTCATTTTTGAAAATCCAAACAACCGATCCGAACCGTTCAACATATTCTAAATATTGAAATGTGCTTGGAGACTAAATTTACATTTTTTGGAATTTTTTTACTATTGATTAAGCCACTTTGAAAATCGCTGATCCGGTGGTCCAGAAATTTTTACTGTTTTTTTACTATTCACAGTGGATCAGCGATTTTCAAAGTGGCTTAATAAATAGTAAAAAAATTCCAAAAATGTAAAATTTAGTCTCCAAGCACATTTCAATATTTAGAACATGTTAAACAGTTCGGATCGGCTGTTTGAATTTTCGAAAATGAAAATATGACCCGAAGTAAAGAGGGGGTTTTACTTTACAAAGCACAATAGCCCATCTCTATATATATATATGAGGAGGGATCAAGTTACAACAAAGTTACAACAACCATTTTTTTCATTTTCAAAGTCCAATCGTCGATCCAAACCGTTCAACATGATCTCTACAATAAAATGTGCTTGCAAATCAAATTTTACATTTTTTGGAATTCTTTACTATTTATTAAGTATTTTACAAAAAATAGCTATATTCATACCATTGAATTTTGTACCCATCTTAATAAATAGTAAAAAAATTCAAAAAAATGTAAAATTTGATATGCAAGTTCATTTTATTTAGATAATCATGTTGAATGGTTTGGACCGACGATTTGGACTTTGAAAATGAAAAAAATGATTGTTGTAACTTGATCCCTCCTCTATATATATATATATATATATATATATATATATATATATATATATCTGTAAGGGTAGCTAGATCCTTCAAATTTAAACCCTTAATTGTATGTTTTAATTTGTATAGAATAAATACTAAACATGGTAGCTAATTGAATAGCTGGATTGAACCATGCTTGAATCATATTCAGTCCAAAATTCAGATCGCCTAAAATATTTAACCTGGAAGGGCAAAAGAATTTGGAATAAACATATAACCAGCTCAAAACTGTGTTTTTCCTATCATTCAAAGGTCATGCATCCATTTCATTGAGCTTAGGTAGACTCCAAACTAGCCCAATAATTTGGGCCTATATCAGTCCAGCCCAACAAATATATCACTTATTGGGCCTGCACTTAGTGCCCATTCTTTCGAAATCAAAGTTGCCTGTTAAACGCCTGATCTGGTAAAGATATTTACAGAGTAATTTTGACGTCATGCAACGCACAGACTATAGAATCATAACAGAGCTGCATATGATTCGTGCGCTGCATGAAGTCAAAACTGCTCTGTTAAAATATTTACCCTTGAATCTCGCTCTCTTCTGGAAAGTGCCAAGTCATTTTCGAAATCTGTAATTTTCTATGTGCAATACGCCAATACGCAGTTATGATATGGACTTTCCATCCTACTATTTTATGTTATATTATTTTAATTATATTGACCGCTTAAATAAACATTGCGTGATCCAATGACAGACTTAATTATTCTAAGTTTGCCAAACAAGCAACTTAGTCAATCAACCACTTGTATTTAATTTAACGATGAACATATTATTGTAAGGACGAGCGACCGAAATTTTTATTTATAACATAGTTTAAAAAAAAAATTATACCAAATAACCGTTGTTTCTGGGAATTTCAAATTTCACCACCGTCACACCGGCATTTTGCGGACTCATTTCAGTGGGACCGCAGAATGCCGGTGCAGACCCATTTTTTTTTTTAGTGTTTTATCGAGGCACCACGTGCATCTCTGTATGAGATATCTCAAATTCTTTGGTTTTTTAATATTTTTTTTGTTCTGCGTGCCCCGCCACATAACCCGAGACCATCAAAGTCCACATGACCGTATCTTTTCTATCTGATTTAAATGAGATATCTCAAAGTTTGAAAAAAAAAAAAAATGAGTCCGCAGAATGTCGGTGCGGCCGTGGTGAAAATCGAAATTCTCAGAAAAGATGATTATTTTTTTTTTTTTTTAACTATGTTATAAATAAAAATTTCGGGACAAGCGATGTACTAGTTCTCCTAAACTGTCGGATCAGGTTTCTCACGAGGGTTAACGCGCGAGGTGGAAAATATCAAATCATTTTGTCGGCAACGAGTTAGTTAAAACACCATTTAATTGTTACAGAAAAACAGGCTAAATAGTAATCCATGTTCACTGATATGATTGTAAGGAAAAAGTTTGGCGTCCAGCATTTTGCTGTCCAACACTATCTGATCATGAGTGTTTCCTGTTGCTATGTAATTAAATGTTAATGATATTTAGCTGAAAGTAGTCTCTACAAGCTTTCAAAAAGGAAATATTTAGCTCAAAATTATGAACGACTAACAAATTATTCAAAATTTCGTATTTCTTCCTCTAAAATACATAATATTATATTTATCCTTCTAAATTTAAAAAATTCACAAATTCACAAATTCACCTAATTTATATAATTTATAGTCTTTTCTATCAAACTCATTTTAATTTTATAAATTTCTCATTTTACCCTTCATAAAAATAAAAACACGTGGACAGTGTAAGAATAATGTTCAATTTTGTAATTGATTGTTTTTCAATGACAAATAATTTGTTTCTCTACTTGTAACACATATATAACATTATTTGGACATACACTTTGGTGTGCCTCACAAATAAGAAAATTAATCATTTATACTTACAAATCACAATTGGCAAATTTGAAAGATTGAAAATTTCTAATTGACATACATATTCTTTTTTTAACAAAAAACAATATGGTTATTTTATAAATTTAAAATGAAGTTGTAATAGAAAAGTAATAAATAGGATAAATTTTGTGAGTTTTTGAAATTTAGAAAGGTAAAAATGATTTTATGAATTTTAGATGGCGAAATACAGAATTTCAAACTTTTTGAAGGGTGTACATGAAATTTCCCTAGTAGTATATACTCCATTGGATTTAATTTTAATTATATAATAATTAAAAAAACACCATAGCAAAACCTAAATCTTTAAAATTCTAGCTTGCCTAACATTTGAGTGGGATAACTCACAACTTACCGACATTTTTATTAATACTAAAAAAAAAAAATTATCAAATCTGTCCTCACCTCAGATTTTTGATTAAAAATGTCCTAATCGCCCCACTGCTGGACATTCCACTATATAAATATATATATTTTTAGAGAAATAATATGAATATCAAGATGCTGAATTCTAACGCTAAAAATTTTGATTTTTTTTTAAATATTTGATAGATTACTTCTTTTAAGCATATTTATACTAAAATACGCTAAATTACTTGAAATTATGTTAAATTACGTTGAATTACACTAAATTACTTTAAATTATGTTAAATTACAATAGCTTTGCTAACTATGCTACGCTAAACTACGCAAAATTACGCTAAAGTAGACCGATTCTGTGCCATCTTTCATGAATCATAAAAAATAGTAAAATATTCGAAAAATAGTAAAAATTGGTATTCTACAAGTTCATTATGTAACTAATTTACTGAGCTACTTAGATTGAATAATAGAAATAAAAATCTTAATCGGAAACTTCAACTCAAGTTTTGAGGCTCTTTCCTTAGTTTTTTTGGCAATTCTGAATTTTGAAATCCATCGTAGCGGGCACGGACGCATGCGTCTTTCCGCAAGCTTTCCGAAAAGTAGTCATTTGCTGAATCGAACACTCGAGCGTCGTTTTATGGCCGTTGGAAGTTTCGTCGTCTTTTTTCGTCTTTTCAGTAAAGATATCGTCTCTATTCGTATGTAATTTAGCGTAATTTACCGTATTTTAGCGTAACTTAATGTAATTTAGCGTAATTTAACGTAATTTAGTGTTATTCAGCGTAATTTAATATAATTTTAAGTAATTTAGTGTATTTTAGTATAAATATGATAATTATACATCAAAATAAGTAATCTAACAAAAAACTCAGCTAACATGGGTATATTTATTAATAAAAATGTCGAAAACTAGGGTTTAGAAATTAGAGTTTAGGATTTAGGGTTTCTTTTAAATATCACTAATTTTTATAAATATGTTATGTGAAAATTGTAAATCATTTAATGTACGATAATTTTTAGGGTTTAGGGTTTAGGATTTTAGAAATTGTTCAAAATAAGAGTTTAGAGTTTAGCGTAATTTAAAGTAATTTTAGTGTAATTCAACGTAATTTAACATAATTTCAAGTAATTTAGCGTATTAGTATAAATATGCTTAAAAGAAGTAATCTAACAAATATTAAAAAAAAATCCGAATTTTTAGCATTAGAATTCAGCATCTTGATATTTATATTGTTTCTCTAAAAAATCTAAAAAAAATATATAGTGGACCATCCCACGGGGGGCGGTCTGCTATAAATAGTGGACCGCCCAGCAGCGGGCGGTTAGGGTATTTTTAATAAAAAATTTGAGAAGAGGACAAATTTGATAATTTTTTTTTTTTGGGTATAATAAAAATGTCGGCATAACTTACATTGTGAAAAATCGTCGAATCCAATCATCTCACGGCGCGTGTGGATGGCGTGACCATGAATCCTATTCTTAGTTCCTACCTACTTCAAACTGTGAGTTTGAATCTGATCCGTTCGTTCTAATTAGTACGAATCTTAAAGGACATCGCGCATTACAGGTTTGGACCGGATTGATCCCGATTCTGATCTAACGGTACAGATTCAAATCAAACGGTGAGGTAATGCAGAGGATCCGGACTCGTCCCCACCAACCTAGGACTGGTGTGTCGTACTCGTGGCTCACTGATGTTGACTCCAGAGGGTATTTTGGTAAAACAACATAATTCCTTGCGATCCGCTCGCAGAAAAGACGAAGACAGCACGAGCTCAAGGACAAAGACTATGCATGAACTACGGAAAATAAAAGAAGAAAAAAAAGAAAACTTCCATTTCCAAAAATGAAAAGTAAATTCAAACGGCTCAATCAATTTTCTTCTCTTGTTTGACTTTTTTCTGGATATTCCCTTCTCGCCTCTTCTATTACTTCTCTCCTCTCTAGTTCTCTTCTCTGACCACCTACATCGAGCCACTCGTCGGGTTGAACCAGTTTGAATTTGCTCCCTTTTTGTCTTATCGAGGTTAAGTTCTACTCTAATATCAGTTATTTATCGGTTCAATTTCGGTGATTTTCGTCATTAACCTTTTGTCCTTTCTGTTTTTGAGCAGAAATTGCGATATTGAGCGGGTCGTTCTGTTCTCAGGTACTTTGCATCATTTTAATTTCAATGAATTATAGTTCTGTTTATAATGCATTTGTATATTGTACTGTATAGTTCTGTTTATTGATTCGGTGGTAACCACATTACTTCATCCGCTGTTTTTTTCCTTCTTGTTCTAATTGGTGGTTCAATTGCAGAAATAAATTGATGTTGTTTTGATTTTCAGGTCTCCTGGAAAAGACTTGTTTTGATTCTCCAAACCAGTGAAATTTATAAATTATAAATGTCTAAAGGGGAAATGGTGGAGTGCAGTGTGTGCAACTCAAAACTGGTCTCAAAGGCATACACTAGTCTTACTTCAAAACAGCGTGCCATTAAAATTTTACTAGTATCTGGTGACTGTATTTTGGTCGGCCTCCAGGTTAGTTCTAATTTATGAAGCTTATTTCTTTTTCTGATCTTGGATCCTAAAGATGGGGGTGGGGGGGTGGGGGGGGAAACACAACTTTATGAGCAAAAAGCAAATTACTGATCTACTAGAAATTTGGTGCCTACTTGCATTGGCTGAAGTTCAGGCTTTACCAGTACCTCAACGGAGACTATTAATAGGAGCTTACTGGAAATAACTTCCATATTTGAAACCCCCAAAATGGTAACTTACCATACTGATACTGTTTCTGTTGCAACCATATTATTAATCGTCCAATGTTTAGTTTACCAGTTCTGTCTGAAGTGAATTTGGTATAAAAAGAAATGGTAATGTTCCATCTGTAATTAATTGACAAATTCGACCTCATTAAAGAGAGTTATTATTTGACATGTAGATGTCTGACATATTTATTCTCTGTGCTTATTTTCAGCCTATTTTAGTATACATGTCGAAAGTTAATGGGAAATTCGATTTTAGTCCAGTTAGTGTGAATTTTTTGACGGAAATTACAAAAGTTCTTTTTGCAATCATCATGCTTCTATTCCAGGTATATAATAACATTTTTTTTTCTAAATTGTTTCTAATTTGTTAAGTTTTGTACTAATTTAACCCTATTCTTACAAATTTTGAGACCTTACGAAAAACATTTATTTGTTAATAACTTAATTAGAAATTTTATAAAAAGGTACAGGCTGAGTTTTTGTCTTTGTTTGTATATTTATTTTTGTTTGTTGGTATACTCCTTTCAGGCTAGAAACCAAAAGGCTGGAGAGAAACCTTTTATGACAACATCTACATTTATTCAGGTATGATTTTAGTTAACCCAGGAAAAGCATTTTTTTTTTCTTTTTTTCCCTCCTTTTTGTTTGTTTGCTGATAGTTCTTGAATTTTGCATTTATTTTAGGCAGCTAAGAATAATGTCCTCCTTGCTGTTCCAGCTCTCTTGTATGCTGTCAGCAACTACTTGAAATTTATAATGCAGGTAGCAACTACAATATCAATAAAAAAAAATATAGTATCACTCAACCAAAAAAAATAACTGCTTAGACTTTTGTTTTGTAATTTGTTATTTTTCTCTGATTTATGGTTTATATGCAGTTATATTTTAATCCTGCCACAGTGAAGATGCTCAGTAACGTCAAGGTATATCTATATACAGGGACCAATTTTGCAAAATGTAGCCACAATTTCCCCATGTTTGCAAATAACTCACAGAAGTTGTTATATTTCCACTCGAACTAAATTTTGAGTACATGCAATTTTGTAGTGATGGAAATGTTAGTCTGTTGAGTGTTGGCAATTGTACTATACTAATGAGCCATATTTGTTTTCCTAACATGAGATCAAAGTAAAATCAAGCCAAACATATTTACTGTTCAATTTGAAGTTTGCGGGATCAGCTGTGAAGCATAAGTTTGAGTAAAAGTTATCACATCGGGATAGTTTAGTCAACAAATGTTTGACTTAACATTGATTTCAATTGTTTGGTACGAGTCCTGAATTGACATGTGCTGGATGCATGTTATTGGAGTCCTTTTAATGTTATGAAAGATAATTGTAATATTTGACATTATTTTTCTCTAAATTGTGTAGGTATTTGTAATTGCAATCCTTCTTAAGATTATCATGAAGCGACGCTTCTCTGTAATTCAGGCAAGTCTTACAATTTTCCATCTTTTGGACATTAGAGTTGGCATTCAAAAAAGGATGGAGGGTCATGCCTATCCATTTAAAAGCTGAAAATATCACATATGTGCCTGCAAAATAGAAATTCTTTAGGCCCTTATAAAAGCATGGACTGTATTAGGAAGTTAAAGTAATATCAACATGGGTTAAATTATTGGATCCAGTAATGTCATGAATATTCATGAAATGTTTCCTTTATCAGGGTACATGTGATATTTTTAGGTTTTGCAGGGTGCATATGAATTTAAAAAAGATCAATTAGTATATGTTTTTAATTGTTATTTTGTCTTCGGGCAGTGGGAGGCGCTTACATTATTGCTAATAGGAATTACAGTAAACCAATTGAAGTCAATTCCTGAAGGTTCAACTGCTTTGGGTCTACCTGTTGCAACTGGAGCCTACCTTTATACTCTTATATTTGTAAGTAGCAATCATAAATGATTAGGTTCTGTGACTTGTAAGCTTACTAAATGCTGGACCTTTGAAAGTTACTCTAATAAGATCAATGTGCTAACGAATCATATTCAATGAGTTTCTTGCACATTTTACAATTATTCTGCATTGCTGCACCATTTCTCTTTTTCGATTAGCACCAAATATCATTTTGGCTAATGGAAAATAGCACTCAATTATAAAATCAAGGTATATGAGAAAAAAAGAATGATTAAATTTCCCCCATATCTTTGTTAAGTGAACAAAATCTTTTCATATATAGCCCATAAGTATTTAAAAGTCAAACATCTAAACCCTGTTGACTTTCTTTTGTTCACTACTTAAATAGGAACTTATTACAAACATAACTAATCTCAGTAAGGGATAGAATTGTCAATTTTTAGAAAACATATCCTGTCATTATTTTAGTCTAACAGGTGGTGCTACATGTCAGTATCTGAAAATGTCTTTACACATGTTAGCTGCAAATATGAGATATCAGATACCATGTGTAAATAAACTATTGGGTTATTTGCAAAAACCTTTACTCGTGATGGAAAATAGAAGCAGAAGAAATCAGACTCAACCAAAAAATACTGAGGGGAAGAAAATAACAATAGAAATTCAACAGATCAAATATATATGAAGCCCACATTTTATCCAAAGTAAATAGTATAGCATATTCTATTTTTAATTAGATTTAAAAATTTCCAGGTAACGGTCCCTGCACTTGCCTCAGTATTTAATGAATACGCACTGAAAAGCCAATTTGAAACTAGCATATATCTTCAGGTAACTATTTCTATTATTCTGTACTGGGCAACTTGAAATTAGTCATACTTTCATCTTTAATTTTGTTTTTTTTTAAATTGCAGAATTTGTTTTTGTATGGCTATGGTGCTATCTTCAATTTCCTTGCAATATCTGGAACTGCTATGGTTAAAGGTATAAACCGAGCACTATATGGGATTCTATGACTTCCAAGTTTAAATCATATTCTTAAACAATTCATAGAGGTAATATACATTTTTCCTAACATATTTAAATACCCTTTCAGGTCCAGAAAGTTTTGACATTTTTAAAGGTCACTCTAAGGCAACAATGTTTCTCGTGTGCAACAATGCAGCACAAGGGATTCTTTCTTCATTTTTCTTCAAATATGCTGGTATCATATTTGGCCTCTACATAACTTGTCTTTCTTTTAAAAGATGATAAATTTCATAGATCCTCTACAAAACCAATTAAACAGTAAATGAAAAAGAAAAAGAAGCCGACAAGAGCAAGATAAGAGGGACAAATTACAAAAGTGATCTATGATCTGTATTATTTTGTATTAATACTTGACCAGAGAGAAAAATATTTGCATTATGGTATTTCTATTTTTGTTATCCTTTTTCACCATAAACTACTGGTGCAGATACAATCCTGAAGAAATATTCATCTACACTTGCCACGATATTTACTGGCATAGCATCAGCTGCATTATTTGGCCACGCTCTCACAATTAATTTTGTTTTGGGGATAACCATAGTTTTTATTTCCATGCATCAGGTACTATTTCTCATTCTAATCCGTATTTTGCATATTGTCAATAAATTGCATATGTATATGGACGTTTTCATTGATGTGAGAAATTTTTAGTACTTTTCTGGTCAAGTAAAGGAAGAGAAGTCACATAGTAAAACTGAAATGACGGAATATCAAGATCTCAGGTTCAATTCTGGGTTTTATTTCAAGTCAAATATTTACAATGTGACAAAGTTGTATTTCTGAAATTAATGTTGGATAACTTCATTGCACAGAACAAAGGAAGCATCAGTGGTTAATGCTACCTCCAGTGTAACAGATGAGGTAAGTTTTTGTCTCTCTTGTTTACAAGTCAGAATACTTACTGTACCAAAATTTCTCCCTTTCGGTTAGATTTTATTGTTCTGCCTACCCCTTGTATCTTTTCAGGTCTCCCATCGGGCTGGACATGAGCATGAAGACAAACAGCCATTACTCCCTGTCTAATTTCATGCACAGTAAAGTTTCTTCTCCTTTATTATACTTAATTTTTTTTTTTAATGAACACAGATGAAGAGCATGCATCTCTGTATAAGCAAGCCTGAAATATCATGAAGTTTTATAATACGTGCTTCTGCTTTTAAGTTCTCATATTATTTAAAATGATGTTTCTTTGTTGCAGAGTTAGATCATTTGAACATCTGATTGTACATGACACGGTGCAAGGATTAGTCGGATGGGAACACCAGGAAGTGTGAATGAACAAGAAAAAGTTAGATGCTGACATATGTTGGTCGGTTCTTTTATGTGTGCAAAGTGTCATTTATGTTATTTTGGGGCAAGCAATGATATGCTGCTAAAGAAAAGTATTTTAGTTTAGATGTATTCTTGATCGATGAGTTATTAAAGATTCCTTGTAGATGATTAAATTTTGCTCAGAACATACATTAAGAGGTGTAAATGTTTCCAAAATCTTCTATGTAGGAAAAGATATGGCTTTTCCAGAAGAGAAACTTATTTAATTTGTTCCCAAATTTACTGGATAAGATCTTTCTAGCCAACGCGTTTTGAACAGATCAAATTGAACAATACTTGAATGATTGATGAAGTCCAGCATTTCAGCTAAGCTAGTTCAATTTTTCTTTTTTCTTGGATACAACATGCCACTTTAATTTTTTTTTTTTTTTTGCATATGGTATTCCAGACGTAATAATCACGACACAGTATCTTTTCTTCATATTCAAATACACTTTGTATTCATTTTCAATATGAATGTTTCAAATTAGAGGATTCAAATATCTCCATCGTGTCTTCATTTTTTAATTATCTAATAACAATAATTCTAAAATTTGTATGTCAAAATATAACCGTTAAATATGATCTATATTATTCTCTAAATGCACATAAAAAATATCACTTTTTTATTTGATTTTGTATGAATTAACATCCTGAAAAAATCAATTTTCACAAGCTCTTGATACTAATCAAAACATAATGAAAATATGATAATATTTTACATGTGCATAGAAAAAATAATATAGATCATAACTAACTATTTTATTTTGACATTTAAGTTTTAAATTGAGTGAGGCTACGGTACTATGCATAGCACGGTTTGGTCCGTGCTACGGCTCAATATTTGAATTTTCAAAATTCTAACGGTCGATCCGAACCGTTCAACATGATTATAAAATGAATATGTACTTGCAAATCAAATTTTACATTTTTTCGAATTATTTTACTATTTTTTTAGATAGGTAGAAAATCACTTGTTCTGAAAATTCTAGACCATCCAAAAACAGTGTTTTTCTACCTATCTAAAAAAATAGTAAAAAAATTTGAAAAAATGTAAAATTTGGTTTGCAAGTATATATTCGTTTTATAATCATGTTGAACGGTTTGGATCGACCGTTAGGATTTTGAAAATTCAAATATTGAGCCGTAGCACGGACCAATCCGTGCTATGCATAGCACCGTAGCCTAGTGTTTTGACAACGGGGCGGTCCGGTCCGGGACGGTCCAAACCCGTCCGGTCCACTGGTCCGGCGGGTTGGACGGGTCCACGGGTCCAGTTTTCAGAGGCCGACCCCGGCCCTTGGTGGAACCACGGGTCCGGCGGTTCCACGGTCCTGGACGGTCCGGTCCACGGGTCCGGGGGGTCACGGTCCGGTCCGGTCCGGCGTTTTTTTTTTCTTTTATTTTTTTTACTGTTTTTTTTTTCCAATTCAATAAATTTGTTTTGAACCGAACAATTTTTGTTATAATAAGACAAACAATTTATATTACAAAAATTCGGTTTTGATATTACAAAAATTCATTAAATCAATTGTTTTAGAAAAAAAAACGAATTATTTGATCTTAAAAACCAAATTATTCTAAAACAATTGAATATCGACTAAATATATTAGTTTTTACTGATTTTCTCTAATATCTTATGATGTGTTGCTACTCAGGAGTCTTAAAGTGATGTTTTAAAAAATCATACATTTTTTAGAGCTATTGGATTAAACTTCAATATTTAGATATATATATATATATATAGTGCTTGGCTATTATGCTTATATAAGCATATGCCCACATATGCTTAAATGAGCATTTTTGCGTTTTCAATATTCAAATGGTCGATCCGACCGTTCATCTTGTTCTCCATATTAATATGTGCTTGGAGACCAAATTTTACATTTTTCTGAATTTTTTTACTATTTATTAAGCCACTTTGAAAATTGCTGATCATATGGTCCAGAATTTTGGAAACACTGTTTTTACTGTTCACCCAGATCAGCAATTTTCAAAGTGGCTTAATGAATAGTAAAAAAATTCAGAAAAATGTAAAATTTGGTCTCCAAGCACATATTAATATGGAGAACAAGATGAATGGTCGGATCGACCATTTGAACATTGGAAACGCAAAAATGAGTTATAAGCATAGTAGCCAGCCCCTATATATATATATATATAGAGTATGGCTAAATTGCTGCCGGCAGCATTCTGGACAGCTGCTGCCGGGGGCAATTCGGTCATTTCCGGTGTTCAAACAACAAATTTTTTATACAGATATTCAATCTATATTAAAATCTACTTGGAGACCAAATTTTACATTTTTTGGAATTTTTTAGCTATTTATTAGGCCACTTTGAAATTGGCTGATCCGGGTGAACAGTGCAACAAATTCTGGACCATGTGATCTGGAATTTTCAAAGTGGCTTAATAAATAGTAAAAAAATTCCAAAAAATGTAAAATTTGGTCTCCAAGTAGATTTTAATATTTAGAACACGTTGAACGGTTCGGATTTGTTGTTTGAACACCGGAAATGACCGAATTGCCCCCGGCAGCAGCTGTCCAGAATGCTGCCGGCAGCAATTTAGCCGGACTCTATATATATATATATATATATATATATATACACATATAAAAAGAAAGCTCTATATTCACATAATAACTTTCTCTGCTATTTGCATGCAAATTACATTTCCGATTCATACAACTGATGTGATTAGATAATTTTGGTTGGTTACAAAAGAGAATTATAATGTATAACAGGTTATTGCAATTAGAGAGGATATATTTCACATTTTCATTTGCACTAATAAATTTTATCTCTAGAAGCAAGAGCTAAATTCCGTTTATATAGATGCTTTCAAAAACATATATTCGTGATCTAATTGTGATGGTGATTGTCATTGTTCAAATTAAATTGTATAATTAAAATCAAAAGATCATAATTAGTGCATTAATAGAAAGTAAATTTATGATCCAATCACTCTAAGAGAAGGGTGCTATTTTGAGAACAACAATTAAATTTATCCTTATTTAAAATTCTTCTAATTATGGTAGTAATTTAATTAAGAATGTATCAAATATGTTAAAAATTTATTAAATGCTACTAAAAGGGAATACAAAAATGACTTGATTTATTGTCTTTTTTTTCTTTCTAACACTTGTTTCCAGAGCTAAGAACTGAATGCCTACTGCATGCTTCATTTTAATTTTTTTAAGGTTTATTTTTTTTATATGAATCAAAAAGATAGTTTCACAAATTCAAATTACTCCATTGATTTAAAAAAAAAAAATGAGAATATTTTATTCCATAAGTCATACTTACCTTCTTTTTTTAGCAATGCACTAATGCACAAGACTTCTTTAAATAAAAAATGTCTTTCTCATATGAAAATATAAACTAATTATGCCATAAAATGTCGATAGAATTTACGATGTGAGGCTTGATTTTGATATTTAAATTTACACATAGACAATATTTTTACTATTTGCAACAAAATTCATAAATTTATTTTATTTAAAGTTATTTGTTCAATTCATGTCTGCTTTATTGTTTGCACAATTTTAATTTGTTCCCTCAGCCTTTTGTATTGAACATATGAATTAATTAGATAATTAAAAAACCTAATGTATTTCTGTGAAAATTGATATAAAAATATAAAAGTTTGTTTTGCATTGAGCATTCAACTCTCCAAATAACAGTGTCTTCGTATAAATAGAAAAAAGACAATAAATCAAGCCATTCTTGCATTCTCATTTAAATAATTATAAAATTAACAATATTCAAATTATCCGAAATTATCCAACCTATTTAAATAAAATCTAAATTCAATATAAATTAAATGTAAATGTAAATTAAATATAAATATAAATTAAATCTAAATTAAAGTAAATATAAATTAAATATAAATCTAAATTAAATCTAAATTAAATATAAATCTAAATTAAATCTAAATTAAAGTAAATATAAATTAAATCTAAATCTAAATTAACTCTAAATTAAATTAATTTATTTAGAGTTAATTAAATTATATGAAATTATCTAAGAAATTATCTAAATTAAATATAACTCTAAATTATGTGCCTTTGTGCCATTATGTGCCATTCGGCCTTGAGGCAACAGAGGCAAAGGCAACAGAGCCTCCCCAACCCAATTCCTGTTTCTCCTATTCCATTAGCGCACTACGCCACTACCTTTAATTTAATAGTTATAATCATATATAAGACTGAGATTCTTCTAATTATTTTAATAATTTTCTAAAATATGTCCATTCACTCTCATTCATTGGCGTATTCAAATTCAACCAGTTACATATTACATTACATTCAATTAATTTATTTTTACAGAAATGTAGCCAATTAATTTGAAATCCGAAAGTTTAAAAGAGCCAAAAAATATTTCAAATTTTTGCCAGAGAAAACTTTCATTATCTAGACACTTTTTTTTTTAATTCAATAGAAACTTGTTATGTCACTGCGCAGTGTGCCAAAGAACTATTCTTTTTTTTTTTAAGTTCGAAATTTATTTACATTATGACATTACATAAGACTCTTATGATTTTAATTTTTCATCTATATTTTGCTTGTTTTACATATTTAATCTTAAAGGGAAAAAAATTGGTTGAAAACACTTTCATATCAAAAAAGTAAATGTTGATTGACAAATTAACCTTAATTTACTTAAAAAGTATGTTCAAAAGAAAACGACACAATTATAACTACTTAAAATCATTTCAAGTGCATATTCATATTCTATAATTAATCATTTGCCCCAGTTGCACTAATATAGTCATGTGCTCCAAGTTGCTATAATACTAATACCATCAATATCAAGTTTGACTTTTAAGTTAACCGTTGCCAAAAATACAGAGGCAAAGGCAACCAGCGGCGACAAAGGCCAAAAAAAAAAAAATCTGAGATTCAAATTTTTTCAAAACTGCTACAGTAATCAGTCAAATCGGGAGGGCCTGGCGGGTCCAGCGGGTCTAGGTCCGGGTCCGGGTTAGGCGGGTCCGGATCCGGGTAAAGCGGGCCTAAGTCCGGGTTAGACAGGTCCGGTCTGGTCCGGAACGGGTCGGAAACGCGGGTCAAATATAGGGGGTGCGGTCCGGTCTTATGGAAAGAAAACCAAACCGACCCGTTCCTGAACCGGACCGTATCTAACCCCGGTCCGGGACGGGTCCTGTGCACGGAACGTGCCAATCCAGGTCCGGTCCACAGGTCCGACGGGCCGGTCCTGGACCGGCTGGGTTTTTTCAAATCACTACCGTAGCCTCACTCTTTTAAATTTCTCAAGTTACAGTGATATTTCACTGTACAGCTACCATGCAGACCCCGTAGATTTCAAACATAATAATACAGATAGCAAGAGTTTGGCTTCCTAAACACATGCCATCCGGTTCAAATTAGGTGCCCAGTATGCATGACATACCATAGCTACGTGTGATCTAAATGTAAAGCCGTGCATAATCTGTCAGAGAAATCCCAATATTACATAGTATTATACACAATCGGGTAGGAAGCAAACCCAGAATTGGGTGAGGATCGGTCAAGACATAAGATTTGTAATTTTAATAAACTAAAAGGGTAATTGTAGAGCCTAATTTATCACATTTATTAACCAGAAAAAAGAGTTTGACCGCCTTCTATTAAAATATACTCTCCAATAGCTCTAGGTCTCTAACCCTCTTTCTGTTTGTTCATAGACTGTAATATAAATAAAGAGAAACGAAGGGACCACATCAATTAAACAACAGAATCCAAACACATGATTCATTAACATTGAAAATGCCAAAAACATCTACAGATATCGCATGAAGCAAATAAGCGCTGGTATTGAGCATGATTTCTCACTAATGAAGAAACAATAGTATGATCTCGGTGAGCAAAGGAATTGTAGGTAAATTAACTCAGGAGACTAGAGTTACAAACCAAGTGAGCCTATGGAACACCAGAAAATAAAACAAACTTCTCTTAAAATGGTCCTACTATGATTGGAGAGGACCTCAGCTGCTGCTATCGGGAGCAGGTCCAGTAGCTTCAGTTGCCGCATCTGGCACTGGTGTAACCGGTTTCTGTACTAGAAGTGGAGACAAGGCCTTCACCACAATGGTCATGTTTGGTCTGAACTCTGCCTCGTATTGCACACATAAAGCGGCAACTGCTGCCAGCTGGAATCAAAATAAGTTTTGAAGTTGTTATTCCAAAAAAATCAAAATCTGTGTGTGTGTATGTGTGTGTTGTGTGTGTGAGAGAGAGAGAGAGATACCTTGGCAACGCCCTTTGGTGGATATTCTCCCTTCAATCTTGGGTCAACGCACTGTTTGACTTTGTCTTCGCTTAGTCTAGGAGTAGCCTAAACAAAAGCAAAACAATAAAATCAAAATTTCTCAGTGACAATTCTAGTATTGCAATATGTGCCATGATATTTCTGTTCATTTAATTCCTTTTGAGAAAAGACAGCGAAATCAAAGAAAAAAAAACTGAAATTTATACCCAAGTAACAAGACTTTGCTGGCCTCTAGGCATGGTATGATCCACCGGCTTTCTTCCCGTCAGAAGTTCTAGAAGAACAACACCAAAGCTATACACGTCACTCTTTTGGGTCAGCTGACCTGTCATTGCATACCTACATCCAACCATACCTCCAGTTAGAGCAGTGTGCATAGTCATGCAGAAAGTAGCCGAACAAAGCAAACCAACAAGCATGTTATTTTGTTTGCACTTTGGATCAGAGCTCATTTTTTTTTCATTTTGTTTATTTCATCCTATCTATTGTGAATTGTGAATTGACCCGGTCTTACCACCAGAAGTGAGTTGATAGAGGCTACATTATGCTCGTATGGGACTCAACAGGAAATATTCAAGAACAGACACAAGTTCAAGTCTCAGACCTGAACTGTTATACACCATCCATAACATAAAAAGAGAAAAATAAATTTACTCTGGTGCATGGTAACCAAAGGTGCCAAGGACACGAGTTGAGTGAAGCCGTGCAGCCATATCAGGGGCCTGATTGGAGAGGTTAAAATCAGCAATTTTTGCCTTGAAGTCCTCAAAAAGTAGGATATTGCTGGAACGGACATCACGATGGATGACAGGGGGCTGAATCTTCTCATGGAGGTACTCCATCCCCTTGGCCGCATCAACTGCTATTCTGACACGCTGCATCCAGTCCAGCGCGGGCCCCGGTTGTGCACCTTGTACCCCTTTTCTCCCTGTTTTATTATAGAATTACATGAACTCGCTTTGATGTAATTTTCAATTTTTCATACTGTTTCACTGTATTACTAGGACAGGATTTTTTCTTTTATTTCTCTTTAATTGTTTTTGTTCATCTTCAGTGGTAGTGTTCATCTTGGTGTATTTGTACAGATGAGTGAAAAATTGAGGATCAATTGTTTTAGTCAAGGTGAAATAACTCCTGTCCTCCAGGCTCATGCCTATATTTTGAGTCTTTGTTCATCGGGGTTTTCCAGTATCTGGTTGCATAGTTGATGTTGACAAGCCCCAGTCATGATTTGAAGATTGATTGAGAAAATTTTGTATTTAAATCTAGGATTCTGCCAAGACTGAGAATTAATTGAAGTAATCAGATTTTATGGGGGCTTAGTTGGTCTCTAGAGCGCTCATTGTCCGCAAAGAAAAACAGTCAGGCCTAGAGTGGGAAAAATGGCACGGCGGAGCCGGCTCCGTCACGGAACGGCACGGTTACGGCACGGCACGGCACGCGTGTCATTTACATGCCGTGACTCGCGTGTTCCGTGCCGTGCCCGTCTTTTGAAACTTTGGCACGGCACGGCACGACACGTAGTCACGCGAGTCACGTGTAATTAGGACCATTAGATATTGATTTAATGGTAAATCTTGAATAAACTAACCTAAATTATGATTAAATGGTCACGTGGGTCACGCGAGTCACGTATGGTCACAGCACGTTTAGGCACGGCGTGACTCACGTGGCATGACCATTCGCGTGCCGTGACCACCCATTGACATTTTGGTCACGGCACGGCACGTTTTTCCCACTCTAGTCAGGCCCTATAAACACAGCTAATGCAGCCAAAATGTATTATACCATGCAAAACATCGTGAAGAGATCCCATGGTAGCAAATTCATAGGCCAAAAGACGCAAGTCTCCTTCAACACAATAACCCAACATCTCCACGAAATTCTCATGCCTCAGCCTCGACACCACGGCCACCTGTCACAAGTAAAATAACATGAAAATTAATGCATAGAAAGAATAGGGAACTAGGATGTGCACATTTCGATAAAGAATAGCATAAATTAGACACAGGTCACAAAATGTCATAACTACAAAGTTTAACTATGGAATTCCAATACTACTCGGCAAGTAATAACAATAATGTATTGCCAGTAATAGCTTGCTGTACCAGTCAGGCACGAAGGAGTACTGTTTGTGTGATAACAGTATACAGCACTATGATTGTCAACAATGGTACTATTTAAGTACTAGGTTCAATGGTACGCTATTCTTGTGCCCTTTTAGCAAGCAATTACAAATCCAGACAACTTTCAGAACATTTTCAGTAGAAACTAACCAGAACCTTTTTTTAATGTATTATCAAAGCTAAGTTGACTGAATGTTTTAGGAATAATTTCCAGCTAATGAAATTTAGGCATATTTATAAAGCTTCTTTGCGAATAGGAAACTTTGATAAACTCAATGTATGCACAAATATTGCCAAATAAAATTCAGAATTCAACCAAACAAAATTCAATTATTCGAACTTTTGGCTCAGGAAGTTTTTGAGGAACAAATCTGAAGTCCCCTTCAGCAACTGCCAACTGGCATCTATGTATACATAAAGAAAAAAAGAACTTTAATTAAACACCTTCGAAATATTCTAAGCATGAATCTACCTGATTTAGAAACTCAGAGTTGGGTTCAGGCTCGGCTGAAACATCGAGTTTTTTTACAGCTGCTTGCTTGCCATTATTTAAGACTGCGAGGTAAACCCTACCATAAGAGCCTTCGCCAATTAATGCTTTAGACCCAAAATTGTCTGTCTTTTCCTTCAGTTCCTCAAGGGATAAAGAGGGGACTTCAATCTGAGGAGGTACATTTTGAGCCTCCAACTTAGCCCCGCCCGAAAGCCGTGTTGACCCCTTTTGCACTGTTTTGCATAGAGAAAGATTTAACAAGAAGTAGGGTAAAGAGTATTTCCTGGCTTTCTATGGCAACACACAATTAAGCAAATAAAACAAGCAATAAGCAAGAGTTGAGGATTTTTAGGTGATTCCTTGAGATTCTTGCATAATGATCAAGTTACAATGTCATATTTATCTCCGGAAGTGTCAAAATATCAAGTGAACCTTGTAGACCATGAAAAGAAATACCATATATTTCAAAAACAGGATATGTTACGCTCTATACAATCCTCTCCACTTACTTTAGAAAGATGCACCAACATTCCCTCCTTTCTCATGGTTTATCCCACAAAATGAGGAGGGGGAGGGTATGAAATTATCCTTAAAGCTGTAAACCCTAGTAGTTTTTGTAACCAATCAAAGGCAATACTGTACCTCTGGGAATGCTGGTATTGGCTCTAACCATGAGCTAAGTGAGGTTTTAGAAACAATCACAGCTTAATTGGGCAAAAAAAGAAAATAGAACATAAAATTTTAGAACAATAAACCAAAAAGAAGCACAAAGAAACATACAATCTGTATTCTTGTTATGATTTTTCAAGTTCTGATGGTCGCGTTCATCATATGACTCGTCAACAGGAGAATGACAACAACAATACCAGCAACCCATTCTACCTTCTTCTACTTCCTAGTTTTGCATGCACCTTTCAAAATAAATTACAAAATAGATTAGCAATTGCATATGCAAAAAAGTTCTCACCTCCAAGTAAAAACACCCAGAGGTTAAGTTCCATATTTCTTGCTACTTCGCCGCTAAGGCGCTACTCTAATCGAAGAATGCAAAAGAATAACAACGATGGACTTGAAGCATATTGAAAAGCTGGTCTTTGGAAGGCAAAGATCCAAGCAAATACCAATTTGCGTATCTCAGTTGCAAATCACTGGAATTATTAGAGTATATCCTCAAGCAACGAGATCTGGTAACTGAAGCAAAAAGAAAATTAGTTCGAGCATCTAGAACGAAATAGTAACCATCGGATGTCACAACAACAACAAAAAAATCTAATCTTCTATGAATATACAACACGAGAAATTTGGGGAAAAAAACAAGGAAGCAGCACAAAGAGCAAGGTCGATAAAACAGCTCCAATCCATACCTCGAAAAATCAATCTGGTATTAGGTACTGATTTAGTGATTTAGGTATTACAAAGTAGCAAATGTGAGAAGAGGAGAAAGGTCGGGGAAATGGAAAGAGGCGGTGAAGGTGGCTTTTGCTTTCTGTTTCCTTGAGTTGGATAATTTCTCGCACACTCTTTTCCTCTCTCACTTTCGGCTCTCCTCTCGTAAAGGTCCTTGTTCACTTCCTCTCCATTTTAACAAAACTGGAGATTTGTGTTGCTATGTTACTCCGTTCAATCCGATAATCCGAATGAAAAAATTAAAACTGTGAACCACTTGATTCGGTAGAATTCGGATTCCCTAAAGTAACTCAAATTTTGTGTTTGGATCCAGACTGTCCGATCTGCTTTAGCGCGAATATTAAAGAGACCCCGTGCATTCCGTATTGGTCTGGATTGGCCCGAATTGTAATTGGACGGTCCAGATATAAACTCGAAATTTTGGTACTTCAGAGGTCTGGACTTGATTCGGTATGGACCGTTGATTTGAACCGGGGGGATTTCGAGCTGGTCGCAGTACCTAACAAAATGATTAGAGGCGAACCGAGCTGGTTTTGGACCCTATCCAGCTCTATAGTCTTCAAAACTATGGACAATTTCACGAATTTACCTTCCAATCTTTCAAAATTAAACACGACTACTTATTTGATGCAACTTCTTTATGTATTTTTCAACAATCAATATGATATAAGAGACTTATTCTGATTGACTATTCATCAAACGTTTATATAATATTTCTAAATTTATATGTACTAAAAATATTGCAACTTTTAAGTATTTTTATTGGTATTTGATCAGTGGTCAAATGATTATTAGGTATTTAGGCACAATCAAAGCTGATAAATTATTATTCTTAACTATAATGAGAAAATATGTAAGCTCACTTTGAAACTCTCACAATTTGATCTCGATTATCAGGTCGACAAGAAAAAAATAGTTATCAATATATCTATTTTTATTTTTAAATATCTACATATTAGACTTACTTATTTGACTAACTCATGAAAATTGCATTGTATAATTCACAATTCTTCTTACAATAAGTAGGAAGTTTATATTTTACAAACTCAATAAACACTATTAAAAGTATCATGTGTCATTAATATTTTGAAGTTTCAGTATCATTTTTCACTTGGTTTTAGAATTCTTGTTTTATTAAAAAAAGTTTCTCGTCATGACGATTTAAAGTAAGAATTTATATTATTCAAGGGCAAATCCGAAAAATGGTCAAATTTCGACATGAGAGGTTTGGTTGTGTCGGCCCCATGCACGTGCGCTGCCGGAATTAATAAGACACATACAATGATTAAAAATAATCAGAAATTAAAGCTTCAAACAATTTATTCAGGCTCTGCGTAACAACTGGCCAATCAATAAAATAGATGTCATTATTATTAAATTCGGATCGTTGAGGAGACAAGAAAAATAAATGAAATGGTCAAAATTATTAAATTAGTATATATTAGAATATATAGTTGGTATTAATTTGATTGGTTGGCTTTCCTATACAGAACAAGCCCCCACAGATTCATTAATTGCAATTAAATAAAGGCGAATAATTGAATAGTGGAAGTTACTAAAACAAGAAAATTTCCTGCCGCAAAATTTAATTTCTCTCAATGTTATCAGAACCACGTTACTGATATACATATTTTATAGATTTATGGTGAAAATAGTTATATTAACCTAATGTCCTTTGTGCTTTAATTTGAAACTTGAGCCTGTGATTTGTGGAGATTGTATCAATCTTCTGTTTTGCTGATGGAGAGAAAGCCCGTATGCTTTTTAATTGAACCCTTTAAAAAATCTGAATAATTTGAAGAAATATAAAAGTTTACACGATAACCAAGCATAAAAGATCTAGTGTGAAACTAAATGGATGGAAAACAGAAGATGGGTTCTCCCTAGGGGTGATTAATGAGCGAGCATGAGCGAGTTGGGGTATGCTCATGCTCGGCTCATTAGCTTAATGAGCGAGTTGTTAATGAGCGAGTTAGAGCGAGTTGTTAATGAGCGAGTTGTTAATGAACATGTTGTTAATGAGCGAGTTGCTGAGCGAGTTACCGAGTTGTTTAAAATACATTATTCAAAAACTAATTTTCATTTATAGAATTTAACAAATTGTCCATAAACAAGTTTAACAAAAAATTGTCCATAAGCAAATTAAACAATATATAATTTAACAAAAAATTATCCATAAGCAAATTAAAAAAATCAAACAAAATATCTTCTTGTCGTTCTCACGGCTTGTCTCTGACTCTCTGTGAGTCTGTGACTTTAGTTTTGCACTTTTGCCTTTAAAGTTTTTAGTCTGTGAAAATTTTGCTGCCGCCCAAATAGTTTCAAAATTTTTAGCTACAGAACCAAATACTATTCTAGATATTAGATGTGGCAGAATTTGTGTAACTAATTTCTTAATGAGCTAATGAGCGAGTAATGAGCGAGTTGGGGTATGCTCATGCTCGGCTCATTAAGTTAATGAGCGAGTTGTTAATGAGCGAGTTATAGCGAGTTGCTAATGAGCGAGTTGTTAATGAGCATTTAGTGAGCGAGTTATGAGCGAGTTACGAGTTGTGAGCGATTTACTCACCCCTAGTTCTCCCTACAAATGAGGATTCACAATTTGAATCCGCGATAAACTATTTAGAAGTAGAGCGCACATTTCTCGAGTAATGGTTTCGAATCTCGAGATAATTCTGAGCGACAGATTTAAATCGGACGGTCCCAATTCAAAACTCAAAAATTGAGTTACTTTAGGGGATCCGGACCCAAAAACGAGCAGGGTTTTTTTTTCATTCGTGCTTAGGCTCTCCTCATTTTTGTCTTTTTTTCATTCGTGTTAGTTAGCTTTCAGTGTACCAGCTTACTGGAACATTCTCTCTTTGACGTACGGTTTAAAACCCACTAATTAGAAGCTATAACCTGAGCACAAAATCAAGATTTTATCTAGTGCGAGAGAAGAATTGCTCCGTTGAGAGGAGCACGAACCATCAAACATGTCCACAGGAAGTAGTTCGAAAAGCATTAGTCAGACTAGTATTAGTTGAGAGATCGTCGGAGGAGAAAGAAGAACAAAATATGTTTTAAACCGAATTTTCTTTTTCTAAACGCTTCCTTTTTTTTAATAAAGCCAATAAAAAACCGGATTTTGGCCGGCTTAACTGCATAAGCGATTCATTTAAAGAACCGAATCCGACAGGTGACCAGTTTCGTTTTTTCTGGCCGAACCGGCAGCCCGACCCAGTTCTGATAACAGTTCCAGTTTTTTCTGGCCGAACCGGCAGCCCAGTCCAGTTCTTATAACACTGATTTGTAAGACCTTTTTTGTTCTGATCCGGATATTTTGCTATAGATTTTCATAATTATTTTTAGTTTGGTACGTATAAATTAGGAATCCCTTAAAAGAATGTATAATGTTAGTAAATTAAAATAAGAAGAATCCTGAATAAAATAAGAAGGATCTGTTGATTATTATTTTTAGCTTTTGATAATTAAAGTAAGAAGGATTCCGACTAATATTTAGTAAAATCTTTTATGTTTATTTGTTTAATGTTAGTAAATAAAATTATACAAGCAAAGAGGGTAAAAAATTAGCTAGAAACATGATGCTTTAATTTTAAATTTTTAATGAACATGTATAATATCTTAACTTGATTGACTCCACTGTATATTAGTTATGTTTTATCCCTTATAAAAGCTTTTATATAAACAACACCATGTTGCAAAATATACACTTTGGATGGATTTTTGTTGTAGTTTTAGGGAAAAGTAAAATCTAAATTAAGTAAAAAGAAAAAAGAAAAATAGATAATATTTCCATTGATATTTCTTACTTGCTCGCTTGCTTCAATAATATAATACCGGTACATTACAAATATTTAGATAACAATGAGAAAGCCAAATTAGGTGACCATAAAGAATCATACAATAGATGTGCTAGTGGTTTGAAAAAAACCGGGCGGTCCAGGACCGGACCGTGTCCGTACCCGTGTCAACCCGTGGATCAGACCGCCAAAACTAGTGGGCCGGGTTTAGCAAGGTGCGGAACCCGTTTTTTGGACCCAATTCGTGAATACCCGACCCGTTTGAACATCCGGTTCCGGATCCAACCCGTGCCGAACCGTGAAAACCCGGGTCCAACCGGTGCCGAACCGTGAAAACCAGGGTCCAACCCGTGCCGAACCGTGCCAACCCGGGTCCAACCCGTGCCGAACCGTGCCAACCTGGGTCAAACCCGTGCCGAACCGTTCCAATCCAGATCCAACCCGTGCCGAACCGTGCCAACCTGGATCCAACCCGTTTGAACCCCCGAAAATTCAAAATTTTTTAGAAAAAACAGCATAATACATGTGGGTTTGCTGTTGGTTTGCTCTGGTTATATAACTACTTGTCCCTCTCTGTACTGGATCCGCCTCTGCTGCTCTTCAGAGAGAAGAGCAGGACCCTGCTCTTCTGATCTCAACCATTCAAAAATTTTCATTCACGTGTCTCGATAAAAGAACTTTTTCATGCACAGATCTCAACGATTTTGAATGGTTGAGATGGGAAGAGCAGGGTCTTGTTCTTCTCTCAGAAGAGCAGCAGAGGCCGATCCCTCTGTACTCTGTAAAACTCAGGATGTCAACACCTTTTTAATCAATGCAAAGGCAGATAGTAGCATTTTGTCACATCAATCATTTTCCTTAATCCATGAGACATGTACCATGCCTAAATTTAAGACATGTTTTTCTTTTCAAATTGTATATCACTGAAACGGTTTCATGCTATTATACAGGTCAACTTTTTTAACTTGTCAAATAAAAATAGTGTGAAATATAATATTATTTTAATTTAATAAGCAAGAAAAGAATTTTGAATGGTTGAGGTATAGTGCAAGAAACGAGGTGTTTGGAGATGACATTACATCTAGGGTGCAAATTGCAAGAAAACATTTGACTTGAATCTAGTCAAACATTTAATCTGAATATTCAATTATTTTTTAATTATAATTAAGCATGTGAGGCATGCGTTAAATTGGTCTTGATTAGTCCCTATATCTAATTAAATATATAGTTTATTAATTTATTTAGTACCGACAGCTAAGCTCAACTTTTGTGGTTAAGAAATTCTGTTAGAATAACAGAGGAAAATATATTTTGAGATTGGAGAATCTTATTCTACAAGTTAACTTGATTTTCTCTATTATTTATTCTTTTTAAATTTGCTCGCAGCTGTTTCTAACTATAGACTTAATTTCATGAATAGAATCAAAAGGGACCATTTGATTTTGGCTATCTGGCAACCATTTTATTATAACAAAAATTATTGAGTTCAATTGTTCAAATAACAAACTTGTTGAATTGGAAAAAAAAACAACAGCAAAAACAGAAAGAAAAAAAACAGCAGCAAAAAAAAAAAAATGAGGACCAGACCGGACTTAGACCGAACTGTGGACCCGGACCGGACCGACCCGTGGACCCGTGGAACCAGGGGGTTGAGCACGGGTTTGGGTTGGCCGAACCAAACCCAACTCGTGAAACCCGACCCGTGCCAACCCGTCCCCGTGTCAACCCGTGGACCGGACGGGTTTGGACCGGACCGGACCGTTTTCAATACCCTAAGATGTGCTAAGGTTGCTTCCTAAAAATAAGATAACTTAGACACATGTTTAGGTAGTAGCGATAGGCAAACAGGCCCGGCCCTGGCCCAGGGCAACCAGGGCGATGGCCCCAAGCCCAAAAAATTCAGGGGGCCCAAAAAAAATTGCTCTGTCGTTTCTTTCCAAACTTTTATCGCTTCCACATAAACCCTTGATCTCCGCCTCCAGGCTCCAGCCTTGATCTCAGCGGCTCCGCCTCTAGGCTCCAGGCCTCCAGCCTTGATCTCCGCCTCTAGTGCCTCGCCACCTCCGACTCCCAGGCTCTTATTGCTCACTTGCTCTCCACTCTCCAACACCTCCTCCTGTATGCTACCTTTTTTCTCTCTCGTTGTCTCTGATTTTGTAAATATTGCATGATTTATCTTGTAATTTTACTTTTAACCATCATTCTATCAATTAAAGTTTACTTTTCCCCATTTCATACCATCAATGAAAGTCTACTCTCTCGTAGACAGTAGCATACATCTTGATACATTTCATACCAACAATTTTGTTTAATATGAGAGGAAAACATCAAGGTGTCCAAAAAAGATTGCTTGACCTAAATCCTAGAGCTTTTTATATGCCATGTGGTTGTCATTATCTTAATTTAGTACTTTATGATATGACAAATTTTTGTTTGAAAGCAAAATATTTTTTTTGGAGCATGTCAGGCTTTGTATAATGTGTTTGTTAATTCAACAAAACAATGAAACATTTTACTTCAATATGTGGATGATTTAAGTTTGAAGTCTTTGTGTGTAACAAGATGGGAAAGTCATATAGAAAGTGTAAAAACAATAAAAAATCAAACTCCCAAAATAAAAAAGACTTTAATAAAATTAGCTGAAGTTTCTGATGATCCAAAAATAAGTTGGGATGCTGAAAAATTAGTATCAAGTGAACTGTCAAACTTTGAATTTATTTTGAGTTTGGTTATTTGGTATGAAATATTATTCAAAATAAACTTGGTGAGCAAAAGCTTGCAATCTGAAAATATGCATCTTGATATAGCTATTGAAAGTTTGAAAGGGTTAGTTTCTTTTTTTTGAAAAATACAGAAAAAATGAGTTTACTTCTGCTATGATTGATGCTAAAGAGATTGTTGATGAAATGGAAATTGAACCAGTGTTTCAGGTAAAACGTAGGGCTATAAAAAAGAAACATTTTGATGAAAATCCTGATACAGATAAAGCAACAATCTGCTCAAGAAAATTTTAGAACAAACTATTTTCTTGTTTTAGTTGATATGGCAATTTCTCAATTGAAAATCAGATTTGAACAAATTGAACTTTTTGAATCTATATTTGGTTTCTTGTTTGATGCATCACGGTTAATTTCATTAGATAATGAAGGAATGAAAAATTGTTGTTTGAAACTTGAAAATGCTTTGACACATGGTGAGAAATGTGATATTGATGCACAACGTTTATTTTTAGAATTACAAATATTGCAGGTAATGCTACCAAATGAAGCGTATTAATATGGAAATGCATGAAACTCCATTAAAGTTATGGAGTTTGTAAAAAAGATGGACATGTTTCCAAATATTTTAGTTGCTTATAGAGTTTTATTAACTGTATCTGTTACTGTGGCATTTGCAGAAAAGAGTTTTTTATTTTTTTTTATCGTATTATCAGTTTAGAACTGTACATTTGTCTGCTAAAACAGAATTTTGTGTAATAAAAACTGCAATTTCCACAGTGCAACAAGATTTCACTTAATAACCCATAATCATGCCAATAGACAACTAAGCATGAATTCCTTTTAACCTTTATTTTGCCTTATTATGTCGTAGTGAAAGTGTTTATTTGATGTTAAATAATGTCGTATAATCATGCTATTAAACTCTAAACCCTAAATTCTAAACCCTAAACTCTCGAGTGTTCGATTTCAGCAAATGATTATTTTTCGGAAAGCTTGCGAAAATACGCATGCAGCAGTGACAGCTTCGCCGTTTTTTGAAATTCAGAATTGCCAAAAAACACATGGAAGAGTCTCAAAACTTGAGTTGAAGTTTCCGATTAAGATTTTCATTTCTATTATTCGATCTAAGTATCTTAATAAATTAGTTATATAATGAACTTGAAAAATACCAATTTTTATTATTTTTGAATTATTTACTATTTTTTATAATTTATGAAAAAAATTTGGTGCGCCTCTCAGTGCACGCACGGACTGGGCACTCGTGGGTGGTAATAATTGAAAAGAGATCGGAGCAGGTCCGATGCCCATCAGACCTACTTTTAGGTTCAACGAGCATGTGACCGTACGATCTAATTTAAGATTTGTGCTCACGAAAATTGAAACATACATGCACGAATTTTAAAGCATTCCGCACGAATCTTGAAAAAAATTGACGGTGATTAAACCCATCGAACCAATGTCCGATGCCCATCTGAGGATTTTTTTAAAAATCATAAATAAAATAATTAAATTTACCAAAACAACATGATTACCCGAAGATTTACAAAAACCATCAATACCGAGATGCCAATTCGGTCCGAACGAATTTTTTTCTCCGGACCGAATTGGCATTTCGGTCCCCCTTTATTTTTAACTATTGCGCAGCCCACGCCACAGAAAATCCACAAATATTTCCGGACTGAATTGGCATTTCGGTCCGGCCAAATTTCCCTTCGGACCGAGATGCCAACTCGGTCCCATTGTTTTCTTTACTCTGGCTCCCCTTTCTCCCTTCTTCTTTCTTCCATTTTCCTTCTTACCCGAGCCCGAGGCTTCTTCTCTTCTTCTACCCGAAACCAAACCAAAAAAACTTAATTTTAACCCCCTCAAATCTTCGTCATTTTTTATTCTAATCACATATTTGAATATAATTTTGAGAGAAGAACAAAAAAAGCTTCAGATCTACAAGTTTCATTGGGTACGTGGTTAAATCTTTTATTTGAAAAAAATATCCGAATTTTATAATTTTTTTCTAGAATTATTTAGTTTAGTTATAGAATAAATTAGTTTTTTGTAGTGTATTGTAGTGTAATTTCATGTATTATAGTGTGAATTTTTAATTTAGAAAAAAAAATCCGAATTTTAGTTTTTTGTAAAATTATTTAGTTTAGTTTGTATGTAGTGTAAATTAGTTTATTTTAGTGTATTGTAGTGTAAATTAGTTTATTTTAGTGTTATTTATTTAGTGATTGTAGTGTATTTTAATCAATGTTTTAAATAGCGTTTATAGCGTCATAGCGGGAAGGCTACAAAAAAAAGCTATAGCGAATAGCGTAGCTATAGCGGAAGCTATTCCAAATAGCGTTTTTTTTTTTTTACAAAAATTATATTATATATTTGTACTATATATTAACATTATCTAAAGTTTCATAGAACAATAAATAATACCGAATTAATTAAGAAATTATAATATTCATATTGAACTAGTACAAAAGTCCATGGTTCAAATTATCCATAATAATATCATAAACTATCGATCTTTTTCTATACAAAATATCTTAAGCATCATGATTCATTCTATTTTTTTTTTCTATACAAAATAAATTTTATGGATCTTTATTTAAGCCCATATAAATTGTCTAAAAAAACCCAATATGCATAGCGCGCAAATAGCGCGCTACACGCTATGCGCTATAGCGGACCGCTATTACCGCTATAGCGGCCGTAGCGCAATTAGCGTATTTTCATGCCATAGCTTAGCGTTTAGGGTCCAAAAATGCTATAGCGGCGCTATAGCGCCGCTATAGCGCGCTATTTAGAACACTGATTTTAATGTATTGTAGTATAAATAAATTGTATAAATAGTTAAAGTAATTAGAGTAATTAAGAGTAATTTAGTGTAAATAAATTGTAAATAAATTTAAGTGTGAATAAATATTTAGTGTAAATAAATTGTATATAAATTGTATAATTTTTTAGTGCAAATAAATTTAGTGTGAATAAATATTTAGTGTAAGTAAGTTGTATAAAAATTGTATAAATATTTAGTGTAAGTAAATTTTATAAATATTTAGAGTAATTTAGTGTATAAATTTATTGTATATAGTGTTTAGTAATTGTATAATGATTTGGTTTGCATGTAGAGTAATCTTGGTCATAGTTTTTTTTTAAAATAAATGTAGAATAATTTAGGCTTTTTTTAGTGTAATTTAGGCTTTTTTTAGTATAATTTAACTAATTGTAGGTTTTTTTAATTTTGTATGTAGAGTAAATTAGCTAAACGAATTTTTGATTTGTTAAATAATTGGAGGTTTTTTATGTTGTAATTTTATTTATATTGTAGTGCAAAATGGCTGCTGAACAACGCTTGTTGCAATTGCCTCCTGAGCAACACAAGATATCGTTGGTGAATACAAAGGTATTTGTTTAATATCGGGTTGGATTTAAATTTCAAAATAAACTTGGAAGTTTAAATTAATTTTTGTTCTTTACATTATTTTGCATGAAATTATCGTTCCAGCCGGTTCGTTCACTGCGTCCTGGTCCTCGGCAAATGGGCATTCATTACCAGCCTCGGATGAAAGAAGGGTTGGTGTATTTAGGCCTGTACCAGATGAAGGATGTGACGCATTGTCAGATTGATAAAGCGTTGATCACTGCGCTCGTCGAGAGGTGGAGGCCCGAGACGAATACTTTTCATCTTCCGGTGGGGGAGTGCACAGTGACACTGGAAGATGTCAGCTGTCTGTGGGGCTTATCTGTTCAAGGTAAAATATTTTTTCTTACTAATTTATAATTTTTTGATTAATTTATATTTAGTGCAGGTAATTTAGTGTAAATAAATGTAGTGTAAAAAAATTTAGTGTAAATAAATGTAGTGTAAATAAATTTAGGAATAAATTAATTTAGGAATAAATAAATTTAGTGTAAATAAATTTAGGAATAAATAAATTTAGTGTAAATAAATTTAGGAATAAATAAATTTAGTGTAAATAAATTTAGGAATAAATTAATTTGAAATAAATTAATTTAGTGTAAATAAATCCTATTAATATTTAGAGTAATTTAGTGTAAATATTTAGAGTAATTTAGTGTAAATAAATCCTATTAATATTTAGTGTAAATAAATTGTATAAATATTTAGAGTAATTTATCTTTTTTTTTTAGTGTATTAAATTGTATTGTAAATATCGAGTATATGTTTATCTCTAACATCTATGTTTACAGGAAAGCCAATTGCTGGACATACAGATGATAATTGGTCACTACTGATCGAAGATTGCCTAGGGCATGAGGTATATGACGGCAATGAATACAGTGATGATGAATTTTTTTATTCAAAGGTGGACAAAGGTGAAGTTAAGAGATCCAAATACCATATGCGTCTAAAATGGTTGAAGGACCGCTTTAACGGAAACTTGGCACATGACACTCCCCAGGAGACCGTCGACCGACACACACGGGCATACTGCATGGACTTGTTTGGATCGGTGATGTTTCCCGATGCGAACTCAAGTTCTGTCCCGATCATGTACTTGCAGTTCTTAGAGAATTTGGGACCCCAGGAAGAGGACTACAATTGGAGAGGTGCTGTACTTGCCTGCCTGTATCGTGAGTTGTCTCGGGCTTGCAGAAATACAACAGTTTCGATTAATGGTCCATTACTACTGCTGCAGATGTGGTGTTGGACTCGGTTTCCTATAGGCCGGCCCAGAGGCAGAAACGATTTACCATTTGGCAGTGAAATCCAATTGGAGAGGATAGCTTTTGGCGCAAGATGGACTATTCCGCATCAATGGGATGGCAATCCTATTAGAGGTATATTTATTTAAACATGTATTTAAATTATATTTCTCAATATAATTTAGTGTTAATTCAATATTTATTTGTAATGTGTTCACAACTTAGGTGTATCGCAATATCGTAACCAGTTTGAGCGTCTGAATGTAAATGTTGTCAACTGGATGCCGTATACGACTTACTACCACCAACAACCTTGGCGCGGGATTAGAGACCGAGATATATTTAGATATCGCGTGTGGTTGGTTCATTTCTGGGAGTTAGAGATTCATCTTCCTGAGAGGGTTTACCGGCAGTTCGGATTATTTCAGCTAGTTCCTCCGCAGGCTCCACCACCCTTTGATTATATTGAAGGCATCGGCAGTCACACACGTGCGGATGGTTTGTACGAAGACGGATTAAGTTCAGACTGGAGCACTCACTGGGCGGAATTTATCGCTACATGGAATTTTGGGTTCTTTATATGGAAAGAAAGGCGTCGAAGTCTAGTTTTCAGATAATATAACTTGTACGTACAAAAATATTACGGTTTGCTACAGTTTTGATGATTTATCGACGGAGGTCAGAAATCAAAAAATCAGAAAAACAGAAATTCGTATAAAATTCAGAAATGGTCTTCCATTTAAAACAAACATAGTCTTATATAAAACATGGTCTTGCATTACACAATATTCATCGTTCCTTACGTCTCAATAATTTGTTCACCAGACGACTAGCCGTCCGACCAATAGATGGTTGGCTATCAGATGGTCCTGCTTGACTACCAGTTGTTTGTACATGTGGAGCAGATGCAGATGCCTCTGGCCGGGTGCCAGATACGCTTCTCCGTCTTTCTTGTGGAGCAGATGCCTCTGTATACCTAGCAGATGCAGATGCCTCTGGCCGGGTGCCAGATACGCTTCTCCGTCTTTCTTGTGGAGCAGATGCCTCTGTATACCTAGCAGATGCAGATGCCTCTGGCCGGGTGCCAGATACGCTTCTCCGTCTGTCAACAGTTGCCCCTGTACAATGCGGATATAAATATAATTAAGTGTGTAAAATCTTAATTTAATTAAAAATATGTACTAATTCACAATTACGATTTCTAACCTGACGGTCTTCTTCTACCGGATCCCTCTGGACGTTGTACTCCACTGCGTGGCCTACATTGAGCTTCCATAACATCCATAGCATTAGGAATTCGCTTGTGCTTCCTCCTACCCTTGTTAATTTTATTTGGGTCCGGCTTGATTTTCCCTGCTCCCAACTCATATATTCAATTGCGGTCGCTGCCGAAGCTGTGAAACTCACCTCTCCATGTGTTGACATAATTTTCAACGCTATAATAGTGACTTACATATCTCATCGGATCTAGATGTCTCTTACAGCACACCGCCAAGACGTGGTTGCAGGGAATGCCAGTAAATTGCGGTTTCTGGCAGTCACAAACAGGCATTCCCTGCTCCCCTTCTGGAAATCTAACTTCGTACTTCATGTCTCCCTTCACCCCCTACAATCAATAAATCATGTTATTTAAATATTACAAATTGAGAAAGTTATACTAAATTTAAGAAAATATCGGACATACCGTTCTTTGGGTTCCATCATGATCGACGACTTCGTAGACGGGAAATTCACCACCCATTGGTATCACTAGGTGCTGCTTTACTTTGGCAATCCGACGTTCTAACGCTGTCATGATTTTTCCTGATAATCTCATGCCATTTCGATGCCAATTTCGAGCAACCGCACCTCTTCTGACATACCAATCCACAACTTTATAGAATGTGCGATCAACTATTGCCGTTACAGGCAGTTGGCGAGCCACTCGGAAAACATTGTTCAATGATTCTGATCCGTTCGTAGTCATAATACCCCACCTATTTGGGCCTCCGTCATGACATTGTGCCCATTTATGGAGTTGCAGAGGCTCTTCTTCGAGATTTTGCAACCTTTTACCACACCACATGATGTACTGGTGAGTAGTAATGCTCCTACATTCTATCATTTCCATACCCTCATCAAACCTCCAAGGTTTCATCTTACCCACAAACACAGTGAAAATTTGTTCAATTACTCTGTCCTTGCACAACTTGTACACATTCGCCGCAACTGCTTCACCCCTCTCCTCATACCACCCTAAATCAGTACGATCAAACACTGAACGGATTGCAGCATGCTGGTCTGATATAACACATATCCGACCGGGGCCGACAACATCTTCGCGTACAAATTGCATAAACCAGCCCCAATTATCTGAAGTCTCCTCTTCCGCAATTCCGAATGCTATTGGCAGTAATTGTTGTTCTGCATCATAAGCGCATGATTGTACAAATTGCCGGATAGGTGTCCTGCATCTACACTTATAACTGGTCGGAGATATGGCCAGGATTGAATGCATGGACCAAAAGCCCATGCCACACGGATGAAAATATGTTCGCCCAACGTGCTAGATGGTTTGTGATCAATTATGTATCTTGTATCTGGGTTAGACCTCTGGATTGCCCCGAGCATAGAAGGTAGCAGTTCGTAAGCTTTTTCCCAAGAACCAAATAAATCGGCAATAGCCAGCTCCCTCCCTCTCCAAATCTTGCTGTATGAAGGCTCAACCATTTTGTACTCCTGTCTAACTGCAATTCGACATGCTTTTATTGACATCTCCAGGTCCTCCTTCAGACCCGGTTTGATTATATCTGCAATCATCCTGGCTGTCATCTGACGACTATCTGCTGTACATGCAGTACTGTAACAATTGTGCTCGTATGGGTTTGTTGCAATTGTCCAATTGCCCGTCTCAGTGGTTTTTGCGTATACCCTCCACGGACACCCCTCTACTGTACATACAACCACATATCTGTTACGATTGGTCTGGGTTTGTTGTATTTCTAAGTTATTATCCATGGCATATCCATTCAACTTTGATTTAAGATCAGCTTTGGATTCAAATATCTGTCCCACCGAAAATGGACCGTCGATTCTGGGTGGATGACCAAAAAATGCTTCATCCTTGTACGGCATCGGCACATCGTCATGAAATGCCGAAAAAGGATGCTGCAATCCCCGATTAATAAAAGGAATAGACGATTGCCACTCATTCCTTACTTCTTCCATCCTAATCTGATCCTCAATTTCGGCCATTTCCTCTTCCCCGACAACCGTGTCATCAGGGTCAGAGCTTGTTTCTGAGTCAGTATCATTATTCAGGTGGTCAAAATAATTCTGCAAATCAACCGGGGGTATTTCGGGGGTTTCATCACAATGTGCCGGTGAATCAGTCACCGGTATGTCTCTGCTAGTTCCGGGTACACTACCCGGGTATGGGTCATAATTGGTCTGACTAACAACTGGTACTGACTCAACCACTAATTCAAGAAGTTTAAAATTCAATACCGGAGTGGCATTCGCAAGCACCATATACCAAATCGTTTCGTCGTCTATGTTGAACAACTGGTATTTTTCTGCTGAGCCAGGTGGTGCCGTGTTCAAACGTGCGCTGATTGTTAGATCGAACCGGCTAGGGAGCAAACGAATGCCAACATATATCTGTCTTCTTAGCTCATCAAGACTAGTTGAGTTAGTAACAGGAAATGTACAGGTCGGTGCGTCTGTAATTTCGCGTCTGTGATACACATTTATTAATACTTGAGACATTTCCTGAACAAAAAATTTCACGATTAACCTTCGATAATTTTCAATTTTACAGCACAAAATATGATCATAATTGAAAAAAAAAAACTTACTACAATATTCAGACGAACGCTAGAGTCACAATGCAGGAGCCGATCTGTAATTTGGAAAACTGAAACTATGCACAATAGAGATGCATGAAGGTCTCGGAAAGGTCTCAGAAAGAAGAAGGAAGAAGCTCTCTGTCTCTGTCTCGCAAAAAAAAAAAATGCAGAGAGCAGAGAGCAGAATACATTTATTGGACAGAACATGTTCTGGACCGAGATGGCTACTCGGTCCGGCCAAAAAATTCTCTGGACCGAGATGGCTACTCGGTCCGGAAAAAAAATTCTCTGGACCGAGATGGCTACTCGGTCCAGTGGCAGCCACACGATCGGCCACAATTATTAACTGTGATTTGTTGTGAAAAAATGGGAGACCGAAATGCCAATTCGGTCCGGAGAAAAAAATTTCGTTCGGACCGAATTGGCATCTCGGTCTTGATGGTTTTTGTAAATCTTCGGGTAATCATGTTGTTTTGGTAAATTTAATTATTTTATTTATGGTTTTTAAAAAAAATCCCCTATCGGACCTACTCTCAAGTGAATTGAAAAAATTCAGATCGGGTGGTATTAATTTAATTTGAATCTATTAAGATGGTAACTAAAAAAATTTTCGGCCGCTTTCTTTCTTTCTCCCAGCTCCCAAAAGAGGATCGAAGAAAAAATAGAAGAAAACTAGAACGAAATAAGAAAAAATGCCTTCGCTTCAGGGATCGTTGCCTCCTGAACTAGCCGACAATTTAATCCGCGTAAGTATTTCTCTTTTGTTGCTATTGGGATCGATGATCATCATTGTTTTTTATTACCAATTAAATTTTCCTTCATTAACTATCTAAAGCTACAACTTTGTTATGGTAGTTGTACAGAGAATGCTTGAGGAGGGCTAAGTATATTGGTCAAAAGGTACCTTCTTTTTTTCTTTGTTCCTTCTTATTACTGCATGGAAATTTGTACCAGTACAGTTGTTGGTACAACTACAGTAAGGTTTTGGTCTTGGAATGATTTTGGGTTTTTACTGAATTCAACTTAGAATCCAACTAGACTAGTTGTTTCTTTAGCTATTTCTGAAACGAAATGTGTCATATCAGTGTTGTGCTGGACTATATGGTACCTCTGCTCAGTTCAATTTAAGACTATATGGCATATTTATTGACATGCTGGTATTGTTTATTTGCACTAATAAAGTTTTAATTATGAGATTGATTCGTTAGTTGGTTTTGTTGTAAAGAGAGGTTTAGTTATTGCAACCAATGAGCAGCAGTAAAATGTGCTTTCTTTCAGCGATGACTATTGTAGTATTGTTATAGGATTTTGAATTAAAAATATTTTGTGTTATCTTATTACTTGAAGTTTTTATTTGAAGAAAGAAAACCAACAAAAGTTATTCGCTATTAGAGCTGAATCAATACTTGGCTATGAAGTTCAGCTAACATTTAGACATGTATAAACCTAGAAGCCGTAATGCTATTGAACTAACCCAATTTTGAGATCCTTTTTTTTTCTTTTTTCTCCCAGTTTAGGGTCATTAAGGTTTAGTTTTCAGTCTTTTTTTTTGTTGATCACCTAACACAAGATGATTGATTTGAGATAGAAAATTTAGCTATTTACTTTTTTTTTTTATCGTATTATCAGTTTAAAACTGTACATTTGTTTGCTAAAACAGGATTTTGTGTAATAAAAACTGCAATTTCCTCAGTGCAACAAGATTTCACTTAATAACCCATAATCATGCCAATAGACAACTAAGCATGAATTCCATTTAACCTTTATTTTGCCTTATTCTGTCGTAGTGAATGTGTTTATTTGATGTTAAATAGTTCGCTTTATTTTTTCAATTTCAGAAACACAATACAGGGTTACTAGTGAACATGGTGAGGCAGCAGTTCAAGATGCACAAAAATGAAACTGATCCTGAAAAGATACAAAAACTCAAGGATGAGTATGTACCTATTTTGTGCTATATATTTGTTTGTATCTTTTGGCACATGTAATATAAAATGTCATGCATATCCCTACAGAAAGTGAAAATTAGGTTCTCTGCCTCTCTTCCCCCCTTTATTCAAAATATGCCCAATCAAACCCTTCTTTGCTCATTTCTTGTGCTACAGAACTGAAAAATTGGAAGAGAGCGATATGTGTTATGTGTTATTTACTTATTTTGTATGTATTACACGGGTACATTAGATATCTCTCAGTTATCAGGGATATTACTGATATTCTGAGGTTCTGGAGGGGCAAAACTGAATATTTTTGTATTAAAAAGATAATGTGAGCAATCTGTTTTTGCAGTGCTGCAAGGGGCCTCATAAATCACATGTTGTATGAATCCGAGCAAATAACCGGCCGTAGTTTCTCCAAGTCAAAATGAAGTTTTGCAAAGTTCAAATTCTGATGCTTTTTTTCCCAGAGTAATAATTGTTTTGCAACTTTGTCTCTTGGAATTGTTGTATTTTTCTTCCTCCTTTTTGAAGTTAGTTGGAAACAATTTGTAGTCAATTCATTTTTTTTTAATTCATCCAGGGTTTCTATTAGTCTGAAATTGAAGTAATGTATAAGTGATAAACTTTGGGAGTGGTACATATTGGTTGGTACCAAATATTTTGCTTAATAAAACTGAGGATAAGTGAATTTTTGTGTGTCCATGTGTTTTCAACAAAAGATAGAATGAAAGAGAGTGTGTGTGTGAGAGGAGAGAGAAACAACAGGCAAGAAGAAGACATGAAAGATTGCTGTTCAATACTTCAGTGGGGAAAAGGAAAGTAACCACTCCTTGTATATATCCTCTCCAGCAATATGATATGATATGTGTATGAGTGAGGCTATATTTGGAATTTTGCAAAGCACGGTATATTTTATGGATTTATGTCTTTGTTTTTAAAGACCAAACAGTCAATATGAACTGCTCCACGTGATCTCCGTATAAAAAAGTATTTGGTGATCAAATTTAACATTTTTATATATATATTTTCTTTTACTATTTTTTTAAATAGGTAGAAAATCACTATTTTTTATGGTTCAAAAATCCGTAGGTCATGTGATTTTCTACCTATATAAAAAAAGAGTAAAAAATTCTAAAAAAAATGTAGAATTTGATTTCTGAGTACATTTTTATACGGAGATCGGAGATCATGTTGAACGGTTTGGATCGATTGTTTGGACTTCATAAATGGAGTTATTGATCCATAACACGGACTGTTTTCACGCTTTGCAAAATACCATGGAAAAGTATCCTAACAGGTACCGTAAAATATTCCCCTCACTTTACGGTTTGAGATTAACTTCCAGCCACTTTGAGATTCGGACTATTATTGGGCTTTGAGATTTGTGCCAATTTAAAAAGAACGGTCTAGATCCACTAATTATAAAATATTCTCTGTTACGGTACGGGGAGGATCTGAATTCAAATACCATGTGTGTGTGTATAGTTGGCTAAGATCAAAGTGGTATGACCAAAGCTTGATCATCAACCTTTGCTCAAAAAAGTAAAGGTTGCGGGCAACGCAACCAACAATTATCTCACAAAATAATGAGCAAGTAACGGCCAATTGACTGTTTCATTATAGAGCATAATTAAAAGATTGAATTTATTTATTACATCAATAATTTAGTAATTCTTTAAAATTAATCATAGAATGTTTATATCATGTTATTTCAATTTGACTGATTTGAAAAAAAAAAAAATTGTGGATACCAATTACTCTTTTTTTTAAAGTATGATACCAATTACTATTAATTACTCTACATTCTTGCAATTAATATTGTAATTGTTACATCAATATTTTTAATTTCTTTACAAGTGAGATCGAGATTATCTAATTGTGCATTTTTCCCGTTGCTTTGCACTATTGCTAATATCATAATGGTTCATTATTCCTATTAATTTCACAAATCTCTAAAAAGATCTCAAAACATTATTTTAATTTATTAATTAAATTTCCAAGAGGAGGAAGGTGGCCGTCTTCAGAAGTGGAAAATAAAAGCTAAAGAAGATAATAAAAATAACTTGATTAAATATTTTTGCTTGCTTTGAGTATATTACATGGTTTTAGAGCCGTTGATTTAGACCATTTTTTTATCCAAACTCGTACCGTTGATTTCAACCATTAGTTGTGATATAAATAACATATCGACTTAGCGAACATTCTGAATAACATTTGATGGTTCATAAAGAGTGGAAAAAAAAATATATTTTTAGGTGCATTATCAAATTGATATCTTCTTATATAAGAAAAATTTATATCGCAATCTCATTAATTAGTTTAGAATCTTTGATCTCTCATTAATTTCTAAACTCAATGCAGATTAAATAATCAGTCTCGTAATAGTTGATATGATGAAAAGAATGTACCACACTTGGATAAGAATGATCACATCCCTCAAATTAAAATTTTAATTATTAGATATATACTAAAATAAATGTACCGTAAAACTTGGAAATACTTTTAAAAGCAACCAATATAATATTGAAGAGAACAGCTTGGGCCCGATGCCCATCAGACTCAAATTTAGGTCTGATAGGTTTCGGAACCGTCCGATCCACTTTGAGATTCGTGCACACAAATTTTAAAGCAGATACGAAAGTTGTGGATGCGAATTTTAAAGCAGATCGGACGGTCATGGAACCCATCGAACTCACTTTGAGTCGGATGGGCATCGGACCCAAATTGACCTCAATATTGAAAGCTTTTTACGGCCCATCCATCTGTTATGGAAATGATTGAAATTAATACAGAATTAAAACAAACCTTTTCTCAATTTATGATACCACACCTCGAAATTTAATCTGTAGGAAATATTCAGTATGATGATTATACGTAGACAGTACTTTATTTTTGCTTTCATGCAGTAGTACGAACCAATTTAATTCCATCAAAATAAATAAATAAAGTGTACAGTATTATTACATTCCTTAAGTAATGCTAATTCAATACTATAGTCATACAGATGATAAACTACACCGTTTCCTCTCATAGAACCAATGTCACAAACAGGGCTATTCTAGCTGTCTTAAAATCTTAAAAGTATCAAAAATATCCTCTATAACCTACCCTTATTTTTTTTTTGAAGGGAATCCCAAACTACTTCTCTTTTGGATTTTCCTCTTGTAGAGAAAAGGCAAATAATAAGATACTTCTTACCATTTTAATAAAAAGGGCATGGAGGATAACATCCCCTTTTTTGCAAGGTTGTACAGGATACTTTTCATTTAACAAATTTGCTCCGGTCGAAATTGACTTCCTCACTATTTTTTACCTCCTCAATCCTCTCTCAGTTCAACCAACCATGCAATAATCAATATTTAGTAAATGGAATTGTCAATGATGAGCAGCTTCTCAGGATCAAAAGGCCCATTTTCAGTATTTACGATCCTACCCTTCCAGCTTAATTGCTCAGAGACCTTTTTTACTCGTGTAATAGCATCTACATTGTCACGAATTATTAAGGCTCCTTCTGGTCGTAGTATCCGATCGATTTCAAGTAGTATATCTAATACATTGCACCTGCACAAAATGCCAGTGAGGAAAATTATACAAAACTTGCCTTCTATGGCAAGTTTCTTTAATTGTTATTGTACTAAAAAATGCCTTTCAGGTACTGCAATCAAATTGAGTGTACCAGCCAGATTTCGAATGAGTTTTTTTCCCCCTATTATTATGCTTTGACCAATAAATAAGGTATAAAAAATAAATAACAGGGTCAAATATTTCTATCATTTGAAAATAAGGGAACACTGAAAATGAATTAAATATTAAATAGAAAAAATTTTAAAATTGAAGAAGGCACTTACTTGTCCATGTACAAGCTGAAAACTCCGTAAGCATGTATGAAATCGTATGTGCGCGGATACGTAGAGAATGCCTCACACCTGGAAAGTTATTTATAAGAAAATATAATAATAATTAATACATATATTTTAGCAAATTTACTCTTCAAAACTTCTATTTTTCTATATGAATATATTATCTGTATAAATGTAATAATGGTATGTTATAACAAAGGCTAAGTGAAGGTATAAAAGAAATAATATATACCAGTTCATGAAGGTTCCAATAAGCCCACGTTCATAGATAACACCCAGAGTGTTATTCACCCCTTCAGAAGGGACCACATTCATAACCCAAACAGGATACTTTGCCAAGGCAGCAGCAAAGCCCCCAAGACCCGCATTCATATCAAGGACATTCCTATACTGCCCTTCAGACATCCCTTTAATATAGTGCGAGACATAATTCGAGACCCTTTTACCCCAAATTAAACCATCATTTTTGAATGTTTCAGATGTTATTCCCTTTATTGTGCCACTTTCTATCCTTGGTGGGAGGGTGTTTAATCTCTTTGGCCACTTTTCAGTGGGACCACCTGCCACATCATCAATAAGGCGAGCTTTTGGGAGAGGTGTTATGCATAGCTCCATATTTTCATACCTGTTTAATACAAAAAATTATTGAGAATTGGAAGTGCAAACAAATGCAAAAAAATACTGGTATATGACAGTAGGTAGATGTAGATAATATATGTTATACATCCACCCAGTACAGTACAAAGTTGTTTCAGTCTATGAAAATATAGCAAGTTTGCTCCCTGCCTAAACTTACTTATATAGGCTACAGCAGAAAACTAAAACCAAGAGAACTAATATCGAATAAAATAACAACTGGAAGCTAGTATCAGTCAGTTGATACTGGCTGTATAGTACCATGCCTCTCTACACTATTTTTGAAATTTCTTACTGGCACTTAAGTTCACTGCCCCATATTAATTTTTGGAATTATGTCAATTAGCAAACGATTTAGAAACTTTACAAAAATGTTCATAACTTGGATTATTGACTTCCATTGAGATTATAAACCAGTATGTTGCCTCCTTAATTAACAGAGAATATTTTGGATGCCGGGGAAAAGGTCTTTTTTGTAAAATTCTAAAAAAAAAAAGCATAAGAAAACAAGAAAGTCACCAAGCATCATCAGGGTCAGAGTCGACACAAAAAGGATGTGAATTGACCATCTTAGCCTTCTTAATACAGTGGATGTGATTGGTAGGCTTTCTCCAAACAGCAATTGTGCCCTTTTCAGCAAACTTTTTCCAACAAAGCCGCCTTGCCAGATCTTCTATGGCCATCTGCTCCCCTTCCAGATCTTTTTTCGTGCGACCCCACCCCTTGTATAGACTTCTCCAACTGATTGGTGGTCCAGACAGAACCCAGTAGCCACCTGGACGGAGCACCCGATCGATTTCCAACAGGTAAAGGCCATCTGGCATGAGCAGAGAATAACATGCAAAATAAGTAAACTGAAATATTTGCTTCGCTGTTTGATGATTTCAAGTTTTTCAGGTTTTTCTAATGCATACTCTGTTCCTGTAACAGGTTTGATTGTGAAGGTATGGCTGTGCTACTACCTAAAACAGCTTCTGAAGTATAACCATGATATTTTACCATATTCCAAAGAGAACATAACTTCACTTTTTTTCACATGAGATGAGAGACGGACCACCTCCAGTGGCCTGCACTGGAATTCAAATTTTCATCTCCTACATAGGCTGCATGGCATATCACTTTTTTAAATTTTACAAAATATGCCCAATATTTGTCGATATTTTGGTACGACCATAAACATGTAATGTATTATAACCTGGCATTTCACCAACCATTATTTAGTAACCCCAGTGGCTTGCATTGAGAGAACTTGCATCTCCTACAGGGGATGCATGGCCCATCTTTTTTCCAAACTTTTAAAAAGGAATGCCCAATATTTCTCGATATTTCGTACCACCGTGAACATGTAATGCATTTAAAGTTGGCAGTTTTCACCTACCATTCTTTTCCTTACATTAATAAATAGTTCAGCACTAGCTTCAACTAATAGCAAAAATGAAAGATTACATGTAAACGTAATGACAGTAGCATATCTACAAACTACCCTAATCTATTATTGGTATTATCTTCTCGGTAGTGACACCCTTCTTAAATAAACAATAGAGGGTCTTTTACCCTACCTTTTTTTTGTCAAGACCAAATTTAAGCAAAATCAGTGTAACTTAAAATGTGTGTGGTCCCCAAGCTTTCTAAAATTGATAGTGCAGGAATTTGGTTAAGTCAAAAGAAAAAAAAATCTAGAACAATTCACCCATTCGTCACTTAATTAAACATCGGATGTTAATTGCAAATGTAAAGAATGATTTGCTGTTTGAGTGAGGCTTGGTAATATGCATATTACGGGTCGACCCGTGCTATGGATCTGTATCGCAATTTTCAAAGTTCAAATAGTCAATCCGAACAGTTAAATATGATCATCATATGAAAATGTACTTGGAGACCAAATTTTACATTTTTTAGAAACTTTTTACTATTTTTTAGATAGGTAGAAAATCACTTGATCTAAAAATTCTACACCATCCAAAAACAGTGATTCTCTACCAGTCTAAAAAAAATAAAGATATGGAGATCATATAAATTTTAAAAAATATAAAATTTGATATCCAAGTACATCGTCATATCGAGATCATGTTTAACGGTTCAGATCAACTGTTTGAACTTTGAAAATAAAGATATGAATCCATAGCACGGGTCGATTCCACAATATGCATATTACCATAGCCTCACTCTTGTTGTTTTCCTTTCTTTTTCCAAATAGAAAAGTTCCACATAATATTTTACCATGAGCAGTCCATGGGACAAGGCAGCGCGCACAGTGAACCATATCAAAAGACCTGGAAGGAAAAGGAAGTCTATGAATGCTCAACACTCCTAGCATGGCCGGGATTCCACGCTCCAGTGCAAATTGAACTTGAGCCTCATGGCTGTCCCTTGGGGCAATAGACATTGTCAGAATTTTTTGATCCAGTAGATGACCACCAAAGCTCGCTACCTGATCAAAAGGGCGATATTATGATACTATTACTTATCTACTTATGTGTAATTGTCGGATCTGTACAAACTTTTGATCATGTAAAGGTTTGTTTATGCAATTTTATATTGCACTTTGGACATGATGTTAGTTTCAGGGTGCTTTTGGGAATGTTCTTTATTTTGTTGTTCTTCATGGCAAGTGCAAAGACCTTATTTCATTGTCAAATTAAGCCCCGAGCAGATGAGAAATTAAAGAAAAAAATCATAGTTATGTTGCTCTAAGCATATGCTGTAGAAAAATATTGGGGGTCAGATGAACCATGGCTGATAGGTTTTTCAAACTCTGTGAACAAGTTTTAAACAATGGTATGTAATTAGAACTGTATTTATATCAGAAAAGTATATATGCCGGTTTTACCCATGGGTAGCTCACGGTAAATATAATTTCTCAGATTTAAAATGTCTTTATCAAGTTCAATTTGCCACTTGAGGTTTGAACATATAAACTCAAGTTGAATCTCTTATATTAATAACAGAAAAAGAGAAGTACTAGGATGGCAATTTTAATAGGAAAAGGAGCCTCACCCCACAGCCAATATCTAAAGCAGTTCTGATCTCTCCATTTTTTAATGGTATGATCTTGGATATCTGATCAACATACCGCTTCACCCCATTGGCGAAGGAGGTCCCACCTCCTGGGAAAACCAACCAATCCCCTTCAACCCTGACCCAATTCTGATTCTTCTTCGCCTCGCTCAGCCTCTTAGATGGTATATTCTTAAACCAAGCTCTATCCCGGCTCAGAGGCCAGCGTAATGGGGCCCGGTATCCAGGCGGCCGTGGGATGCGACATGTGTAATGGTCAGTGGGAGCTACAGGGCAATGGCGCTCCCGATGCTCAAAGTCACGTGTCGGGTACAGGCGTTCTCGGGTCGGGTCCTGGCAGGGGCAGTGATCGGTGAAATTGGAAGGGCAAAAGGAAAGAGGAGGAAGGGGAGGGGAGAGGGAGGAAGAGGGGAGGGGAAGGGTGTGGCGAGGGAGGAAATGAAGAGGAGGTGAGGATGGGAGAGTGGAGAGGTGGCAATGGAGGGGAGCGGAGGAGGGGGGAGGGATGAGAGAGAGGGAAAATGGAGAGGAGGTGTAGATGCCGAGGAGGTAGGAGATGAAGGAGAGGGAGAAGGTGGCAAGTAGAAGGGAGAGTGTGCGGATGTTTGGCTTCGGAAGGTGGCCGAGCAGAATTGACATTTTGCTTTGTTTGAAGGTGGAAGTGGGGTTTGGATTTGGAAATTAGAGATTCATAGTTCGATCTCAGCTCAGTGAAATGTACTGGTAAAGAGATCCCTCCACCGGAGCAGTGGTGGCAGGGGCATGGGGACTGCGGAGTGAGAGTGAGAGAGAATGAAAGATGATGGAATTGTTTTTCTTTTTTGCGAGCAGGAAGAACCGAAGAAATGTGGAATCTTGTCAATTAGGCGCAAGTACAATACGAGGGTGAGATTTCGTTCGACACTTTGTTGCTTTTTTGTTTACTGGGATCTTCCTGTGAGCTGCTGTCAGGGAGCTACAACCTATCGAGCCACGCCCAAGCGGATTCTGTTATGTAGAGTTAGTGCATCTGGACCGTTCTTTTAAATCTGTCACGAATATTTTAAAGGGATCCCTGTTGTTTAAATAGGCACGGGATTGAGTTTGGTTTCGCTGAGAGTAAATCTAAACCGTAGAATTGTGGATCCCACCGTGCGATTCGTGTCCTTGATAATTGTTGTACATTTATTTATTCAATTGAAATTTAGTCGTTGATAATAGTATGTAATTTCAATTAAATTAAAGTACGTAGCAACTGTTATGATTTTTTACTCTCATTTTTTTAAAATTTGTAAAATATACGCTTAGTTATTACTCATTTACCCACACTCAAGTAATTTATTAATATAAATAAGTTATTACGTTAATACATATTTGCTTATTTATACTTTTAAAAAAATTAAAGCTACATATAATACATCGGTATAATATCGTTAGGTCGGGTCAACTGCTTAGGAATGGCAGTAAAGAAAGAAGGGTGGAGTTCAGTATTTCAGATAGCTTATTTGTTAAATTCAAATTTTGTGTAAATATAACTTATTTTTTTTATCAATATAATAGTTAGCTTTGCCGCTAACCCCGTGTGATGAGAAGAGACGAGAAGAAAATAAATGAGCCACCCAATAAAATTTCGCCTTCCAATTCGGACGTTATAAAAATTATTAATTTATACACATAAATCATCCTCTTCCATATAAAATTTTCGGTTCTTAAACAAATAATTTACCTCGATCAGGACCGATCACATATAACCCAATTCATTCTAGGGCCCTTCTAAAACACTATATACAGGGGGCAGATTCAGGATTTTCGTCAAGGGGGTAAAAAAATATCGAATCGAGTTTAAATACCTAATCAGATTTAAATCCATTAACTAATTGGGTACTCGACAAAAACAATACTTTAACTTGTATTTCCAATGCTTTGACTTGTAATTTCTGATGCTCTGACTTATAATTCTAATTACCAATCAAAATTCAACAAATTTATTTCAATTTTAACTCTAAAGTTAACTCAAATTACAAACTAAACGTCCAGAAAGAGACAAAGTCGGTAGAACCGATAAATATCCACTAAAATACTCTGGGTCCGCCGCAACTATATACCACTTTAGCAGTTAGCACTATTTCATAATTTACCAAGCACCTCCTACTCTCATAGTCTCACTCTAAAACTTGTCCTTTATACACCAATGCAAATATCAAATTATCTGTTTGACAAGCGTGGAAAAGAAGAACAAGTAGAATAAAGGTTCTATTCTTGCCGAACAAGAAAAGAATTAAGTAGAATTGTGAAAATTAGAAAAGTGAAATTGAATTTGAACTTTTACATGTACTCCTGCTTTTTATACTTTAGTCCATCCTCTATTTCTTATAAGTCAATTCTCTATTATATGGAGATAGTAAAATAAAGAAATTGACCTTTTTCAAATTATGAAATTTATTCATTTACCAATAGACTTCCACCATCAACCGAACATGATTGAAATAATACCAACTAGACGCTAACCAAATTCTATTTTTTCACTATTCTTTCGCTATTCCGCATGTTCCCAAACGGGCCAAAGGAAAATGAAGAAGATGATGATGAAAACAGAAACGGAACACTGAGCAACTAAACAAATTGATAAGAACATGATTACAGTAGTACTCTGTAGTGGTCAAGCTAACTGAAAAGAACTAAACAAGCCAATCCGTAAATATCAAATCAAATGATTCCTCTTGTTTTTCGTTTGAATCATTGCTAATCTCATGCTTGATAGATTTAGAGATGTTAGAAAATACCAACAAAAATATGATTTATTTAGATTAATGTTAAAAAATACCGACAAAAAGAGGATTTATTTGGTAAAATAATCTTTCAAAGGATCAAAAACAAATAAGATAACAAAGTTAATATAAAAATATAGCACTAGGATTTTCTTATATCATCAGAGGCAGTTTGCAAGTACTTGGCATAGCTTCGAGTGAAAAGCATCCGCATGATTTTCTTTTCAGCTGCCTTTTCATTTATTGCCTGATTCAAAGTCGAAATATCTAAGATCAGTATAGCAAAACGCAAACATAACAATTATGGTTTCTATTTTATTTTGTGGGGGTATCTCCAGCAGCAACTCTTGTGATGACATATATAAATGATAATTAGAAAAGTAAACCAGCATATAATTTTTGCCACATACTCTTGTATTAAAGGAAAATCGAAGAATCTTCATTTCCCTGCCCAAAATAGCCCTCACATCAAACCCTAGACGGTCGACCCAAATAATCTCAGCTTCCTGTATCATCAACCAAAAAATAAAATCACAGATAACACTAAAATAAAACAGTGTGCACTTTAATCCAATATGTAAAGTTAGTTTGTTTCAGGAAAAAAAAAATCGTACTTCCACAACAAGGCCTTTCTTCTTGTGGCAAAGAGCCCTTAAAGCAGTTAAATAACGTGTTCCGTGCTCATCAAGGTGTTTTATAATTTCTCGAGCAGAACAGGCAACAGCATCAGGCTCAACTTCACAGAAAGGAACTTGATGTACTTCGGACTGTGGTGTACTAACATCAAGCAACATTTAGTTAAAAGATATTCAACTTCATTATTGTACTAAAAAGATCTGTTAGATTGTTATACAAAAGTTCAATGTTTTTCTTTTTTGATGGATTTTGTTTATATTCTTTTATTACTAAAAGTGGTTTAGAGTGAGTGGGAGCTCATACGAGGTACCAGTTCGTCAGGCTCGGCAATTTGGCATGAAATAGGATTTTGCTAGCTATTTTGACTACAAATATATGTGCTCAAAACTTTTGTAGTGTTTGTTACCCAACAGTAAATACCCATCATAAGAATGGCGATCAAGAGAATGTCAATTACTTTCAGGCCAAACATAATTAGAAGCTTACTTATACTCTTGAGGAAGAATGCTTAACCTACCTTTAAAGTTCAAAAGAAAGGTCACCAAGGCTAGTTTTGTTGCTATCAGGCAACAGTTCCAATTTTATAACTAATACCATGATAATTTTTTGGTACAAGGAAAAGAATAAAGCCCTGCCTGGTTTCCATAAACAGAAAAGAGCTCCATCTTGCCTATCTCCAGTCTGTACAGTAAGGAGGTTTTACTTCTTGGTTTCTCAGTGAGACTGTAACCGAGTGGTTCATCATCTAAATGTTTTTTCACGAGGAAATAAATCATTCATCACTGAGAATCTTGTTGTGAACAAAACTAACGTTTACAATTAGACCCACTTTCTGTAACAGTCATATGGGCATACTTGCTCTTTAATTTATACAACAACAACCAAGCCTTTAGTCCCAAACAAGTTGGGGTAGGCTAGAAATGAAACCCAATCACAATCATAAAGTCAAGGTAAGTAGTAATAAAATAGTAATAATAATAATAATAATGATAATACTATCAGCAGCAGCAGCAGCAGCAGCAGCAGCAGTATCAATAATAATAGTACTAATATTAATACTAATACTAACTACATTATGTCTAACCTATAGATCGTAGGGGTCAAAGTCCTAAGCTTACGTCCTTGACCCCAAATCACTAGTCCTATGACCTAAGGCCTATAATACTACCCCTAAACAACCCCTAACCAATATTTCATAGGTCATGGTTCTGGTACGTGTCAGAAAATGGACCAAATATATATTATAGACGTTCTCAAAAAGAAAGGGTCGGAAAACTAAGACAAAAAACTGGAATTAGCACTGCTGATGTCTAAGAAGCAAACTTGTTAAGAAAAAAGAGACTGTAAACAAACCAGTACTGCTCCAGTCCGATTCATAGCCGCCATCAGTACATTCATTATCACGGTCAAGATCATAATCACTTGGATATGATAAGTTTCTCCGTATATATTCTTCTTCTTCGCAAGATTGAAGGCTGCCAACTATAGAAAGAGCATTTGACGGCCAAGCCATCTCATTCCCAATTGTACTATTAACAGCCTCCAGATACACAGAAAATGGAAGTTAATAAAACCATACAGCATTTAATTTTTTGGGAGTGTTTTGGCAATAAGAAAGGATACCCCAAACAGCACCCTATTTTGAGTCAATAGTACCTCTTTGGTCCATCATACTACCTTCTGCCAAACTGTTAGAATCTCTTTATATTTTAGAACACTCTTTCTAAACTAGTAGAAAGAGGTCACTTTAACTCCCTTAAATTTTTCATACTTCTTTGATTTGAAGTAATTATGAGGTAGTAGATCTGTAAATACCTTTTTCAGACACTTTGCAAAATGCAAAGGATGTGTCTGCTGCAGTGTTTCTGGCATCCCACGCTCCATGAGGAAACCTGTTATTTCTTCTACCCTATGTAGATACTGTCAATTAAAATTTTTGAAACATAAAAAGGAGAATTTCAGAAACACAACATAAGTTTTTTTATTAGTTTAAGAGTTCATGACATTTGACTTAAGTACTTCTGGCTGAAATCTATTGATGATGGGACAAACCTCATAATAGCACGCTTCTTCTATTTCATCATCTGAACTATCTAATTTGAGTTTGTCACGAATGTCATTGTCGTTTAGGCCACCTATCAGTGTACCTTTCTCATTGTAACATGGACTGTCCATCCCAATTAATACTCTCTGTAAGAATAAATAATAACCCAACCAATTGGGTTGAAATCACTATTTCTTGTCAAAGATTCAGTATTACTAAAAAAGACAGTGATAGAACCGCTGATGAAATAAGCTCACCACATGGAAGTCTGTTATATGAACATCTTGCAATAAACCCTCGTCAGGTAGTTCAAATAAGATGTCTGAAAAAAAATTTTCATAGGAGTTATTATAACCGACCAATAATTATACCAATTGATTATCAGATACCAAGTTTCTCAATTCTTCTTTTCTGTAATCCATTTTATGTGTTGATGGCCAAAAGCCACAAGTATATTCACTATTGGATTGGTTAGGTCTGGTATCAATACCGGCACATACCTAGTGGTATAGTAATCCTTAACAAATGTATGGCTCACCTCCATGATCATCAACTCGATACTCGAACTCCGACCACAAAGAGTGACCATGAGGTTCACGTAGCCATCCAGCAAGTACAAGCACCGCCTTATGGTTAATCTACAAGTCAAATAAATAAATTATCAAGTCAACGCTTGTTATACCATATAAACCTTAAAAAAATATCAGAATTTGATTTTTTTTCATCTACTATAAATAAATCATAAATTGAGGATTTTTAACGAATATGCTTCATTCTTGACATGTAATGCCTATAGAAAAAAGACAATATTTGATTCGAATCACTTGTACCCACTGTATAATAGTACCTCTACTATAGTCCTTGCAAGCTGTACATCAGAGAGAAACATATCTATCTTCCTTTTTGGTTCTTTATATTCTTCAAGAGGATGGTAGCCATGTTTTATGAAATGATTGGTTGACTCTGGCAAGGAATCAGAATAATCAGCCGCCACACGAGCTTTTGATAGGGAATAGTCATGCCTGGCTCTCAACCAAAGGGCTTGGTTCAACCCAAATGGGATTTTGTATCTAGAACGAAATACAGAAAGAAATGAAATGTTAAAAACAAATGCAATTTAAAAAGGATGACCTGTGCTATGTAGATTCTCGCCCTTGTTAATTTTTTTTCTCTTTTTTCTGTGCAACTTGAAATTTAGAGCATGTTAACCCAATTTTTTTGTTCATAATTTCATATGCCCCTGTTTGAATACAAAAATTCAAGTGCAAACAACCACATAAGTGTAGGTCACTATCTATTTGCTAGTGTAAGTATGTACAGGCCTGCTTATTAAATACCATTGTTCGCTCCTTTTGTTTTGTTAATGCTGCACACTTAGGGTTTAACTGTTTTACAGTGTTGCCAGGTTCATTTCCATATGAGGGATTTTCAATTTTCTTTTAATGCGAATAGGTAATTGGACTAAACTGAACCAGAAGTGAACAACACACACACACATAATTGTTGCATTCAAAACCACTCTCACTGATCCAGATACATACCTAAAATTGTGAAATTCCAAGCCTTTTCTTCTGTCAAAAGGAGAACGGATCCAGTTCGCAAAAGCACCAGCTGACATTGAGTCCACGCTATAAGCAACCTGTATATGAATTAATATTTTTTTAAATTTAAGAAAATTTAAGGAATCTGGCATACAAGAACGGGAACAGATGAAACTGAGAACGTTGTTTAAGGCAAATTTTGCAGATTTATTCAGTTGCTTCAAAATAAAAAATAAAAAAATCAGCTATTCGGATGATGAGGCACATTATCATCACGAATCAAGAATAAAGTACGATATCCAGATTGCAGGAAACAAATGGAGAAAATGGGGGGAGATGTAAGTTTCAATGCATTATAAGTCGATAGTATCACCTTTTACTCAAAAACAGAATATTAAACCCAGACGATAATTCGATAAAGAGAGAGATTTACAGTAGAGGCTAGAATAACTACAAGAATCCCCTAATTTAGGCTCCAGGTCGGACTCCAATTTTAAATTTAATCCTAAATAGATTCTCTATCTTTAGCTTCTCTCAGATCAATTTCACGAAGCCAAAAAAAAAGCTTCTCTCGCGTTATATTGCGCCTCTATGATAGAGAAAGAGGGAGTTACCGATCAAAGAGGGATCACCATGCGAGAGATCAGCGAGAGATCAGCAAGAGATCCTGTCTTCCTACTTCCCAGTCTTCTTTTCAGTTGTCTTGTTTTTAGTTCTCCAAGTTTTGGCACTGAGAGAGAGAGAGAGAGAGTCAAAGAGACCAAAAGTAATTGTCTTCTTCCAGTCATTTTTGGCTGTAAGCAAAATACCAAAACAGAAAAAAAATAAAAATAAAAATAAAAATACGTGGAGGTAGGAGCTGAAGAACGGGTAATGTATTGCAGGTTATAATTAAGACGGGTTTATCAAATTAAGGCCCAACACAAAAATAGGGCCCATTAGAATTGTGGCTACGCACAAAGCAATACAGAGGTCATATCATTTTGCAGCAATGGCACCTGATCAGAGTTGGTCTCCTTTAAGTATACCATGCTCCTACATTGTCTGGTAAATGGGACCACCGATATGGCCTCTACAATTCTGCTGTGTTGCGGCAGCCGTCCATTTTCATGAGTCCGTATCCTCCAATATAACAGAATATTACTGTTTAGATTCGTATCCGGACTGATTCGATCTGAAATTGAATACACCGATCCAATGTTATTAGAACCGGATCAGACATCGATCCGGTAAAGCTTCGGGTCAATGGTTTACTGGACGGACCGGTGAGTCAACTGATTCAATTGCTAATTTATTTAAATACTAAATATATATGAGATGTAAAGATTGTTAAAAAAACATATTATTTATATTGTATTTGTGAAAATTCGCACTTATACAAACTCAAAATAATAGATATATATATCAAAATTTAACATCTAATTAGAATGAAAATACCAATTTTATTAAAAATGCTCGAATGTTTTTTTTCACAGGAAAGAATATAATCACTCAATTTTATTTATTTTTATTTGATAATTATCAAGAGACAATTTTGATAAAATTTTGTGAAAATTATAATCAATATAAAATAATAATAACTATTTTTGCAAAAGAAATAAATATGCACAATAGATATCGGTTTTAACTTTTTATACTACAAATTTAAAAAAAAAATTGTATACTAAATAATTGATTCTTTTAAAATATCTAAAATCTTTTAAGTGCAAATTTCACCAAACAATAAATACTAACTGGTGTTGGTACTTTATTTGATCTCTGAGCACGTGTACGGATTTGATAGCTTACCGTCTAACTATCAGCTTTTAGTCTCTCTCATTTAATGCAATCATGAAAAACCGAACCTACTCAAAATCAAGTTTTTCATTAAAATGAGAGCAGTTTAAAAAAAAAAACCAGTTTATTAATCCGGTTTTACCTATTCAGTAGCATACACGATCTCTTGAACGAACCAAACCGGAGTAGAAGCCGGTTTCGATTTATTCCGGCCGGACCGCACGGTCCGATCCGGTTCTGATAACAGTGATTTGGCCCCTTCTGTTTAAGGGTCGTTCAGCCAACACAAAATTTATGGAATTTCACAAAATTTTAAGCAAGTTGGGAGAAAATCATTGGATACGTATCCAGTGACCATTTTATTTGGAATAAGTTTGATTTTATTTTCATCTTTTCTTCTTATCTAGTACAAAATTATGGAAAAGATAACATCAAGTTCAACTAAATTTAAGTATATAGACCTTAGGTGATTTTTTCATAAGATGTATTTTTTATAACACATTGAATTTGGCATCAAATGTTATATTTTTCTAAAGAAAACGAGATGTAAAATTTTATTTGCTCACTAAACAAAAAAGAATGCAAAATCTCTTAATTGCTCAAATTACATAATAACAATTTTATTACATTTTTTCTTTTATTTATTAGTTGGATGATGTTAATCTATGACGGATACATACGGATACAGATCGGATATCGAATATCCGTAAATATATACATAAATATTTTCATATATATATATTAAACTATATAGTATATATCTACTGTTCAGATACGGATAATTAAATTTCAAAATAATATATGTACCACTATCTGTATGGATATTTAGATATCCCTATCTAATTTTCAAATATCCGTATTTAATTTTCGAATACAGATTCAGATTCGATCGGATAATATCTAACCCGTTTTCACCTGGTTGACCGGCTTAGCCATCTCCAGGCTCCGGCAACTGTTTTCTGTCTTGAGTCTATCTCTTGTTAGACCGGCAAATAAAAAAAAAATATGCGTCAGTTGGTAGGTAAAATTCTTTTGCTTTCTGAATGGCACTAAAAATATATGTGGATCACATGACATAGCATGTCAGTGGGTGTTTTGCATTTCTCATATACATGAAATTTCCTATTTATTTATTTCAAAATTTTAGATTTTTATTTTTTAATTATTAAAGAAAAAGTCAGGCCCAAGAATCTTTCGAAATGATTTTTATTTTTGACTGGCCCCATATTTCTAAGAGGTCAATTTGGGTCCGATGTCCATCGGACTCAAAGTGAGTTCGATGGGCTCGATGACCGTCCGATATGCTTTAATAATCGCGCCCGCAACTTTCGTATCTGCTTTAAAATTCGTGCACACGATCTTAAACAAGATAGGACGGTCCCGAAAACCCTGTCAATGGGCCCCACATTCTCCTCCCGTCCGACTTGATCCGCTTCGTTCCTCGGCCATTTGGAGGAAAAGATATATTCCAGCCGAACTTTAGCCCTCACTCCGACGGTTGCTCCGACTCCAATGATCTCCCCCACCTGAACGCACTCTCCACGACTCCATCTCTTATTCTCTGGTCAAACCAAATTTCTCCGTAAACCCTAACTCCTAACTTCCCCGAACCGAGTCTCTTACCTCGGCTATCTCTAGCAGCGGCGCCACTCCTCGTCGACAATTCAACGTTCTCCTCTAGAGGTAAAATTTCTAGTTATGCTATTCACGCTGAAATATGGAAATGCTTGTCACGCTCCTGGGTTCTGTTAATTGCCTATAGTCCTAATTTGGCAAATTTCTCAAATTATTAATATTCAGACCTGTTTATTATTGGTGAGTGGAACGTGAACAGATGCAGAACAATCAGAGTTACATAGTTGATGGATACATCACCCAAAATTTCAATGCCTTTTTTTTTAACCCCTGAGGATGAAATCAATGTCTTATAGCCTTACCTCAAAATAAGCTTGAATACTTCTCATTTATTTGTTGGACATTTAGCATTTGTTTGTAGAGTCAATGCTAAATTTGCAACTGAGGTACTAATTGTGTTAAAAAAGCTCGGGGGTTTGACTTTGTTGAATATATTTTTGACTGGTGCTATATAGAATCGAAGGATAGTATCTTCAAGCCCGGTAAATATGCGTACAAGGCAAAAATGGAAAATATTTTCTCATTTGGTGCTAACAATAGTATCCTAGCTATGCTCCTATATATTTTTTTATCTTTATTGCTACACGTGATTACGCATGTAAATTACTAAGAATTAGTGGGAATATATAAAAGGCATTATGATATTATGTGGAAGGGAGGAAATATTCATTTTTATGTTTGATGACCATATGGAATCCTACTACGTGTAGCGAACCCAAAGCTTAAGAGCTATATTTATCAACTCCAACATTTTCTTTTTACACAATGAAGTAGCACGCTTCTTGCACTTTAGTGTATTCATGTTTCAATAATGCACAGTGAATGACATTTTTTGTAGAAGTAATTGTGGTTTAAGCCTCAAACAACTGGGAGGTCATGCATAACCTTCACTATGATGACAACAGCAAAGAATGCCAATGTATTAAGCCTAATTATAGGAAATACATACTGAGTATGTCACCCAGTGGTACAATATAGTGTATAGGCAATCCCCGTGGAGGCTTCTCATGCATATGATTTTCCTGACCGTAGGATGAACAAGCTGTATTGGCAGTGGCTTTAGGGTGAGGACATGTGTACAATCCACATAAGAGAAAATGCATTATTGATGTGATACAACAGCCACTGCCCCCACCAACATTTATGTTATTGGCATCAAATGTTGTATCTACTGAAGGGATAACTAAAGGAATGCGTGGTATGTCATTAATTAAAAGATCATTGCTTCGATATGTTTGTTAACTAACTTGTCATAACATAATGCTGATCTCTAAAAAATTGCAAGGTATTGCAGGTATGAAGTTAATCATTTGAAAGGCCTCGCAAATTTTTTATCATGATGTGCTGTAGAGGCTTAGAAGATGAGTCACACTAATAACTACATTTTTTTACTGGAGACCCATCAACACATTGATTCTCCAGACACAGGAGGTGAGTAAGATCAACCCCCCTATGTCCCCATCACCCGCTCCCCCAAAATTAGAATCAAATAATGGCACGCTCCATCAAAATTATTAATTGTATCCTCGGTGCAATTTTAAAAAATACAGGGCAATATAACAAGCATTAAGATCTTGTTTGCCCTTAATGTTTTCACCCATTTTTTCTAGATGAAATGGAATAGGCTAGAAGCCACACATATTTATTTATTTTTCTATTTATATATGTTAACTTTTTTTTAAGGTTTTCTGCACAGAAATCTCAATTGTATCTTTTACCCGAGAAAGGATAGCAAAGATGTATTTCATTTTTAATATGCATTAATGACTGATAAAACATCAACAAAGCAAAAAGGTTACATAATTAAAACCAAAATACCAATGCTTCTGCTATAAATTAAAGAAATACATAAAAGTCACAACTTTCCTCTTTTGTTCTTTGCTTCGATTAACTAGGAAGCAGCAGTTGTAGAGATCCACACTAGGTAATTTTGCTGGTGGTATAGTAGGCAGCGGTTTGCTGTAATCATTAAGAAGTCGGTGGAGGCGTGAAAGCATAAGGTGGAGATATTTTGGGTGGCGACAATGGACTTGCATTAGAATTTACAGGTAAAGAAGAAGGTATTGGTAATAATGGTGCAGGTGGTGGTGGTTTAGACAAATATGGATATAAATTAGGAGGTGATGATTTGTACGTAGGTAACTTTTGGGGTGGGGGGTACTGGTAATTTAACAATGGCGGTACTAAATTCCCTGTTGGTGGTGGTGGAAACTTCTGGGGGTAATTTGGTACTTGTGGTATCAATACAGATGGAGGGGGTGGAGGATTATATGGGTAAGTTGGTACTTGTGGTGTTGGTAGTATAGCTGCAGGAGGTGGAGGATATTGGTTAATTGGTACTGGTGCTATAAATGGAAGGGGTGGAAGGAGTGGAGGGGGTGGGGACTTGTATTGGTTTGTTGGTGCTTGGGGTACTAATTTAGATGGAAGGGGTGGCGAGTTGTACTGGTAAGTTGGTACTTGTGGTACTGGTATGGATGGAGGGGCTGGGGAATTGTAGTGGTTACTCGACAATGGTGGAACTGATAAGGATGGAGGAGGTGGAGCCCTGTAGTGGTAATTGGGCACTTTTGGTGCTGGTATCAATGGACTGGGTGGAAATACAAAGTTGTTAGGTGGGACCTGTGGTACTAGTACAGATGGAGGCGGTGGTGACTGTGAGTGGTATGGTGATACATGTGGTACTAGTACAGATGGAGGTGGTGGTGACTGTGAGTGGTATGGTGATACATGTGGTACCAGTACAGATGGAGGCGGTGGTGACTGTGAGTGGTATGGTGATACATGTGGTACCAGTACAGATGGAGGCGGTGGTGACTGTGAGTGGTATGGTGGTGCCTGTGGGGTGGGGATGGCTGGAGGCGGGGGTGACTTGTAGTGGTAAGTTGGCACTTGAGGTGCTGGTATAGGCGCAGGCGGTGGCGATGTGTAGTGGTAAGTTGGCACATGAGGTGGTGGTATGGGTGCAGGTGGTGGTGACTTGTAGTGGTAAGTTGGCACTTGAGGTGCTGGTATAGGTACAGGCGGTGGTGACTTGTACTGGTAAGTTGGCACATGAGGTGGTGATATAGGTGGAGACGGTGGTGACTTGTAGTGATAAGTTGGCACTTGCGGTGCATGTACAATTGGAGGCGGTGGAGACCTGTAGATTGGAGGCGGTACTTCACCATGTGGAAGCTTGTTGCACTCATAGGGTACAGTTGGTGCAAAGGCTAGTATTTTGGCCTTGAACACCACTGCATCAGTTGTCACAGTATAAGAACTGAGCTCGGCCCATTTGTTAAGACCAGGAACTGGTACTGTGCAATCTGACCCACTTGGTGCGGCATGGAGTTCGACATTGCATATAGAGCCGTATAGCCAATAGGGAAAGCCAGAAATTGTGACGCTGTACTTACCTTTGCTATTGGTTTGACCGTACTCAACTATCTCCTTATCATGTGCATTGCATGTGACTTTTACCATTGCATCTGTTCAAAAAATTGATGGAGAAATCAATGACTATGAGATATTATTGGATTGAGAACATGGGTTTTATGGACACATCTTTTTGCTGGGCATGGTTTTTTTATGTCATACAAGAACAAAAATGGTTGACAATGCATTATGGTGAGAGATCAGGGTTTAGCAATTGTGCTGCCATAATTTTACTTTCAAAAGTTTTTGAGAAAAGAAAAATAATTTTATTATTAAAGACATGCAGTAGGCCTTTTGCCCCCTACCAAAATAGTTTATTGCAGTTTTTTTTGCCCGACTGATTAATTTTATGAAGCTTTTGAAAGAAAAAAGAAAGAAAATGTTGAATAGGGAAAAAAAAAAAAAATTGAACGTAAAACACGAGATTTAATCCTCAACACGACTAACTCATGTACCTTCTAAGCCCTTCTTATCATGTGACTTAGCGGGTTCCTGTTGGTTGTAGCACCTGTAGCAATACACCCTTCCCACAACCTTTACAACCGGTGGATACGGATTCATTGGGGAAGGAAGCAGTTTTAAAGGTGGTGGTGGTGGTGTGTTCATGTATGATGAAGGAGGTGGAGAGATGTCAGTATGGTGGTTTTCGGCAAATGCAACAGTTACATCGCTAATTAAGGTGAGAATGACAGAGACAACCGCAATGGCTATTGCCGGCAAGGTTTGAGGATATTTCATGAGGGAGATGATGTAGTTGATTTGGCATGAGTTATGACTTTCAGTTGGTGTATATATAGGGGTACTGGGTTTAGGGGAGTGGTTGTCTTCTGGGTAGTTTGGTCTCTGACTCATAATATTTTGTTGTATTTATAATTATTCTCCATATATGTCCAGTTTGAATTATATATGATAGCAAGGCTTCAGGTCTTCTCCATTGAAGGGCAAAAACAAAATGTTTGTGGGAATGAAATAACTTCAATGTGCAATTTGAACATTTTGCAGTATTTTTCTTTTCTTTTCATAAGAAACATGTTGATAATGTTTTGCATTGTCTAAGTGAATGTAAATCTGGCCCTAATTATCCTTGCTATTGAATTTATGTATTATAATTTGATTATGGAATATCACAATGAGAAAACTCTTTGACAAACGCTACCAACTCCATCTCAACTAAAATTGAAATGAATAGTGAAACCATCAAAGAGTCAGAAGAATGCAACAAAAAAAATGTTGACTTGCAGAGAGGAGTGGGAGAAGTTAGATGCAGGTATAATAACTCTTTTATTTTCAACTTATCTGAATACATATATAGGCTGCTTTAAGTGTACTAAATACAACAAGAAGCAAATGTAGCTATCAATTAGACTGAAACAGAGTGGTTCGGTTTAATAGGTAACAACTATTCACATGCCAGGTTACTAGCACCACAAAAAAAAAAAAATTGGTAATTAGACCGTAAATATCAAAAGCACTTGTCATTGAAGGTCACTACAAGTAACCCGAAATAGTTTCCTTCTCAACCATGGTTCACTTTATCTTCATAGGGAATATATTATTGGGATCGACTAACAGTCCCCCCCATTCAGTCCCCTAAACGTTCCCCTAACTGTCAAAGTACAACTGTCAGTCCCCCATTCAACATACATTAATTCAGTCTCAAAATGGAAAGTATGAATACCTAAGATATGAAGTATTCATATATAATTCATCAAGTATTCATACCTAAAATATCAAGTAGTAATTCACATAAGGACTGGGGACCATTACTTTTCGGAGACAGTAACTGTCAGACTGCATTGGGGACCACACCTAAAAAGTCACGTGAATCACACCACCAGTCCCCATTCATTGATTAAATTAATTCACATACAAAATGGAAAATATGAATACCTAAGATATTAAGTATTCATATATAATAAATCAAGTATTCATACCTAAGATATCAAGTATGTACTCTAAAAACTGGACACAATACTACCCATCTTTTACACGTTTTTCAAGGTAGTTTTTTTTTTCTCCATTCATTCTAACCAATTTTTGGGACGATCTATGAGGAATTTTGCAAATCTAAAAACACGAACGTTTTCTATTTTTTTTTTCTCTTTCAAATGAGATCCATGATGACATACTTTTACACGTTTTTCAAGGTATCAAATATTCAAATATGGAAAGTATTCATACAAAATGGGAAGTATTCATACCTAACATATCAAATATTTATATATAATTCATCAAGTATTCATACTTAAGATATCAAGTATTTAAATCCAAAAAACTGGACTCAAATATGGAAAGTATTCATACAAAATGGAAAGTATGAATACCTAAGATATCAAGTATTCATATATAATTCATCAAGTATTCATACTTATGATATCAAGTATTTCAAGAAAAAAACTGGACTCAACTTTTACACGTTTTACACGTTTTTTAAGGTGGTTCAATGATTGAAAAAGTTAGTTATAATGAGGGGGACGTTTAGGGAACTGGAGTGGGGGGACTACATCTTTACTCTATATTATTTCCTGGCACCAATACATACATATACAGGAAAAGACGACCACTTTTACTAATTGCTAATAAATGAAATGGAACGCAATTTGCCTACTTGTGAAGAGAGAGAGAGAGTAGTTACTTGACAGCCGCTGTCAAGATATCAAAAAGAGAGAGAGAGAGAGAGTAGTAGTAGTAGTTTCAGGGCAGATGAACAGGATTGGGATCTGCTGCGATCTGAAGTTTGGGTACAGTAACCTTGAAATATCTACTTTTCTAAATCTAGCAGTCCAGCTTTTTATGTGCACGCATCTCAAAATAATTCGACAGTTGGATTTGTAAAAAACAGGAATTTCAAGATACTGTTCACATGTGAAGAATCGCAGCAGATTCTCTTCCAGGTGAACATCACTCTTCTTTTATTTATTTATTTTTTTTATTTATCGAATATATAATTGCTCTTTCAAAAAAAGGTAGCTATTTGCTAACAAGTTCAACTGTTATGTATATATTAAAATGGTAATAGTATTTGGAAAAAAGAAAGCTATTCACAACATTTCAATGACATTTTAAGGATAATTCTAGTGTAATTCAATTTTATGTACACTTATTGGCTTTTTTTGTTTTGAGAAAAAACAAGACCTCGTTTGCTTTATTTCTTGAAAGGATTTTACAAAGATGCTGTTACATAAAAACCAGTATAAACTAGGTATACTGAGGTGCAGGGGTGTTCATTGGGTCCGGTTTAGTCGGTTTTGAACAGAACCAAATTAGTTTGGACCAAACGGTTCGGTTTGTTCAGTTTAATGGTTTGGTTCGGTTTGCTTTTTAAAACTAAATTATAATTTCGGTTCGGTTCGGTTTGAAAATTTTCAACTGAAATAACCGAACCGACCGAACTTTTATATATTATGAATTTGGTCCGGACCGTCCTTGTTTATTTCTTAATAAACCAGTTTATTTCTTAATCAATTGCTTTAAATATTTCGGTTCATTTCTTAATATCCCGGTTTATTTCTTAATACCTCAGTTTATTTCTTAATATACTTCGGTTATATAAATCAATTGTTTTAAGTAAAAAAATTAATATATTTTGGTTTGAACCGAACAAACCAAAATAAAATTTTGGTTCGCTTCGGTTCGGTTTTATTTTAGAAACCGAATTATTACTTTGGTTTGCCTAGTTAGGTTCGGTTGAAACCGAACCGAACCGATGAACACCACTGCTGAGGTGACAGATCACCTTGTCCTTACTGAAAGCGTTAAAATATACACTTATTGGCTTAGTTGCATCTGTTTAGATGTGTTTTGCATTATTTAGATAGGTGTTAAGCAATATAAAAAAATCGTTCGGCCATTTGTTAAGCAATTTGAAAAGTGTAACTGTTTAGGAGTTAAAAAGGAGAAACCAAAACTTTTTATTTATTTTGCATAATGGCTTACTGTGTCATCTTTTCTTTATGCATAACTTATTTATTACCAATTATCAATAATTAGACAAGACTTGAGATTTTTATTAGTATAAATATATTCAAAATATCAAAATCTATACTCGTTTTGGACAAAATTTGAAAACTACACAATCCAGAAATTGTTCAACGGATCCGGAATTCAACTTTGAATAATGATTTCTGGTTTTTTACTTTAAATAAATAGAAGATGTTATGATTTTTTTTTTCTATTGAAATATTAGAAATATTTTTATATATCTTTGAAAATAGATGGAATACTATAGAATTGAATTTACTAAAAGACTGCGACAAATAACCTGGATGAACATTTTCAAGGCCGGATTTTTTGTGGCTGTAAAAAAAATTAAAATATTTCTTGGTGTGTTACTGGAAAAAAAATAAAAATGTTTTGAATCTAACTTATTGATCCCGTTTCAAAAGTTACTTATGGGTAAATAAATAAATTATCGTGGTCCTAATACATTCAAATTTTAAGGTACTTCATCTATTTTTCAATTTTTTTTTTAACATCATTCGACAGAGCCGAATTTTTTATTCTTGTGTTAATTTTCGAAATTAGATGGAGAAACTTAAAATTTGAATATATTAGAAGGACCACGATAATTTCTTTATTTATCCAGAAATGACTTGTGAACTGGGATCAATAACTCATAGCAAAAATATTTTTATTTTTTTTCCGGTAACACACAAAGAAATATTTTAATTTTCTTATAGCTGCAAAAAACTCAGCCTGAAAAATGTTGATCCGGGTTATTTGTCGCAGTATTCTAGTAAATTCAATTCTATAGTATTTCATCTATTTTCAAAGAAATATAAAAATATTTCTAATATTTCAATAGAAAAAATAAAAAAATCATAACATCTTCTATTTAAATAAAATAAATAAATTCAGAAATCCGGTGAATAATTCCGAGGAAATAGGATTTCCGGTGAATTATTCTGCAGAAAGTTGTTTCCAGATCCGCAAAACAATTCACCAGAAATTCAATGAACCTCTAACAAAGAATAAACCTATTCAATGAATTTCCAGTGAATTATTGTGCGGATTGTGTAGTTTTGAAATTTTGATCAAAACGGGTGTAAATTCTGAAATTTGTCATTTTTTTTTGTATATTAATTAAAATTTCGGAACCATAGAACTACATTTGTATTAAGTCAAAATTATTAATTTGATACATTCATTGAGCAAGTCACATGAATAAGAATTTTAATGTGACCAGAGTGCAGTGATGTTTAAGAAAGAAATATAATTCCGCCTCTGGTGGAGCTAAGCAGACAAACAAAATAAAACCTCATCGGCATTCAGCCAGAATAAAATCAGGCAATTGAATGTCTCTGGACAAATACAGGCCTTGCTAATCTGGGCCGATTTAATTTATTTCAGCCAGAATAAAATCAGGCAATTGAATGTCTCTGGACAAATACAGGCCTTGCTAATCTGGGCCGATTTAATTTATTTCAGCCAGAATAAAATCAGGCAATTGAATGTCTCTGGAAAAATACAGGCCTTGCTAATCTGGGCCGATTTAATTTATTTCAGCCAGAATAAAATCTGGCAATTGAATGTCTCTGGACAAATACAGGCCTTGCTAATCTGGGCCGTTTTAATTTATTTCAGCCAGAATAAAATTAGGCAATTGAATGTCTCTGGACAAATACAGGCCTTGCTAATCTGGGCCGATTTAATTTATTTCAGCATTTACATTCTGCCATTTTTTTTTTTGTGCTTTTCTTCAGACGAAAAATAATAAACATAATAAATAATCACCTAACATCCAGATATACATTTTCACACATTTATTTGTTGGTTTCATAATTTAATGAATAATTATTTCAATCCGTACCCGCATTGTACCCGCAACAACAATAGAGGAAGGTTGTACTATGGTCCCCACTAATTATATGGTTTCCATTTTTCAGTCTCCACACTTGTCTCTACGTCAACCTTCATAGGTATAAATACTTGAAGCATAAAATATTAATACTTGTAAAATAAGATATAAATACTTGCATGCGTAACTTGATATGATCATCCCCTTTTCTAGTCCTCTAATTGTTTTCGCGTCAACCTTCCTCTAATGAAGTAGTAGAGACCCCGTATCCCTCCATCAACATTCCCTAATAGTCTCCGCGTCAACATTTCTCTAACAAAAATAATTGACCTTATAAGTATAAATACTTACAATACTTGATATTAATACTTTCAGATGTAATCCAGTGTTATATGTAAAAAAAAAATTGCAAGTATAGGTATAACTTGCGTGACGACGGGCCCGAAAGTATGTCATCATGGATCTAATTTGAAAGAGAAAATTACGTAGAAGATGTTCGTGGTTTTAGGTTTGCAAAATTTCTCACAGATCGTCAGAAATATAACAGTTAATGTGCAGATATAATGCGGGTACTGGAGTGCGGATACTCACATGAGCTTTCTAATTTAATATATCCAATTTTAACCTACTTAACCGTCCACTACCGACTCTCATAAAGTGCTGGTAAGAACTAAAAAATGAAAAATTAAAGTTATGTCATTCTAAAGCTGTGGAGTACCCAGGAGAAAATTATCTTCTTAATTTTACCAGAAATATATACGACGAAGTTTGCTGTGAATTTCAAAAATGTTATATAGAAATCATTTTAGATTTTGCTGGTTTAAAGAAGGATATATTGAATACAATTTGACTCCAATTATTCTTGACATTTGACATGAGCAACATTACTTCTTTTTCAGATTAAAAAAAATGACAATATATATATGTCATGTTTTCGGTGAAATAAAATTAATATTCACCTTAACTATATATTTCAAATATAAATTTACCTACTTCGGCATTCAAAAAGTTACCACTTTGGTAAGAAATCGGAGTCGGTCTGATATCTGGTCAGAACCGTTTCATCCACGTCAAGATTCACGCGGAAAACGTTAATATTTTATGCAGATAAAAAGTGTACACGAATCTTGATGCAGATTGAACGGTTCTGATTGAGCATCGGATCGTCCACACTCAAGAATTTTAATTACCGAAAAATCGATATTTGAAAAGTCGATGTGTATCATTGATTAAGACTAAATTTTATAGAGAATCAACTTTTGAGTCTAGTAGCAAAGACAATGTTTTTTGTGTAGGAAGTCACGGGTTCGAAATCTGAAAGAGTCGATCATTTACAAAAATATTAAATAGTTAGGTGGCTTAATTTTCAACTTTTACTTAAAAAAAATCTGAATTTTATAAACTGGAAGGAAATCATAATTCACTAATTCTAGTGTGGGATCAAAAAGTCCAATACGCGCGCACGGTCTTGGAAACAATTTAAAAAAGAAATGTGCCATAAATTTTACTATAAATAAAAAATTAACACTAATACAGATCATTGTAAAAGTTCGTAGGATTTAAAAAAAAATTACAAACAAAAAAGTCTAGAAGATCTAAAAAAAATTTGGGAAGTTTTCTTAATATTGAAACATTCTAGACAACAAATTGCAAAAAATTAGAATGATTCGATAGTATATAAAGGGAAAATTTATAGTTTGCTAAACTACATTCAATAATAGATTTTAACAAAGTTTAAAAATGTATGGAGCAATTAAAAAACATTTAGAGCTTTATAATAAAATCACGAGTTGAAACTAATATCGTTCCAATCTATTCTAAAGAACGTTTCATAAACAATAAAATTATCTATCTTAAATTGACCAATAAAATTTCGATTTATGACTATACAATAAATTCTAACTTTAAATTGAGAATTTCTGAAAAAATAATGACAATGGATTATTTTAATACTCAAATTTATAAGGATCAAAACGATGGAAGTATAGAAAAAAAAAACATCAAGAAGCTAGAAAAATATGTTGGAATATATTTAATATCAGACTCATTTTTACTCATAGGATATAGAAAAAATATTATGGAAAGTACTAATTCAGTTAGATATTCATAGTAACAGATACAAGTGTTCAAATATCTAATATATATAGAGATAGACTATGGTGAGTGTCACGTCATATTTTCATTTTGAAAATCCAAACAACCGATCTGAACCGCTCAGCATGTTCTCTATATTGAAATGTGCTTGGAGACTAAATTTTACATTTTTGGAAATTTTTTTACTATTTATTAAGCAACTTTGAAATCGCTGATCCACTGTGAACAGTAAAAAATAGTAAAAATTTTTGGACCACCGGATCAGTGATTTTCAAAGTGGCTTAATAAATAGTAAATAAGTTCCAAAAAATGTAAAATTTAGTCTCCAAGCACATTCCAATATAGAGAACAAACTGAGCAGTTCGGATCGGTTGTTTGAATTTTCAAAATAAAAATATGAGCGTGAAGTAAAAATTACATCTTACTTCACAACTCACCATAGCCCAGCTATATATATATGAGTAGGGTTAAAATGCACCATTGGTTTTCTGCTCCAATCATGCTTTACATCCTTATTTTCGTTTCTAAAATCCGAACAGTCAATCCGAACCGCTTACCATCATCTTTGTATTAAAATGTACTTGGAGACTAAATTTTATATTTTTTTGAAAGTTTTTTACTATTTTTTTATAGGTACAAAATCACTGTTTTATGAATATTCTGGACCATCGAAAACAGTGATTTTGTACCTATCTAAAAAAATAGTAAAAAAGTTTCAAAAAAATATAAAATTTGGTCTCCAAGCACATTTTAATATGAAGATCATGTTGAGTGGTTCGGATCGATTGTTCGAAGTTTTAAAACAGAGAAAAAGATTGGATCGATTGTTCGGATCATGTTGAGCATGATTGGAGCACAAAACCAGTGGGAAAGTGTCCGCGACGCCAATTGTATAACCTTTTGTGTTGTTATCATGAAAAACTACATTTTAATCTTCAACACGAAAGATACAGAAGATGATGCCACAACGGATCACAGAGCCCACTGTGTTACCAGACACGTTGTGCATTGTGATTGGTTGTCAGCGGTGGCGTGGGCTCCACTGGGGCGAGTGCTATACGCGTGATGCGCTTTCCTTCTCTTTTGTGTGCACTTTTTGTGAGCTGTAAACGCTGCGTAAATGTAATTGAGCGATTTTAAAAGGGTAATTATTCTAACAGAGCAGTTTTGGTTCCATGCAGCGCACTTACTGATAAATCAAAACAGCTCCTCATGTGATCCGTGCGCTGCATAAAACGAAAACTGCTCTGTTAAAATCATTACCCTTTCAGTGTCAAATGCTCAATGAAGAAGCATGCATGCCACACTTTCAGTGCCCTAGGGGGCGATTTACGCGTGTTCCCAGTGGTGACGGGAATCAATTCCAGTAAAAAATTACTGGGAGAGATTACAAAGAGACGCAGTAATTATTACAGTGAAGCCAAAAAAAGTTGAGCCCAAGAAATCTTTAATAAAAGGGTTGGTTCTTGGTTCAGTTGTGAACATTGAACTAAGACACCCATTTTGTCCATACTTGAAGCAACAATTGGTTGAAGAAAAGGCCGATCTCACGTGTGCTACCTCCTCCGTCAAAGCTGCCACGAGGTCAAACTTGGGAATATAAATTTAGGATCCCAAACTTCATTGGATTTTAAAAAGAATAATGAGATAAGTTTTAATATGGAACCAATTGCACTATTAGCACCACCTATAACATAATTATGCTAGCAGGACCTCACATTTTGGAAATTAATACTTGAAACCTTTTAAAAAAAGTAACCAATAGCCAATCAACAATTACAACATTGCCTAATAGTTTAAATATAAAGCCAAATTCTTTTTTTTTTTTTTTCAAATTCTGAAAGTCTGATTCAAATTACTTAGGGCCTGTTCGGCGTGGTACTGTGTGCGTGGAAAAAAAAATTCACTCAGACTCAATTTTTTTTTTTTCCACAAGCACAGTAAAATTCAGTTCAAAAAATTTATGTTCCCAAACCCATTCCCTTTCCCCTCTCGACGCCGAACAGGCCCTTAATGTGATCTATGTATTAAAATGTATAGATAAGCAAATTTTAGGATCTTCGTACTAATTTTGTTCGAGTTTGTTAGAAATGGAGTTCTATTTAGTTTTAAAATAATACAATAATTGTGTATTAAATAGCATAATTTTCTTTTACGTCGAAGAAATAATATTTTTTTGAAATAATAAATCTGATTTTTTACAAGATTTTGACATGTGTAAATCACATTTTAAGATGTTTAAATTAACCATTTAGACATTAAAATAAGATTTAGACTATTTTTTTAAATTAGCAGAAATACAATTTATTTACAACAACTTATCTGAAGATAAATTGCTATAAAAAAAATTGTACCAGCTACCAACATATTTCCTCCATAAAAGATGCAATTTTTTTGGTAAAATATAATGTTTTGATTTAACTTCATGCAGTGTTCTAACAAATAGGATCAAAATGGAAAACAAAAAAAATCTGCGTGAAGTCAAAACAACGTTATAAAAAAAAACAGAAATTAACAAGTAAGATATATCTTAACGGGTAAACATTAATTGATGGTCGAAGCATTATTTTTGGGCATTATCTTTGCCACTAAATCAGAAACTGGTTCTCTTCGTTGAGATAATTAATTAAGATTATTAAAAAAAATACTGTTACTGTAGCTAGTGTTTATTCATAGACTTATTAGACTTTTTTATTTAGAAATCATGCATTTAAATTAGAAGGAAAATAGAAGAAGTAGATGTCTATCTAGGACCAGGTTGAAAATGGGTCAACTGAAACCTACACCAGCACAATCCTAGTCTATTTATTTACCTATATACCGACAACCAAACAATTAAAAATAAATGCATGCTCATACAAAAACACATTAATATAAATATTTTGGAGGGATTCCCTCCAATCTAGTGCCACTGTTTAAATAATAAAAAAATGCACTAATTCAAATTGGGGAGACCATACCTGGCATGATACTTTTTGTGCGTATAAGGTACTAAATGTTGTCAGTATACATCTTTTTTCCCAACATTTCGAGGTAGGTAATTAAGTTCCTGACTGCCAATAATCCATTAATTCCCTGTAATGTTTATTGATTGGCTATCATGTGATATAATTAGGGTTCTGATAGGAGCGATAAAATCATATCTGTATCTGATTTTTACTTTTCAGATACAGATTGAATATTAAACGGATACATATTAGATTGGATATTTATTTAAAAATATCAAATTTCATAATATTTTTTATATTATTATAATGATGAATAACATAATTTTTTCATAATATATATTAAATTATATGATATATATAATATATAAATACAGATAATTAAAATTTTAAACTATATTTGTATCTATTTGGATAACGGATATCTGTATATCTACTTTTTGAATACAGATCGAATATTATCTGCTTTGTTTTCACCTCAAGACTCAAATAATTGAGACAATTAATTCACATGCATGGTATTTTATTTTATTTTTTTGCTTCACATGCATGATATCTTGAATAATTTGTTTGATAAGTACAGAGTACTATATATATATCCAGATAGCATCTCAAGTATTATTAATAATTAATTTAATTTAGTTGTATTGATTTTTACAGAGCCCATGCAAAACCGTGCGATACAATCCTAAAAAGACTACAATATATGGAGAATAGATATTTTGATTTTACATCTTTGACGGTCAAACCGCCTGTGTTACTGATGCAGTTACCGAGGTAAAAAAAAATGCATTAGTTATGTTAACGTCTTCTCACTCTATCGAGTTTAGGGTTTTGTACTGAGAGGAGTGGGAGACATAATTTCTCGAGGAGGATCCTATGCTACTTTAAGCCTAATTAATCTCTACTTATTTGTACTGTCATTTTTATACATCTCCGAGATAAAATCACAAGAGGCATCACCAGCATATTATTAACATGGTTTACTATTTTTTTATTTGTTTTCATATTTTTTATATTATTATTATTCAGTAGTAAAAGATTTATTTTTTAATTATCAACTATTATATAAGAATTGAAGACTAACTAGAAAGATTGAGAGAAATTTTGAGATTAAAAATAAAATAAGAGAATTTTTTAGGATAAAGGTATAACGTTAACGACAAATGTAGCACATTACACACAATAAAATAGATATATTGACATAAAGTAAGTACCTCTATGAAATATTTGAAAAATATACTTCATTTGGGAGGACATGACAAAAATTAATATTTTATGTCTATTTATGTTTCATAAATAATGATAATAATAATGAAAATTCAACTTTTAAAAATCGCAAAATTGCAAAATGAAATCTCAAATATCTAAATACATATGTCTAAGTAGAAATGATGGTTGAACATATACAAATATTGCAGATGAATTTGTATATTATATTCTAAAATATCTATTCTTATCTATTATTACTATAAGTACAATTACATAATATCGATGATCAAAGCATCTTTGATATTTACAAATAACTTTCAAATTATATAAATTATCTACCATATTTTTTAAAAGTAAAGAAAAAAAAAAAGCTGAGGAGGTAACATGGGGCATCTTCTGTGGGAGACTTGAAACAATTTTGCATATTTATTTATGGGTTCGAGAAAGGCTTGGGGAATGAAAATATGAAATGCCCCTTAAGACCCGCAACGCAAGACTAGGGTTTAATGCATGTCTTCATCTCCACTGCCTCTCTTCACCTTTAATTTTTTTACTCCTGCTTATATTGTTCTTTTTTGTCCTTAATCTTTCTTGATCATGTTGTTAACAAAAAAGGGTAGGGAAGCAATTCTGACATAAAGACTTGCATGTGCACAAAACTTACTGTAATTACCAACCAACTATGATTTGAGTTCTTCTATGCCCCTTGCTTATGTTGTAAACTGTGTGTGAGAATTTTTCCATAGTAAAAAAATGTTAAAAAAAAATGGTAATTTGTAAGCATAAATATGCAATTTCATGAAAAAAAAAATATTAGTGTCAGTATGGTACGCAATTAATTAAATGATTAATAAACTACAAACTACAGCTAACAAAAATATTTTGACAAGCATTAACTGATAAAAAAATAAGACACAGAGGTACTAATTTAAAATGGTTAAACTGAACTCACATGGTTGCTTATGATAATTGTGAACAAATGATATGTAGAAAAATATAAGAACTTCATGCTTTTGAATTTGCTGATATTCATTTAAGATAGCAATCATATATACAATTTTGCCAGCACTTATATTCATATATTGTAAGAATACAAAATATTTTTTTTGAAAGAAAATTTTGCCAGCACTTTAAAAAACTGTTTTTAAGTCTCTTATTATTTCAATTGTCAAGTTGGTAAATCTTATTTTTTTGTTAATATATATATAATTCATTTTTCAAGTGAATAAGGTACTTTTAAATTTTGGAAAAACGGTAATGTTGTCTTTTATGTTTAATAGATCAATTTTTTTATGTTCATTTCGACCTCACATACGAAGAACATTACGTTTACTACTAGACTAAATTTTGAGAAGACAAGTTTTTACAATGCTTTTATTGCATTTTGCGCCACTTTCGTAATTACTTCATGCATTTTCAAATACAAAGATTATTATAAAGGGGGAACATTAATTATACAAAAAAGTTACAATTGACAAATCCATTACAAATAAGAATGGATTCGGATCAGCTGAAATTCCGAAACCAATGAATAGTAGTCCTGAAATCCCTACAATCCGAATCCAGCCATCGAATTTTTTTCGAGAACGCATCTCGAAACAACTGGTTTTTTCTTGCACGTATCTCGGAATAGTTTGACGGCTGGATTCGGATTGCAGGGATTTCAGAATTACTGTTACCGGTCTCGAATTTCAGCAGATGCGTTCCAATAAGAATAGTCTGATGTCATAATCCCACCATTAATTTGGATAGCACAGTTTACAAAACGAATGCTTGATTAATTGGTCACACAGGGATTGCCACACAGCCTCAATCTTGACGAAAGTCTATAACCTATTAATGGTTGAATTTTGTGCGCTCGTGTGAATTTTTTGTCTAACTTTGTCAGATGGCAAGGTTTTCTCTGCTTTGACGATCTGACCTAATTGCCCAACGAAAAAAAAAAAAGACAATCTGACATATCAGATTTTTGTTATTTTGTGAAATTTTAGATGAACTAGATTTCAATATCATATGTTTTAATTTCAATGATAGCTAGCCACAATCTTCTTTTATGATCTCTATTCATCATTTAAAATTAATCATTACTGTTATATATATAATATTTGTTTATTTTTATGAGAGATGTTTTCATATAAACTTTTATAATTTTTTTATTTCAGATTATATATACTAGGTCGAATGAACAAAATATAAACGAAGAATATTATTATATATTAATTTAATTAAGGATAATTAAGTCCTACGTACGTACATGAGTAAATTATTACAAAGGTGATATAAGTCAAACAAATAATAAACCCATGACACCAGATTTATCTAATTAATACATAAACTTGTTGTTTTACTTGGTATATAACATTTAAATAAAATGAAATGCAATTGACAAACTTGTAATGTATTGTAATAAATCATTTTTTTTATTTTGTTGATGGAGCAGTCTACCTTATATATAAGCGTACATCCATTTTTCTTGGAGTAATGTTCCCACTATTATCAACCTATATATTATACCTCTTCGCCTTCTCTATCTCCTTCTTCTTCTTCATTGTAAAACCATATCCTTGCTTAATGGCCTCTTTAAATTATAATTGGTTAGGCTTCTCCCTTTGTCCCCAGGAGCTTCCATCAGGTCAGATTACACATCTCTCCACAGACTCCGCTCCAAATGCTTCTTCATATGGCATCTTAGAAGGTAAATATATACAAAACTTTTCACAAACATATATCAACCCGTTTAAATGCACATCAACCGCATATTATTAATTAACATTTTGCAATGTATAACAACAGACTGGAACATGAAGAGCTCCTCTGAGCTATCTGCACTTGTTGAGTCAAGTACCAATCAGCCGAAACTCGAAGATTTCCTCGGTGGCATCTCCTTTGCAGATCACAACCATAAAATTGCTAACGGATATCCCTATGACGGCTCCGTTGTTGCTTCCAATAATAATGCAGTTGCCAATGTAAACACCAACAATAGTAGCTCTATTGGGCTCTCTACTATCAAGAGCTGGCTCCGGAGCCAGCCTGCTCAGGCACCGGCAACTCAAGATAAAAGCGAGAACAAGAGTATAGAGGCAAACAGCAGCTCGGAGAATCCGGCGAGTTCTCAGAACCTGTCTTTAACAATGAGTAATGGTGTGGAGTCTAAGCAGGGAAATCAAATCGTTGCCAACGAGCCAGCTGAAGCGGCTCCAAGGAAGGCGGTTGATACATTCGGGCAAAGGACCTCGATCTATCGTGGCGTTACAAGGTGTAATATTGTAACCCTATTATCCTTTTTCCTTTTTTTCGCTTTCAAACAATCCTCCAAAAATGGCAGCTTAGTGTGATCTTGTCATCTTCGGTTCAGTGCTTACTATATATATATTTGATAATAGCTAAAATTAAAATCCAATGTTAACTATTGTTTTCCAGGCATAGATGGACAGGGCGCTATGAGGCTCATCTTTGGGATAATACATGCAAAAGAGAAGGGCAAAACCGAAAGGGCAGACAAGGTATGAAAAATTATATTAATTAGTTCATTTCTTTTTCTTTTCCAATATCTCTCTCTCTCTTTTTCGTTCTCTTTAACATGCATTTTTACTAACTAATTTTTCGCATTGTTTTCATTTTCATTTGGCTTGGAATATCTTCAAAAACTGGTTATTTTGGTGCAGTCTATCTTGGTAAGTTTATATATTAAGTAATTTTTTTAAATCAAAACAACGTTTTAATCTTTAAAATGTACTATTTAGTTAGTTTATTACATATCTCATACTATATGTGCCAATTTTTTTTATTTAGGTGGTTATGACAAAGAAGACAAGGCTGCTAGGTCTTACGATCTGGCCGCACTCAAGTATTGGGGACCTACAACAACAACGAACTTTCCGGTATGCAAAACAAAAATAAGCAATATTTGTCTGAAACCAGTAATTACTGGTACAATACTAAATATTTCATTGAAAAAGTTTGTAGGCAGGAGTGTTGTCAGGATTTTTATTAGGACTAGACAAAAACAATTTACTGATATGATTAGCGAGTTGCAAACTGTTATGAATTAACTAATTCAGACTGTGAGTTATCCATAAATACAACAACAATAACTAAGCCTTTAGTTCCAAACAAGTTGTCCATAAATAAACAAAAATTTCTCCGAAAGTAGACAACAACTCGATTATACATAGACCTATACCATAGTTTTCAAAATTCATGGATAGGCAAGCCAGTACTGTTATGCATAACAGAACATAAATTAAATGAAGCCTCAATGAGACCAATGTAGCATTATTGGTGCAAGTGTTTGGTAATGTTAGTGACCTTCAAAGTTCAAACAAAACAAAAAGGTGTTTTATAATGTTAGTACTCTTATAATTTCCTATTTGACTTAAACTTCTGACCAGTCAACCCATGTCCATTGCATATTTCAGGTTAGTAATTATGAGAAAGAACTGGAGGAGATGAAGCACATGACAAGGCAGGAATTTGTGGCATCTCTAAGAAGGTACCATGATTATATATTAAAGATTTATCTCTAGTCTAATTTGTACCATTATTCTCTTGTAATATATATATATTTAATAAATGGTTGAAAACTTATATAGGAAAAGCAGTGGATTTTCTCGTGGGGCATCGATCTACAGGGGAGTAACTAGGTAAAAGTCTCTTTCTTTATATATAGATATATACTTTAGTAAAGTGATCAGCAATTCAGCATACAGCTGTTTTTCTTTTTATTATTAGTTTCCTATGCGTCTGACTTTCTCCTTTTCCCCTTTTATTATTTTTCAGAAGTACTGATGATATTCAAAATATATAAATTTATGTATCTTCTACAGGCATCATCAGCATGGAAGGTGGCAGGCAAGGATAGGAAGAGTTGCAGGGAACAAGGATCTTTACTTAGGGACCTTTAGTAAGTCTAATCAAATATTTTCTTAGATATCGATCCACTTATTTATGCTTTTAAGAGCAACTTGGTATATATATATATCTACCAATATTAATCAAGTACTAATTAATAGAGTTTCAAATAGTGTACTTTTTCCAGCTCATGTTGAGAAATATCTCAGTTTACCGTGGCAGGAAGTCAAATAGTTAACTAGAAAATAATTAAACCCTAACACCTTGCATGCATGCATGCATGCACTCATTAATACAATAAGCTTTAACTCCTGTTGCAATGTAGGTACCCAAGAGGAAGCAGCTGAGGCCTATGACATAGCCGCAATCAAGTTTAGAGGCCTAAATGCGGTCACAAACTTCGAGATGAGCCGGTACGATGTAAAGAGCATCCTCGAGAGTAACTGCCTGCCGATTGGCAGTGCTGCAAAGCGTCTCAAAGAGAGCTCAAGTCTTGCCAACTCTTGCCTTGATAACCACCTCGCTTCTCAACTAACAAATGTATCCGGTAACAATTCGTATGGCTCCGTTCAGGCTCAGCCATTTGGCCTATACTACCCATACAGCCACGCGCAAATGGGGAATAACATGCACAACTTTTTTCAATCGGCAACAACAATGGAGCATAGCACGGGTTCCAATTCCCAAATGTTTGATGGAAGTTGCTACCAGAGTTACTCTACGGATGCTGGTGGTAGGTTTTTAATGACAGCCGGTAATTTGGCTGCGGAGCAACACAGCCATAGTGGAAGTATGTATGGAGGTCTCGCCGAAGGAAAAAGTAATGTTAATGTTGGATATATGAACGTGGTGCCAGGTCGGGAAGCTTATGAACCCGGTACAAACGGAGCATGGGGGATTATTCCAGCTGAAACTCAAACCATGTCATCAAGTGTTAACAGTGCCCTCGGTATCGGTCAGGGGCCGCCTGTTTTTACAGTGTGGAATGACATGTAGGGTTAGCTAACAAGTCAAGGTACAGTAATTGGTAGAGCTCACTAGCTAGGTTTTGAAGCTTACAAATAGGATTTAGCAGGAAAAATTCTAAGGTAGAAACCAGTACTTATGTTAAAGATAAAAAGTTTTGACTGATAACTAATCACCAATCCTTGTTAACCAAGATAATAGATGCTTGATCCTAAGTACAACAGTGAAAGGAAATCCTACTAGATAATAGGTGCTTTAAAAAAATATTTCTTATTGTATCCTTTGTAGCGCTTATTGTAAATCTTTTAATTTGTCAGATGGCAGTTTTGTTTTTCCATATACATTGAACATTTTGCCCATCATATATATATCTACTGTTATTTGTATGTTTCAGAAGCCCAAAGTTGTTATTTAAAGAACTATTATAGGCTGAGCGATATAGCCCTCGACCTAAGCCCAAGAAATATTTAGACTTTGAATTTGAAAGGTACGAAATGGATATATATATATCCTCCAAAATCCATGGCCCATTGTTTACCTATTTGGGGCTAATTCTTCGGACTAAATAAAAAGCGCTTGAGTTTGACCATGGATGGAATTGGAAGCTATCTGATTGAAATCGGATAACCCAACAGTTCATACAAGTACCCAAGTATGATAATAATACCGATTTTTTTTTTCTTACCATCTTCCAAAAAATAAAATTTGACATGATTTTCGTAAAATAATTATTTTTACCAGAAGGGACGCAGATAAGATCTGTGCTGTCTTTAGAAAGAAATAGCTAGAAACGGGATTCAAATCAGCTAAAATCCGAAATACAGGAACAGTATTCCTGGAATTCTTTCTGAATCCAGCCGTTCAACTTTTTCTGTGTATGCATCTCGAAACAGCTAGTTTTTCTGTGCACGTATCTCGAAACAGTTAAACGGCTGAATTCAGGATTTAAAGAATTTCAGCGGTACTGTTCATAGTTTTGGATTTCAGCAGATTTGGATCCCTAGAAACGTCACTACCTTGTCAATTTTGTTTATTTATTTTGGAAAGATGCTAATACTGATACAACAGCAATGCAATTCATGGATTTTCCACAATAAGTTCAAGTCTCCTACAATTTTAGGGTGGTCAAGGACTGCTTAATTATAACTGTTACCTTAACACGGAGAAGGGTTTGACCCAATACTTGTTTTCTATCTTAATTTGACATTGTAAACGTGATAAAGTTTCCTCCCTGCTAATTGACAGTACCATCCAGTCTGTTCATTAACTTTATCAAACTGTTTCCAATTCAACCAAGGAAGCAATTTAGTCTCAAATAGAGTTGAACTGTCTTATGTTAGATGGGGCAAAGCATACTCTGAACAGACGACAGCCAAAGCTGACTTAACATGAGAAATATCAGTGTTTTAAAATTCGGTTTATATTCGGTATTCGGAAGGCCACCGAATACCGAATATACGGTATGCGGTCGAATATACGGATTTTTATTCGAATGTATATATGCGGATTTTAAAATAAAAATTCATATTAATAAACAGCAGCATAGCCACATAAGTTCAGAACCGTATATATTCAGAACCGAATATTAGACCGAATACAAATTTTAGACCGAATATTCAGAACCAAATATTAGTTTTCTCTTCGGATTACAACCAAATACGAATATACAGCCGAATAAACCGATTTTTATTACACTGAGAAATATAGAGGAATAATGTTATTAGAGCATCTCCATTCCAGCAAACGTTTAGCAATTAATTTGAGCCACGTCATTTAGCAATTAAAGGAATTCAAAATTTCTAAATCACTCCATTTTAAAAATTTAATTATAGTTGCTTTTAAAGCAAATTTGATAATTTAAAAACTGTAGTACATCTCAGCAATTATATTAGCAATTAACACATCAGATTAGCAATTTAAAATAAATCACTATTATAGATGCTCTTAATTCGAAATACAGAGTAATACTCTAGACACAGTTCTTGAAATAATTTTTCAATAGATCATGTAGCTAGAGGAGCAAACCCAATGTTACAATTTACTTGGAGATAAGAAAGCAAAGAACAAAATCACATGAACAGTTGTTCAAGTAATCAAGCTAACCATAGAAGCATATCCAAAGAGAATCCAAATATAAACTGACAGGTGATATAAAAGTACCTTCTTCAAAAGGGCTATACTAAAGCTAACCCAAAATTTAAAGCATCTAATTTCAGTTGTTATTATTTAAGGTAAAGAAATAAAAGCATATCTTGAAAAAGCTTAAAAGATGACATACAAGCACAGCAAAGTATATACTTTCCAGAATAGTGGAGTACCCATAGCTACGCAAATCTCCACAAAGTACTACTCATGCAAATAAACCAAGTATATTGAGATACCAGAACCAGTGTGATTTATCTCCAATAGAACCAAGAAAAATTAAATAGAAAGGAACTATTAAGTAAAAATGGGCTCATCAAGTTAGCATGGTACCAGATTACCAGCAAAAGATGTACCATTCATACCTAACGAACTTGATCTTAGTCAATTCAGTATAGTTTGGCATAGCGAAATGTCGACATAGCATGTCAATACAGTATAATTAACTGAACTGAAATAGTAAGGCAAAAGTATAATGCTTAATGAATTTGATCTTAGTCACAAGAGTCAGGAAGTATGTTTGATACATAATGCATAATGCTACAAATTTTGTCATTACAATGCAAGGTCCATCTCTTCATTAATTGAGGCTAAGCCAGCAAAATGAAATCAAGAATTGCATCAAATTTTTCATCAAAAAAAGGAAAAAAATGTCATCAAATTGAAGTGCTCTTTAAAGGCCATAAAGGTAAAAGTTATATTTGCTCAGAAAAGAGCCTAAAAACAAACAAGCCTCGCAAACTTGTTTTTATTAAGCAGTTGATATCGTACTAGTTGTGTCAGGTATCATGTGTAACAGTATTTAATTGCTCCGTAAACCATTAAGAAAGCATATCATTCACATGAATTACAAGGGCTATTTTTTTTTCCTAATGTTGGCAGCACGAATCAAATTGGAAGATCATAAACAAGCACCAATTATAACTCAAATAATAGAGAATTAAGTTGAACTTAATCTTCAAATTAGTTTGTGAACATTTCCAATTCTCACCTTGCTCTCTGTCAACTCCTAATTCCTAGTACAAGACATAACAGCTAATGCAAAACAATCATTGCATAATAATTCCATAACAATAACACCATAAAACTCAAATCTTAATTATCTTGGCTGCTCGTACCACCGGATTATTCTTCATAATCTCAGCTCTACCAGCGGCCTTATAATCGAAGGAACAATCATGCGAATCACTGTATCGGTGCGTGCCACAAAAGAGATTGTCACACCGGCACCTGAAACCTGTCAGGCCAACTCTCTTGCGGCATATCGTGCATCGAAGTATTGACTTTATTGACCCCAATAAGGGTTTTGGTGGATCAATTTCTTCGGTTGAGTCTGATTTGGTAAGTTTGGTCGCTGCCACAGGAACGGACACAGAGTTGTTGACCTCAGCTTTCTCAGTTAATTGAGAGAGAATTTCTTGTGGGGGGCTGAGGAAAAGAGAAGGTGGATTTGTAGGAGGTGCTTGAGCTGGATTTGGTGGTGATGTGGAGGAAGGAGATGAGGGTTTGAGAAGCTCTGCTTCATCTTCGCCAAGATTGCACCTTTCTCCTGCCATTTTTTTTTTTTCTTTTTTGGGTTTTCCCTTCTCTTTAGATTTGTGGATTCAGAACTCAAATGAAGAAAATAAGACCCAAGGTTGACAAATGTGTGGATTTAAAGGAGACGGTGCAGAATTTGTGAATATGAGCTGGTTCTTAGTTGAGCAAATTAAAATGGGAAAAGGCTAATTTAAGCTCGAGCAAAGACTTTTCTCAGCCAAATGAGGACAGATTGGAAATCCAACGAGGATTCTGAGCGAATTTAAAAGGAGAATCGAACTTGAATTGGTAAACAAGTCAAGAGGGAGCGCTGTATATCACCTGGCTATTTTGAATTTTCTGAGCAACAATTCATGAAGAAATCGACCGATTAAAGCTCAGATTGCAATTTCCAGCCAAGCTGATCGATCTGCAAATAATCGATCTGAGAATTGGGGGTAAAAGAGCGAGACGATTTGGGGGAAATGGGAGAAAGAGAGAGAGAGAGGAGGAGGAGAGAAGGGAAAGGTGGAATCGTGGAAGGCTTTGGAAAAAGACGATGGAGAGAGACGAATACGAAAATTGGAAGCTTAATAAATAAGCTCAATAAATAATATTATCAGATAGCCAATAAAGAATTTCAGTCTTTTGTGTTACGGGAGTAAATGAATGCTGTAAACAAACCAATTTTGTGCTGAAATGATATTTCGCTCCCAAACTGCAACCTACCTATTGCTTTACAACATAAATGTAATATTTACAACCAAAGTTTAAATAGCGTTTATCGCATTATAGTGGAACGGCTGAAAAAACAGCGCTATGGCCATATAGCGCCGCTATATGGCCATAGCGTCATAGCTTTTTTGGTCTGAAAACGCTATTTAGAACATTGTTTACAACAAATTTATTTGATTACTAGTGTAATATTCATAAAAATTATGAAACAGAACTATAGACATATTTTAAAATTTGTGCAATTTTAAAAATCAATTGAGCATCCATTAAACAATTTGGAAGATTCAAAGATTTGTTTTATTGACTTTTGTTGGATGACCAATAAAATATCAGATTATATCAAAATCGATAAATATTTTACCTTATCAATGTATAAGTAGATTTCTTTCAATAAATTTCAATAGTGGATCCCCTCCCATTATAAAATACATTTGTTGTAATATATGTACTATATAATTCATCAATTCTATGAAATAAATTTTCATTGTACCAAGGATGATATAGTGTTTAGATTATATTAATAAATTCACAATTATTTCATAAATACAGAGACTTGCATTAAAGTTAATAACATAAAACCTAACATAATTTCAGAGTCATTTCATAAAAATGATGATTAGGTAATCTTGACAATAAACTTATTTAATTAATTAATATGGTGTTGCTTATAAAAAATACAGAAATAAACCTAAGATGGCTTCTTAATGATTTAGATAGGACTTGTATCCAATTTGGTGTGGTTTTAAGATCAATTGACCATTCATCATACAATATGACAAAAAAATCAAAGAGTTGGTTTTATTGACATTGATTGATGACTAATAAAATCTAGAATTGTACCAAAATTGATAGATATTCTATCAAATTAAAAAGGGTTTAGTTTCATGGGTATTTAATGACTTTTATTTTAAGAAAGTTCAAGCGGACTTTACAATTATAAAATAAGTTTGTTGAAATATATATCTTTTAAGCAAACAATATGTGATGTACATAGAGTTTATCAACCCTACGAAATAAAATTTTATCATACCAAGGAAGATATTGTGCTTAGATGATATATAGCTAAATATACAATTATTTGAGAAAAATAAAGATTAGAATTAATGTTATGACATCAAAAACTGACCTTTGTTTTCTTATATTATACATTAAAAATAATAGGAATTGGTGGATGAAGTCCACACCTTTCGAAATAAGAAAATGAAAATAGGTTTTTTATATCAGGATAATTATATCTTCTCCCATCTAACCTTTCTTCATTTCTTCTTCCAACTAACTAGGTGCTTCCTTTATATCATTAGGGCAACATTATTACCGATAAATTTATAAAAGTGCATTACATTTAGTCAAGTTTATCACATATTTCTAACTCATCTAAAAGAGAACAAAAATTGATGTATTTTACCTCATCTTCTACTTGCTTCATATATATATTCCATACTTAAATGTAATGAAATTTAAACTTGCTTAAGTAAAAAAGGAAGATACTCGACCTTCTAATTTAGATGGAAGTGAAAAATTAAGATGAATTGGGGAAGGAAAGCCAAAAAAAAAAAAAAAAACAAAGACAGAATTTATTAGAAAGCAACTTAGAAGAGGTTCCACTTCTTTAATTAGAAGATAAATCATTAGTTTCAGTAGGTTAAAAACATCTCTATAATGATAGATATATTAAAAACTATTTTTAAACACGATTAATATTTATAGTTTTAAACCTTGAACAATAGTAGATTATTTTTTTTATTATAGACGATATAATTTTTTTACCATTGTCTCCAAATACTTGTACTAGTTTGTTTATTTTATAAAATTCATTTCATTTATTACCTCACATTATATTACATCAAAGAGCTCATACTATAACTTTAATCATATATTCATTCGGAGTTTTTTTTTTTATATAAAAGAAATGTGGAGGTCAAGCCTTTAGATTCCATTGATAAAGACACAAAAGTGTCAGTTTGTTACAAAAAAAGAAATAAAATTACAAGAAAAAGTAGAAAAAATAGGAAAGAAAATAAAGATACACATTGCCTTCCTGTTCCTATCTAATGTTAAACCACATCAACAGTTCATGTTTGATTTCTAGAACCAGTAACGCCACTGTTTTTTCCTTAGTAAAGACCCTTATGCATCTTTCTCTCCATATGGCAAAGCAAATAGCCAATTGCACTTGCTTGAGTACCTTTCCCCCTGTTGTAACAATATGTCCCGATAAAGTCCATCTGTAAATTTGTGATTATGCTCCAGCATCACTGATGTACCAACCGTGCATTGTTGCGTATGTACAGTGCATATACATATGATCAATTGTTTCCTCTACCCTCTTACAAAGTGAGCATCTGTTTGGCAGTATCCACCCTTTCCTAACAAGGTTATTCATTGTCAGAATACAATTGTTAAGCATGAGCCATGTAAATATTGTCACCCTTGTTGATGCTTTTAATTCTCAAATACCAGTAATAGCTGTTTTTATTTAAGGTCCTATTCCTTCTGTTTTCATTTTCCTTTTTTTTTAAATGTCAAATTCTGCAAGGATTAAGTTCATCATTTTTTTTTATGATAATAATTGTTCATGCAATGCATGCAAGATGTTTTAGTCTACTAAAATATATGTAGATTTTCAGCTAAGGCAATTTGGTACCATCATGCATGTGTAAATGTGGGAGAGACATAACAAAGTTGATGGCTCTAATGAAGCACTCGACCAATAAAACCCTGAATTTCACGGCTGCTGCTTGCTCATCTGTCTTCTGGCATAAAACAGTGACACAATTATAAAATATTGCGGGTGGAAGGAAAGCAGAAGCCAACTATTTGCCTTGTGATCATACGATCAGACGGTCTACAATTCCTGTTTTCAAGTCGGCAGACAAAGAGGACAATAGAGTAATGCTTTCTATTGACCGTTATCTCCAGTTCTGACCAAATGGAGAACTCATCAGGGAAACAATATTTGTTTTGTTCGACTAGTGTAGAAAATTTATTAAGAATTGGGTTTTGCCCAAATTCCAAAGGGCTTGAGAAATTTTTTATCTAAAATCAGATTGAAACCGTTTGGTATGCGTTGAGATTCGTGCAAACTATTTAGAATTTAGTAAATTTAAACGGTCATAATCTAAACTGTTGGTGTAAATTTTTTGACACAGGTCAAATAATTAGAACCGGCTTTGGATAAGACTCTGTCAAAAATCTTTTAAATAAAATTTCCAACAAATTATTATTTTCTATTAATGTAATTACAATTTATATAATTGATATATGAACATTATCGTAATATTATTGGTTACAATAAATATTTTTCCAAATTAGATTATTTGTCAAATAAAGATAAGCAAAAAATACTTTTTGCTTTGTAATTTCATACGAGCAACAGACACATATAACATGTTTAATTTTTATTTTATTGATGAGTCACAAATTTTACACTGTCAAATAATTATATTGGTGAGACAAATAAATAACAATAATTAAAAAAAAACAAGCTCTAATATTTTAGTGTTGTTTAAAAGATGATATTATTTATCTTCAACTACTTACAGGTTGAAAAAAAAAGTACAACAATCTGAATTTTCAATCAAAACTGGAGGTACACAGTCCCGTCACACTGGAGAAAAAACCGAAAAGGTTTTAAAGGATGTTTTGTATGGGTATTGGTTTGGCTAGTCTGTAGTCTGTACTATCTCAGAGTTTGTTTTTTTTTTTTTTTTTTTTTTTTGATTAAAAGCTCTTAGGCAATTTCATTAAATTTCAAATCCCCAGTTACATTCAATTCTGCTACACTCGAAATCTACCCAGCACTGTATTGCTGCACCATTGACCCTATGTTGCCAGTGCCTTACACATTTACCAGTACCCTCCTATTGCATTTGAATTTGAAGAAGCACAAAGTATTACAGGAGACTAACAATTTATTGAAAGGTAAATCTAAAGAATCTATCATCTAAAAACTGATCAATATTATGCAACTCTGCTGTCCTTTGACTAATTTCTCCCTTCAAAGGCCGTATTTAATTTCTATCCCCTCTCAGAGTTTGTTTTTGCTTTATTGCATTTGTTAAGGCAGGATAAGGTATTACATATAGAGTGAGGCTACGGTGCTATGTATAGCACGGATTGGGTCTGTGCTACGGCTCAAAATTTAACTTTTTAAAATTCCAACGGTCGATCCGAACCGTTCAACATGATTATAAAATGAATATGTACTTGCAAACCAAATTTTACAATTTTTCGAATTTTTTTACTGTTTTTGTAGATAGGCTGTTTTTGGATGGTCCAGAATGTTCAAATCAAGTGATTTTCGAAAAAACAGTAAAAAAATTCGAAAAATTGTAAAATTTGGTTTGCAAGTACATATTCATTTTATAATCACGTTGAACGGTTCGGATCGACCGTTAGAATTTTGAAAAGTCAAATTTTGAGCCGTAGCACGGACCCAATCCGTGCTATACATAGCACCGTAGCCTCACTCTTACATATATATATATATATAATCTGACTAATATGCTACGTATAGCATAGAGGGCCTCTGTGCTACGGCTCAATATTTGAGTTTTCAAAATTCTAACGGTCGATCCGAACCATTCAACATGATCTTCATATGAATATGTACTTGCAAACCAAATTTTATATTTTTTGGAATATTTTTACTATTTTTTTAGATAGGTAGAAAGTCATTTGATCTGAAAATTCTGTACCATTCAGATCAAGTGTTTTTCTACCTATCTAAAAAAAATAGTAAAAAAATTCTAAAAAAATGTAAAATTTGGTTTGCAAGTATATATTCATATGGAGATCATGTTGAACGGTTCGGATCGACAGTTAGGATTTTAAAAACTCAAATTTTGAACCGTAGCACGGAGGCTCTCTAGCAATTTCCGTATATATATATATATATATATATATATATATATGAAAAAAAGGAGGAAAGGTCAGGTGGTTCGTTTCGAGATCAATAATCGTCCGTTCAATGATCCACGGTTGTCGTTCAAAAGCTCTGTTCGCATTTGGCGTCTGTGGCACGCGGAGATGGCTGCACCGAAAATAAAGTTGTGGCTTGTGGGACATACACGAAGTCACGAACTGATCGTTAGATAGATTTTCTGTGGCGACAATCGTATGAAATTGAAACATGCACTTGTTTTACAAAGTCAAAACTCACAACACAAATTTGCCAAACTATTGAAGTTAAGAACTCGAAAAAACATTATCTGCTGAATGAGGATCATTTGGAAATTATTAGTAAAATTTAAAATAAATTTAGGCAGCTGAAACATATTCAAATTGCATCAAACTAGGAATTAAAACAATAAAAATTATAAAACAGAATAACATTTGTAAATAGTTGAATATGGATGAAAACCATTTAACATACTACCATTGTTTTAAGAGCTTCGCTCTGAAAAAAAAATTATCTACTAAAAAATAATAATTTTAAAAAAAAATTGTTCTAGTGAGGCTACATTAGTACTATGCATAGTGTGGCTTGGTCCATACTATGGATCAATATTTCTGTTTTTAAAGTCTAAACAGTCGATCTGAACTGTTTAACATGATCTCCATATGAAAAGTATTTGTAAATCAAATTTTATATTTTTACAATCTTTATACAATTTTTTTTGCAAACTTTTTAAATAGGTAGAAAATTACTTATTTAAAAATTCTAGACCATTCAAAGTAGTGATTATCTATCTATCTATATATGGAGATCATATTGAATGGTTCAAATCGACTATTTGAACTTTAATATAAAGATGTTGATCCATAGTACAGACTAATATGTGCTATGTATAATACCATAGGCTCACTCTTTATAGAAAATTATTTTGCATTCTAAAATTATTGTACATAAATTATTATTTTTTTAAAATTAACTGTTCAGTAATTCAACAGAGGAATATTAAAAAAATTTATGTTATTTTAAGAGTTAATATTACACCTTAGTCACATAAAACACATAAATACATAAGAAAAAAAAAATATGATACAAGTCCAACAGATGAAAGAAAGAATCTGAATCAGACATTCATAAATTATCCTTGTCTGAATACCTAATGTGAGCTATGATGGGTCATAATTCTTTTTACAAAAAGTAACACAAGATATTTAATATTGATTTTTTTTTCTTCTTATTCTTAAGAGTTGGTGTACTCTTGCAAAGCATATTTTGGTTCTTGATTCTACATCATTTTTTGTCCTTATTTCTTTCATGTACTTTTTGCTTCCCACCAAGTTATATCAATCGCATTGTACTCTTATATTGTACTCTTTGGAGATTTTTATTAATATCCAAAGTTTAATAGAAATTAATATTTATGTCTAGAATTCTGGATTTTCGCCAAAAATACCCAAGCGGCCATAAAATAGCCGGCTTACGTAAACCGGTCATTTTATGGCCGGCTTAATTTTTTTTTTTTAAAGACACTATGAAAGCAAAATAATGAAAAAATCCAACACTAAAAATTGGTATTTTTTTTAAATTATTTGTTAGATTATTTTTTTGATTTATAATTAGCATATTTATACTAAAATACACTACATTAATTGAAATTATGTTGAATTACACTATATTACAATAAATTATGTTGAATATACTAAATTACGTTAAATTACGCTAAATTACAATAACTTCGCTAATTATGCTGAAATACAATAAATTACGCTAAAGTAGACTGATTTTGTGCCATATTTCATGAATCATAAAAAATAGTAAAAAAATTTGAAAAATAGTAAAAATTGGTATTCTACAAGTTCATTATGTAACTAATTTACTGAGCTACTTAGATTGAATAATAGAAATGAAAATCTTAATCGGAAACTTTAACTCAAGTTTTGAGGCTCTTCCCTTTGTTTTTTGGCAATTCTGAATTTCAAAAAAGACGTAGTGGTCACAGACACATGCGTATTTTCGCAAACTTTCCGAAAATTGGTCATTTGTTGAAATTGGACACTCAAGCTCCGTTTTATGACTGTTTGAAGTTTCGTCGTCGTTTTTTGCCTTTTCAGTGAAGATATCGTACCTATTCATATGTAATTTAGCGTAATTTACCGTATTTTAGCGTAATGCAATGTAATTTAGTGTAATTTAACTTAATATAGTGTAATTTCAACATAATTTCAAGTAATTTAGCGTATTTTAGTATAAATATGCTAATTATATATCAAAAGAAATAATCTATTAAATAATTTAAACAAAAAAATTTAAATTTTCAGTGTTAGATTTCATTATCTTGTTCTTCATAGTGTCTTTAAATAAAAAAACAAATTAAGCCGGCCATAAAATAGCCGGCTTAGACATTTTTAGCGAAAATCCAGAATTCTGAGCATAATTATTAATTTCTATTAAACTTTAGATATTAATAAAAATGTCGGGCTATGATGGGTCATAATTCTTTTTACAAAAAGTAACACAGAAAATCTAAAAAAGAAACCGGACCAAAATGTCATTTCGGTCCGGAATAAAAAAAAATTATGGACCGAAATGACATTTCGATTCTTATAGTTTTTGTAAGAAAAAAGTAATCATGTTGGTTTCGTAAATTTTTTTTTTTTAATTATGGTTTATAAAATAAATTCGACTACAGCGATCAATAGAATGATATGTAGTCTAGCATATTTTTTTAAATTTTTTCTTCTTTATTTTTCATGTTAGTTTTTCCTTCATTGCGGGCATTTCCTTGTAAACTCTTTTGAATGAGATGAGGCTATGGTAATATGTATATTATAAAATGGTTCGCGCTATGAACTCATATTTCTATTTTTAAATTTAAACAGTCCATTTGAATCATTTAGTATAATTTTCATATGAAATATATTTGCAGACCAAATTTTTATATTTTTTTTAGAATTTATTACTTAAAAAATGAATTTATTTACTTTTTTTAGATTGGAAGAGAATCATGAAAATTCTAGACCATTAAAAAACAACAATTTTCTACCTATCCAAAAAATAGTAAAAAATTCTAAAAATATAAAATTTGGTCTACAACTACATTTTGATAAAAATATTATATTTAACGGTTCGGACGATTGTTTGAACTTTAAAAATAGAGAAAATAAAGCCATAGCACGAGTCGATCTGTAATATACATATTACCAGAGTCTCACTCAACTCTTTTGAATAGTTAATAAAATCATTTTAAGCAGACTTTACACGTACTTATTTTAGAAAATTTCCAGAACAAATAATTTTAAAATATGGATAGCTTAATGTTATTTTCTCCTTTCTGGTATATTTTTTTTTATGCTTTCGAGCCGAAATTTTTATTTATAACATTTAAAAAAAATAAATTAATAAAATAACCATTGTTTCTGGTCAATTCCATATCTAACACGGCCGCAGAATGCCGGAGCGGACCCATTTGGGGGAGGCCGCAGAATACCGGAGCGGACCCCCATATGGGTCCGCAGAATGCCGGAGCGGACCCTTTTTTTTTTCTGATTCTGAAGTTGATTATGATTTTGTTTTGGAAATTTTTATAAAAAATGTAACGTTTGTACTGGAAGTTGTGTGTAATTACTTATGTTTGAAATGTCGTTTAATCTGAAATTGTTGTTCGTCGTTTGTTTGATCAAAAGAAACATTACAATAGAACAAGGAGCCATATAAAGAAGCATACAATAGAACAATGCTAATGTTATCGGAAATTACACATACGTCTAATTAACCGAAAATAAATAATATTTTTACAAGTACAATTAAAAAAACAACATTAACTCTCAATCTCGTGCAGCTCGAGCAGCTCTGTTTTGTCTTTCTTGTGTATCTCGGCCGGCTTGGTGTCCTCTTCTCCTATTATGTAGAACATCCATCCACATCGGAATTCTGTCGTGCTGTCTTCTGCCCACAGAAATATTTTTTTTCTCTGGAACAAGGACCGGGCCATCGTGTTGAGGCCATTCCGACTGATTTCCATAAACATGCCATTGTGCGCTCCATGTGTTGATCAGTGTATGGATGTGATAGTAGTGACTTACAAAGACGCCAGGGTCGATGCCTCGGAGACGACACCCGGACAGAACATGAGAGCACGGTATTCTCTCCAATTGAGGCTTCTGGCACGTGCAAGTTACCGTGTGATCATCCCCGATTATCACCGTGTATTTGTAATTGGCCTTGGTAAACCGACCAGAATCGTCAGGTATGAAAGCGTGAACTCTCTCATGTGTGGAGGTTACCTCGAACTCGTTGTTGTTTCCAAAGCCCCCCAGCGTCTTCATTTTATCAGACCTCTCGAACTGTTTGTTGATCAGCTACGAAAAATTAAAAATAATGAAGAAGTCAGATTTTTTTTAACAAAGTTCATTAAAAATTATGAAGAAAGAACTACAAATAAAAGTACCTGATGCACACGACACGAGAATTGTTGACCTTGACTGACTTCCCATTCCGCTTTGGCCCTCCTTTGCGCAAACCATGTCATACATTTGTAAAATGTGTCTTCAATTATTGCTGCAACCGGTAGCCTACGAGAGGACTTGAAGACCTTATTAAGCGACTCGGACCCGTTTGTAGTCATGATGCCCCAACGGTAACCACCGTCCAGTGCTTGGAATATCTTCCATGGTTTGGGGCACTCGTTCTCATCTTGATCCAAATATTTACCCACACCGTCCAGCCAATTGAGGGCAATGTCACATGCCTGCCCCATTGCTTGCATTCCTTGCTCGTACCTCCTCATCTTCCTCTTAGCCACACATATTCTAAAAAAACGGATTGCCTTATCACTGCAACCGTTCTTCTTCATGTTCTCGGCTATGTGAGTAGCACAAAGACGGTGAACACATTGATCCTCATCCTCCTCGTTCCACCCCATATCATCTTGTCTGAACACCTTCTTGATACCCTTTCCCCTATCAGTGATGACACACATGAATCTGGAGCGGATTACATTAAGGCGCAACTATTTCATGAACCACGCACAATCGTCATAACTCTCTGATTCTACCAGTGAAAAAGCCAACGGAGGAGCTGATTTTCAGCATCGTACCCGGTTGCAATCAACAGCTTGCCTGTGGTAAAATAAATTTTGTAAGAGCCGAAATCAACTAAAATAAATAAAGTGAAAACAATCAAATTAGTTACCTTTATACCGGCCTGACAGGAAACATGCATCAACTGTGATGACTGGTCTGATATGTTGAAAAGCAGCTATGCACGGTCCAAATGCCCAAGCCGCACTATGAAAATACCTCCATGGTCCAGGTTCACCAGTGGGATATGAGGTCACCTCAAACAATGTTTCTGTCAATCAATTAAAAAAAATAAGTTCAATTTTTGATTGATAATGAAATGACGTAAAAATTGAAGGAACAATGTAGTACCTGGGTTGCTTCTTTTGATTGCCTCCAACAATGGAACTACAAGAGCGTATGATCCCTCCCAACTGCCAAATGACGGGCTATTGCCAACTCACGGCCACGCCATAGTTTGTTGTACGCCGGTATCTGACCGTTGTACCTTTCAGCAACAGCAATTCGGATAGCCTGAATACTCAAGTCGACATCGTTCCTCATGTGAGCGGATATACACTCGGTAACCATAGCAGCTGACAACTGGGCGTGATCTGTTCTTGTCGCATCTGCGTGGCATGAATGTTGTGTTGGGCATTTGGAGACACGCCACTGTGTTCCATAACCGGTGGCCCTTGCGAGTATGTACCACCCACAGTAACTGTCCTTGCACTTGAACCTCATTCTTGTGCGGTCACTATGCGTAGGTTTTACCTCTTTGTTGCAAAGGATGTGAAACCTGGCAATTGCGCTCTTCATTTCCTCTTTTGAGTCATATGTTTGTCCCTCGGACAATTCATTCTCATACTCTGCCCTACTTCCAAACAAACCCGAATTGGCTTCCATAAACCCTGATGTGTCGTTGAAAGCATGAATCGGGTGCTGAAACCCGCGATCCATTATCTGAAACCCGCGATCCATCTTGAATTTCCTTGATATTCCGAGCACAGGCCCGGTATCTTCCTGGTCAGAATAATCGCTCATACCCTCAGGATCAATATGACCCCAATTTTCCTCTGCCTCTAGTATTTCCGGATCCACTTCTTCATCAGATTCATCCGGATTACAAGTTTGACCCCAATGAGCGGTCCGACTAGATGAAGGCTGGTCAGTCTGGGATGGGCCCGACGGGAGGGTCGGTCTCTCTGAACTGGGGCCCGACTACTGGACGGTTGGTCAATTTGGACAGGGGATGGACTAGAGCCGGATGAGTTACTCCGACTACGACCCTGGATTAACCTCTGAACTGGGTTCGAACGCCGGGCTCTGGTAACCTCCACATATAGGTCAATTATCTTGTATGCACCCCCAGAAAAACTCATGGTTTGGTTATACAATACCTGCCAGACTCCCTCATTCTGAATTGGAAATAGTTGGAACCAGGTTTGTGCCGAACTAGTCGGCATGCTAATTTTGGCATCAATTTTAAGGTCATACTGACCCTGATCCAACCCCAAATTCTGACATATACTTGATTTAAGTCTCAAATAATCCGTACCTGGCAATACCGGGATCACAGTAACAGGTCCAATACTGTAGTAAATCCCATTAGGACCTGTTAATACATCCCCACCAGTGTAGATGGATACCATAAGAGCCATTTTTTCAATTCAATACAGAAGAAACCTACAATTAAAAATTAACTAAATTAATTATTCTAATTAAATTATTCTAATTAATTATTCTAATTTAATTATTCTAATTTAATTATTGCTAAATTAATTATTCTAATTAAATTATTAATCTACTGAAATAAAAATAAAAAATTTAAAAGAAGAGAGAAAAAACTTACAGATAACTCAGGAGAGAAGGTGTGAGAGTGTGAAATGAAATTTCGCTGTCATTTTCGGAATATAAAGAACAGGGTCCGCTCCGGCATAGTGCGGACCCCGGTCCGCTCCGGCATTCTGCGGACCCATATGGGGGTCCGCTCCGGCATTCTGCGGTCCGCTCTGGCATTCTGCGGCCGTGTTAGATATGGAATTGACCAGAAACAATGGTTATTTTATTAATTTATTTTTTTAAAATGTTATAAATAAAAATTTCGGGCTTTCGAGAACTTCCAAACTTAAATAGCGTAAATTCTCAAATCACATGACATGTCATCTAGCTTACCTAATATTTACTATGCGGAGATCTCACATTAATGAATATAAAAACAATCTTTTTAATTAATATTCAGTGCACATAATTTGTGGTATTTGGAAAGTAAAAAAGCCGACAAGCCCCCTATTATTTTCTATTTCTTTTAATTCTAGAGGCTACCTATCAATGCTGTCTTTCTTTATAGTTTTCTTCAATCCATTAAATGATTAATTAATAATATAATATTGTTGACTAGCTGGAGTGATCTGTTTACAGTAGAGTATGTACAAACGTATTAAGGATCTCAATTGTAGTACAACAGTCGTGTTTAGAATCTACACCACACACACATATATATAGAGTAAGGCTACGGTGCTTTGCAAAGTAAATAGCCCTCTTTACTTTGGGCTACTTTTTCAATTTGTAAAACTCAAACAACCGATTCGAACCGTTCAACATATTCTAAATATTGAAATGTGCTTGGAGACCAAATTTTACATTTTTTGGAATTTTTTTACTATTTATCAAGCCACTTTGAAAAAGTCTGATCCGATGGTCCAGAAAATTTTATTGTTTTTTACTGTTCACCGTTGAATCAGCGATTTTCAAAGTGGCTTAATAAATAGTAAAAAAATTCCAAAAAATGTAAAATTTGGTCTCCAAGCACATTTCAATATTTAGAACATGTTGAACAGTTCGGATCGGTTGTTTGAGTTTTGCAAATTGAAAAAGTAGCCCAAAGTAAAGAGGGCTGTTTACTTTGCAAATCACCGTAGCCTTACTCTCTCTCTCTCTATATATATATATAGAGTGTGGCTAAATTGCTGCTGGCAGCATTTTGGCTGAAATGCTGCCGGGGCTATGTTTGATTATGTGATGTTCAAACAACAAATTCAAACCGTTAGATGTTCAATCTATATTAAAATCTATTTGGAGACCATATTTTACATTGTTTTGAATTCTTTTTACTATTTATTAAGCTGGTTTGAAAACCGCTATTTTCAATGCTACAGAAATTTACTGAAAACAGCGGTTTTCAAACCAGCTTAATAAATAGTAAAAAAATTCAAAAAAATGTAAAATTTGGTCTCCAAGTAGATTTTAATATATATTGAACATCTAACGGTTTAGATTTGTTGTTTAAACATCACATAATCAAATATAGCCCTGGCAGCACTTGGCTGAAATGCTGCCAGCAGCAATTTATCCACACTCATATATATATATATATATGAGGAGGGATCCACTTACAACAAATTTGAGTTACAACAAAGTTACAACATTCATTTTTTTCATTTTCAAAGTCCAAATCGTCGATCCAACCGTTCAACATGATCTCCACAATAAAATGTACTTGCAGATCAAATTTTACATTTTTTTGAATTTTTTTACTATTTATTAAGTATTTTACAAAAAATAGCCATACTTAGACCATTGAATTTTGTACCCATCTTAATAAATAGTAAAAAAATTCAAAAAAATATAAAATTTGATCTGCAAGTACATTTTATTTAGATGATCATGTTGAACGGTTTGGATCGACAATTTGGACTTTGAAAATGAAAAAAATGAATGTTGTAACTTTGTTGTAACTCAAATTTGTTGTAAGTGGATCCCTCCTCTATATATATATATATATATATATATATATATATATATATATATATATAAGAGGAGGGCTCAAATGCTCCATTGCTTCATGCCCAATCGTACCCCAACATATTTATCTTCGATTTTAAAATTCAAATAAAAGATCTGAACCGCTCAACATGATATCCATGTTAAAATATGCTTAGAGATCAAATTTTATATTTTTTGAAATTTTTTTACTATTTTTTAAGATAGGTACAAAATAACTGTTTTTCAGGAAATTGTGGACCATCTAAAAACAGTAATTTTGTACCCATCTTAAAAAAGAGGAGGGCTCAAATGCCCCATTACTTCATACCCCAATCGTACCCCAACATATTTATCTTCAATTTTAAAGTTCAAACTGACGATCTGAACTGTTCAAAAAATATTTTACTGTTCACAGTGGAACATCGATTTTTAAAGTGGCTTAATAAATAGTAAAAAAATTCCAAAAAATGTAAAATTTGGTTTCCAAGCACATTTCAATATAGATAACATGTTGAACGGTTCGGATCGGTTGTTTGAATTTTCAAAATGAAAATATGGCGTGCAGTACAAACTTGTTTTACTCCATGTCTCACCATAGCTCATCTCTCTCTCTCTCTCTCTATATATATATATTTCCAATAAATAATTGAACATATCTTACAGAGTTATTCACACACATCTACTCCATAAATAAATATACATCTCCATTAAATAATCGAACTCCCCAAATCTTACAGAGTTATTCACCCATACTTTACAAATTACAAAATAGAAGGGGTGAATTAAAAATTACAAATTTACATGGAAAGCTCCCAAAACAGCACTCTATATACCAACTAATTTGTTTTAAAATGTCTACTCCCGTATAGCAATTATGTACATTATGTAGATTGCTCAGATGCTCACCAGAAAAGATGCCATTAAAACGACTTTAGACGTTGGTCTCTTCAGAGAGAAAATCAGGATGCTCATGTCTCTGCTCCTGGGATTCCAACACTTTCTGCATTGCATAGTGACACCTGCAGTATACAAAGCAACATAGAAGTATAATTTACAAAAAGTTATTTTCTTTCTAAAGAAACAATAGGATTAACTTGCATATATTAGCTTTTATCTATGAACTTCATTTTCTTTAGAAATCATACCTCCAAGGTAGATGATCAAGGAACATATAAGGTGACACCACTATATCCATGAATCTCTCTCTATTAACCTCAAAAGCCTTATACTCTATGTGTTTACCATTAAAGAGCATCAAACTTCTAAGGATTGGATTCGTATGACCACCCCTCTGGATCCGGACCAAATGCACAACAAGGCCAGGCAGATACACCTCCTCAGATTGCACCCCAGACGGGTTCGCAATAGAAGCCTGAACTTCCTCCAAAGGATTCATGGAATGCTCGAGCCTTTGTGCATTGCTGCTCTCAGTAAAACTGTTGCTGTGCACCACGCAAGACATGGCATGGCCACAGAGAAACACCCCGCCTCTGATTGTGTGTGCCAGATGCCTGTTGTGTATTTGGCCATTGCTGTTTTCTGATACTGTGATTGAGTTAGCAGGTGCAACTGGAGTCATGCCTAGATGGTTTTGGTTATTTGAGCCGTCTTTTCTGATGTGTACTATTTTCCTAACCAGATTTGGTAACAGAGATATGTTTGCAGAGCTGTCGCTTGAGAGGGCCCTCACAGCAGCTACACGGAGCCTCATGATTGAGTTCATTGAAAGGCGTGAAGAGAACTCATCATTGCACACAATGCTACAGATTATAGAAGGATATTTCATATTAGTGGTACAAAAGAAATGTTTAGTAACTTCCTTGAAGTATACATAGGAGGTAAAAAAAGGTGAGGATTTAAAATTTGTGCAACCTGGTAACAAATTGCGAGCATGCTTCAGCTAAAATTGGATCTAAACAAGGAAGAGGTCCATAAGAGTACACATGTAGATTTGGGTAGCGCCCATAAAGCTGCCATTATAGTAATTTGTTTTAGTATAATGTTACATTCATAAGCATATGAAGCATAAGAGTAAAGTATTAACCTACCATTATTCCAAGAACTGCTGCAACAGAACCACCCAAAGAGTGACCCACAATCCGAATTTTATATCCATGGCATTCACATCCCTCATCGAGCAAAGAAGAAAGGCATCCTCCAATCTTCAGTTCGGATTTATCTACTAAGATATGAGAACCAAGATAACATTAATGGGCAATGGAAGTATGTTATAGGTAGGGATAAGTTATATTATTTGACAACCTGCAAAATTCTTGCCAAAAAAAAAAAATGAATTTGTAGATATGTTCTCCATCATTTGGATACGTTATGTAACAAACATGGTCCAATTTGAAGACCGGTTAGTCATCCATCGAAATTAACTATTGAATCGTTCAATCTATCGGCTTTTGATTGAATGACCATACAATTTTCCAAATGATCTCCGATTTTATATTCGTATGTGATGAATATCAACTTTCATTACCACAGTAGTCAAAAGAAAGATTTTGTTTCAAGATATGTCAACCTCCATCTGACGGCTTTCCATCAATCTGGCTGTAAAGCTCCCTAGCTGATTCAATAATTCCTGAATGCCCAAAACAAGGAAAAGAGGACAGAAGCTTTTCTTTGATAGAAGGGTCCATTTTGTTGCTACTGCAAAGAGATATATCACCAATTATTCAACAAAAGAAAAGAAGGCAAAAGGTTAAAATAACCTTTTTGTTATATGTATATGCAGCAGCAAAGCCAGGATATGCATGATCTTACATTTCTTTTGAACTACAAGCATATTTTTGCAATTTTTTCTGATATAAGTATTGTAAAAAGTAAAAAAAAAAAAAAAAGGCATATATATTTTTTTGTTGCCCAAGTGCCACCCCCTTGTCAGGTGCAAACTGCACTTATATTTATTTATTTATTATCAATACGCTCTATGTATTTTAGGTGCCCTTATACGACATAAAAACCTTTGATTTTAAAATAACACATTCAGAGAGGAAAGGAGGAAGGGAGAGAAAGAGGGAGAAACAATACTTTATTAATCCATCCAAGTCATCTATGGTAAGGGAGCATTCCTTGCATAAGCCATCGGTGATCAAGTCTTCAGGTGTCTCAGTTCCACGAACAGCAATGACTACTGTTTTCAGGTCATGCAAAACCACCACAAAATAGGAAGCCTCACGCTTTGTCTGGATGATAGATATATAGATATTTAATATTTACATGTAAAAGAAACAAACTTAAAAAACCATCAATTTCTTCAACAATCTGCAGATGATTGGGAACATCTTGAATGCATCATAATTTTTTTGAAAGGAATGTATCACAATTGTTAGAAAGATCAACCTAATTATCCAATTTTCAGAGAAAGAGTTGTCCTTGCAAGTGTGGATATGTTTTCACTTTTCAGGACAAATGTTCACTTGAAGCATCCCCAAAATCTTACTGACAACATTTTTGCATGTCCCAGATTAAATAGTCATATTGTTTTGTTATATACTACGTTTGAAGTTGGATGGAAGTTGCAATATTATAACTTGTATGAGAGTTGCAATGTTGGTGCATATGAAATCAAATTGACCCTAACACTGTTCTTATTAGCACAAGACGGACAACAGTAATTATAAAATTTTCTCTTTACATTTTAATATAAGAATTTAAGATACACGGGCATTTAGTGATAGCAAAATTAGCTGATCATGTTTCATAAAAAAGTTAGAAAAATTACAATTCAAATTGTAAATCAAAATGCTTGAAATTCACACCACATATATAATTATCAATGTTTTAAATAGACTGTCATTAGTTTAGTCTGTGCTCTAACACATTGATATGCATCAGTTTGGTTGTCTTAATCTGTGGGTTGAGATACAAGAGATTAAGAGTGAAGGATTAAGAGCTTAAGGAGCGCTAAGGAACTGATGTTCGGTTGTCTTAATCTGTGGGTGAAAGCTAAGGAAGCTAAAGGAAGGGGTAGAGGTGCCTTAGGTCCGGGCAGAGGATTAAGAACCGGGCAAAAGGAGGCTAAAGGAGGTGATTTTAATCCACACTAAGGAACCGGTATTCGGCAGGATTAAGCGACTAAGGAAGCTAAAAAGAAGCGGTCGAACAACCCCGTAAGTCTCCAATGCTAAAAGAAGTACTTGAAAGTTGAAAGCTATTTTGTAAATATAAGTAAAGCAGTCAGGACTTGATGAAACACTCCTCCAATATTCATCTCTTGCCCAAATTGATCTCCAGAGGAGGGAGGTTGCAATTGGTATCATTCGTTCTATCGGCGGTCCATATATTTCATGACGACCTTTCAATTGCCTAAATGGGCAATCAAAAAAATTGACTGTATAAGAACGGATTTCCTTTAGGGAAAGAATGATTCACCAAAGAAAGGTATGTCTCTCGTCAACTGGGACAGGGTTTGCACTCCAAAAGCTTATGGGGGCATGGGCGTTTCGAATTTGAGGTATCAGAATATTGCTCTACTACTGAGGTGGTGGTGGCAAGTCTATGATAACCCAACGGCCATGTGGTCGGTCCTAGTGTTTCTATTGTACTGGAAGGGGTCCCAACAAGAGAGCCCGAACCTATGGGTAAAGAAAGGCTCCTTTTTCTGGATGGATATCAGTAAGATACTGGGTTTCTTTCACCGGTGCACCACATGGGACATAGGTAATGGAAAATCAATATCCTTCTGGAATGATTCTTGGAATGGATGTCCTATTACCACCACCATGCCGCCGGGTACCCGAGTCAAAAAACCACAAATTTCGTTGAGGAAGGCAATGCCTATGCTCGCTACACTGGCTCCAGACCTAACACCACAGGAGCCTATTATCTTCACAGAACGGCAAGACCGAATAGTGTGGTGTTTGCAGGGTGATGGCAAATACACTTCAAGATCTTTCTACACGGTTCTAGCTCAAACAGGGAAGATGAAAAGCGCTTTCAAAAAAGTGTGGAAGGGAAGAGTACCACACAAGGTTAGAATTTTCTCATCGTTACTGTTACAATGCAAGCTGCCGACATGTGATGAGTTACAAAAAAGGGGCATGCAACTGGACACGAGATGTAAATTGTGCAGGACGTGCCCAGAGGAAAATGTCATTCATCTGTTCTTCCAATGTTTCTTTTGCAAAGGCAGTATGGGCAGCTATTGAGAGGAGATTAGGGTTCAGCATCATGGCACCAAATCTGGATATAGAGATTATTTGGGTACAATCCTGGAATAAAGGGAGGACACATCTAAAATGGGATCAGTGATTCACTATGTTCATGTGCACACTGTGGGGAATCTGGAAACAAAGAAACGAACAGGTTTTTAGTGGCAAACACGTACCGCCGGAGATACTGACTTCACGAATTTAGGAAGAGGCACACCTATGGCTCAAATACTGCACATGAGGGGTAGCACAAGGATCTGTGGAGGTTCCTTATCTAAAAAGAATGAGGGTTACGGTTTTTATTTTTAGAGACTGTAATAGGATGTAAAACAGAGGGACAGGAGAGTAGCATAAGGAATGATGTAAAGCTGGTTTTATTTTAATAATATCACTTGGTAGCCGCTACCAAGATTTCAAAAAAAAATATTCATCTCTTGCCAAAATAGTTGGTTGGAGCCTAAATTCTCATCACAATATTATTCCAGTCGTCACAGCCCTCCAATTATTCAACTCCAGTTTTGCCAGAGCGATAAAGTACAGATATTTATCTCTTATTAGGTACAGATACTAATTTTCCTGTACAACGCTTCTTTCTTTTCCCTACCATCTCTCTATAAATCCTAAAAGACATCACAACATCCCTTTCTCAATCAACTGTGATATCCCTCTTTAAGGAGTAATACTTACCCACAAGCAAAAAATAATTTCTTTACCTGACGAACACGTCCTTTACGAAGTGCATCAGGAGGTAAATTGACATACTTGAGAAAAGCAGCTGCATGACCTCTCCAGCAATTATCGCCTTCAAGAGAAGGTCGCCTAGAAGCAAGGAACCACTATCAACACATAGATAAACCGATTCTATATTACAAGATTATACTAACTAAAATTAATAATATAAGTCTGCAAGAGTGTCACCTGTTGCGGGCCCAGGGACTGAATGTGCCTTGTCTGTAAATCCATACACAGGGAAACAAAAACGGGTGCCTTCCAACATCTAGCAAGGGGCCCTGAAGTTGAAATTATTCTTTTAAAAAAGGATCAGAACACTTTTTAAGACAAAATTAAACAAAGAAAAATTGTAACTTACTGTATAAGCAGCTTCGGCAAATTGATGAAAGAAGGAAGCCTCTTTCATGCGCATATAAGGTGCTTCACAATGATCATCATAAGAGACAGGAGTTGGCTTATTTTTCTGCAACAATGCAAGGCCTAATGGCAATTATAGTTCGCCTTTTGATTCAAATGCACCAAAAAAGCACCAGCCAGCTCATACCAGTATCTAATATTCATAATAATACTAGTGGAAAATTGGCCCTGTTTATTACAGTCTTGGCCAAAACTCAAAAAGATATATCAAGAGCGGCATCAGATGACTGGTACAATACAAAATAAATATGAATAGAGAAAACTAAAGGCACCTGCTAGGAGCTCTAGATGGCCGGTTCCTGATGCACGATATGCCATCAGATCACCTAACAACCTAGCCACCATATAAACCTCATCATCTTCCAATACACTCCTATCAATAAAAAAAATAAATAGGAGTCAAGGTCCTGCAATAAAATGCCTTAGTGAGGCTATGGCACTATGCATAGCGCGGATTGGTCCGTACTATGGATCAATATTTTCGTTTTCAGAGTCCAAACAGACAATCTGAACAATTAAACATGATCTCTATATGAAAATGCACTTGTAGATCAAATTTTATATTTCTTAGAATTTTTTTACTATTTATTTAGATAGGTAGAAGATCACCTGATCTAAAAATTCTAGACCATCCAAAAGTAGTGATACTCTACCTATCTAAAAAATAGTAAAAAAATTCTAAGAAATGCAATTTAGTCTGCAAGTACATTTTCATATGAAGATCATGTTGAACGGTTCAGATCAACTGTTTGGATTTAAAAAATATTGATCCATAGTACTGACCAATCCACGCTATGCATAGTACCATAGCCTCACTCAAATGCCTTTGGAGATGGTACAGACATTAGATATGAAACATACATGTATTTGACACGACCCAAGCAGCAGAGGAGCTCTCGAATGCTGCGGTCAAATACTTCACGGTAATGGGCCCGCCATGCAGCATCATGAGAGGCATAGAATGACCTCCATCTCAGAACATCAGATCCGCTGATGCATTGCATAACTATAACTACCCATGTGATGACCAAAAATGCAATGATTGAATTGTATCTCCAACTTTTACCTGGTAAATTTCACATCAGATAAACACTCTTCTAGTGTACTGTCAACTGCAACATAATTAGTATTGGTTTTTCCTCAAAGGTTCAATCAAACCATTTTTTAACTCATTTTGTCCACATTTAGCCATAATGGGAAATTTTTTATTTTTTTCATTTTGAAAGTTTACTTAAGTCAACAATTAACCACTGAAAATATAGAAGAATGGTATCAAAGGATATTTCTTCTGAGGTCACTAAAATTTGCCCTATGTCATGATTGGTTACAGAAATTTCACTCCTTTTACATGGGGTGGCATAGTGGAGGTGTTTCAACCATTAATTTCACTCCTTAAACAGTGTGTAATCTTCTTTGGGCTGCTCAGCTACTATGAGTCTGTGACCTTGTACCAGTTTTTGGCACAGGTGATTTTACACAAATCTAGCAAAGTCCAGCTTTCAATTTGTATTAACCTGCCTAACTTTTCGAGCATGTCCATTTAGGGATTTAAGGTTTTTTCAAAGTTAAAATTATTGTTTGCATTCTTCCGTGCTAATTGGTTCATTAGCTTAACAAGTTTGTACCCTATTATTTGGGCTTAGAGAAGAGCAATGGCGAGAGAAGAAAAGATGTGGGAAAAGTAAGGGTTTAAAGGAGGTGTTGTTCTGTACTGGAAGATCAAATTAGAGAAAAGGGTAATTTTGTCTTTTTTATATTTTTTTATCATGGGTAAACAAAGGTTTTTTTAATAATTTAACTAGAATTAATTTGAGACTAATTAAATGATGAATAAATAAGAAGAGATTGTAAGAGGTGAGAGGTAAATAAGATAAATCAAAGTCTTTAGAGATAAATAACAAACTAAAAAGTTATGAAGGATATATAAGAAATTAACCCTAAAAATTATATTCCAAATGAGTAGATCAATATTCACTTCATAATATAATGGACTAGCTTACCAGAAAAACATGATTTGTCAGCTGCTGAAGAAAGATCATTTGCCATGACCAACAATAAAAAAACAGCCATTGCAAACTGTACAATAGTAATAACTAGTCCAAGTCTCGTCCACCAAAGCCATTTCTTGTATCTAGTCTGTTACTAATAAACATTGATTTAGTTCTAATTATTAATTACAGATTTTAAAACTATTATAGAGCTTTATACCTTCACTTAATATTTTCAGCCTACTGAATCATTTATAAATAAATCATCTACATAACAAAAAGGCAACAAAATCATAATCCGGTACCCGTATCTCATGGTCCAAAATTGAATCAGATGGAGGAGAGTTTTCATGCTCATGTTCTATATTTGTAACGGCTATTGTACTTTTCAGCTGAGGCAATCCCATTTCAAAATACCAATGATGACAAAAGCACCAAAAATTACAAAAAAACTTTGCTGCTGCCATTGCAGCTGGAAAGAAGCAGAGACCAATAGGAAAATGCCCGAAAAATTAATCCCACATTAGCATTACAAATTCCCAGTAGAAAAGACCAATAGTCTAGAAGCATTCAGAAATTACCCGAGCAACAAGGTGGAAATCACGGTCAGGATCAACCGGAGCGCCAATTGAAAGGCTGGCAATTGTGGAGGCGACCACTCCCTGAGTCACCCCTGCTCCAATCACGCAAACTATCTTGGCAACGGCAGCCGCAGCAGCTCCTCCCAGAGAAACCAGCTCGCCACGGTGGCATTCGTCAGGCATTGAACCTAGAAGGGCCCCACCCAAGACGGCCACAGCTGCGTTGAGCGAGAACGAGATCAACGTCGAGAGACAGAGAGTCTGGAGGATGGGGCCCGCTGTCAGCATGTTTTTATGGCAGTATGGGTAACGAGAGAAAGGTCGACGAAGCCCTTTTTTTTTCCTTTGGGCAAGTGAGGTCTACGAAGACTGGGGAGGAGATACTTTGAGGGAACCAAATGCTTGAATTGTTTCTGAGGGAACACGATATTATGTGGAGTTCCATATACATTAGAGGGTGTAGCATCACACTAACATGTTCCAGCTCATGGAGATTATCCTGTAGGTCCCAATGCTGATTTCTTTCCACATCGTTTGGTTCTGAAGATGCCACAGAGGACTCCTACTGGTCTCGATGGTTGCTGTTGGATATAAAAATGGTGAAAATAAATCTGCTGTGATTCTCGGGGAATCACAGGACCCTGCGATCCCATCTCAACTGTTGGTATTTCTCGAGATGCGTGCATGAAAATTTATTTTTTCAAGAACGTTTCTGAGATCCGCGCACGGAAAAGTTTGAACCATTGATTTCGGAATTTTAGGATCATGCGATCCATCTCGGAATCGCAGCAGATTCGGACTCAAAAATGGTGGGGTGGAATTTTGGAAGACAACAAAAAAAAGGGAAGATGGAAATCTTCTGTGCTCAATCATCAGATCACCTTCGTGTGCTCTTGTAAATATATCATATTGGCGATAACTGAAGAAATAATAAAAATGTTCATGTATTATTGTTGTGGACAGCAAAAGTTTATATGCATCTCATTTTCCTCAAAAGGTACACATCAATGTAAATACATATGAATGTAATATATAGTATGCCACAGGAAAACAAATAAATTTTCCCTCGTTAGAGCAGAGTTCATGGTTGCGTGCTGGAGCGGACCCGGACCAGCCCGTGACATCACATACAGAACGCCATTTGATACTCTTGCTTCTAGATTGTTATTTTGTGTGTAATGCATGGTCAACTAAATTTTGTTCGACTAAATTTGGATTTTTATAAAAACCATAATTAAAATAATTAAATTTAAATAAACGACATGATTGCTCCGAGATTTACAAAAACCATCAATACCGAGATGCCAATTCGATCCGAACGAATTTTTTTACTCCGGACCGAATAGGCATTTCGGTCCCCCTCTTTTTCACAAGTTACGCAGCCGACGCCACATAAAATCCAACAAATAGTCCGGACCGAATTGGCATTTCGGTCCGGAGGAAAATTTTGCCCGGACCGAGATGGCAACTCGGTCCCATTATTTTATTTACTCTGCCTTCCTTTCCCCTTCTTCCTTCTTCCATTTTCGTTCTTATCCGAGCCCGAGGCTTCTTCCTCTTCTCCTACCCGAGACCAAACCAAAAAAACTAAATTTTAATCCCCTCAAATCTTCGTCATTTTTTATTCTAATCACATATTTGAGTATAGTTTTGAGAGAAGAACAAGAAAAGCTTCAGATCTACAAGTTTCATTGGGTATGTGGTTAAATTTTTTATTTGAAAAAAATATCCGAATTTTATAATTTTTTTCTAGAATTATTTAGTTTAGTTATAGAATAATTAGTTTTTTGTAGTGATTGTAATGTAATTTCATGTATTATAGTGTGAATTTTTAATTTGGAAAAAAAAATCTGAATTTTAATTTTTTTTGTAAAATTATTTAGTTTAGTTTGTATGTAGGGTAAATTAGTTTTTTTTTAGTGTAGTGTAGTGTAAATTAGTGTATTATAGTGTATTGTAGTGTAAATTAGTTTATTTTAGTGTTATTTATTTAGTGATTGTAGTGTATTTTAATATATTGTAGTATAAATAAATTGTATAAATAGTTAAAGTAATTAGAGTAATTAGAGTAATTTAGTGTAAATAAATTGTAAATAAATTCTAGTGTAAATAAATTTAAGTGTGAATAAATATTTAGTGTAAATAAATTGTATATAAATTGTATAATTTTTTAGTGCAAATAAATTTAGTGTGATAAATTTTTCGTGTAAGTAAGTTGTATAAAAATTGTATAAATATTTAGTGTAAATAATTTTATAAAATTTAGAGTAATTTAGTGTATAAATTTATTGTATCTAGTGTTTAGTAATTGTATAATGATTTGGTTTGCATGCAGATAATCTTGGTCGTAGTTTTTTTTTTAAATAAATGTAGAATATTTAGCGTTTTTTAGTATAATTTAACTAATTGTAGGTTTTTTTAATTTTGTATGTAGAGTAAATTAGCTAAAGGGAATTTTTGATTTGTTAACTAATTGGAGTTTTTTTATGTTGTAATTTTATTTATATTGTAGTGCAAATGGATGCGGAACAACCCTTGTTGCAATTGCCTCCTGAGGAACACAAGATATCGTTGGTGAATACAACGGTTATTTGTTGGACAAGAAAAGGTCTGGACCGAGATGGCACACTCGGTCCGGCCAAAAAATCCTCTGGACCGAATTGGCATTTCAGTCCAGAGGGGACACACGATCGGCCACATAGTATTTCTTGATTTGTTGTGAAAAAGAGGGGGACCGAAATGCCTATTCGGTCCGGAGTAAAAAAATTCCATCGGACCGAATTGGCATCTCGGTATTGATGGTTTTTGTAAATCTCGGAGCAATCATGTCGTTTATTTAAATTTAATTATTTTAATTATGGTTTTTAAAAAAAATCCACTAAATTTTGTCAAATATAGGTGCATCATCTCTACAGAAGCAAATGCATGGTCAACTAAATTTTGTCAGACTCAGGAATTATTAGTTTGTATCTTCTAACTTGTGTGATGGATACCTATTGGTCAACTTACGCAATTTGTGCTCTCCGATTACATGCACGAATAGATTTGTAGGACAGAGTTTTGAAATTCTCAAATTCATAATGAACTCTTATTATAGATTATACATTATACAATGAGGTACCGTAGATGATACAAAATCTTGTAACCACTTATTTAAATTCTTATAGAGGTGTCAATTTCCAATATATCCAATGTTCGGATTCCCAGACTCGTGAACGGAAAAAAAAAAAGCACAAGAAATTGAAAGGATGGGTAATTAGAATTAGAAGTCACTCTCTAGAATTCTGATATATAATTTGAGTTAAATTTAGAATTAAAATTATAATAAATTATTTATTCGGATTGGTAATTAGAATTATAAGTCAGAATATTATAAATTATAAATCAAAGTATATCTACTACCCGTTTAGTTAATGGATTTGAATCTAATTAGCTATTTAAAACCGATTTACTATTTTTTTACCCCTCCACGAAATTTTGAATTCGCCTCTGTCGACAAGTGTAGAATTAAAAACATGCTAAATTCGATTCCATTTGTTTAAGATTCACACATGAAAAACTTATTTTTAAAAGTCGTGCATGAAAAATTTTGAACGGTTAGAATCGGAATAACACGTTCCTTCCCGAGAAATAATAGCAGATTTATTTCCTGAACCGAATAAATCGTGATCATGCACTGAAAATTTTGGACAAATATTCTCCCTGGTACCGTAAAAGATTCCCTTCACTTTACGGTTTGAGATTAACTCCCAGCCAGTTTGAAATTTGGGCTGACGGAGGGGGCAGTATTATTGGGCTTTGAGATTCGTGCCAAGTTAAAAAGAACGGTCCAGATCAAGTAATTGTAAAAGATTCTCTATTACGGTACCGGGGTGATCTGAATTCGAAAACTTTCCTGGGTTCCGGTTATAAAAATCGTGTATAATCCAATCCGGTATATATTAATGATTCTTTCATGTTGGCCCATAGAAACATTCCCTTAAACATATCTATTCAAACATGGTATTTCAAAATGGGTTTGGTTGATTTAGTCTGTATTAGCCCAAAACAAAATTCCAAGCCTAACCTCAAATTGGGAGCAATGCCAAGTTAAAGCCCATATATCAATTTAGGTAAAAACAGTGGCAGAACATAGTTCAATGAAAGAGGGCTAAGCCCATACATCAATTTAGGTAGAAGCATGCCTTATACCAGTCCCATTTATTTAATTCTTTCATCTCAATTTTTCAGTTCCGTCCCTGGATAATAAACATTTGTTTTTCTATCTGATGACTTCGATTTCCATCCTTTAGAAATTAGGTTATTGAACGTGTGATATATGTTGCAGGGAGTTTGAAAAAAAATATCTGGAATTTATGTAAATATATTAACTTAATATATATTTAGATTTGTCACAAATAAATTGTACTTTTGAAAATTCGACTTCGAATATGAGTTATGCTATGTTAATATCACAATATAGTTGAATTTAATTGGTGCAAATTTTTACCATTCATCAAATGATTGACTTATAATAATTTATATTTAACAGTGTCACGACCCTGCCGCCGGGTCGGAGCACGCGACAAGAGAGGCACCCTCGCATCCATCATCCATCCCATTCACCTACGTCGCAAACAAAAACACAAAGAAATAATACGGAATAAGCTACAAAGCTCAGTAACAGGTTATTTAAACGACGCACTTCTCTATAATTTGCTTAATTAAACAACCATTTTAAACAGATTGGATTAATCCACACAAATTAACATCAAATTATGCCTGCATATTTAACGATGATAGCACCTAGGTTTAGGTTATTAGTAAAACAAGTCACACAGTATTCACACATTTGGCATGTCTGCCACAGACAATTTCCACATTCACAGTACACACAATCTCATCAGTTCATAATCAAATTCGAACCTCAGACCCACTATTCCGTTAAAATATGCCTCATAATCCAATACCCAATTCAAATATCCAATTCAACCATACAAATTAAAAACACAGATTATAGAGAAGTCCGGTTACCTGATAGCGATCAATTCAAAAATCCAAATCGAATTCCAATAGCTATTTAGAATCAACGCGGCGTAGTTGAAATTCCAATCGAACATACAACCAAATAATAATCAATATCAAAATATTTCTTTCTATTATTTTTCTTATTTCCCTCTCAATTTTTCTTTCTTTTCTTTTCATTTCGGTTTCCAATTATTCTCTCCATAACTGATCGAACCAGGATAGAGAGAAGAAAACTTAGTATACCGATCAAAAGATTTAGGGGGTTTAATGCATGGTAGCCACGTGGCCTTAGTGCCACGTTGGTTTAGCTTTTTAAAGTTTTGCATTTTTATAAATATAAGCTTTTTAAAGTTTCTGCTTTTATAAATAAGTCAAAAAATAAATTTTAGTAAATAATTATAATTACCGGGTGTTACAAACAGCCTTTAAAGAATATCAATTAACATTTAAATTGCTTGAAATTTGATAAAGCGCAAATCTGTTATTTTCTATTTTTTTAAACTGACATAATTTGAAAATATATAGTTGAATTGTCACGATCATTTATCACGTCACGTTACATATTTAATTAAAATACTACATAAAGAAGCTCTTTTTGGAACTTCGAATCTCCTGCTGGAATGTACTGGTCATCCAAAATTTAATTGGATGACTTCCATAAAATCACTTTCATGGCAGCATATGTCCATAAAATCACTTTAATATGTGAATTGATCTAAAGCTAGCCGCACTTTTGCAATCTAACGAGAAAGCGCTGTACAAGTACAACGGCATATATATCTCTTTCTCCATTCTCACCTAAACCATAGAAATCTGCCATTCATGCTTGACCTCATGCACAGGATATCTCCAGTTTATAATAATGGAGGCGAGATTTCCTGGTTCACAAAGCAACGTCTAATTTTTTTTTTTTTTTTTTTTGCCAAGTAAGCTACGTCTTCCTTGGTCAAAACCTCGCCAAACATGCTGTGGACCCCACCTAAATCTCACCTACGTGTCCATCTTTGGAAGGAACAAATCGAAAAAGAGAAAAAAATGCAACTAGCGAGGTATATATTTTTTTTAAATGATGAATAGTAAAAGACGAATAACACACTATATATATCTAAGCCAAAAGGTTTTCCAGTCCAGGATATGGAACGAATATAAAATTAAGAAAGGGAATTCAAAGATAGCTACATATATATATAAAGCAATAACTAATATATAAAAATTGTTGTCTCCTTTAACCCCCTCCTTCCTTAAGCTTGTCTATATAGTACAAAACACAATTTCTTCTTTCCAACTCTCTATTATTTCTCATCCCCCACCCCTCCCCATAATGGCTTGCTGCATTTCATGCCAACCTGTACTACTGTCACAGAATTTCCAAAGACAGAGGCATCAGCTTCGGCCGAGGCCGAGGCCTTATTATTCGAACCATAAGGTAATGATCAAACACAACGTAAGATGTGTTGCGGTAGAAAGACAGTTGGTTGGTTCTTCTCAGCCTATAACAAGTATGGTACCTTCTACGAGGTCTACTTTGCAGAGAAATATTGCCTCACTGGCCAGCATGTGGAGAGAGATTCAGGGATCGAACGACTGGTATGGTCTTGTAGAACCCCTGAACCCTCTTCTGAGAGAAGAGATCATTCGATATGTTGAGCTTGTGGATGCATGTTATAAAGCTTTCGATCTTGATTCCTCCTCAAAGCGATTTCTAAACTGTAAGCACGGCAAGGCTAGCATGTTCCGAGAAGTTGGTATGGCTTCATCAGGTTATGAAATCACCAAGTATATTTATGCTGCTCCAGGCATCAGCATGCCAGCACAACAGGATGATGCCGGTCAGAGCAGGTGGATTGGCTACGTGGTCTCAGCTGATGATGAAACAAAGCGAATTGGCCGAAGAGACATATTAGTTTCCTTTCGAGGGACGGTCACTAGCACTGAATGGCTTGCAAATTTAATGAGCTCACTGACTCCAGCCCGATTTGACCCGACGAATCAACAGCCTGAGGTGAAGGTGGAGTCAGGTTTTCTGAGCTTGTACACGTCAAACGATAGCACATGCAGGTTCGGCCAAGGAAGCTGTCGAGAGCAACTACTCAAAGAAGTCACCCGGTTAATTAACCAGTACAAAGGAGAAGAGTTGAGTGTGACTTTGGCCGGGCACAGCATGGGCAGTTCGCTTGCAATTCTATTTGGATATGATTTAACTGAACTCGGCCTAAACCGGGTTAACCCTAGCCGTGAAATCCCAGTCACAGTATATTCTTTCGGCGGACCAAGGGTTGGAAATTCAAGATTCAAGCAACGATGTGATGATCTTGGATTAAAGGTTCTGCGAGTGGTGAATACATGTGATTTCATAACAAAGCTACCGGGAATGATAATGAATGACGGCATGCGCGTGATAGGAGGAAGGTATGAGCTTCCATGGAGCGACTCGTGTTATACGCATGTAGGGGTTGAACTTTCCTTGGATTTCTTTAAACTGGAAAACCCTAGATGTGTGCACAATTTGGAGACTTATTTAGGGTTGTTGAAGTGCTGCTCAATGGCAGAGAGTGTGAAGAAGAATGAGGAGCCTGGATTTATTCAGAAAGCTAAGGAGATGGTAGCAAGAAATTATGAGGCAGTTCACGTAATACCATGGCAAGATGCAGCAAGGCAAGTTGGTGACCTGGTGCAGTCTTTAGGATTTTGAAGTACAATCCTTGTTGATTTATTCATTAGTTAGTTGTTCTTTTGGGCATAGCTAGCTAGCTAGACTGACAAAATCTAATTAATTAATTATTTTGTAGATAACATATACATACACAGACATCCAAATAATTCTTCTCTCTCTCTCTCTCTCTCTCTCTATATATATATATATATACTTTGAGATTTGATATCCTGTAATCAATTGTAAGATCGGACTAGTGGTGGTTTATTTTGATTTTTGAATAATGCTTGTGAAATGAAATTGAACTTTGCAAGAAATAATTAGGGTTAAATCTTTGTCAATTTTTCACTATTTGTAGTAAAGTTTTTTGCCAACTTCAATTTAAGACAACATAATTGATTAATTAATTTCCTGCTTGTGCTGGTTCATCTCCGAGACCAGAAATCATTTTTTCATTGATAATTGAGAATGATGATGAGTCTAAATTCTCTTTTTTGGAAGTTAATTTTGTATTTCAGCGTTTGAGCAACTTGAGAGTGCAATTCTAACCAATATTCTATGTATCCCACATGAGAACCGAGTAGGTTCGATGCCCATTGGACCTACTTTTAGGTTCAACGAGCATGATGACCGTCCGATCTAATTTTAGATTTGTGCACACGAAATTGAAACAGACACGCACAAAGTTTAAAGCGTTCTGCACGAATCTTAAAGCAAATCGACGATGATTAAACCCATCGAACTTGCATCGGACCTACTCTCAAGTGATCCCACATGCATGATGGGGTGAGTGTGACCCTCTTGGATGTACTTATATTTTCTCATTTGTTTAAGAGTTCATGAGATTCATTAATTAATAAAGAATTTATTTGATAATAATTAATGAAAAAATATATATATAGAAATTAATTAACAACATTTTAGACAAATAGAAAAACTAAATTAAAAACATATTAATTTTATTGTATATCAAAGTCATAAAATTGATGGTCATTTTATATAGTTGCAAAATTTCTAATTGCTTAATGATGAACTTATATAAAAAAATTAATTATTTTTTCATTATATCAACGTGAGTGAGGCTATGGTGCTGTGAAATGTACACCTATCTAGTGTGCTTCAAAATACAAGCATCGGATTTGTGTCAGATGAAAATCGAAGCACATCGATCCAACAATTGCTATATATATATATATGTATATATATATCGAAGCACACTAGGTAGTTGTACTTTGCAAAGCATCATAACCTCACTCATATAAACATAGTATTAATAGCATTTCAAATTCAGAGTTCAAAATTAAAAATAATTTAATTATTAATGTTAAGATTATTTAAGGTTGAAATTTACTATTAACAAATTCCAATATTATTTAATTAAAGTTTTGCAGCATTCATTGACATCAATTAGCTGCCACTGATCAGTTGTACCAAAGCAAAATAGAAAAAAAAATTACAAAATTTATTTCACTCCATTTTATTAACTATTGCCCTAATATTAAATACACACACACATATATATATATCACAATTTGAGAACCAGTTTTCGATTTAATGACAAAACATAAATTCGGATATAATTTTTTTATAAATATTGAAATTTGAAAAGATCTTTACCTTTATTTAAAAAGGTATGTACCACACTATGTTACTTTTATATTTGTTCATACAATATTAATTGTAGCTTATAGGAACCTGAAAATAATTTGGTGGACTATAAACGTATAACGGCCACCGCCATCCTAACTAGAGCATCAAGGTGATAACGACAGCATCAAGTCAAATGAACAGCAAGAAAGAAGAAAAAAAAAAACGGCGATACACAGAGCAGAGGATTCACACAATATAATCTTGCATGATGTGTATATACTTGGAAAATTTTCTCCCTTAAATGAGACAAATTGGCAAGATCAACAATATGTAAACAACACACTGCATGCATTAATTTTGAAAGTTACATTTGATATAATTTATTTTTAATTAGAGCAATAAATGTCAATGATGATACTCTCTGACTCCTACATTTTCGCTGAGTCTTAATTTGTATCGACATTCTACCTACTTACAACATGAATGTATTCCAAAAGTCGATGTTTTCAGATTATTTTGAGATCTCTTGACAATTGTTATTTTCAGATTCTTTTACGTGGCAATGTGGCATGACACGTTAAAATAATGAAGAAAATATATGTCGAATTAGCAAACAATTCAAAAAACTTGTACTTTACTGCGGCTGTTTTTGGTCTTTATTTCTCAAAATATTTGACAATTACTTAATATTGTTTTTCAATATCGTAAAAGTTTGGGATTATGTGGTAAAGTTCTGTCGAAAAAAAATTTCCTCCTGCGATTCCGTTGCTTGTCTATTTAGTTTGTTGGCGGAATTTCATGTATACCCCGCGAAAATCTCAAATTAGTGTACGGCCCATCTAAAATTCATAATTATCAACAAAATTTAATATAAAATCCCTCATCTATTTAATAATAACTAATTGTGCATTTTGAGAATTGTGAAAGATAGTTGGAAATATTGTATTGTCAAATATATTTTGACTTAGTTAAAAAACTAGATAGTGTATCATTGATTGTGTCCAAATTGAAACTAGGAAGTTTGCATTGAAAAATATATGAAAAAGTGTATATGGATTATTTACAAAGTGAGTATAATGGAGCTAATTACATTTTATAAAAAAAGCTTACTAAAGATAAAATAAATTATAAACGGAATACATATTGTAAACATACGATTTTATGGTACTTTATTTTTCTTAGTTATGTATTTGGTAAAATTAAGTTTAAATATGATTTCCTTTCTTATTATTTAGAAAAACTTGTTTTTGTAAAAAAACAAAATGTAGAGTGTTATTTCCAACAAATTTTCCATTTAAAATTGAACCTGTATCACGTAACTCACTTTCAAAAATAGCACAAATTTTTAAATATTTATTTTTCTGAGAGTTCGAGCCCCGCTCACAATTTCGTAGTTTTTACGAATCTTTGAAAAGAAAATATCACCGTTTGTCAGGAAAATGGGAACTCATTGATGCACAAAATTGAATTTTGTGACTACCGCAGGCAATTAGAGTCATTTGATTCGTATTAAGATTTATACTGACAATTTTAAATTTGTGTGAATCAAGTGTGTATGAATCTTGATGTGAATAGAACAATTCTGGCGAGAGTATTAAACTAAATATGATGCGATTAATGCCCATCAAACCGCCTCCCACTCATGAACGACACCGACACAGCGTAATGCCCACCATAATGCTCCCCACTTATGACATCGACCTCCTAATCCACCGGCCTTCTAATAGACCGTTAAATACAGTTTGCTTGCAAACAGTGACAGAGCTACATTGAACTAGAGACACACAATTAATATACGTTCATATATATCGGATTATTATCTATCTCTAAAAATTTTTTTATCTATCCTTTGAAAAACCTATAGTGTGTTCCGCTAGTTATATCAATATATAATATTTTTTGCTAAATCCAACTATGCCCATATCTACATATTGACCGTCGGATTGAGGTTTCGGTGACTTGACCGAGTCTCACGTATGTGAGAGCAGGTTGGGTCTGATGTCCATGCGGGCATCACGAATTTTAAAACATACACAAAAGTTGTGGGTGCGAATTTTAAAGCAGATCACACGGTTATCGAACCTATCGAACTCACTTTGAGTCCGATGAACATCGGATCTAAATTGACCTCCACGTATGCATGTTGCTTTCTCCCCCACTAACTGCAAGAGCTTTGATATCATTTGGTTTTAAAAAAAAAAATTACAATTTGCGCACACGGATTGTGGCTTATGAAATGCAGCCCCATCTTTTTTTTTTTTTTCTTTTCCAAATCCTTAGCTTTCTGTTCCCACATGAGCCAAGCTTTTGATTTATAATTCTAAACTAAGACACATTGCTCATTAATATATATATATATATATATATATATAATATATATATATATATATATATATATATATGAGTAGACTAGGGTGCTCCTAAGCTCACCAAGCTTTTCGTGAGCGCGACTCTAAAACCTATTGAATTGACTTCAAACAACATTTTCAAACCGTTAGATGTTCAATCTATATTAAAATGTGCTTGGAGACCAAATTTTACATTTTTTGGAATTTTTTTACTATTTATTAAGATGGTTTGAAAATCGCTGTTTTATTAAAATTCTGCACCATTGGAAAACAGCGATTTTCAAACCATCTTAATAATAGTAAAAAAATTCCAAAAAATGTAAAATTTGGTCTCCAAGCACATTTTAATATAGATTGAACATCTAACGGTTTGGAAATGTCGTTTGAAGTCAATTCGATAGGTTTTAGAGTCGCGCTCACGGAAGGGCTTGGTGAGCTTAGGAGCACCCTAGTTCTACTCTATATATATATATATATATATATATATTATATATATATATATATATATATATATATAGTGCTTGGCTATTATGCTTATATAAGAATATGCCCACATATGCTTATAACTCATTTTGCGTTTCCAATGTTCAAATGGTCGATCCGACCGTTCATCTTGTTCTCCATATTAATATGTGCTTGGAGACCAAATTTTACATTTTTCTGAATTTTTTTACTATTTATTAAGCCACTTTGAAAATTGCTGATCATATGGTCCAGAATTTTGGAAACACTGTTTTTACTGTTCACCCAGATCAGCAATTTTCAAAGTGGCTTAATAATATAAAAAAATTCAGAAAAATGTAAAATTTGGTCTCCAAGCACATTAATATGGAGAACAAGATGAACGGTCGGATCGACCATTTGAACATTGGAAATGCAAAAATGAGTTATAAGCATATGTGGGCATATGCTTATATAAGCATAGTAGCCAGCCCCTATATATATATATATAAACTAGGAGTGTTCATGGATATATTATGAATAAGGTTGAAGTGTTTTTATCCGAAATAAGACTTATTCGTATCGTAATATTATTCGTTAAGTATTAATTTTTAATTTTATCGTATGTCATCTAACTCGTTAATCGTTAAGATTAACAATAATTGACATATATAAATAATATTTTAATAAATTAATAGCATACTAATTTAGATGATGTATACATCCATGAAAGAAAAAATACTCAGTTTAAAGTCATTGAACATTAAAAAAAATATTATGTTTTATAATATTTAGAATATTTATATTTAGGAAAATTAATTTATAATAACAAAATTGAATTGTGTGATCAACTTGTGGACTACTGTTGCTGGTCCATGGGAAAAATGTCTATATATGAAAATCATAGTCAATAAAATTAGGGTAAAATTAGAGTCAAATATATACTGTGGAATTCTGACTCGACGCCGCAGAGCAGATACATTAATTTCACGCGAAGAATTTATGCAAACTAAAACAACCTTGCTAGTCGTCTAATGACTAAATAATATTTGATAGATTCATGGCCCACATTTTTATTAATATCCGAAGTTAATTACAACTTAATAAATATACCCATAATTTCTTGGTTTTTTGAAAAATGTCCAAACAGGCCAGATTCTGGCCGATTTTCTCTCCCCCAGAAGCCGGCCAGAATCTGACCGATTTTCTCAAACTTTTTTTTACACTCTGGAGAGTCCATTTGATCAATATCTAACACTGAAAATTCAAATTTTTTGTTTAATTATTTCTTAGATTATTTTTTTATGTATAATTTAGCATATTTATACTAAAATACGCTAAATTACTTGAAATTATGTTGAATTACATATATTACATTATATTACGCTAAATTATGTTAAATTACGCTAAAATACGGTAAATTATGATAAATTACATATGAATATGGATTATATCTTTACTGAGAAGGCGAAAAACGACGATGAAACTTCAAATGACCACTTTTCGGAAAGCTTGCGAAATAAGCATGCGTCAGTGCCCACGATGCTAGATTTCAAAATTCAGGATTGCCAAAAAATAAAGGGAAGAGCCTCAAAACTTGAGTTAAAGTTTCCGATTAAGATTTTCATTTCTATTATTCAATCTAAGTAGTTCAGTAAATTAGTTATATAATGAATTGTAGAATACTAATTTTTACTATTTTTGAAATTTTTTTTACTATTTTTTATGATTTATGAAAGATGGCACAAAATCGGCCTAATTTAGCATAATTTTGCGTAGTTTAGCGTAATTTACCGTATTTCATTATAATTAGCGAAATTAGTGTAATTTAGCGTAATTTAATGTAATTTAGTGTAATTCAACATAATTTAACATAATTTACCGTAATTTAATGTAACATAGTGTAATTCAACATAATTTCAAGTAATTTAGCGTATTTGAGTATAAATATGCTAATTATACATCAAAAGAAGTAATCTAACCAATAATTTAAATAAAAAATTCGAATTTCAATGTTAGATTTCATTATCTTGCTCTTTATAGTGTCTCTAAAATAAAATAAAAAAAAGGAAAGAAATTGGCTAGTTTGGACATTTTTCGAAAACCAAAAAATTCTGGATATATTTATTAATTTGTAATTAACTTTGGATATTAATAAAAATGTCGGGATTCATGGCAAAAAAAAAAAAAAATTCCTGAAAGATCAACAATAATCTAAAATACTTCATTGATGTGATTGTTCAACTATGACGGATTTTATGCTATTAATTGGTTAACCTACACTCGAATCCTTGTTTTTTTTTTTTTTTTTTTTTCCTTTTCCTCGCAAAAAAGCAATCTTTTGTATTTTCCTTCACACTTGGTATTTTTTTTATTAGGGAAATATATCTCCTCAGGGCTCAGGCTGTCTACATGTTGTTTGAATAATGAATTATTGATCGATGCATGATTGCATGTGCAACGAAACCTAACCTGTTTTTGTGGAGATTGTGTTGGAGCACCAACATTTTTTATTTTTTTAGTAAATGTTCGACCACCAACTTATTATTTCTTTCTTTCTTTGAGTACATATCCCCAACTTTAAACATGTACGGCCTTTGTAAGAAAATAACTCGAGGCTTCATGTATTATTATTATTAATATAGTTATTATTATTTTTATTTTTTTTGATAAAAGGCAAAAAGCCCGTTTCATTGAAGAAACAAAAAGAGTTAATTACAGCATATTCGTAGTGTCTCCCAACCACTACTTAATATAGTTATTATTATTATTTTTATTATTATTAATATAGTTGTTGTTATTATTATGATTATGATTATGATTATTATTATGATTATTATTATATTATTATTAAAATAGTTATTGTTTTATGATGATGATGATGAGTGATGTTACGGTACTATGTATAGATCACATGTACATGAATGCATATCTCTAATTTAACGTCCAAACCGTCGATCTGAACCGCTCAACATGATATTCATATGAAATATCACTTTATCTAAGGGTTCTAGACTACCCAAAAATAGTGATTTTATGACATATCTAATAAAATCGAAAAAAAAACTCTTAAAAATGTGATATTTGGCCTTCAAGTACATTTTCATATGAGATCATATTGAGCAATTCAGATTGACTGTTTGAATTTTTAAAATAAAAATATGTATTCACAGTACATACCAAAATGCGCTATATGCATAGTACCATATATAGCCTCACTGTTGTTATTATTATTATTATTGTTATTGTTATTGTTATTATTTCTAATAGAGTCTTAATTTTGGTTGCTCTTAGTGGGGCTAACAGAGAAAATAAAAGGAGTCCTTAATGAAACTGATGTAGGTAATTTATGTCATATCATATAATGGATGGTAAAATAAGAGATTTTGTAAAACATATATGGTTAAGAAAAAAAATTAAAAACTATGTTTTGATTAGTCCAAAAAGTTTCCAAGTTCCAATCTTTTGAATCTCAATAATTAATTAAAGTAGGCATTTGGATATTTTTTTAGTTTTTAATTTATTACACTTGGTTAAACTAAGGTATTCTTTTAACTATATATGAAAGATGGCGTGGTATGACATTACAACATTATATTGATTTAAAAATAGTGATTTTGTACCTATTTAAAAAATATTCAGATAACTTAAAAAAAATGTAATATTTATTCTGTAAGTACATTTTCTTATGATTATTTCTAATAGATTACAAATAAGTTCATTCTCACTTAATATGTAGAAAGAGAATAAAAGATAAGAAAGTACATTTAAAGATAATTAGTTCAATATTTATTCTGACAATATCTCTTTAAATATCTAACAACAGTACAAAATCCAAATGTTTAATTAACATAATCAATGGAACAGAAGTATCGTGTATCTAGATAGATAATAAATTGGAGTAAACAATTCCCCCATATCATAGAGGAAGTAGATTTGGCTAGCTCAAATTTTTTTCTCACAGCTAGCTTAAGTTCATTTGATTAGTTAAGTTGCCAATTTGACTAATATAAACTGATACTGATATTTGTTCCTATCTAGATTGACATCTGAAATATATCAGATAAAAATGGGATTTTATTCATAGCACATATTGGTCTCTATTATAGATCAATATTTTCATTTTCAAAATTTAAATAGTTAATCTGAACAGTTCAACATGATCTTCATATAGAAATATACTTGAAACTAATATTTATATTCTTTAATACTTTTACTATTTTTTCAAAAATATGTAGAAAATTTACTATGTACTTTTGAATGGTCTTGAATTTTTAGATCGAGTGATTTTCTAATTATCTAACGAATAGGAAAAAAATAATAAAACATGTAAAATTTGAACAATAAGTACATTTTCATATGAAGATCATATTGAACCGTTCAGATAGACTGTTTAGACTTTGAAAACAAAGATATTAATGTTAGTTTTATTTAATTATGTGGCATATGTCATTATTGTGCACCAATTTCATTTACATAAATTAATGAAAATGCATGAGTAATTTTTGATGGAAAAATTAGATTGTTGTTTATAAAATATAGTGGTCCCAAATGTTGCCTCAAAGACTTCTTGTCTTATTTGGACGCATCCCATTCTGAAACTTCATCCATAAAAATTAAATAGAGAAGTAAAAGAAAAACGCCTAAGGTCTCCATAATCACGTCTGAGGAAAATCATTGATGGTCAGTATTTATGCTTCCGCTTAATGATGTCGTCACTCCAAAACTATAAGTTTTAAATTACGTTTGTTATTTTATTTTGGATTTACGGATTCTAAATTGTATGTGTTCTAATTATAAAACACGTTACGATTTTATTAAGTCTATCATTTGGTATCAGAGCCATCGTAAATTCATATAAGATGCAATAATTTTAACGAAATTGATTTTCAGTGATTCATATAAAAGCCATACAGATTCAACTTATTTTTATGTATAAATATTTTCTTATAATTTTGGACAAAATTTTTTAAAGGAGAATTTCTATTTTCTGTTATGTATGTACAAAGATGTTGATCAATGTATTATTTTTGGAGATGCAATGTTGGAGACCTCTAGTAGCCAAAATGCATCATGTCATGGATCACATGGACACTCCTTTTTAGATATGTTGGATCCTATACAACCTAATTGAGATGAATTTTTGGTCCAAACTGCATCACAACCAAGACTATTGGCAACATAAGTCCAAAACTTGATCACATTATTATTAAGTGGTCAGAACATAATTTTGATGCAAACATTGTACTGAATCTTATTGAGTGATACATATTATATTGATCACATGAGTTGCAGATTTTATTTTTGAAAAGTACTAAGTAGAAGTGCAAGGTCTTTATATGTTGCATTTGTAATCTGTAATAATTTATGTATGGTTTTATATAAATTCATATACAATTTTTGAAGAAGTTTTGCATTGATATCTAAAGACAAACCATATAATGTTATATTAATGACATCATACTTCAAATATAAATAATATAACATATCGAGCTATTTTAAATGGCGCTCAACTGAGCTCTAAATTTTTTTCTTACCACTCTAATTAAATGCATTTGATGGATTAACAAAACATTAATTATATAGGACCAAATTCTAGAGAATCATGAAAAAAAAATAGGAAATCGGAAATTCAACAGCCCAAATTGAGATTATTATTCGATCTTAAAATCAATCAAATTAGATTGCATTTCTTTTAATAATAATGACAAACAGGCCTACACAGCTATCCAAGATTGTACAGATGAGATCAGCTCTATATTCCTTTTTCTTGTTAAATAGAACAATCTGATTCTTTTTCAACAGTGCAATCCACAAAACGACCTTGAGGTGTGAAAATAAATGATTTCAAGGATTTGAACTACAATCTTATATGATCATGCAGGGATCGTATGCGACAAATGCGAATGCCGAATCCAGTAGCGAAGTTACAAATTTTTAGGAGAGGACACTAGTCTATTTCTAATCCAACTTATTTTTTCTCAAAATATATTTTTTTTGTAATTTTTCAGAAAATTACAAAAATATTCTTGTTTATAATAATTATACAATTATGTCTTATTATTATGTTTTGTGACTCCGGTTCTGACCAAAGAGTGAGTCTATGGTAATATGCATATCACGGATTAGTCCGTACTACAGAGTCATATTTTCATTTTGAAAATTCTAATGGTCGATCCGAACCGTTCAACGTGATTTTCATATGAATATATACTTGCAGACCAAATTTTATATTTTTTTCAAATTTTTTTACTATATTTTTTACTATATTTTAAGATAGGTAGCAAATCACTTGATCTGAAAATTCTGGACCATCCAAAAACAGTGATTTTCTACTTATCTAAAAAAATAGTAAATAAATTTAAAAAATAAAAAATTTAGGTCACAAGTATATTCTCATATGGAAACATGTTGAACGGTTGGGATCAAAGGTTAGAATTTTGAAAACGAAAATATTGATCCGTAGTACGGACCAATCTGTGCTATGCATAGTACCATAGACTCACTCCTGACCAAATCATACAACATATTACACAAAACTGTCCGACTAGAATCCGAACAAATATTAAAGAATCCCGTGCATTCAACCTCGGATCAAATTGGCCTGGATTCTGATAAGACGGTCCGTCTAAACAAAAATATTATGTTACCTCAGAGGATATGGACTTGCCTCACCGTAGACTACACAGTGGAGATTAATTTTATTCCTGCGTCTAAAGCAAAAATTAAAAAGGAAATCTAGAAAGACAATATTTAAATCAGTGGATTAAGGCATGGACCAAGAAATGATACTACTTGTAGATTAGCATAGTCATAGAGTTGAAATTATTTAAATTTGCTAATTAAGTCACATAAGCATGATTTATGATATTCGGTTCATACCTCTCAAGTACTACAATTCCTTTTATAATTTCAATTATTTTTTTCCCTTTATTTAAATAAGAGTAGGGTTAAAATGCACTATTGGTTTTGTGCTCCAATCATGCTCCACGTTTTTTTCTCCGTTTTCAAAGTTCAAACAATCGATCCGAATTCTTCAATATGATCTTCATACTAAAATGTGCTTGGAGACAAAATTTATATTTTTTGAAATTTTTTTATATATTTTTAGATAGGTACAAAATCACTGTTTTGGGTGGTACAAAATCATTGTTTTGGATGGTTCAGAATCTTCTAAAAACAGTGATTCTGTACCTATCTAAAAAAATAGTAAAAATGTTTCAAAAAATATATATAAAATTTGGTCTCCAAGCACATTTTAATACAAAGATCATGGTGAACGGTTCGGATCGACTGTTCGGACTTTGAAAATAAAAATAAGAACGTGAAGCATGATTGAAGCACAAAACCAATAATACATTTTAACCCTACTCTTTAAATAATTAATCTGCAATGCAACTATGCAACTTTAGGAATATCAGTCATATGCACAAGCTAGCTGTCAACAACTTCAACTAAGAAATAATGAAGTAAAGAATTCGATCTTCTCAGTTATAATAAAGAAAGTTGTAATTAAATAACATGCTGGAGAATTAAATAACATCATCTAACTCCCATTAAATGCACCTCTAATTTTTCTTTTCTTTTCTGATAAAAAGCACCCCACATTTTCATGATATTTTTTCAGTAAAAAATGATTGATGCCTCCTTTTTTTATATAAATTTCAACTGCTATTGTATTTTGAACTTATGACTAACAAAACAGTTATTTTTTTTACCATTTTTTTTTGTTGTACATTAATTTCTCTCTAACATTCGAGCAAAGTTAGAGTGTGAATTTGAATGAGCACATCGGACTCTAGCTTTTCTCCTAACATAATGCCACATGTACCTTCATTTTATGAATTCGGATCTCTGAAGTAACTCAAAGTTTGAGTTTAAATCCAAACCGTTCAATCAAAATCTGCATGAATATGAAATGAGTCACGTAAATTCTATCTTGGACCAAATTTGTTCGGATTCTGATCAGACGGTTCGGGTCAAAACTCAATTCGGACCCTCATTTTATTTGGATGAATATCTTTTCTGCGTTATCAAGCCTAAAAAGAGAAAAGTTAAGAATGTTTTTCTGTAAATGCCAACTAATTTTATAAGACAAGTATTATGTTTGATTCTTAATCATAATTAATTACTTCTAATTAAGTCATGATCTAAGTCTTTAAAATATGTCTCTAATTACGTTCAAGAATAAGATGATTTTAATTTGCTAGAGAGAATAATTGTCACTTTATAACTAAATGCATATCGATCTATAGGTGAAATTATCTTAAGGAGAGTTTAAATGCCTTAAAGTTACTTTAAGTATCTCCATAACATTTCCATAAAGGTATTTACATATAACTAAATACCAATTAAAATAAATTAATGGAGATACTTAAAGTATTACGACATTTCGACTTTAAGTAAATGCCTTACTTTAAGTATCTCCATTAATACATTTTAATTGGTATTTACATTAAAATAGGTTGAAACCGAACCGAACCGAACCAAAGTTTTATTTCGGTTTGTTCGGTTCAAACCGAAATATATTATTTTTTTATTTAAAGCAATTAATTTATAATAAACCGAAGTATATTAAGAAATAAACTGAGGTATTAAGAAATAGATCGGGATATTAAGAAATAAACTGGGATATTAAGAAATAAGCCGAAGTATTTAAAGCAATTGATTAAGAAATAAACCGGGGTATTAAGAAATAAACCGGGGCGGTCCGGACCAAATTCATAATATATAAAATTTCGGTTTTAAAAAGCAAAATTTCAAAATTTTCAAACCGAACCGAACCATTAAATCGAAAAAACTTAACCGTTTGATCCAAACTAATTCGGTTCGGTTCAAAACTGACTAAACCGGACCCAATGAACACCCCTAGCCATGCATCATGCATGGGTGTCTATTCAATCTGTCATTTAATTTCTCTCTCTGCTTTTTATAATTTATTGATACAAGAGCAAGCTCGTGGTTAATAGTTTTTAACCAAAATTACATAATTAAGCAGTTATAACATACTCGAATAATTGAAGGTTGTAAATATTATAATAATAACATGATCAGGAGCCTCTGTTCTATCATGCTTTTACTTTTTAATTTCTTAATAATAAAAATTATAAAACTAATATATTAAAATAAAACCGTTAAATGTTATTTATATTATTTTCTCCACGTGTCTCAGCTTCTAATTTATTTTCCTTTACAAAAAATTAAATAGGGATATACAATTGCTTTCAATGCTGCTTATTTTTCAAAATAAATATCTTAAATTTCTAAAATTGATTAAAATACTATTATTTAAAAATAGGCAAAGACGATCTAGCTAGGTTTTTCCTTAAATGCTTCTAGAATAATTTAAACTATAAAGGTTTTGCAGTTAAAAATAAATAGATTTATTCTAGATTACTTGTAGTCAAGTTGAGAATTGGTAATTAAAATAATTCAATGAGGTCTAAATTTTATGATTAGGATATATATGACTACAATTAAGAAATAATTCGTTGTTTTTAATGCAAATTACATATCAAAATACTAACATTTATAGAAATTTAATTAGGAGTTGGAAATTTATAATGCGTTAATTATTAATTCATCAAATTCAAAATATTTCTGAAATGTGACGAAAAAATAATAATATGGAAAAAAAATACAAATAATATTGCAAACCTTGTTAATTTAATATATACCTTTTTGAGTGAGTCTATGGTACTATGCATAGCACAGATTGGTCCGTACTACAGATCAATATTTTCGTTTTCAAAATCCTAACGGTCGATCCGAACCATTCAACATGATTTCCATACGAGAATATACTTGTGGGCTAAATTTTATATTTTTAGAATTTTTTTTACTATTTTTTGGATAGGTAGAAAATCACTGTTTTTGGATGGTCCAGAATTTTCAGATCAAGTGATTTTCTACTTATCTTAAAATATAGTAAACAAATTCGAAAAAATATAAAATTTAGTCTGTAAGTACATATTCATGTGGAGATCACGTTGAACGGTTCGGATCGACCATTAGAATTTTCAAAATGAAAATATGACTCCGTAGTACGGACTAATCCGTGCTATGCATAGTACCATAGACTCACTCTACCTTTTTTTTTAGCAAGGTTTACCCTTTATAGCAATTATCTAATTTACTGGCATTGGCGAGACTGACCTGACCTATTTTAGCAATTATCTAATTGTAGATAAGCTTATTACATTAATTACATCTCCCACTTGATTGTAAAATACATAATCCAACAATACATCAAATTAAAATCCTTCCAGGCTTCCAGCTGAGAAAGGTATACCTATTACCTACCAAGAAATGGACAACCGTATCTTTGAAATAGTTTGGTAAAGATATTGACAGAGCAGTCTTCACTTCATACAGTACACTGACAATAGAACCAAATAGGGCTACATTTGACTCGTACGCTGCATGTAGCAAAAACTTCTTTGTTAATTACCCAAAAAGTTTGGCACCTGAGGCAAAACTATTGTTAACCAAATTCCATGCCTTTTTTATACTTCCAATTGGTGCCTAGCAACTTAATTTGGAATTGACAAAGAAAATTCTTCAAATTTCAATTAGGTTTCCGAGTCCTTGGTCTCTCTCTCTCTTGTGCTGCTTCTACGAAACAAGCTATGTTAGCTAGGAGGATAAAAGGCTAGAGTCCTTTCAATTATTTTTCTTAATTTTTTTAATTACGGTCTTTAATTTAGTGGGTGATAAACTGAAAGTGTTCTTGGTTGATTGAATGAGCGTGCAATAAAAGGATTCTCTTTGTTTGACCATTGTATTAGACTAATTAATCAATATTAATTACTGATTGTCTCATAATTATAGCCACCTTTCTGACCATCTTAAAGGAAGTAAAGAAGAAAAGACGGGAACAAACGGTTTCACTCAGGGGCGGAATTAGAAAATAGAGATTGGGAGACTGAAGAATCAAATAATATAGTGTAATTTCATTTTATAAAGGGGGTTAAAAAATATTAATGCATATAAAAATTACAAAATTTAATGGACCAAACTATAAATTTTCAAACTATAGGGGGTGCTTAGCACCCTTTCCCCACCACTATGTTCCGCCCCAGGTTTCATCACAGTCGAGAAGCGATAACGCAGTTGTTAGTAAAGATTGGATGTCAAACCACTCAACTCTTTAATATACACAAAGGATTGTCTCTTTCAGATTTCAAATCTACGAGAGAACATTGTGTTTTTCACTGGTCTAAAGTCTGATTCTCTTCATTTTGATTTTATTATTTGTGCACTGCATAAAATGAAAACAACACTGTCAATATCTTTGTATTTGTATATGCACTTAATGAAAGGATAGATAATTATACTAGCTAAGCTATAAGCCTCTATATAAGTGTCGTTATAATACGAATTAGAATATTATAATTATTTTCCTTATTTTTCTGAACTAAATTGCACCCTGATACAGGCACTTGAGAGTAGGTCCGATGGGCATCGGACCTACTCTGGTTCGATGGGTTTAATCACCGTCGATTTGCTTTAAATTCGTGCGGAACGCTTTAAACTTCGTGCATTTTGTTTTAATTTTTGTGCGCACAAATCTTAAATTAGATCGGACGGTCATCATGCTCGTTGAACCTAAAAGTAGGTCCGATGGGCATCAGACCTACTCCATTCTCTGATACAGGACTTATGTAAAAAATAAATTCCAATTGTTTGATATATATATTCGTTAATAGTTCATTAATTCCACAAATTTTAGGCAAGACTTCTAACACAAAAGTGCGATTCCAATCTTACATAACATGTCATGCTATATATATATCACTATCTAAGTTTACTGAATGAGACTAGCTAGTCGTTTTGAAGATTACATGTTGTGTAGGAAAAGTAACCCTTATTCTATTAGCTTGTTTAATTTTCTTATTAGAATGTAATAATCAGACAAGATCTTTCAAAGAAGAAATATTAAAGTAGTGTTGGAATTCATCATAAAGTTAGTTGATTATTATTAGTTGCAAATGTTAATGTTACCTGGTTAATTTTGGTTACACCTTATTATCAATTTAATCTAACTTGTTACATGCATGTACTATTGCCAACGCAAGATCATAAAGGTACGTGTGTATATATATATATGCTATGATGAGAAATTAATTTCATTTCCTATATGCATTCAGAGCTTTGCATTTCTTCTCTCAAAATCCATCGGAATTAAAAAAAGGGGTTACAGAATACAGAGACAACTCAAATTCGCTAAGGTACCAAATTTAAATTTTCTTGTTGAAATGAAAGACAACCAAGTATAATTACTTGTAAAAATGGAACCTGGACGAAACTTCGTCCAGAAATCATGAAACAGAATTCAAATAGCTTACTACTTCTTGACTTGTTATAGATCTCCATATCCTTATACAAGACTAGCTTGACATGGAAGTCAGATGTGTTCAGTTAATGTGAGATACAAGTTATGTTTGAACAAACACAGTATAAAAATCAGGATATAACTAACTAACCATATCCCCATTAAATCAGCTGCATGCATGTAGTGCTGTGTCTCATCTCATAGATCCGGTCGGCTTGTCCTCTGCATGCATTTTCCCTCGTCAAACAAAATATACCTAGCTAGGTCTACTAATAATGTCCAATATATGGGAACCAAGGGGTTCAATGTTTCGGTATATATGGACCGTTCGATCCATGTTGAGATTCGCGCGTCTGTTAATATTTACAAGGCAGTTTATTTTAATTTTCTGCACGAATCTCGATGTAGATCTAACTACATTTAGTATATTTTTTGGTTAAATATTTTATTTTTGTATGTAGTTCACATTTTATACAAAATATATATAGTTCATACTTGTAAAAAATAGATAGCAATACTGACACTATTAAAAGTTGATGCTGAGTAGGTTGGCAACGAGACGGCTCGGTCCGAGCTAGATCAAGCTCGTGGTTTGCTTGTTTTGGCAACGAGCGAGCCATGTGCGAGCTAATATTAGAGTTCAAACTGAAAAAGTGGCTCGTGACTCGTGGCTCGCTCGTTTTGGCAATGAGCGAGCCGAGTCAGCTCGTGAAAGCTAGTGGACCAAAAACTCAAATGTATTAGATAATGTATTATAAAGTCAACTACCATAAATTAAGTTTGCAACTAAATTCATACATACCAAATTCCCAAATTCATACAAACATAGTTCACAAAATAAATTCATGCATACCAAATTCACACAAATTAATACAAATTCAAACCTGGACTGACTAGCTCGCAGCTCAAACTCATTAATTTTAGACCAAATTAGTGGCGAGCTGGCTCATTAACAGCTCAGTCCACTAACAAACGAGCAGTTAGCAAGCGAGTCAGATGCAAATCACGATCGATCCACGAGCTACCAGCTTTTTTGCCACCCCTAATACTGACAATTCCTGAACGAAATTCTACCCACAAGCAACATAATTTCCCATGAAAATTTACCACCTTTTAGTTTTGTAAGAGGAGATGAAAAATATAAAGGGCCTAATACACACTGTAAAGAATTTGGGCCGGATACACACTGTAAAGAAGCCCAAATTGTTTTAATCTGTTTAGCAATTGGGCCTGAGACATCACATTTTATTGACATTTAATTCTCTCATCATTTTCCCCTCTCACACGGTCACACTCACACCCATATGGTATGCAAATCTCATTATTAGCAAGAAAATTTGTAGATTATTATTGATGATATTATATGTTTCTCCATGTAATAGTCTTTAGATATTATATGTTTCTCCATATATCACACAATATAGCTTGTCATCCTAAATAAATTTTACTGTCCAATTTTCAGCAAATGTTACAATTACAAGATCACTTGAGAGTAGGTCCAATGGGCATCGGACCTACCCTGGTTCGATGAGTTTTAATCACCATCAATTTGCTTTAAGATTCAGTGCAGAATGCTTTAAAATTCGTGCGTGTATGTTTCAATTTTCATGCGCACAAATCTTAAATTAGATCGGACGGTCATCATGCTCGTTGAACCTAAAAGTACTCCGTTCTCTTACAAGATACCCAACGGACTGGGGTCTGGAGATGATACGCAAATGATTTATTATTTTGAGGATATGTAGCACTGGAAAATACAAATGAAGCATAACAATTTCTTCTTGTTGAAATTAGAAAGACAGCATAATACAAGAAAGAGATATACTTGTCATTTGATTTACAATACAGTGTATGTAAACCTTTTCACAAACAAATAAACAATCCTGCAGAAATGTTGTAATAAAAGTGGTTGTAGAGCTTTTATTAAGTAAAATTTACAACATATTATTGAGAATAATCAAAGCATAATTATTGTCACTCGTTATACTTATTACAGACAAACTGATAGATTTTCCAGGGACCAAATTCAATATAACCATAGTAATTGGCTGAAATCAAACATGTCCAGCTCCATGTAGATGTCTATATTTTATTCCTGATATAATAAAAGAGTAATAATGATAAATGAAAATTTCCTTAATATTTAACTAAATATGCTAAAAGTCCCTCATTATAAACCTCCCTTAAAAAACATGATTCCTGCAACAAGGGTTGAGACTTTACCAGCATGGCCTCAGCATCTGGAATATTTTTTTTTTTATTACAGAGAAGAAGAAAGAGACTAAAAATTGTTTACTATACCTGTAATATTTATTTGAGCATAATTCATGATCTTGATGTTGTCCTTCTAATAGGATCCTGTAATGCATCATAATGGCCATAGCCGTCATAAAGGACCCGAATTGGGTCTTCCTTCCCATATTCTTGTCCATATTCAGCTATAATTTTGGGGCCTTCATGGCCAGAGCCTTTGGTATACATATAAACTGATATAGGCATCCTGCAAAAAAAAAAAAAAGTTGTTGATGTTTCATTTTCATCAGGGGCAAACTCCAACTTATCAGAGCCTAGTAAAAAGGACAAAACAAAAATAAAAATGGAAAGAAAAGATTCTTCAGACAAGTTCCATTATGAACACTTGGTACCACATTAACCAACAGATATATTCTGATATGAGTCTATGGTAATATGCATATTACGGATCTACCCGTGCTATGGATTCATATCTCTATTTTCGAAGTTTAGATAGTCAATCCGAATCACTGTATGTAAAGGTACTTGTAGACCAAATTTTACATTTTGCAGATTTTTGTTTACAATTTTTTTAGATAGGTAGAAAATCACTTATTTTGAATGATCCAGAATTTTCAATCAAATGATTTTCTACCTATCTAAAAAAATTCTAAAAAATGTAAAATTTGGTCTGCAAGTACATTGTTATATGAAAAGAATGTTGAATGTTTCAGATCGATTGTTTGGACTTTAAAAAAGGAGATATGAGTCCATAAAGCGGCCCGTTGTGTAATATGCATATTACCGTAGCCTCACTCTTCTGATATTGCACAAAACCTGCCCGGTGCTTACGAAAATTTTCCTATCAGAACTATAAACTAGAATTTATTTTTTAGCTTTCTAGAACTTGATGCCTTTACAGCCCACCCCAAAAGGAAAAGGATCATATTCCCAATAAAACTTGGAAAACAACAATTCATAAGAAAAAAAATTCATATGCTTCATTTGAAATTGGTTAAGGCAATGTGATGCTGACTGAAGAACGTGACAGCACATGAGCAATTCAGGTTCGCCCCCCCAAATATGAGGCTTCCTTATCTGGGTTACATATGATTCAAAATCTCCTTCCAGAAACCTGAATCCATAACATAATAAAAATCATGTTACGAGCGTTTAGTGATTACTGACCTCTTAATTTTAATGTTTAACTTCAAATATACAACAGTAACCCTGGAGTAAAATACAAGTTGCGTATAGTAGCCATTACAGGTAGGTACCAGTTCCACACAAATAGCTACTGCTGCATTTTTATTTCCTTATTCATGGTTTATTCATTGCTAAAATTAATAATTTCAGGGACCAAGGCTTAATTGGTCAACAAGACTGCTGGTACTGGTATATATGTCAACCTTGACATAATGTTCTTAATTAATTAAATAGAAAGCAAGAAATAAAAGCAAACCACTCTGTATGATCTCTCCTCTTGACAAATTCATCAGCGACCTGAAATACCAATATCAGTCAACACAGGAGATGGCTTTTGATACATAAAAGAAAAAAAAAATGTGAATCATAATATGATTTAGGCAATATAAAACAATATACAGACTTTTGATCTAAGCTCGTCAGCGAGATCTTTTTGAAGTTTCTCACTAGGAGATGGCTTTCCCGACCTTATGCAAGCTCCATATGCAACTGATCGGAATAGGCACCTCCCATCTCCAGTTATTCCTGGAATTAGAACAAGCATAAAAGCATGTTTTATAGTTTAATAAATCATTTGCCAAAGCATGAACCACAGTACTTCAAGATTACAGTACCCCAATGATCTTAAAAAAAATATTTTAAAGGGAAAGGTGGCAACTATACTTGTTTGTTGCTTATTTTCGAAAGCATTGGAGAAGCAAAAGAATTTTATCAGAATCTTAGATTTCATTCATGAAAGAAGTGAATCAGCACATAGTCTCTCATTAATTGCATCTACTTAAGAATTGAAGTTCAATTGAGCAATTTGATAACTTGAACAAACAACTTGGCCTATCTCCTATCCCTAACCTAAACCAAAATCAAATGTTAAGAATCTAAGTTCAAAAATTAAAAAGAAAAGAATTTAATAGAACAAACCGAAGCTGCTTCCCATTACCACGTGAAGAAAATAGAAATATATCTAAAAAGAACAAAATAATCCATTGCTCAAAACCCATCACATAAGGTATAGAATAAAGTGTAAGCCAGTTTACACAAGCAACAGTTAGTAACAAGAAAAGCACAAAAGATAGAGATCAAAAGAGTAACACATACGAACTTGACTAAGCGTGCGCCCCAAGCCTGACATGAAATGTTGTGTGTTCTCTTGGCCATGAGAGATAATAGGGAAAAAGGGGAAAGAGAGAGAGAAAAAGTAGAGATAAGACGGTGAGAGATGGAATGGAATAGAATTCTAGGTGCTGATGCTGTACTGCTGTAGCCTACCTCTGTAGTTGCTCTCTCTTTCACAAAAATGGTAGCGAGACTTGCGTAGAGAATCTTGAGAGGTTGCAAGTTTCAACACTGTAGTTATTATCTTTTATAGAATCTCATCTTTTATAGTCGTTATCTTCTTTACACGTAACTGACAATTTAATTATAAGGTAAAGATTGTCGTTTGTTTGTTAATAGTTGATACGTAGACAGCTTAAATAATCTAAAGATTGATGCCTAATATATAGTTTAAGAGTTGGTCTGGTTTGTATCACTTGAGAGTAGGTTCGATAGGCATCGGACCTACTTTGGTTCGATGGGTTTAATCACTGTCGATTTGCTTTAAGTTTCGTGCAGAATGCTTTAAACTTCGTGCGTGTCTGTTTCAATTTTCGGACAGTCATCATGCTCGTTGAACTTAAAAGTAGGTCCGATGCGCATCGGACCGACTCCGTTCTCGGTTTGTATACGGTTGATAATTTCACAAGTACCCATGCCATAAGTGAAAAAAATTCTAGTTACCTCTTCCATCAAAAATTCTAATCACACTCCACACTTCCATAGAGAGAGAAGAACATTTCTGAAGCCTACAAGGAGGCCGCCAGTTCGCAGTGCTAGCACATCGATTCGCCTTTTCCTGGGCTAAGATTTGGAATGGGCGATGGGCCTCTCCTTACCTACCCAAAGCTCCAGGTTTAAACCTTTCCAAGAAACCAAACCCATCATAGATCATTCATTAAACACATCGTGCCAAATTCCATGTGTGGACCGAAAAAATGACACCAACAGATTCAATTCAATATGATCAATGTGACGATATTCACCACATGGGTAAGGGTAATATGGTCCCAGATGCACTGTCCCGCACCTGGAAAATGAATCTGAGCAGGAACTTATATAACTCCCCAACTTCTCTAATGTTTGAAAATTAATTAAGATCCCACTTCCATTGTTAGCTCAGAGATACAACGGTTCGTACTAGGTCATTGATGAAACAATAATGGAACCAATTCCAACTCTAGTCAATTTGAATCTATGTTACTACGATACTCCTATATGGGCTTCGTACCCGTATCGGATACTGACACGTAGAGCTGCAAACGAATCAAATCAAATCAAACTTATCTTAATTTGAGTTTGAGTTTGAATAAGATTCGAACCGAACTGGTTTGATTTGTTTCAGAACGAACTTCAATCGAACGAGTTAATTGCGAATTTTTCTCCGAACCAAAATCTATCGAATCACAAACTACGAGCTTTTTTGACAGCCCTATCAACACGTGCCCGATACGGCCACGATACGTATTCGATAGCTGGCGTATCTGCTTACGTGGCGTATCTATCCCTTGATACGGTCTCTGATACGTGGTCATACTGTTGGATTCAGATCAGCTGAAATCCAAAATACATGAACAGTGTTCCTGGAAGTTCCTGAAATTCCGAATCTAGCCGTTCAACTTTTTATGTGCACGCATCTCAAAACAACTAGTTTTTCTGTGCACGTATCTCGAAACAGTTCAACGGCTGGATTCTGAATTTCAGGAATTCTAGGAACACTGTTCATGCATTGGGATTTCAGCAGATTTGGATCCCATACTGTGGGATACGGCTCTGTCAGTGTGGGATACGGCAGCGATACGTGCGTTTTGCTCCCTGTCCGACACGGTCTGCATGTTTAATTAATTAAGAGGCGCGGCCCATGAGATTCCCTTCTATTTAGGAGGCGGCCCAGATATTTTATGTAGCATATTCAATTATCTTTGGCCCAAAGATTTCCTTTCAAATAATTGAATTAAGTTTTGCTTCAGCGTGATTCGATCCCAAATAATTGAATTAAGTTTGCCAAAAGCCTTTGCCACTGTACTACATGATCTTCTGTAATAAATACTAGTATCTTAAAGCCTTAGTTTTTTTTGTACAAATTTATTCAAGTTATGATTATGATTAATCTAAATATTAATTAAATAATAAAAAATAATATATATAATAGACGTATCGTTTTCTAGATTTTTAAAAATTACCGTATCGTCTCGTATCGTATCCGATACGATACCCGTACCCGTATCCATCCAACATAGATTTGAATTTAAGGAACATATTTTTAATTTCAATTTTGTCGTTCTCTTTGGGTTCACTTTTTCATTTTTGTCGCATTGACCTTTGGTATTATATACATATTTCCAAAATATCATGCAAATCTCAACGGACATGAGTACGGTTCAGATCCACTTTCTGACACGAGATCTGAAAAGGATTACATCACTCTGACTAACATCCATACAAATATTTTCCACAGCCAAACCCATGTCCTGATTCAGATCTGATTCGAATTTGAATTCTTGCTAGAATCCAACAAATAAGTCAGTACCATATCTATATAACTCGACCAATATATTTCCTAGGAGTCTAGGACTCGACCTTCATGAATTTCATAAGTTATATGAAATGCTGATCTAATTATATAAGAGAAGGTATATATTATCAACAAAACTCTATGAAGCACTTATTTTAATTTTACAGATGTACCTAAATGCAACCCATACTTGAACATAGTTGATTTCACAGCACCAAAAGCCCCATTGCACACCGTAGCAGACAAGCAAGAAATTTTTTCTCGATAGAGAAATCCACCCTATACATGATTCAAGCTAACATCACCCTTTGAATCCGAGCAAAGGGGATGAGATCTAACAAAAGAAGACAAGGACCAAAGAAAAAAAAAAACTAACTAAAAACAAACAAATGAAATGTACATTTTGATTATTGCAAAGAACCGCTAGCATTGATACACTGAGCAACTCCTGTACTTGAGAATTGCACTGAGCGTACGACCGAATTTTTTCGATCTCGATTTACACATCGGCTTCTTGACAACCATCTGCTGCATAGGCTTCTGCTGCTGCTCCACCTCCTGCTCCTCAGGGGAGGGAGAAGAAAATGACGGCTCTCTTTGCCGTTGCTCCCTAAAAAGTTTCAACTAGTTTCTGCGCTTTTTCCTGCCCACGAGCTGTGCCATTAACTGAGACTGACACAAGAGAAGGAATGATCCCCTCTTGCAAAACTACTGGGATGCACTGTTCGTCTCCATTACACATGACCAACAAGCACGCCACCGCCTGCTCCTGCTCAGTTGACTCGCCCGTGTCCAATAGTGTTGCGAGATATGTTATTAATCCTGGATAGGAAAGGATCTCTTTCCTGCCAGCTGGTGTAGATGCCAGATTGATTAGAACAGCAAGTGCCTTTTCGGACCGATAAAGATCTCCTTCGGGAGAAGGTGGTGCCATGAGAATGGAATAAAGCCCGTCGAGTATGCCTGAGGAGAGTAGGCAAGGGATGTTGGGTTGGTGTGTGGAGAGGTTGTAGAGTGTATAGAGAGAATCATGCTTGCATTGGTTGCTGGAATTTGTGTGTAGGAGTTGAACTAGCCGAAAGACTGCCGGGCTCGAACCGATTACCTGCTTGGCTTCATCCAGGCATGAGAGGTTGAGGTAGAGTGCTGTGGCCGGTTCAGCAGTCTGTTGTTTTTTTATCATTTGCTGTAGAAGGTCTATAACTCCAGCTGATATTACCAATGCCTTGCTTCTGAAAATTAGAAATTCTTACTGTGAGTAAATTTGTGGACTTCCTCAATTAGATTCACCTCAAGTAAATGAATGGCTATTTTATATCGAGGGGGGATCACTTGACAACTCTTTGTTCTGACAAGGCTTAACAATCTTCAAAAATAGAACTTTAATTTTAAATCCGACATGACAGGCATGATTTATATTATATAATGTCCATAAATAATGAGATTTGGTAATAAAAGACAGTTATGTACATGATCTATACCAATGGTTTTGTATTTCAAGTCACTGCTGTGATTTTAAATTTCAATAATCTGAAATTAACAGTCCTTGATGCATCATCAAACAATACTAAAATTGCATGAATTCTGATTCTTAGGCTATCTTTATGTCAAATAACATACATATAAATTTACTATTTAATATTATTTAAATTTATTTAAAAAACCAAGATTGTCAAAATAATCATTGTCAAATCCCTCTTTTATATATTAGTATTAGTTATCCCTGATTATGAAACCAGATATAGGTCACAAGACATCTCCTTTTCTTGTTCAGAATCTAATTTTATATTCTTTTCTTTTCTGTTCTTGGCTTGTTGAGCTTGCAAAGAAAAGCATTCTTAGCTAAAACTGAAAAGTAATACGCCACAGATAAAAAAAAGTGTACCTGTTATTGCTAACAGTGAGGTTAAACAGTGCCATGGCACCCATTTCTTGAGCCTTCTCATCTCCATCATAGACCGCAAGCCTCAGAAACCGTACCAGTGCCTCTGCAAACCCGTTAGCACCCATTTGGGTTCGGGCCTCAGCATCATCCTTCAAAACATACCGAATCTGCTCAACCAACTTGTATGTTTTACCTGTACTCTTTCCATCTTCCAACATGGCCAAAAGACGGTTATAACCTTCGTTATTTCCATCCAAAGCACAGGAAGTACTCGGGCTTGGGCTCCCATAATCACTGTTTTCAGCCACTTGGGTGATGCAGCTTTCTTCTTCTAACGGTACAACCTCCATACTCTTCCGGTTGTTGGAGTCCCCACTTTCGACAGACCAGTTCATGTCAAAGTTGTCGGGCGGACTTTCGGGGATAGGAAACCCGTTATGCTCACACCAACTACCAATAAGCCCCTTCACACAATAGTTGGGGGTTAAACATAGGTGAACCAACTCTTGCTGAGTCTTGGGGCATGTTTTATGACCATCATTAAGCCATTTCTCAATGCATACTCGCTCATATGTCTGACCCGATGAAACAATCACTGGATCGTACATCAATTGCAAAGATATCGGACACCTTAGCTCCTCAGGTGGAACTGATAAATTTCCCGATCTGAACCCAGAAGGCCGAAAGTTGAATGATCTTATTTTAGATAAGTTTCTATCAAAAGCACGGCTCATACCACCACATGATCCATATGAATCTTCAAATCCTAAAACAGTAGGGGAGCAAGGGGCTGACCCCTGGGAGTCAGTATCATCACCGAATTCACTGCGAAAAAGTTTTGAATATTTTCTGACGAGGTGGTATAGATAGGACAAGATTGATTCCTTTCTTTTATCTCCCTCTGATCGAGCTCTCTCGATTAGTTTTTTGAGGGATCGTCTCTCAGTTAGTACAGCCCTAGAAGAGGTTATGCCGAGCTTTAATGCAGCTTGATGAAATATCTCTAGCTCTGCGCTGTCGGTGGAGTTTGTATTGTTTGGTTTCCCATTCTTTTGAAGGAGTCTTATGATCTCATCACCTGCTTCTTTCTCAGATTTATCCAAAGAGAAGGAAACTTCTTCCAATTCACTGACAATCTCCATAATCTGTCAGAAGTTACAATCAGTAGTTAGTTTAATAGCAAAATAAAAAATTATACAAGTTCAATCTTCAAGTAGGTTACTTTCAATTTGCAGATGAAACTAAAGGTTTTGCAAATAAGACAATTTTTTGTGCAATTTGTGCAAAATCCAGCATAAAACACAGTTACTTGGGTACCTGATTGCAAATATGTTCTGTACAAATTTCTACAACCCGCCTTAGGCTTTCTTGAAGTGAGAGCCTCGCCTTCTCAAATTTCACCAGAATAGAATCTGAAGTAATTGCCTACAATAAACATACATAAATTAATTCCCGGTTAGAAAAATAACTCGTACTTAATACATACACAAATGAACAAAGAATGCCTTATACTCACTAGGTAGAGTTTGCTACAATCCGAGCAATGCCGAACAAGGGTCTTGGATCGATCTAGAGCCACGTGTAAAGAGCACAGAGCTTGAATGCCAGATTTGCTTCTCGGCCGTGATGCCTCTATACAAGGAAATATTCCCATCACCTTGCATACTATTGGATGAAATGCATTGTACATGCCACCATGTAACTAGATGTGTAAAACAATAGATTTTCATCAGTATTGTAATAAACGTTTCTACCTAACAGAAATTTTAGAAAAGAGAAAGATATGGAAGACAAAGTGCCAATTCTAAAAAAATGATTAATCTTGGGAAATATTCACCATAAAAAAAGGAGTAAATTAATTTTACCTTGGGTTCACCCATTATAAAGGAACTCTCGTCAACGTCAATTGCACCCATGGATCCCTTTTAAGCTCGCTAACTAGTGATTAGAACTATACTGGAAGGAAAAAGGGAACCTAAAATTAGTGGTGAAAAATGAATCGATCAATACAAAAAGAGTTGTGAAAGCAGATTTGGAAGTAAGACACATAAATTAGCTTCATTAAATCAAATCTCAAAACATTTAATCAGTAAGTCTGGCTATTTATTTGTTTTTCCTTTAATGAACTAAAAGAATTTAGATTCCAACACCTCACAGCAGGAAAATGCAGCTAAGAAAACAAACAAGTAATAAAAAAGGGCTCCGATAAAATTAGCATTTTACAAGAACAGATCCTCCTCTCGAACTCACCAGAAAAGGGAGAAGGATGAACAGCGGGAATCCAATCAAGATGAGATCGGACAGTTTTCACGGCAACTTCTAATAGGGTTTCTGGATCCCCACACGGTTTCAAGCAGTTGTTGCTTCTGTTTAAGTTTTATTACTCTTTAAAACTTCATTATTGTTCTTCCAGGAGCTTTGAAAGAGGAGGATGAAGAGCGGAGGAGAGAGAAGGGAGGGAGAGAGAGAGAGTGTGGCAGAAGCCAAAAAGAAGGAAAGTGGTAGCGGATTTTAAAACAATTAAAAAATTTGCCATTTAAAAAACCCAAAGATCTGGACTGGATCTTTTATGAAGTGGATAATTAATACACACAGTGTACTGATTAATAAATTAAAACTATTATGATGGTTTCTGTCCGTCTCTCAGTGGATCGCGTCATTATGAATACATCAAAGCGCCGCAGACGATCCAGTGACCTAAAGATAAAAATTGAGCTCCTTTTGCTCCGTGATAAACTGAAGATCTAAACTGTTGTTACTGAGTTACTCCGAGGTCAAAAATGGTAAATGATATATATAGACAAATGATTTGCAATTACTGTAGCAAAAGCCTGTAGGCTGTAGGAGAAGCTAAATCTAGTATCACAAGTAGAGTGGAAAAATGGCACGGCGGAGTTGGCTCCGTCACGGAACGGTACGGTTACGTCACGGAACGGCATTGTTACGGTACGGAACGGTACGGCAATCGTGTCAATTACGTGCCGTGACTCGCGTGTCCCGTGCCGTGACCATTTGCGTACCGTGCTCATCTTTGAAACTTTGGCACGACACGTGAAAGATTTAGTCACGGCATGCCACGGCACGTAGTCACGCGAGTCACGTGTAATATGGACCATTAAATATTGATTTAATGGTGAATCTTGAATAAACAAACCTAAATTATGATTAAATGGTCACACGAGTCACGCGAGTCACGTATGGTCACGGCACGTTTAGACACGGCGTGGCGTAACCATTCGCATGCCGTGACTACCCCTTGATATTTTGGTCACGGCATGTAAAAAATTAACTTGGTCACGGCACGGCACGGCACGTTTTTCCCACTCTCACAAGGCTCCAGGCCTCGAGCTGCATTACCGAATGGAGAGATTGGTACAACATTGCAATCAAGTCTTATTCGTACCAAATTCATTACAGAAATCAATGGGGCAGAGTGATTTGATTTGCATACAGTACGATTTCAGTTCTTTGGTTTGGAATCATCAATTTATAAATTGGCAATTTCTATTAATTTTAGATGGACTAACTATATTATTTAGATTCGTTAATAGTTCGTATAATGTTTATTTATCACAACTTCAATGAAGATAAATTAAACGAGTTTTACAAATTTTACAAATGATTCGCATATTATTTCCGAATTTTATGAATAATTTGTGTAGTATACATGTATTATTGTTTGAATATTTAAAAAAAATGTTCAAATTAATCGTCCGATGCTGACTAATCGATTAAAAATCGGAGGTCTAAGCCAATGGAAATGTAAATTAATTCAACATAAATAGTTGTTCATGATGCACACCCACATTGCTAAACAAAGGCATAGCGAGATTTTCGAATTACGGGGAACAAACACATATAGAGATCAATTATATAAAAATTTCATACAGTGAATAAGGTTTAATTTTACAATATAGTTACATCTTACACTAAATTATATAGAAAATTATAGAAAAAATGAAAATCAATTGACCCGTACCTTTTTTGAAATCCACCTCTGCTGCTAATTAGGCACTTCATATACAAGAGCCAGCACTTGCTAATGACAGACATCATGTGAGCCGCCCTGTTCTAGCGCACATCATGTTGGAGTTGAGATCTCCGAGATACTTGAGGTGTAATAATGAAATCTAGACAGTTCTTTTAAATTGGCACGAATCTCAAAATAGACCCCTTTAATTTTCCATAGAACCAGATTGAGTTTGGCCCAGACTAGAATTAATCTGGGTCATCCGTTTTCTTATTACACCCCTCGGATATCTGAGGGGACACACTCTATCATGTTGGCGGCTCTCCCGCATTGCCCATGTCGCATCGTTCGCTATCTTGTTGTACTACATGTCATGTCGACTGTTGTCTTGTTGTATCACACGTCATGTCGATCACTGCCTCTTTCTAATGCACGTCATGATAGTCGTTAATATTTTGATCTTAAATTTGTCATATTTACTCGAATTAAGCTGAATCAAAATTTTGAAGAAAGCTCACGAAAAGTTCTTTAACTTGTATATTTTGAGCTTTTATGGAATCCGTATGAATTAGAAAAATTGTACAAATTGACGCACTTAGCATTTCTACACCAACTTATACTTGAATAATATTTGTAACAAAAGAGAAAGTAGAATAATATTTTTCATTCTTGCAAGAATTTAATAGTCAACACCTAACGGCATTCGTGCATGGGATTTAAGAGTCAAGAAATTAGAATCCAATTCCATATCACTATAAAGTATAAACTATACATTATATCCGTACTAGAGAGGTATGCATGGGTGATAATTGGTACGGAAGGCGTACCTCTTTATTTTTCTAGCCTCAAATTCTTGGATTTTTTTTAAAAACAATAATTAAAATAATAAAAGTTAAAGAAACAACATGATTGCTTCGTTTGTTATAAAAACAATAAAAATCGAATCCGGGATTCGGTTAAGTTATTTTTTTGCTTCACCGAATACGCTATTCGGTTAAGCTGGTGGTTTTAAAAGGGGATACAGTGGGTTGCCACAGAAGATCCTATAAGCCATTTTTTTGGCTTAACCGAATAGGGGATTCGGTGAAGTCGATTTTTTTGCTTTTTTGGCTTAACCGAATAGGGGATTCGGTTAAGCCAACGCCTTTCTGAATATTTTTTAATTTTAATTTTAATTTTCACATTAAATCCATGTAGCAATCCATGTATTTTTGAGTTAATTTTAATTTTAATTTTCGGTTAAGCCAACGCCTCTGTATATTCATGTAGCAATCCATGTAGCAATCCATGGATTTTCGGTTAAGCCAACACCTTTTTGGGTTAATTTTAATTTTCACACCTATTCAGAAAGGCGTCGAATATTACGGTTTGCTACAGTTTTGACGATTTGTCGACGGAGGTCAGAAATCATAAAAACAGAAAAACAGAAATTCAGAAATTTTATCATTCAGAAATTCGACCAGATTGAAACAAACATAGTCTTATATAAAACATAATCTTCCATAGAATTAGAAATTAGGAATTCGCTTATGCTTCCTCCTACCCTTGTTAATCTTATTTATGTCCGGCTTGATTATAGGTGCTCCCAAATCATATATCCAATTGGGGGCGTTGCCGAAGCTACAATTTCCAAATCATATATCCAATTAACGTGCTTCCTTCTATGTCTATGACAACCCAAATCTCCTTCCTATCTGAAAATCTAAAATTCCGATAACATTGAAAATTAAATGACACAAAAAATGCAGAAATTCGGCCATATTCCATGGAATTCGAGCAGATTGAGAAACAGAAAAACAGAAATTCAGAAACTTTACAAAACAGAAATTCGACCAGATTAAAAATTCAATTATGATTAAATGGCTACATGGATTTTTGGGTTCATAATATTTATCTAATTTTATAAAAAATAAAAAAAAATAAAAATTAGATAAATTCGGTTAATATTTATGTAATCTCATAACCGAATACCCTATTCGGTTAACAATAATTTAACCGAATTTATCTCATAACCGAATTTAATTTAACAAAACCGAATAAATTAGATAAATACGGATCATAAATACAAAACCGTTCATAATATTTATCTAATCTCATAACCGAATACCCTATTCGGTTAACAATAAAAAATAAAAAAAAAATCCAAACCGAATACCCTATTCGGTTTATAATAAAAAATAAAAAAATAATGTAAACCGAATTGGCTATTCGGTTTACATTAAAAAATCAAAAAATAATCTAAACCGAATAGCCAATTCGGTTAATGGTGGGTGTTACACGGTTAGTTACATAATTCCGGGATCTGTTCTGTGAAAATATGCTTAACCGAATAGCCAATTCGGTTAAGCAAAAAAAAATAACTTAACCGAATCCCGGATTCGGTTTTTGCTGTTTTTATAACAAACGAAGCAATCATGTCGTTTCTTTAACTTTTATTATTTTATTTACTGTTTTAAAAAAAAATCCCAAATTCTTTGTTAGGAAAATAAATTAAATAATCTGACACAAAAAAATTCACCAAAAATGCTGACGCCAGTTTCAGAAATGTTTTGACCTTTAACTACTCATTTGTTTTAAACAAAAAGTAAATTGTGAGTGACACGTCGTCTTCATCATCCAATCAGGCGGTCTAAAGTTTCTGGTAAAAGCTGAGTGATTTCTAGCGCGAATTGAGGAGAGCAAACAGATCCAAAGTCTGAAGTCTGAAGTCTGAACTGAAGCAAGACATCACTGACTCGTTGAATTCAAGCCAATATAGATTCCTACCTTTTTCTGAGAAAAATCAGATACTTTACCTTATTTCCAAGTTCAAATTTTAGACATAAAATTTATGTCTAAAATTTTAACAACCAATTATATAACCAGGAGGGTTCAAATGCACCATTATTTTTGTGCTCCAATATGCTTTACATTTTTTATTTTCATTTTCAAAGTCTGAACAGTCGATCTGAACCGCTCAACATGATCTTCATAATAAAATATGCTTGGATACCAAATTTTATATTTACTATTTTTTTAGATAGGTACAAAATCACTTTTTAAGAAAATTCTGGACCATCTGATAAAGTGATATTGTACCTATCTAAAAAAATAGTAAAAAAATTCTAAAAAATATAAAATTTGGGCTCCAAACAATTTTATTATGAAGATTATGTTGAACGGTTCGGATCGACTGTTCGGACTTTGAAAATAGAGATAAAGAATGTGGAGCATATTGAAGCACAAAAATCACAGTGCATTTGAATTCTCATCTTATATAACACTGTCTACAGATAAAATAACAAGTAATTGCTCCTCAGGTAAGCGTTGGTCTGAGAGGAATTGTTCCGTTTGTGACTTACAAACAGTTTCTGTATGAAACGGGTTTCGTAGAAAGATTCTCTGTTGCAGTACCAGGAACACAGGTTTTTTTTTTAAATAGAATTACTGTAAACTAAATCAACGGAACAAGCCTCTGGCTGCAGGATTTTCGAAATCTAGCCTCCACCGATCCCTAGAATCGGTGGAGCAAAAAAAACCCAACCTACACCGGTCCTGGGGATCGGTGGAGCCTGTTTTGCACCAGACGAAACCCTTGCCACAGAAAATCCCTCATCTTTAGCTCCACCGATCCCTAGGACCGGTGGAGGCTTGATCTCCATATTTGCACCCCGAGAGCTCCATATCTGTCTCTCCCTTTCTTCTCCTTCTTCGTTTGCTCTCCGAACTCTTTTTCTTTTCTTTTTTCTTTTTCTTTTATCCTCTCAATTTACTCAATCATTTATCCATCCAATTGTTTTAAAATTTCTGGATCGTCTAAAAGAGTTAGAAACTCTTCGGATCTACGATTTTGACGAGGTAAATATCTCTCTTTTTATAATTTTTTATTTTAGCCGAATTAAAATGAATAACTAATTTAATTTAGTTTGTTTAGTATATTTAGATTGTTTTTGTGAAATGTAGTGTTAAATTAGTATTTGGTGTAATTTAGTATTGATTTGGAGTATATTTAGTAATTTAGTGGTAATGTAGTGTAATTTAGAGTTCATTTGATGTTAATTTAGTGTAATGTAGTGCTAATGTAGTGTTAATTTAGAATTTATTTGATGTTAATTTAGTGTAATTTAGTATATATGTAGTATAATTTTGTGTAATTAAGTGTTCATGTAGTATAATGTAACTTTTTAGTAATGTGTATTATAATTTTTGTAAAATTAGATAAATGTGTGATGACTCTCATGAAGTTTAAAATTAGATAAAATTATAAATGTGTAAAATTAGTAATATGTAGTATAAATTTGTGTAATTAAGTGTTCATGAAGTTTATTTTTAAAATCAAAATTAGATGATATGTTGTTTACATATAGTTCAATTTTCATTATTGTAGTCATATGCTTGAAAAAATATTTGTTTATATATTTATGTGTGATGACTCTCATCAGTTGCAAAAATATTTGTTTATCAAATTTTCTAACAGAGTCAATGGATAATTCGGATTATCCAGAGTTGTTGAAATTAGCACCACAGAACCACAGGGCATGGCAAGTTCGTGATATGGTAATTTTGATTATATTTATTAATTATTTGTTGCAAATAAATATTATATGAAGTATTTGAAGGGTTTATAATGTTTTAATTCTTTTTGGCAGCCTACCTCTTCATTGCAGGTAAATTCACATCAGACTAGTATTGCTTACAACAGTCGGATGGACGGTGCTCTGAAGAGGTTAGGGTTGTATCAAATTGCTCGCCTTAATGATTGCAAGATTGATCCGCATTTGATTACTGCTCTGGTTGAGAGGTGGAGGCCGGAGACCAATACATTTCATCTACCTGTCGGTGAGGTGACAGTGACGTTGGAAGATATTGCATGTCTATGGGACTTATCGACTAAGGGTAATTAATAATCAGAAGTTGTTTATCGGTTAATTTAATTACCTATTTATAAAAAATAAATTGTTAATTGTATAATTCTTTTAATTTGCAGGTGACGCGATTACTGACACCAGCGATACTGATTGGGACCCATACTTAGAGTTTGATCTAGGGGCTGATCCGGCTATTTTTTACAATCACCTCCATCAGACAATGCCATATAAATATAGGATTTATAATCCTAACACAGCGAAAGAACGATTGTCCGTCTCTGCTTATGCGCTTAGACTAAAATGGTTGCGGGCGCAATTTAGTTTACCCTTAGAAGATTGGCACAATGATGAGATAGTTGCACGGTACACTCGAGGTTTTTGTATGGATTTATTCGGGTCGGTTATGTTTCCAGATTCAAGTGCGGATGGAGTCCCTGCGATGTACTTGCAATTCATCACTGATCTAGAGACTCCACGAGAATACAATTGGGGAGGTGTTGTACTTGCACATCTCTATCGAGAGTTGTCACGTGCTTGCCACGCGGGGGCAGACACGATAGCGGGTCCGATGTTGTTGTTACAGATTTGGTCATGGACTCGATTTGCTGTTGGTCGGCCTATACCCCGATCAGAGCCACCTCCCTTCGGTGGTGCCGATGAGGATATGAGGAATGCTTTCGGTGTGAAGTGGACCACTTTTCATTTGTGGCCAGAGAACCCTCACTTAGGTAAAAAATTTATAATTCGAGATAACTTCGATAGATTTATAATTATTTTTTAAAATTTATATATTTTTTTTAAAGGTGGTACAGCCACGTATAGAGATAACTTCGATAGACTAGCTGATGAGACAGTTAACTGGGGACCATACGTTGATTACTATGATCAGTTACCTCGACATGTCCGACGACAAAAGAGGTATTGGATGAGATGCGGTTACGTGATCCATTTTTGGATAGTGGAGTTTCAGCATGCGGATAGGGTCATGCGCCAGTTTGGTAAGTACCAAGAGGTCCCGCCTCCTCCTCCTCTACCATGGGATGAGATCAGTTATTTACGAAAGACGTGGTATCACGATGGCAATTCAACAAGGGATGGTTGTTGGGCGATTACTCTTAGTGAGTACATCGAGAAGCCTGCAATATTAGTTGGAGAGCGGAGACCATATGACATGAGTAGGCATCATATGTACATGCATTGGTTCAACGCGCGTGGTATGAGATCAGTGTATCTATCAGATAACAATCCGGAAGCTCTACGACGTAAGGCTCCCCCGCGGACAGGAGATGTTGCAACACTGGCATACGTTCCTCATGGTCATAGGCATTCTCGTGTGGTTCGTACATTATTTTTTTTTCAATCAAACTAGATTTTTCAATATTAATGTGCAATATGTCACAGTTCGAAATGTATTATGCAGATTTCTCGAGAGATACAATTCACTGTGCAGGCAATAGACATGGTGAAGACCCCGGGACAAATGGCATATGGCAAGATGATGCTCGAGAATGCTCGTGACATTATGGAGGATATTGATCAGATCCACATCTTCCGAGGCATACTCGACAGTGCTGGGATCCCTACGGACTTGGACATGATCAATTTGGATGATGATTTCCCTGATCAGCTTTATCGTCGCCCTACAACTTCAGAGCCTCCCCCGACGTGGGACAACTTCATGAGCGGCACAGGGCATGGATCTATATCTCAGTTCATGCTCGATGAACTAACGGGAGACTTTAGTATGATGGGACCATCCACTGCAGATCCGGGAAATCTTACAGCAGATTATGGTCCATCCACTTCAGGTCCACCTCTTGGAGTCCGTACAAGGCAGCCTACTCAGCCGTACACTCCCGGGACTGACGCCCTTCGACCACCGCGTACGCGCCGACGAAGGCGTTAACATGTTTCGACTGAGTAAGTGCCTCTGTTAAGCATGATACCTTTTCAACAATTTTTTGATTGAATCCATTATTTATTGATTAATGTATGATACCTTTTAATTTTATTTTTTTGCAGAGGTACCTGAAGAGTAATTAGATTGGATCCATTAATATAAGGTTAATGTTAGATTGGATCCATTATTATATGTATGCTATCTATAATGTTAAATGGACTATTGTAACTTTAATTGGACTAAGTTTAATTATCCTTTAAATTATGTTTATTTGAAATTTTGTAGCATGGCTAAATTTTGTAGCATGGTTAATGTTGGATTGAATCATATTTGAAATTCATGTATGTACCCCCTGAAGCATAATTTCTTGATTAAATTCTTAGAATACAATAAAAATGTCAAAGATAAATTCTTAGAATACAATAAAAATGTCAACATAAATTCTTAGAATACAATAAAAATTCTTAGAATACAACATAAATTCTTAGAATACAACATAAATTCTTAGAATACAATAAAAATGACATGCATATAAAAATGTCAACATAAATTCTTAGAATACAATAAAAATGTCTAAATAAGATACATTAATGCATGTCATAACATGATAAAATATAATTTGTAAACTTAGAAATCCCTAAACCCTACGAGTTTATCGAGTCGATGAACCTGTTACAAAATGAGTACAACTTAGTTTTGATAAAATGGCAAACGAATTGTATTTTGAATTTTTAAATTGTTATACCTGAATGTCTTGCTGTAGTTGACTCTTGATTATGTTGTCGAGCATTCCGCCTCGTGGCAGGGGCCTCCATTTTGTCCATAGTCATTATTCTTCGCTTGTGTTTTCTCCTACCCTTATTTATTTTTTCCTTATCCGGATCTGGCCTTATAGTGGGGCCATCAACCAATGACCAATTCCGTTTATTTCCAAATCCATTGAAACGACCAGACCAAGTGTTTATATAATTTTGTAAGCTGTAATATGGGCTAACATAGTCGTTAGGATTTAGCCTCCTAAAGAAACAAACTGCCAGAACATGGTTACATGGGATTCCTGTTAATTGAGGTCTCCGACACACACATATAGGCATTCCTTCTGCAGGGAAGGTAACATCGTACTTCACTTCACCCCGAACACCCTTCAATTAAGAAATCATATTTACATCAAATGTATTACGTGAAAGTAAATAATTAGATTTATCGAATTATTGACTTACTGTCTCGAAAATTCTATCTTTATCAATAACCTCATAGCTGTTATGGCCATAATACATCGGTCTTACATCATGTTTCCTTGCTTTCTCATTACGACGATGTAAAAGCAGTGTAATGTTCACTGAAAAATCCAATCCCGTTGCCTCCCATCCAATCGCGGCCTCCCGCCTATTTACAAACCAGTCGACGCACTTATAAAAGGTCTTCTCAACAATTGCACACACAGGTAGTTGCCTGGCAATCCTAAATACACTGTTTAGTACCTCAGAGCCATTACTTGTCATTATACCCCATCGATTGAGGAATCCATCATGCACTTGTGCCCACTTATGCAGAGGCAAAGGCTCTGCATCAGAGTTGCGGAGCCGTTTACCAAATTTCATAATGTAGTCATATACGTCTGCATCTCTTTGCCTAATTCTTTCCATCCCCTCTTCAAATCTCCAGATTTTTTTCTTCGCAACATATTTCTTGAATACATTTCTGATCCACTTGAGGGTATTTTTTCCAAATATTTTCACAAATATGCTGTGAACACAGTCGGTGGACAGCTTCACCGTTTTCCTCACACCATCCCAGATTAAGAGCCTCAAACACCCCTCGTATACCAAGGTGCTGGTCCGAGATAACGCATATTCTTCCTGGCCCGACAACATTGATACGCAACCAATTCATAAACCAGCCCCAATTTTGTATAGACTCTTTTTCACAAATTGCAAATGCAAGTGGCAAGAGTTGTTGCTCTGCATCGTAAGCACAAGCCATAAAAAGTTTATCCTTGTATCTTCCGGATAAGAACCCGGCATCAACACTGATAACGGGTCGAAGATGAGGCCATACTTCAATGCATGGCCCAAATGCCCATGCAACCCGGTTGAAAATATTGGTATTAAACGTGTCTGATGGTTCATGTTCTAGTAGGTACTGTGTACCTAGATTAGATGCTTTGATGGCACCCAACAACGATGACAGCATCTCTTAAGACTTCTCACAGCTCCCAAACAAGTCGGCAATTGCAAGTTCCCTACCTCTCCACAACTTGTTATACGAGGGCACTACTGACCCAAATTTAACTTTAACCATATGCTTGACCGCTTTAATGCTTAACTCCATATCATCTTTCAAAGCCGGTTTAATAATATCGGCAATTACTCTGGCAGTCATTTGATGACTATCCAACCTTTCAGCACTTCCAAAACATGTGTGGATAAACGGGTTGGTGGAAATTGTCCATGCACCTGTTGGTACTACAATTGCATACAATTTCCATTGGCATTTAGAAGATTTACATTTTAACTCTATACTTAGTTTTGCTGCTGTTTAGCACTTCCAACTCTGTGTTTCGAGGTAGGTGAAAATCAGCAAGTTCTGATTTTAGTTTGGCTTTGGATTCAAACATTTGACCTTCAGTAAATTTTTCATCTAACCTATGGGGGTTCGCAAAAAATGCACGATCCTTGTATGGCATTGGCAATTCATCGTTGAATGATGAACATGGATGCTTAAGTCCTTGATTGAGGAATGGGATCGACTCTTGCCAATCCTTCAATATTTCTCGGGCGTTCATTTCAGCCTCATATTCATCCATATCTGCGTCTCATGCTTCAGCCGAATCGTCATCATCAAAAGAACTTGTATCAGATTCTGTGTCTTGATCTGATTGCTCACAAGGGTCATCACCAGCCTGAACCGGAGGTGTGTAGGTAGGTACAGGTACACTGCCCGAGTCAGGATGAAAGCCGGTCTGAACCGACGGTGTGTTACTACCTCCAGGCAAACTATCTGGACACGGATCATAACTGATTTGGTTTCTACCCTGGTGTGCCTCAGCTACCAATTCTATAACCTTAAATCCAGCCACTTGAGCTGCAGTTTGTTTAATGACATCCCAAGTTTCCTCATTTTCTATCCGAAATAGTGAGAAATGGTACGATCCGGGTTGTGCTGTGTTCATACGTACCCTGATTGTCAATTTGACTCGACTTGGAAGCAATTCAAGTCCAACGTATATTTGCCGTCTTATAATAGCAAAACTGGTAGAATCAGATACGGTAAAGGTAAATGCAGCCCCTATGTCATAACCAACACCTGTTGAAGTGCTTTGGAGGTTACCACCATAATACACATTGATCAATAGCAGTGACATTTTGCTGAACAAAATTCAAACACCAAATTAACTCCAAATATTTTTCAATTTTACAACACTAAATATAAACAGACGAGTAAAAAAAAACTCACAATAATAATCAGAAGATGATGCTGAGTACAATGGTGGTGGCGATTTGTTCATATGGCAACTCCTCTATTGAATTTGAGAAAAACGAAATAATAAAATAAAGAAGAAAAAGAGAGAAGAATGAAGGCTGGGAAGAGAAGAAGAGAGGAGAATAATGGTGCGGCTGCCTCGTTTTAACCCTAAACCTACCTACACCGATCCACAGGACCGGTGGAGGCATTTTTGAAGCTCCACCGATCCTCAGGATCGGTGCAGGGTTATTTCGTGTAGTATTGCGTGTAGTATTGTGTGGCTGATGCAAAACATGCTCCACCGGTCCCTAGGACCGGTGTAGATGGGGTTTTTTTTGCTCCACCGATTCTAGGGATCGGTGGAGGCTAGATATCGAAAATCCTTCACCCAGAGGCTTGTTCCGTTGATTTAGTTTACAGTAATTCTATTTAAAAAAAAAAACCAGAAACACATCCTATCCCATATCACTGACGGTTTAACCATCGCTTGATGGCCATTAATTTTTCTGGGGCATAACATAACAATCACCTGTAACAACTAACAACTAACAAAAGCAGATAGTTTATAAGGTGTAGGAATCCATTGCAAATTTGCAATCCACATAATTATTTTTTTATGGCGACAGTTTCATATATAAAAAGTTGAAGCGCGTTGTGTCCTGTGTTAGTTGGAATTGGAATCAGGAGTTATGGGACGGCGCATTCGTCTCTACTCCCCATCATTCACAATTAATTTTCGATACAGATTCTCTGAATGAGGGACAGAGGTGTCATACTATTTTGTGGATCACTGACTAGGAAATATCTCAGACTAATGGCATAAAATTACGAGGTTATATGACTCGCCACATGTTACCGCAGTCTGTATCGCCACGGAGGATAATCACTCCAAGCTTGCCGTCCTACCAACCACCATCGCTATTCAAGTTCCTAAAAATATTTAGACTTTCTCTTTGTATTTTTTATTTTTTCGTTAATTATCTGCTCTAGGGATCTGTCGGTGTTTGTTTGTAACTGACTAGTAGGAATGCTGTGAAGTATTTTCATCTATTTTTAACAATAATCATGTATGAGTGAGGCTACGGTACTATGCATAGCACGGTTTGGTCCGTGTTACGGCTTAATATTTGAGTTTTCAAAATTCTAACGGTTGATCCGAACCGTTCAACATGATTCTAAAAGGAATATGTACTTACAAACCAAATTTTATATTTTTTCGAATTTTTTTACTATTTTTTTAGATAGATAGAAAATCACTTGATCTAAAAATTCTAGACCATCCAAAAACAGTGATTTTCTACCTATGAAGTTGACTTTAATCATGTATTATTAGATGGGACAGATTCGTTAGTATTGAATGGGGTGAATTGACTTTTTTTGTTTTTAATTTGTATATTTATAAAAAAAATTATATAATTTTGAGTAAAAGGCCATAGATACTATGAAGTTGACTTTCATCCGTAACATGAAATTTTATATGATTGACATTTATTTATATTTGAACTCTATAGTTTGAAAATTTGACTCCGCTCCTGATTATCCGTGGTGAGTGAAATTTGTATATTTTCAAAGTTAATTAATAAATAAATCATTTAAATTCACACCTGTAATGCGAGTTTGCAACTTTACTTTTGTGGTCAACTTTGCAGGTCTTCTGAAAAATTATAAAATAAAAAAGTTGATAATTTTGACATCCAATATCTACTCTTATTTCTTATATCATATATTATCATATTCATATATGTTCCTTTCCGATATGTTTTTTATCTGACTTTTTTTACGATGTTGACGCTATTTTGGCACTTCCTTTTGTCACAATTAAAAATGTGACCTAATTAAACCACTAAAACATTAAAAAATTGCACAATGCATTCAAAGTAGAGTGAAAAAAACATGCCGTGCCGTGACTAACACGCTGTGACTTTGGCCTCGTGCCGTGCTGTGCCGTGACCAAGTTAATTTTTCACGAGCCGTGCCATGCCGTGACCAAAATGTCAAGGGGTGGTCACGGCACGCGAATAGTCACGCCACGTGAGTCACGTCGTGTCTAAACGTGCCGTGACCATTTATCATAATCTATGTTAGTTTATTCAAGATTCACCATTAAATCAATTTTTAATGATCCTAATTACACATGACTCGTGTGACTACGTGACATGCCGTGCCGTGACTAAATCTTTCACGTGTTGTACCGTGTCAAAGTTTCAAAAGATGAACACGGCACGCAAATAGTCACGGCACAGGACACGCGAGTCACGGCACCTAACTGACACGCATGCCGTGCCGTTCTGTAACGGAGCCGGCTCCGCCATGCCATTTTTCCCTCTCTACCCCGAAGTAAAGAAAAGTTGTTAGTGACAAGGACCGGACGATTTCTAAAAATAGCACTGGTATTAACTAAATGCCGGAATGGGGGTGTGCAATGCTGTTTCCTTTTCAGAATGACATCACAAGTTGAGGCGATGACAAGTGGCACGTGGTCCCTCTTGGCTCCTCCACCGACAGTCATTAGTCATTATCAGCTAGTAACTAGGGAACATAACCCAACTAATTTGGCTCATGGCCTTAAGCTCAATTTCCTTGTTTTTTTCTTTGTTACCAGAGCATGGTAACAAGTGTGAGTCAGAAAATATGATAGATTATAACAAAATTTTTAAGAAATTATAACAAGATGTTGGTAAATTTCAATATTTTTTCTATGTTACTTCAACCTAATCATATTCTTTCATAATTACTTCTCATTTCATTATCTTCATAACTACTTCAACCGAAACATATTATTTGCATAATTCAGAGCTATTTCTGAATTTTAAAAATCGAATTATTGTCTATGTTTAATCAGGTTATTGTCTAATTCTGAAGAAAATTTTTGCCTACCTCTAGACAACTAACAAGCTGAGTTGGTTAATTCAAAGTAGTATGTAACTCGCTAGTCATATCGGTAAATTTTTTTGTCTACCCATCATAAAAATTCCGACTGTGCCCATAATTACTTCAACCTAAAAACAATTTTAATTTAGTTCTTAACAAGTCCTGTTGTATTAGGCTTAGAAACAAGCACCGAAAAAAGGGCTTAAACAAAACACATCCTTATATATATGAAAACAACTAGAAGTTAATTGTTTTGATTTTTCACACAAAGGAGCAACACGGAGCACCACACAAGGCAGCGCCATAGAAGATTTGCACCGAACCCCGTCGGCATAAGATTCTCTCATATAATTCATTTCATCCTAGTTTGTGTGGTTCAGAATTCAGATAGTTGTTGTGGGGGTTTAAATATCCCTAATGATTGTGTACCTTTTGCCACTATGAAACAAAGGGGCTGCTTTGAGCAGCTTAATTTTCTCTAGGAACAACTCTGTTAATTATTTTTGTTGCTTATTGACTGATTTACCCTTTTGTAACGTTGTTTTGAAAGTTGAACTTCAACACTAAAACTCTGTGACGAGAAATATATTTCTATAAAGTAATTCATTTTTGCTCATTTCTATACTTTAACAAATCATGCTGGAATTTTACCAAAAAAAGGACATATAATTAAATTTTTTTTATTGTTCTTATTTGAATAATTTGATGCTTCTATGCGTCACACAAGCATGAAAATGAACTTTTGTTGGGTATTACCAGAAAATTAAATTTTGAAACAAATTGAACTATTCCAAATTAAATCATTAGTTTGCATCATACAATCTGATAAAATTCTAACAAAAATATTATGAGTACAAATAAGATTTTGAAACTGATCATTTCGTTACATATATAAATTAAACTAAAATCCTATTTGCTTTGTTTTGTTTGTTTGTTGCTTTATTAATTTGGATCTAATTTATTTTCTAGTCTTACAAACCGAATGACCAATTTTAATTGTTACCTCAATTATTTATCATATAATATGATAGCTATATGATAAAAGTAATTGAACATTTGATAAATCATAAAAGAGAACTATTGATCAAATAACTTAATTTAATCAAAAAGCAAAAGTAAACGGCACATGGATAAGACAAGATTAATTGAAAACTATAGCATAAGGGCAAATTAGTCATAAAGAAAAAAAGGTTAGTGCAATCTTTTTATGCCCATCGCAATATTTTTATGCAATTTGGTACGGAAATGGATACACACACACACACACGATCAGTCCATCAAATGCAATGGCTGCTTAATTTCTAGTTATCCTTTTTTTTTTACCTCCTTGACTGTGCTGGTGTGACTTGCATTTAGAGTGGGAAAAATGGCACGGCGGAGCCGGCTCTGTCACGGAACAGCACGTCACAGCATAGCACGCGTGTCAGTTACGTGTCGTGACTCGCGTGTCCCATGCCGTGACCATTCACGTGCCGTGCTCATCTTTTTAAACTTTGGCACGGCACGACACGTAGTCCACGCGAGTCACGTGTAATTAGGACCATTAGATATTTAATTTAATGGTGGTGATCTTGAATAAACTAACCTAAATTATGGTTAAATGGTCACGCGAGTCACGTATGGTCACGACACATTTAAGCACGACGTAACTCACGTGGCGTGACCATTCGCGTGTCACGACCACCCCTTGACATTTTAGTCACAGCACGGCACGGCATGTGTAACTGATCACAGCACGGCATGGTACGAGACCAAAGTCACGACGTATTAATCATGGCAGGGCACATTTTTTCCACTCTAATTGCATTCTTCACTTTAATCCATTGCTTAAAATTTGAGAACTTTGGTTGAATAAATGAATAAAAATGTGCATTCCTGTGTCCTGTGATTAATGTTGGTAAGGAAACCAATATATATATATATATATATATATATATATATATACCAACATTTTTTGCTTTATGTAAGTTACACAATTCTATGCTCGTTTTTCTTCAATCCAAAGTCAAGCGAACTTTTATTTGTCAATAATATGCGGTACTAAATACCAATCATACCTGGCAATAATAATATATTATAATTAAAAGCACGTGAAGGCGCATGTTGAGAAATTAAATGAATTGCTTACCGTTTGCTTCATGTTAGTTGCCTTAAATCAATTCTCGGAAGAAATTAAGTATGATTTGAAACAACATAATAATGATGTAGTAGTAGTGGGACCCAAGCCATGTGATTAGTATTTCAAGTCAATAACCGGTTTGCCTTTGTCACATGAATTAATCAGACATTTCTTTTTTTCCTTTTTCAACAAAGAGATGACATCATTTGTGGGGCAAAGATTTTGACAAAGTTATTTTGACTTCATGCAGCACATAATCATATACTTTTTTATTTTGACTCTATTATTTATACGCTGCATGTAGCCAAAACAACTCTGTCAATATATTTACCTCATTTCTGCTGTTCCTTTTTATCAATTTTGTTCAAATCCTACAAATTTCTTTTTGAGTATCAGCATAAACAGGTAGATATATAACAGTAAAATATTACATAAAACAAGTTTAGGTTTGAATTCATTTTTGGGGCTACAGACAAAGACATCAATGACAGAATTAATCAGACATTTCTTTTTTTTCCTTTTTCAACAAAGAAATGACATCATTTATGGGGCAAAGATTTTGATAGAGTTATTTTGACTTCATGCAGCACAGAGTCATATATTTTTTTATTTTGACTCTATTATTTGTACGCTGCATGTAGCCAAAACAACTCTGTTAATATATTTACCTCATTTCTGCTGTTCCATTTTATCAATTTCTTCAAATCCTACAAATTCCTTTCTGAGTATCAGCATAAACAGGTAGATATATAACAGTAAAATATTACATAAAACAAGTTTAGGTTTGAATTCATTTTTGGGGCTACAGACAAAGACATCAATGACAGAATTAATCAGACATTTCTTTTTTTTCCTTTTTCAACAAAGAAATGACATCATTTATGGGGCAAAGATTTTGACAGAGTTATTTTGACTTCATGCAGCACACGAGTCATATACTTTTCTATTTTGACTCTATTATTTGTACGCTGCATGTAGCCAAAACAACTCTGTCAATATATTTACCTCATTTCTGCTTCCTTTCTATCAATTTCGTTCAAATCCTACAAATTCCTTTTTGAGTATCAGCATAAACAGGTAGATATATAACAGTAAAATATTACATAAAACAAGTTTAGGTTTGAATTCATTTTTGGGGCTACGTACAGACAAGGACAGCAATGACAGAATTGCATTATATATAGTTTTATACGAGTAAAAGAATATATATATATATATATATAGAGTAAAACTAGGGTGTGATGTGCTCACCCAAGAGGGATTGGTGAGCACACCTCCAAAAAGCTATCGGATTGACTTCGAACTACGAATTCAAACCGTTGAAATTCATGTACATGCATCACTCACGAAGTACATGAATTTCAACGGTTTGAATTCGTAGTTCGAAGTCAATCCGATAGCTTTTTGGAGGTGTGCTCACCAATTCCTCTTGGTGAGCACATCACACCCTAGTTTTGCTCATTATATATATACAAAAATAGAGAGTTGTTTCCTGAAGAGAAATCTTGTCTCTGTTATGTTGGATGGTGTGCTGATATAGTACAGCAAAATGCTATAAATTATTTGATAGGTTCTACCAATAACATGCTATCAAATGATGAAAATCCCTCTCTGAATTAAAACTGCTTAACTAGAGATCTCTCTGGATTCAAATCTGATTAAATAAATCTGCAAGTGGCTGCATGATATTTCTTTTTTATCATATAAATCTAATAAATAAGTGCTCGCAATAATGTGATTATATGTTAGAGCTTGTTTGCTGGTAAACAACATAACGGTGGTTTAGTTGAAAGGAAATTCAATGAAGATTCGCAGATCTGTACAAAATGGTTCAAAGATTGATTGATTGTTGCACTGAATTTCTTTTAAAAAAATATGTATATTATTTTATCTACAAATAAATAAAACAAATTAAGTTGAACTGTTGCTAATTATTTTTGGTTATTTTAGAGTTCTTTTACTCTCAAATGATCAAATCTCAATACCATTTTAATATATTTATGTGCTGTATGCATGCATGCATTTTCTTTTACTCTCAGCTTAAGTTATAGATTTTGCCATGGTTTCAAGGTTTCTTTTACTAAACATTACGATATATATATACACACACACACTCCTATATATATATATATATCATATATAGTTATGACTTAAATATCTGCAAGAAAAACGGCGAGAGATATGGTTTGAAATTTTGAATAACCAATTAGAGCCTTTGTTATTCAATAGCAAAATAACAAAATAGGCAAGTGACAGGAAAAACCATTAAAAAATAATGATCGCTCTAATATATACTTAACCCATATTTCTAATGCATAACCCAATTCAAAAAGATCTCGGATTGGCTGATTGAATAATAATAAATCATTGTAAATTAAACTTGATGAGTTAATTATTTGTTTAAGCTAAAAGATTTGATTAAGTTCGAACTGCTCAAATAGTGGCATGTGTGGCCATGTGGCAATGTTCCCTAGGAATAGGATATTGAGCATTTTCATATTTACAAGAAAAAATAAAAATAAAAGGGTTTGCTTCTAGGTACAGTGTATATCATGTATTCATGTGGAAAAATGTGGTACCACATCAAGGCATGGTGTGGTGGTGGCCTGGTGGGAAGCACAGTGCATGCATGCAACCATGTACTAAAACTGTGTGATCAGAAACTGTTTAATGCAGATATGGGCACTCGTCAGGGTATCTAACTTGAGAGCAGCTTGGGTCCGATGCCTATCGGACTCAAATTTGGATACGATAGGTTTGATGACCGTCTGATCTGCTTTAAGATTCGTGCACACGAATTTAAAGCAGACGCAAAAGTTACGGGCGCAAATCTTAAAGCAGATCGGACGGTCCTCTAACCCATCGAACTCACTTTTGAGTCGCGCACGAATATTAAAGCATACACAAATCTTAAAACAGATCAGACGGTCCTCTAACCCATCGAACTCACTTTGAGTCCGATGGACATCGGACCCAAATTGACCTCATCTAACTTGTGTTGAAATTTGAAAAGAGTGTGTAATAAAATATGTTTTAACTTTGATTAAGGTTTCCCGCCTCCGGATCGGAGGAGACATCAACAGTAGTACCAAATTACTGATAATTATATTATACAAACACTTGACTAGCTACTTCATGAACACTACAATGGGAGCATATATAGGGATTCTCTCATACTTACAGCACAAGCGAGCATGAGCTGGTCCCTCGCTTGTTCCAAAAAAAAAAACATAAAAATAACTTCATCTGAAAGAAACATGAAACTATATATATATATAGAGAGTGGCTAATATCAAAACGTTTGCATCAAGCCTCTCGTGCAACCAAGTCGTTTTCGGATTTTCAAAGTCCAAACGGTCGATCCGAGCCGTTAGATGTGATCTCTATATTAAAATCTGCTTGGAGACCAAATTTTATATTTTTTGGAATTTTTTACTATTTATTAAGCCACTTTGAAAATTACTGATCACATGATCCAGAAATTAGTTGCACTGTTTTTACTGTTCATCCGGATCAGCAATTTTCAAAGTGGCTAAATAAATAGTAAAAAAATTCCAAAAAATGTAAAATTTGGTCTCCAAGCAGATTTTAATATAGATTGAACATCTAACGGTTCGGATCGACCGTTTGGACTTTGAAAACCCGAAAACAACTTGGTTGCACAAGAGGCTTGGTGCAAACGTTTTGATATTAGCCACTCTCTCTCTCTATACACACACACACACACACACACAGTACGGCTAACACGCTTCCTCTAGTATTTTAACAATATGTTTCTGGTTTTCAAAATCTATTGAATCGGCTTCAAACGATAAATTCAGATAGTTCAAACCAATCTCCTTAACGAAAGCTTCGTTTTCATATATTTTTTTTATTTTTGAATTTTATTTACTATCAAGTCAAGTGGTAAAAAAATGAACAAAATAGTGTATTAAAATGCACACAAAATCCTTCATATTTTGACCACTTGAATTGATAGATAATAAATTCGAAAATAAAAAAAATATATAGAAACGAGGCTCTCGTTAAGAAGATTGGTTTGAACGGTTTGAATTTGTCGTTTGAAGCAGATTCGATAGATTTTGGAGACCAGAAGTATATTGTTGTATACTAGAGGAAGCGTGTTAGCCGTACTATATATATATAGTAAAAAAACAGTAAAATTTTCTGGACCACCGGATCAGCGATTTTCAAAGTGGCTTAATAAATAGTAAAAAAATTCCAAAAAATGTAAAATTTAGTCTGCAAGCACATTTCAATATTTAGAACATGTTGAACGGTTCGGATCGATTGTTTGAATTTTCAAATTGCAAAAAATGGCCTGAAGTAAAGAGGAGATTTTACTTTGCAAAGCACAATAGCCCATCTCTCTCTCTCTCTCTCTCTCTCTATATATATATATATATGTATGTATGTATGTATGTATATATATATAGAGAGAGAGAGAGAGGAGGGATCCACTTATAACATTTTTAAGTTACAACATCTTACAACAATTCAGTTTTGCGATTTTACCAAACTAGTGTTTTTAGATAATCTGGACCACTGAAAAACAACTATTTTGTAAAATACTTAATAAATAGTAAAAAAAATTTAAAATTTGATCTTCAAGCACATTTTAATATAGAGATCATGTTGAACAGTTTAGATCGACATATTGGACTTTGAAAATTACAAACCTAATTGTTGTAAGATGTTGTAACTTACAAATGTTGTAAGTGGATCCCTCCTCATATATATATATATATATATATATATATATATATATATATAGATGTTAGCTAATATCAAAATGTTTGTTCCTAGGCCATGGAACAAACGCTTCGGTTTTACATTTTCAAAGTCCAAACAGTCGATCTAAACCGTTAAACATTGAATCTATAATAAAATGTGCTTGGAGACCAAATTTTAAATTTTTTGAAATTTTTTTATTATTTATTAAGTCTATTTTAAAATCGCTGTTTTCAATGATTCAACTTTTTCACTGTTTATTAAAACCAGCGATTTTAAAACTAGCTTAATAAATAGTAAACAAATTAAAAAAAAATGTAAAATTTGGTCTCATATTTTAATATAGAGATCACATCTAACAGTTTGGATTGACCGTTTGAACTTTGAAAATTAGAAAACCAATTGGTTGCACCACAGCTCCGGAACAAACATTTTGATATTAGCCAACCTCTATATATATATAGAATCTGGCTAATATGCTATGCGTAGCATAGAGGGCCTCCGTACTACGGCTCAATATTTGAGTTTTCAAAATTCGAACGGTCGATCCGAACAGTTCAACATGATCTCCATATGAATATGTACTTGCAAACCAAATTTTACATTTTTTAGATTTTTTTTACTATTTTTTTAGATAGGTAGAAAATCACTTGATTTGAAAATTCTGTACCATTCAGATCAAGTGATTTTGTAACTATCTAAAAAAATAGTAAAAAAAATTTCAAAAAATGTAAAATTTGATTTGCAAGTACATATTTATATGAAGATCATGTTGAACGGTTCGGATCGACCGTTAAAATTTTGAAAACTCAAATATTGAGCCGTAGCACGGATGCCCTCTATGCTACGCGTAGCACCGTAGCCAACTCCTATATATATAAATTAAAAAAGAATGGCAAATGATATATAACCAAGGGTGGACACAAATAGAGTCATAGGCAAGTACCTATGGATTCAGAATTTTTTAGACTTAATTTGATTTTATACTTGTTCTTGTACTTATCTCTGGATGGAAATAAGATCTACTCTTGGATTTAATTCACGGTCCAGTAGAAGAAAATTGTGCGGAAAAGAAAGTCAGCCCAGACTGATTCTCGTAAAAGAAAGAAAGAAAGAAAAAAACACAGTCCGATTCGCTACTCCACTCAGAAGAATCATTAATTAGTCATGATGAAAAAGAGGTCTGCTACTAGAGATCTAAATATGTACCGTGTCGTGACCAAGTCAAATTTATACGTACCGTGCCGTGACCAAATTTGAAAGAATGGTCATAGCACATGAATGGTTACAACACGTTAGCCACACCGTGACCACACATGACGTGTCCAAACGTGACCGGTCATGTTTAAATATTTTTTTCATAATTTATATTAATTTATTCAAGATTCACCATTCGATTAAGATCTCAAGGTTCTAATTACATGTGACTCATGTGACCATGTGTCGTGTCGTGCCAAATTTTTGAAATATGGTCACATCACGGGACACGAGAGTCACGGCATGTAACCGGCACATATGCCATGTCGTACTGTGACTTTTTTAGATTCCTATCCGGTACTCCATACTCTTATCAATATTTTGTGTAAACTCCCGACCGATATTCTAAATCCACCTCTATATATAGAGACCGAATCTCCCGCCCCCCTGGGGGCAGGAAATTCCTGCCTTTACAGTCACAGCCGGTGGGTCCGAGGTGACTCTAGGGGCAGAAATTTAAATGTTAAAAGTGATCTCGGCCCCACCCGGCAGTGACTCTAGGGGCAGGTGATCTCGTTCCCTATATATAACTGTATTGACACGATATCGTGATAAACCCAGAAATACTAGGGAATGAGAAACTATATCACTTTATTTATCGTATTAAGTTAAAAAGACTATACTGTGTACCTAAACTTTTTATAATTTTTCATCATCTCATTGAAAATAAAAATAAGAAAACAAACATGTTCATAAGAACAAAGAGAAGCTGATATATTCTATATCCGATAAATACCAATACGCAATGGAAAGATTACGTTATTAGAGAATAAATGAATTTTTTTTTTAATCCATTGTCTTACTCTATTTAAAAAAGACCGCCCCATATATATCAAACAGAAGAAATTGATGTATCAAATAGGAAAAAAAAAGGTATGAAGAGAAAAAATCATGAACTTTCCTGTTTCCCTGTTCAAGCGAAGTATATGCATTTCTTTGGTTGAAATTTTTTAGTATAGAATACCAAAAGTATCTTTTTTTTGGTTGAAAGCGTAGGCGATACAATATCTGTACCAGTACATACACTATCATTTCTTACCAGTACATACAATATATCGTTTTGTACCAGTACATACAACATTTGTACCGGTACTTACACTATTACAATTGAAACCCCTTTCTAAAAGTAGACAAGAAAATTCAGAAAAAAGCAGAACCAAGGGTTACTGCACTCAGATCAGCAGATAGTGAGCCTACAGGATTTTCTGTGCTTATGCTCAGATTGTTAGGTAGTGATCCTGCATAATTTCTTATCTTTAGCACAAAAAAAGGAGATAGGAAGAAGAAAAGAGAAGAAGAGAGGGAGGAGAAGAGGAGGAGAGGGATCACCATGAGTGCATCATCATCACTAACTATAAACATATCTTATTTAAACATAGATATAATAGATACTCCAGTAGAAGTGGGGCGAATTTACAACACCCTTATCCGAACCCGTTGAAACGAGACGAGACGAAGAGCAGCAAAGTGGAGCGACGAGCAGTGACGGGCGGAAGAGCCGAGATAGGGTGGTGGACTCTCAAACCCCCTTAACGAGAGAGCAGACCGAACCCCAAGGCTACCCGAGGCGGAAGCACAACCTGAGGCGAGACGACAGAGCAGCGACGACTAGATCCGAGGTGGAAGCGTCGGCTTAACGGAGGCGAAACGGTGGTGATTGGCGACCAAATCTGAGACGGAAGCGCCGACTGAATGGAGGTGAGGTGGTGGAGAACGGCAACCAGATCCAAAACGGAAATGCCAACTGAATAGAGACAAAAAGAGAAGAACCTCGTCTGCTCAATAGGTGGATGGGTGGGGGGATGGGAGCGGGCGGGCAGTGGGAATCGCTCAACGACTCTCTAGGGTTCCGACCTTTTCTTTTCTTTCCGGTCCGCGACATTTCAAGAAAGATAAACTATATACCAAAAGTATCTTGTTGTCATGAGTCCGAATTTGTTGTGATTCTGAGAGAGATCGCAAAATCCTGAAATTCCGAGATCAATCGTTCAAACTTTTCCGTGCACGGATCTCAAAAACGTTCACGGAAAAGTAAATTTTTATGCACGCATCTCGAAAAAGACCAACAGCTGAGATCGGATCGCAGGGTGCTGTGATTCCCCGAGAATCACAGCAGATTTATTCTCTGTTGTCATCTAGGAACTGAAAAGCTTGGCTTGACGTACAGTGCGATTGTCAAATATATTGTCATATGGTATTTACCAATTCTCTTCCCCTTTCGGCAGTAACAATGCTTTCTGGCACTGAAGTATGTAAATTTCAGTTGGTACCCATTGCATTCTGGTTTTTTACTTTTTCTGGTTCTATATGGGTTCCTTTTTCCACCTTGCCCATGAACATTTGATAAAATTTTGAATCAACCTCAATTCTGAAACAGTAAAACAAACAGAATCTAATAAAGTTGATTTGAGCATTCATAAAAGCATTATTCAAAACATAGCCTGTACACTATATTCATGCACAAAACTTTATGCAATGTGTGCCAATGTCAACAATCTAAAAATAACCCTAAAGTTTACGCCCTACAGTGGCCAACAGAAAAAAAAAAAAAATAGGGCTCCTTAATTCATGATATTATGTATTTTTGTTCCCCTTCTTTTTTCTTTGGGTGGGGGAGCACAATTCACAATTAAATTAATCTCAATCAAAAAACCTAGTTTCATGCCAAATTTCATGAACCCAAGATCTGAGAAAGAACATTTTCAGCTTCTGAACCTGCATCAGCAACCCTGTCAGACTCTGTTCTCCATGCAATGTGCTCGTCAGGTCTAACCAAGAGTACTCCTTTATTCGTTGAACAACACACGTCCCACCAAGAGCAATCCCTTTTGACTTCCTCAACATCTATATAGTTCTCCCAAGACTCTAACTCGGTTCGGCTGCCGGTCGATCTACTCTGGCACGAATCTTGAGGCCAAATTATACAAACTTTGAGCAATACGTGACGTTCTTTAGCTTTGGTAAGAATGGTACGAGCTATCTTGTATGATGCTTTAAGAGGTGCTATTATGAGAATAAATTCAGGTTTGTCCCCAGAAACAAGATCCAAAGTAGAGAATGCCTCCTGCTTAACACAAAAATGGGGTTTTAGACAAGCTTACAATATGTAATTTGAGTGCAGGTAGCAGCAATAAACAACTCGACCCACCCCATCTATCTATAACAATATGACATTACTTTCAGCCAATAAAACACCAAAAAGAAGGTCACCAGTACAGGTTTTGGGTAACAGCACAATCTACCGTTTAGCATAGAGGTGGTAATGTCAACATGACATGGTTTAGAATGACTTGTCAGGTTAACCTTTTCAAGTACATATGGGCATTTTTGACTCAGTGATGAGCCTGGCTTTGGTTAACTGTTCATGACCACATCTGATCCAGCTTAATTGAATTACGGCCTTTTTAATATGATTGAAAGGCTTTCCAAAGACTCCAACTAGCCCAATTTTTCTTGTACAAAACATATTTAAGAAAAGGAATAAAGCCCAGATAATGCTAAATTCAACATTTTATTGTGATCTTTTGCAGCTTTGATTCTAACACTGACCAAAGAGGTCCACTACGTTTAGTCAGGATTTCTTTACCCTCCAGCAAAATGCAAATTGTTTAATAAAAAAAAAGATTTCACGAGAAAAAGTCAAACCTCAGTGGATACTGCAGTTAATGGTTTTACATGCATGTGGGGCAGCCGGGAGCCTGGCTTTCCAGTAGGTATATAGTCCATTGAGACCGTATCAGATCCAGCTCTGTCACACCTCTGAGTGCTGTCACTGGTACCAGCAACAAGTGCTCCTTCCTTATAGCTGACAAAATAAAAATAAAAATTATAGGATATCCCAATACTACCCTCAGTTTAATATAAAGCACAAAACAAGCCAACAAAGTCAGAAAAGGGTAAAATAAATTCATAACAGTGCAACTAAGAAATAAATGTCAAAATCTGACCAGAAACCAAGATCGTGAGCAGGGAACTGTAGCTGCAGGCTTTTCCCTTCTTCAAATATTCTCTTGAGCTTCTCTAGCCTCATTGCCCCAACTGGGTTCTTCTCATTTAAAACATAGTCTGAAAGCTGTGCCATCCCGAGGGAAAAAACCCCTTCCAACACAGCCTTCTGAATGCTCTTTGGGATAATGGATCCTAAGCCACTATTTATTGCTCGATGTACTGATAAAATAATGAAACATGTCACAGAAATGCTTCTTGACTTGATGCTGTACATAATGATACCACATTTAATGGACATGGTAATAATATTGATCATATTTCCATTTCCTTTTGTTTTTAAATTGTCCAGTACAATTAATGTTCAAGCTTCAAATAAGCCATACTCCCAGCGTAAGATTTCAATCGAACACAAAAGACCATACTTCCTAGCAAATACCAGTACTGATACAGTGCACAGATACCTGAATTTGCAATTGTCGGGTCAAGACCAAGTGCAGAAGGAATAGACATGGCTGCCTTGAAATTTTCCATACTCAAATTTGTGTTAGAAATGGCAATCTGCAATTGCAAGTCAACTTGTCACGGCATATCTCTATCTATAGAAAAGGTAAATTCAAATTGTTCATATGGACCTCTGAAAAAACCTCAAAAAGTCCAAATTATCTGGTATATTAGGGCCTGTACAGGCATGAAGTTCTCGTATACACCCTTTTCAAAAATACCTAAACAAATCCTCTTTTGTTCATAAAGAGCTCTTCTGTATGTCATTTTAAGGTTTTGTAGAGGCACACATGGAATTATTCTGGTAAAATGGCTGTGCCTACAAGTTTACGAGTGGATTTATAGGAGTCATACAGGCTGGCGCTCAGATTCATAAGTTTGTAGAATTGATGAAGAAGCAATTTCATTGAGAAAATAGAACAACTTCCATGCTATATTATGCACGTCTTGAATCCCAGTATTCATCCCTGCAATATAAATATATTTATTAAAGATTCAAATGCAATATTCCAAAAAGATATTTGAGTGGTATAGCAGACCCAACTGACAGTGTACTAAAAACATTTTCCCTTAAAAAAAATTCATTTCTACTATCCAACAGGCAGAAGTCTAGTACTGGTTGCGACAAACCAGTGCATCCCTGAAAGAAAACGTAGCAGGTAATAATGCCATATCGCTAAGGCCTGGTGTTATTTTTGGACCCATTTTCCTAATTTTTATTGCTCATTTTTGCTTTATTACTGTGACTTCTCTCAGATTAGCTTTCAGTTCTGTCGGCCTCAAAGCATAAAGTTCTATTTCTTACATTCAATAGTTCAGCAACAAAATTAGGTTAAGAGTAAAGGTATGTTTTTACCGAAGCCCCCAGCAGGAGGGAACCTGTGAGCTGCATCACCAACCAGAATAACTCTATTATTACAAGTTAAATACTTCTCAGCCACCTCAGCATGCATCACCCATGGCTTAATGTCAAGAACTTGCACATCTTGCGGGGCCCATCCAACCAACTTGGAAATTATTTTCTCACACGCCTACAAACTAGAATAGGTCAATGTCATATAGATTAAGAGTATTCAAACTCGCTGTGAATTTTGTGAGGGTTAATGATGAGTCTTAATTAACTAGATGTATTCCTAACTGCAAAGACTTAATAATTTGAATGGTCATGTGCAATTGTCAGCACCTTGTTAAACGAGGCTTAAGAATTGGGGAAACTAAAATTTGAATGGTCTTCTGTAATTGTACCTAAGTAGATGAGAACATACAGATAACATGGAGTACCTGAGGGCTGAAATCTTGGTAGTTCTGTTGTGGAGGGTAGTACGGTATCTGAAATTTCAGAAAGACGTACAGTTAGCTATATAAAGGAAACTTTTTTTTAACACCAGACACACAAAGTCTTATCTTATGTGCAAATGACTACAAATTTGATATGTTTGCAGATAAGACAAAACCTTAGATTAGTCTAGACTTTTGAGTGTCTTTTGCATAAAAACTCCAAAATTTATTATCTATATAACCTGAAGGACAAACTCTCCTTGCTCCAAATGATGTGCAACAAGCACACCAATCGCCTCCTTGTTGAAAACAAAAAACAGCATCCCTGGTCTATTCTTTAATAAAAATTTCCCCAGATCCATGCTCATAAAATGCACACTGATAAGTTCTTGCAAATTCCTCTCTCCTTTCATTTTAACACCAACAAGTTGCCTTACGGTGCTTCTGGCACCATCAGATCCGATAAGAATGCTGCAATGAAACCTCCTCTCTTCCAATTTAGAGCCATTGTGAACTTGGGCTGTGACTATAACACCATCTTTTGAGGGTTGAATTGAGGTGCATTCGTGACCCAGCAAAATTTTTTTTTCCAACACCGAGCCTGGGTCCCACTCGTCAGATAGGCCTGGACGAGATTTAACATGGACACCAAGTTTCTCCAGTTTTTTAAGGAGTAAGTTTACTAGTTTATACTGTGACAAGTGTGCCACACATACAGGGCTGTTGACCTTCTCAAAATCTGTAGCCAAAAGAAACTTTTCAGATCTACAAGAAGCTTTAATTAAGATGCATTGCAAATGATCAATGCTGTTAGGGACTGTTATGTTGCTTTTATTAGGAAGTGAACTGATATGGCTGTAAGTTAACTATTTCGTTAATGAAATGGGCTTTGGCCTTTTTGTCAAAAAAAAAAAAGATGCATTGCAAAAGGCACCTTCTTATCAAAGAATTCCAGAGAACCCTTCTTATATTTTTTTTGCAGAAAGAGCCTGCTCTCTCTGATGCAAAAGAGCAAGAAATCTAATAACTCTCACATCCTAGCAAAACAAAAACAAAAAAATTCCAATATAACCCTATTAATAACATTGCAGTCCTTATACCTTTGGTAAAAAAGATAAATACCCCCACGTAAGCCCTGTCTTTCCTACTACAACATGGCCAAATAAAACCTCCTTCCCTGATGATGGAGCGAGTGATAACAGAGAGAACAGAGGCTATTTTTATATTTTTTTATGAGAACACAAACATACCTTGGGGTTGCATGTGATCGATTGAACCAAGAATTGAGCCAGAAAGAGAAGTGCAATAAATGAACTTCCTCCATAAGTCGACAGGTGGTTGCAACCTCTCTATTTCCTCTGCTAAGCCATCTAATTTCCTAAAAATCTGTCAATACTTGTATTTAGTAGTAGTCATACAAGGAATCCTATTACAGTACTAAGAAAAATGATGACCATATCTGATTTGAGTACCATACTGTTACAGGTTATACAACACAATTGGAGTACTGGACATACAGCAATTAGATTCAGATGCTTCCTTCTTTGTAGTTATACTTCAATTTGTTGGATTATTTGCTGGTGCTATGGATCCTGCTTCTACTGGTACCGAGGTGATGGTAGTTAGTTTTGTTCTTTTGTTTTTGTAATGAACAATGGGTGTGTGAAGCATGTCGAGGATTAACAATTGAGTGACCCTACAAATGTTTTTAAACCTGTATATATTTAGGTTACACACACACACACACACACATCTACAATTAGCAAACAAAAAGAGAGACAAGTAACCTCCATTGAACGATTGTTGATGAAGTGAGCTTGAGGATGCTGAGAAAAAATCAAGCTTTTCTCCATAACCGCACATTTGACCCCTTCCAAATAATATATCACTTAATGACTAATACTAAAAGAAGAAAGCAACAATTATATAGAAGACATACCAAAAACAAGGCCAGAAATTTGTCACCCAACCAGGACAAGGCCAACTACTGGCTTAATGGATATAGTACAGTGGATATGACCTCACCCGATTGCTTCTGATTCCATTTTTTCTTATTGTTAAACTAAAAAGTCTATTATATAAGTTCCCATTAACCCAACTTTTTTTCACTATTATGTATGCAACTCGAATCCAAAAATCAACTAAATTTGACAATATTTCAATCAGTCAGTTACTGGTGTGTCTTTGTGGAACAGTGGCAACTACTGCAGCACCCAACCCATTTAGATTAAATAACAAATGCCAACCGTAGCAGAGATGCAAACAGTTGGAATTGTGGAAATGATGTACCAAATTTTGTGAGGAGCATGGAGAGGACGAGGCCGACGGGCCCAGCACCGACGATCAGCACTGGCAAGTGGGGCCCAGTTATGGTAGTGCTGGCGTCATCTGAGGCTCTAGAGGAGAAGGGGTAGACGGCCACGGCCAGTTGTCTCCGTAAGCGTGAGAAGAAGAGATCGCCTCTTTTTAGGCGGGACGCGATCGCCATAGACCGCATTGTTTGAGGGTTTTGCTTTGCCACGCAGCTTTTTAGTTTAAGTGCGCATTGAATAGAAGAGTGGGGGGTTGTCGTGGAGAGCTGGAGGCGGGAGGAGGTGGCGACGCCAGCGCCCAGAGAAAAGGGTGATAATAAATGAACACGTCTATGCTTGAAAACTTGATAAGCGTGAAAATTTACATAAACATATTACCTTTTTAATTTGTTAAGTTTGGAACATATTAGATTTAAATTTATAAAGAATTAAGGTAATATTTAGCAAGACAGATTTAAGCATAATTGATATTTGTTAAATATAATTATGTACAATTAATTTGTTAAGAATAAATTACATCTAAATTTGATTTGTAACTTTTGAGCATTTTTAAGCACCAATAACCTCAGTGATCATGATAGGTGTGTAGCTAGGGTGAAAACAGTATGCATAATATCTAATCCGTATTTGTAAAATTAGATGTCGTATTTGTAAAATTGGATGTGGATATACGATATTCAAATATCCGTGTAAATATAAATACAAATATAATTTTACATTTTAATTATCCGTGTAGACATATACCATATAGATTAATATATATTATTAAAAAATTACATTATTCATCATTATAATTAAATAAATATTATGAATTTTAATATTTTTTAATAATATTTTTATATATTTTTTAATAAATATATGATCCAATTCGTATTTAAAAAATTAAAAAATATATAAATATAATTTTACCACTATCTGCTCCGTTTTCACCCATGAGTGTAGCGCACTCCATTTTTTTTACTTTTTATGTAGCCTTTTTCTTTTTCTTTTTTCTTTGTTTGTATGTGGCTCTCTTTTTCTTTTTCGCTAGTGAAAGACCTTGGAAGAAGGCAAGAAGCATGTTGTATGTCTCAAGTACCAAGGAGTGAGGTCTGATGTCTGCTCATAGCTTTACAAATTGTATCAAGATTCGTGTGAATTTGGTTTGCATGAACCTAAAACTATCAACACGCATCTTGATGCAAATTGAACAGCTGGCCAGAATTTAGAATTTAGTCCATGTCTAATGGACAGTCCCCCATGTGTTGAGGGAAAAGTGCATACCTCTCTTTAAAATTTATATCAAAATACATTCAGCGAATTAAAGATGTGCATTCTACAGAAACCTTGACGCATACTCTTCTACAGTTTACACAGAAAGAAAGCAACATATGTCATACTTTACACAAAATCCTTAACTGATCACGGCATAGCAGCGATAGCACTCTTACACGAGAAGGTGAAAGTGCTTTCATTGTCAGCTCAATCACCTCAGTCCCTTGTTAGGCCTAGCTATTACAAAGTACCATACAAATTTCATCACAAATTGCCCATACAGAGAGCTTCAATTTTTCGGCATGCCTATAAAAAATAACCTAATTGCCAATTTAATCATTTTACAAGTTACCTCTCATTGACTAACATGGATTGTATGTATTATGTGGCAAAACACAGCAAAAATCAGCACTCGCAATATTGCCACTTCCAACCCTCCCTTCAAAACCTCCCCAAACTCAACATCCCCTACACCAGAAAATTAAACAAAGATAAAAAAAAAAAAAACAGCAGTAATGATTAATCATGCCTCACCGGCAGCAACTATCTCCTCGTCAGAAGAATCAATCGATGTTACCACAGCCACCTCAAGACCATCATCATGGTCATCATCATCATCAGATTTTCTCTCGGGTGCAGTTTGCAACAGCTTTTCTCTAAGTTTTCCAATGAGTTCGTCCATCACGGCTTTGTTCTCTGCAAAATACCGTTTTAGGGAATCCTTCCCTCTAAAGCTCTGTTCATCCATGTAGTAATAGGCGCCAGCTTTTTTTATGTACTTGTGCTTCACCCCCAGTTCAATCACCTCTGACTCCCGGCATATTCCTTTGCCAAACTCCAGCTCGAAGAGAGCTGTTTTGAATGGAGGAGCGAGCTTGTTCTTTACCACCTTTACTTGAACTTGGTTTCCTATTGGCTGAATAGCAGAAGATAAAACCCCAATTGTTATTATCAGAAATAAAGCAGTTAAAAAAAAAGGATTTCATTATGTATTGTTCTACATGACACTAAGGATCTCAAAAATGTACCCAATGGATCTTTGTACTTTAATTATTCCTTTTCATAATATTGTACAATATTTAAATTGCAAATTTCATCAGTTTGTTTCTAAATTTATTTGTCTAATAATATTCTCTTTAACTAGTCGAGCGATTGACACATATATACTATTGTACATTAATTTGAAGTAAACCCACACTTTTAAGTTAGAAAACTTTATGCCAATATTTTTATTTGACAGGGTTTTTATTATTTAGAAACACAATAAAATAATAATTTACATAGGCATATCTTATCAGAGGTTAATAGGAAATGATCGTATCAAATACAATACTCATATACATTTCTGTGTAATCTAAAATTATAACAAAATATAGCAGGACCCCATTTTTAGGCCCTAGTAGCAACAGATAGGGGCCCCACAGCAAGTCAAGCTACAAGGATTCCTGTCCCTTTGTCATGGTGTTTAGCCGACCAGAAGGATAAATCATGATTGGGGCTTAAAACAAACATACTGCACATTTAGATACAGTTCCCTAATGGAATGAGAGTATAACGAGTATAAATGGACCGATTGCATATACCTCTTCGTTTTTTTTAACAAAGCCAATTCTTTTGATATTCAGGCGTACAGAGGCATAGAATTTCAACGCATTGCCTCCTGATGTTACTTCCGTTGGCCCACCAAAACCTCCAAAAGTGCTTAGCTTTGACCTGACCTAAAATTGCACAACAAACCAAAGTAATTTGTATTACCATTGCTTTTCAATACCAAAGTAAGAACACTCAGTCAGAACCATTGCAGAACCACAAATTGAACATGTGAAGTTACGTATTAAAAGTTCAAATGAATAGAACTTCAGTATAATTTAATGGGGAGCAATCACTAGATAACGATTTATCTTGACAATCTTGACAATAATTTTCAAATTGATTCAAATAATGTAGCAAGTTAAAAAAAATAAGTTATAAGTATATTGTTGAACATACAAATAGCCTACCAACATAATTTCATGCAGTTTTTGAGTATCATTTGATGTACATTTCCAACTGTTAGAAATTCAAACCAGCTTGATGTGCAGTAATTATAAAACATGCACCAAATTTCATCATTTTTATAGGGGTATAGTATGTGCACCATATATATATCATGCATATATAATTGAATTCACATTTCAAATTTATTTTTAGGATTGTAAAGATTGTTTGTCCAGTGAAACCTCCCCTTATTAAATTCCATTCATTGCAAAGTAACTTCTATTACCTGATTAATGAATACTAAGAGAGTCTGTGACATAGAGAGTGAGTGGCTCAATTTGCGAAGGGCTTGGCTCATCAGCCTTGCTTGAAGAGCCATATGTGCATCCCCCATCTCACCATCAAGCTCAGCTTTAGGCACAAGTGCTGCAACCTGTCACAAAAATTCAAATATTAACACACAAACTTAAATGTGAGTGAATAGAGTGACATCTAATTTGAATCATACAATGGTCTTTTAGCACAGAAATGTTCTTTCCAATTTAACCAAATAGATATCAAATTGGAACAACGTGATCATCAAAACAAGTATCATTATAAAGATCTGGTACGTTAATATCAATGCTATGTGTATGAGACAATGACAAAATTCCGGAGGATAGATTCCATAATTTGAATAGAGTTAATAATTAAACAATATGGGCTTACACTATCTACCACCACTACATCAACAGAACCACTTCGAATAAGAGTGTCAACAAGACTAAGAGCCTGCTCTCCAGTGTCAGGTTGAGATAGTAGCAAATTCTCGGTTTTAACCCCAATAATCTCTGCCAGAGAAGGATCTAAAGCATGCTCTGCATCAATAAAGGCACAGTACCCTACAGAGAGAAACAAACTAGTAAAAGACCCAAAAAAAGGCATCAAGCACCCAGAGAAGAGGCACTTCAAGTGACAAAACAAAAGGCCCTTGATTAGACACCAATGTTTTGCAATAAAAAATGCAAATGAAAACCACTACATCAAAAATAAATTTGATATAAAATAGTTGTACTGAACAAATTTGCAGCACAGGAGCAAAACTGGTGCTGGAAATAAGTTTTGCTTTCCATGGGAATAACTTCAGAATCATGCCGACATTTGAAAGACATTAAACAAAAGATTACCTCCACTTTTTTGTGACTCAGCAATAACATGAAGTGCAAGAGTTGTCTTGCCTGATGCCTCAGGTCCATAAATCTCCACAACACGTCCCTGCGAAAGCATTATACAAAAGAGTTTGTGACAACCAGAAAGGAATGGGCCAAGAAACAAAACTGGTTACATTTTTAATTATTCCAATCACTATATGACGCAATAAAGAAGATGCATGTAGCAGCCATGGTTTTCTGTCACCAAACTTGAATTGCTCACTGAAATAAATCCCCAACAGTCATGGTACTGACATATATCCAGAGGTACACACTGGAGCAAAACCCTATTTCAGTAAATATAGACTTATTTTGTATTTGAAAATTAGACCCATTTTATCATATTTCAATGAGCACTAGTAGCTAAAAGCAAGGTTTAGTTATTATAAAAATAAATAACTTGCAGCTGATTTCTTCTTATATTAAATGGCTTAGTACCAGTTAAAACAAGCTAATTATCCAACATTAAAGTCCGTTAGACTTAATTTCAGTTCATGTTGGACTTGTGACAAAGTTGCCAACATTACAGTCTGGCAGGCTCACTACCGGTGGGGGCAAAATTGACAATATTTAAGGAATTATGTCATGTGCAAAATTCTCTCATCTATTTGTTGACTTTTTTTGTTTGTCATCAATTGAATAACAGAACCTACTGTATTTCCATCAGCAGCAGTCTAGTCATTTCTATATCACAACAAGAGAAAAATGGCATGCTTAATTAGAAAAAACCAACATATGCTATTACTTAGCTTGGTATTACCTTTGGAAGACCACCCACGCCAAGAGCCATATCCAAAGAAAAAGAACCAGTAGAGATGACAGGTACTTCTCTGGGACCTTGAGAACGGCCAAGCCACATAATTGCGCCTTTACCGAATGAGGCTTGGATCTGATCAATGGCTTCGTGAAGTGCTGTGTCTTTCCTAGAAAGAGTCTCATCCCCAGATTCAACTCCATCAGACTTTGCCTTCTTCTTTCCTGTGGATAACCAATTTCTTTTTTATTATTTCGAACAGTAGAAAGAAGCAATTATGAGAGGGGGAAAACCGGCTAACATTAAGCAGGATATACATACTGAGGTTGCGTATATACTCCTTTAAAACCTCACATTCTTGTTTAAGCATGAAACAAAAGAAAAATCAGTGTAAACAAACACTAAAATATGAGTAGTACTTTGCACATACTTTATGAAACAAAGGAGCAGAAATTAGAAATGTCCTCGAGACTTAGAAGAGTATGCATTATGCACTTATGTGTCGTCTGCGGGATTATACATGACATTTGATGAAAATGCATCGAAATGTAATGGCAAACCCAGTAATGCATGAGATTGGATCACCAACATGTCTCATTTTTGCCTGCATTTGCCTATTACTGGGGAACTTATAATTGCACCAGCTCTGTTAAAATATCAATGCTCCCCTAGTTGTTCACTTCTCATTTGACCAAGTTCAGTGCTCAACATTCATAAGTGCTATTGGCCAAGTTTTTTTCATCACAGACTTTGATGGGAGGCAATAGCTCTCTGAGGTAATAGAAAAAATTTAAATATCTCAAAGAACGTATTTTTTCATCACAAATAACTTGATAAGCTGCATATTAGTTTCAAATACTCGCTTATTAGGTGGTAATTTTGACCCTAGACTATACAAGTAAAAAATAATTACCTCCTTTAGCAGCAAAGTTGCGCGCGAAGAAAGATGAATGATTCATTCCTTGCCGATACCCCTGGTAAATCAAAACAAATTAATATATTTTAATTCATTGAAATGCTAGTGATGGGTTTATTAGAAGCATGCCAGCTAAATTTTTTTTTAGTTTTTTTGTAGTAATCACAATTACTCGTTTCTTACCTTCAATAGATTGCAAAATGACTTAAAAACCATATCCTAAATAGAAAAACGGAAGGCAAAAGAAGCTGGGAAAATAAGGTGAAATATAACCTCTATAGAGAAGAGAGCTCTATTGAGAAGGCCGCTTCTGAGAAACCTCGCCATGGTTTCTTTCTAAGACTGAAAGAATAAACTAAAAAATACAAAAGATCGCTCGAAGGAGGAAAAGAGAACCAAAAGCCGGGTGATTTCTAAGGAATCAAGGTCGAGGCTCGCTTAATCACTTTCACTCACTCTCTTGTTTGGCTGTGGGTAGCCGCGCAGAGAGAGAGAGAGAGGGACGAAGGGGAAGAGAGACTAGGGTTTTAGCGGGGGTTTTACTATTTTCCTTTTTTGAGTGAGAGTGTGACACTGTAGACAAACAAATCATCTGACGCGTACAGTCGGGTGTGTCCGACATCCCGACGCCCGACCCAAAATTGTAATATTAGACTTAAATTTGGGGTCCACTTGTCAGTAATGTGGGACAAAATGGGATGCATGCCCCAGGAAATCCTGGTTATAAAGTAAACCCTTGCGCGGGAACCCGAGGGGGCACGGTCCCGACTCCCGACCGCGCGAGGAAACCATTCCTCTGAGGTAAAATAATATTTCCTTTTAGATACGGACCGTCCGATCAGAATCAGCCCTCTCTTACGAGTTGAATTCGGATCCAGTGAAGTAATTCAATCTTTGAGTTTTGAATCGAGACCGTCCTGATTCGTATCTGTGAAAATCCATCCCCAAAGTGAGCGCACGCATCCCGACGATAAAATCGAATCCCGAAACAGTCTCGATCCAAAACCCAAAGATTGAGTTACTTTAGGGGATCTGGCCCGATGAAAATCGGATATTAGCAAAAAAGAACATTTTTCACCTCAATATAAGCAAAAATTGTAAATATTGATGTGATAATTAAAATTTTAATTATAAGAAAATGAAAAGTGATATAAATTTAGCAATTTTGTTAAAATCGTAAACTCGAAACCGATATGGAGCAAAATTCTCAGCTCTGAAAATGAAATCTTTAGAGACGAAGATATTCTTAGTTTGCATATGCATTACGGCATAACATGTTTGAATAAAAGAGAGAAATAATTACAAATTTACGACCCTTTTTATTTAATTCACTGGTCCTAAATCTTGGAATTTTGAGATTCTCGAGGCACAAATGTGATTAATTGACGGATGTATTTACAAAAGAATTAGATAAAAGACAATTTAAAGATAATATAGATAAGTCGGAATTAATTGATATTTACAAATAAGAAAATATTGAAAAATAAAATATAAAATAAATGTAAATAGGATTGATTGGCTCGAAATCATATGACATTTTCATTATTTATTTTTAAATGTTTGGCAGAGGTTGTCATTTTCATCATTGACTAATATTAGGTAAGAGGGAGTTAAAAGAAAACTTTATCCTTTTATCTAAATTGGAATTTTACCGTCGTAATTAGAAAAATTAAAGAATCCGTTAATGTTTGTTTATAAATACACCTTGTAATCTCACATGTAGTAATCATAAATTTCGATACAGAAATCAAAATTCATCATCTTTAACCTATGTTGCACGGATACGCCTGTTTACGCGCCGTATCGGTATCGGACACGTATCGGATACCGATATGCACCCGATGCGGCACCGATACGTATCTGATACGCCAACTGGTGTATCCGCTCACGTGGCGTATCCTTACTCAGTAGATATGGTCATCGATACGCTTTGACTCGTTGGGATACGCCTAGATACGCCCCGCACCGCGTGGTCCACCGTGCACCGCGTGGTCCACCGTGCACCGCGCCAAAATCAATTTTTTTAGCTGCTATCGTGATTCGAACTTGGGATCTGAGGCATTCGAACTTGGGATCTGAGGCATAACAACCATAGCCTTCTACCACTATACCACTGTAATGTTGTTGTTATAATATAGTACTTATTATATTTAATATATATTTTGCTATAGTATTGTTTTGCTCCATTTGATTCATATAAATATAATTAAAATAATAAAAAAAATATTATATATAATAAACGTATCGTATCCTTGATTTTTGAAAATTACCGTGTCGCTGTATCCGTATCGTATCAGATACGATACCCGTACCCGTATCTGTGCAACATAGTCTTCAACCTTTCTCTCCTTGACTGAAAAAATAAACTGTGTTATCGTATGCTAGATATTGCAGAGTACAGAAATGTTACTAATTATTGTATTAATTAAATTTTTTTATAGGGTTCATCTATTGCCTATTGGGCCCATTAATAAATATTTTGCTAAATATTTAATAATATTGTACTTTATATACCATACGGTAAGAAAAATCACCCCGTGTTCTTTTTTAGCATTTTCTGCATTTGTTATCATAGTTGGTAGCATCTATCTTTTTTTTTTTTTCTAATCATCACAAGTCCTGCGAGGAAGAGGTGTCCAAAAGATATGTGATTTATAGAATTTATTTCCATATCATTTTGCATTAATTTGTTATTGCTCGTATTGGTAACAACTTTCTGGCCGAGACAACTTTGGTTTTTGGTTTTGTGACTCCGGTTGAGCCGAAAGTGTTTTAATATCATTCCAAAAATAAATAAATCAAAAGACCAATGAAATTGGAGAATTTCATATTTACTAGGACCGCAACGACAAATGACGGCTCTATTTTTTAAGGCCGCCATTTGTCATTGCGGCCCCTCAAGAATCTAAAAAACTCAGCATATTACGATGCATTTTTTTTGTTTTTGAGGGGCCACAACGACAAATGGGAACATGAGCCGCCATTTGTCGTTGCGGCCCTTTTAAATATCAAATTCTCCAAAATTTGTAGTTTTTTTATTTATTTTTTTGTTGGAAATGATATTAATAAAAATTTCGCCCGGTTGAGTTCCATTTCCAACCTACTTCAATTTGTTTGTGACTAAAGACTTCGTTGTTGTTGTTGTATACATGATTTTTTGTATATGTTTTAAAAGTCGAAAGTATGTCTAAAGAGTCGAGGTCAATTTGGGTCCGAATGGGTGCGATGACCGTCCGATCTGCTTTAAGATTCGCGTCCGCAACCTTTGCTTCTGCTTTAAAATAGTGAAATTAGGTAGTTAAATATTTATGCATTATTTTCAAACAACATCAACAGTCTATTCGTGTGCAATAAGATCACTAATGAAGAATTTTTTTTTATAATAATGAAAATATGAAATACAGTAATTAGCAGATTAAAAATAGAAAAATAATAAATTAAATAATGATGTTATTTAAAGATACGTCGCCCGAATACTTTAAAAAAATTATATAACTTACAATAAATAAGAAATTCTGCTAATAAAATTTTAATTAATTGAGTGAAATAACTAAAAGGTAGAAATTAATTATTTCAAATTTGACTGGGGAATGTGCTAATAACAACGCATAAGACTGTCTTTTTTTTATTTTTTTATAAAATTATTCCTTTCTTGAAAAAAAAAAACAACAAATTTACATAATAATCTTAAAAAAACTTGTTAAGAAAGAAAACAAACAGCAGCTAGAAATCCTGTTACATCGATGTGTTCTTTTTGAGTAAAGGTAGCGAATCAAGCCATCTAACTATTTAATATTCATAAAAAGTTGTCTCTTTTCGGATTTTGAACCTACGATCTCTCATACGAAGAACATTATCTTTGTTACTAGACCAAAAACTGATTCTCTACATCAATTTGATCTGATCCAGTTACATACCAAAAACACATTGACGAACGAAATAACTTTCTCCTTTACCGAGATATCACATCTGTATTATGTACATGGAAAAACCATGTATATATATATAGAGTAGAACTAGGGTGTTCCTAAGTTCATCAAGTCCTTTGTGAACTCAACTCTAAAATCTATGGAATTGGTTTTAAACGACGAATTCAAACTGTTGAAATCCTTCTACCTTACAAGTGATGCATCTACATGTGAAAATTTTAAATTTTCGAATTAATTTAGTATAAAGTCAAGTGGTCAAAATTAAAAGGTTTATAAATTAATTTTAATGCATTCATTTTTTGGCGTCTTTTGACCACTTGTTCTATACAAAATTAATTTAAAATTTAAAATCTTTTTCATGTAGACGCATCACTCGTAAGATAGAATGATTTCAACAATTTAAATTCGTTGTTTGAAGTCAATCCGATAAATTTTAGAATTGAGTTCACAAAAGAACTTGGTGAACTTAGGAACACCCTAGTTCTCCTTTTTTTTTTTTTTATAAAAGGCTTGTTAGCCTGTTTCATTAAAGAAACATAGAACCATACATGCATAGAGTCAAACAAAATAAAGCCTCTCATCCATGTTCAAAAAGCAGGTCCAAGATAGAACTAAAACACAAAGGAAAGTCGCAAAAACACCAACAGTAATATCAGTGTTGTAAATAACGGTATTCGGTCGTCGGACGGATAGGGTACCGACAAGTGATTAATCGGTATGCGGCCGACTAATCGGAATTATGCGGACAATTTAACGTTTTTATTAAATTTATGTATATATATCATAATTTATTAAAAATAATTAATTTAACTCATTAAACTTATCAAATAAACTTAATTTAACTTAGTTTTATTATTATAACATGACACTACGCTTATTTATTCTTAACACATAAGCATTTTACATGTTAAGTAACACATATATTTAATGAAAAAATAAAATTGAGAATTAAGCATTTTCAAATACTAATAACATATTATTTGAAAGAAATTAAACATTCCAACATAAAATCATTAAAATTAGTTTATGATAACAATTTAATTACATAAATGAACACGTCGTACTAATCGAAAAAATTACATCAGTAAGTAAGAAAAATATATGGTATATAAATAATAGAAGAATTAATCAATTTCAAAGTAAGTAAGAAGAAAAAATATATATAAAAAATATTGAATGTATATCCAAGCATAAATAAAACTACAATATAAGATTTATAAACCTTATTATCACACACTATCACAGAAAAAAAAAATGTGAAAATAAATATTCACTGGAATAAACGGGAATAAACGGGAATAAAACGGGAATAAACGGGAATAAACGGGAATAAACGGGAAAAAACGGGAAAAAACGGGAAAAAAAGGGAATAAACGGAAAAAAACGGCCGATTAATCGGAAAAAACGGCCGATTAATCGGAAAAACAGCCGATTAATCGTTTTCATCCGCTAACATGCCTCCGTTAAGAGTGTTCGTGACGGTTAGGCCGCCGTTTCCGATTAATCGGCCGTTTAATCGGCCGACTAGACCATTTTTACAACACTGAGTAATATATTACACCCAATAACTAAAATGCGGTACTCTCAGCATTAAGCCACAAACGTTGCACTGGGATCATCTCCATCATCTGGTGGGGTTCAGATCAGTTGAAATTCCGAAACTAATAAATAGTAATTCTGAAATCCCTGCAATCCGAATTCAGCCATCGAATTTTTTCCGAGAACGCATCTTGAAACAGTTGGTTTTTTCTTGCACGCATCTCAGAACAGTTCGACGGCTGAATTCGAATTGCAGGAATTTCAGAATTACTGTTACCGCACTCGGATTTCAGCAGATCTGAATCCCATCTGGTGGCCGATAAACCACCATTTGCATACCAGCAGTAGCACAATCTTCAGCAGGGTCCCATACCTGCAATGAAATATCATCAAGGTCCTGCGGCAGCCAGGCAGCTTGCACTATCTCCCTTGTTTGTCTCTTGATTATTCTTGTCCAGTAAGTAATAAGAGAAATGATCAGTAATACAATAGTTCTAAAGGATTTCTTAGCTGTGTTTTGAAAACAGGATTCATTTCGAAGTTTCCAAAGTGTCCAACATAATGCACTAAACACTATTAGGAAAGTAGTTTGGGATTGTTTAGGTAAATCAAGTGCAAATTGTATTATATCCTGAATAGAGGTCTATTTGGTAAAATGTTCTTGACTCTTGTCCATCCAAAACCAAAGGTGTTGAGCTAGCCTACAATAAAGAAATAAGTGATTAGTAGTTTCAGTTTCTTTGCAGAATTGACAAGTGATATCCCCTTGCCATACTTTCTTACTCAGGTTCTTTTTTGTAAGAATTTTGTTCTTGGCCACCAACCACATAAAAATTTTGATTTTGTGAGGTAAAGGAAAAGGTGTCACCAGAGCATAAGTTGAGGAAAACATACCCCTCTGAAATTAATAAACCTATATAGAGATTTAACAGAAAAAATACCAGATGTCTCCCATTTCCAAGCTATCTTATCTTGACTATGTGTAAAGGACAAGAAACTAATGGTATGTAAGATACTAGTCCATTCTTGCAATGCAATGAGATCAAATTATCTTCTAAATTTAACAGCCCCTTGGGATTGTATCCCCGTTACTAACAAGGGAATCTCTTACAATTAGTGCATCCGAGCCGTTCTTTTTAACTTGGCATGAATCTCAAAGCCCAATAATACTGCCCCTGCTCTAGCCCGAATCTCAAAGCGGTTGAGATTTAATCTCAACCCGTAAAGTGAGAGAAATTGTCTAAGGTACCTGAGAGGATACGGATCCTCCGGTAGGGCCCCGTGTTCTTGTCATTGTAAACTTGGATTCCAATCCTCTGAGGCAACATAATAGATCCGGACAGTCCATCAGAATCAATTCAGTCCGAGATAGAATGCATGAGACTGGTATGTACTCAGGGGAGTTGCAGAAATAGTAGGAGAGAGAGGCAGAGGAGCAGCATGTTTTGCAAACAACATGATTTCTCCTCTCCAAGAAAACAAAGATGTTCCAAATTTTATTTTTCTCAACTTAAAAAAAGTGCTAGAGGGATGGGAATTAACTACTATTTGGTTCCTCAAACTTCACAAAAGAAATGCCGGATTAATTATTTTTAGAAAAACTCATATAAAACAGGATAAAATATAGCATATATAACAAATAAATGCAGAAAAACAGAATAATAACTAATTTGGTCACCGCCAACTACTACTGATTAGTCGGATTAAATGGCTGTTTTTTACAACACTCATACAAATTACTCGGTTCACAAATGTAAATCTTATTTTCATATTATTTCTTTATTTTTTTTTTCCTATATAAATAAGTTAGGGTGTGAAGCCCTGATTAAGAGAATCAAACAGTTTTGTCAAAGCAAATTAAAACATCAACTAGGGTGTTCTTAAGCTCACCATGAACTTTATATTATTTTGAGTAGAACTAGGGTGTTCTTAAGCTCACCAAGCCCCTTTGTGAACTTAAAATTCAAAAATCTATTGAATTGGCTTCAAACAATGCATCTAAACGGTTGAAATCGTTCTATTATTTTTATCAACGCTTCAATTTGTCTTTATTTTTTTATTTTTTTCTTATGCTTCCAAATACCAATGAGTAGTTCAGTTCAGTTTGACTTTTTCTGAGTATTTGTTGTTCTCTTTAGTTTTCTTAGTTTTACTGGTACTTACTGTTTCAGTTTCAGTTTTTTTTTTTCCAGTTCCTTTTTGCTGTTTGATCTTTTCTGTTTCTTTTTTAGGGCTCAAATGTTTTGAACAAAGTTGATTTTTGTAAACAGGTTTTAGTTCAAGACCTGAACTTTGTTATTGAACTGGTTGGAATAATAAAACAAATAAGGACATAGATCTCTATTTTTCCTCAAAAAAAATCTCTGTTTTTTTTTATCGACTTCTTTTTTGAGAGAGGAATTCTCTATGGACTTGGTTCTTGATTAAGTGTTGTATATGACATTCATGATATATATAGTGTACAGCATAGCAATAGCTTCTTTAGTCTACTCAGATTATGAAATCCAATTGTGCATGATTGCATACAACACTAAACTCAAATCCGATGCCACAGAAGCTTGAGCTCACTCGCGGGTGTTCCTCCCCGACATTCTCAATCTCATTTCTGTTTAAGAACAACACAACAGCTGATATGAATTTTCCAAGTTGATCATCAGAAACTGGCAAGTCTCGAGAGGAGTTGAGGTCCATCCGATTCTAGTTTAATTATTATTTGATCTAAAGTTATACCGTACTTTAGCAAAACTAGGTGGGTGTCACGCCTAGGTTACCAGGGGCGGACCCAGGTAGTCCCAGGGGGAGGCTGCTCCTCCTGGATTTTGAGTTTTAGTGGAAATCTATCGGTCCTGACCGACTTTGCTTTCCTTTGAAAAAAAATTTGTCTTCCTCTGAATGTTTGATTCGTAATTCAGATTAAATTTAGGGATAAAATTGAAATAAATTTGTTGAATTTTGATTGATAATTAAAATTATAAGTTAGAGTATCCGAAAATTACAATTCAAAACATTGGAAAGTATAAGTTAAAGCATTATTTTTTTATCGAGTACCCAATTAGTTAATGGATTTAAATCCGAATAGCTATTTAAACCCGATTCGATATTTTTTTGCCCCCGTGACGAAAATCCTGAATCCGCCCTTGTAGGTTACTCGATCTGCAATGCAAAACATGTCAAAAGAAGTGATAAAGCCTCACAGTTTACTGAAACTGGGATTAAACAAATTATCAAATTTAAAAAGAAAAAAAAAAGAACACTTACTTGGTACGTAGTTGTGTTTCAAATTGCTACGTACTAGCCTCACTACGTTTTGGAGGTTATAGAATAAAATTATTCTTTTTCATAGGTTCAGTTTGCCACTCTATAAAATTTATTTTATTAGAAAATTTGTTTTCTCTCTCATTTAAAAATTTTAAACAAAAGAAATTAATTATTACAAAGAAAAAGAAGGAGACTAAAATATTCACCCAAAAAAACTGCTAACATTAATTAGGATATCCTGTCTTTTTTAAACAAATTAACCGTATAACATCAAATTTGTTTATTAAATATTGTTTTCTGAAATTATTTGAACGTAATATATTCATTAGTGAGAGGTCCATGTGTATGCCCAATTGCAAATAAGCTGTATGATTTAAAATTAGAGTAACATATACATATACTAAATAATTGTATGATTTAATTAAATTTTTAAATGCTTTTAATTTGGTTGTCAGAAACGGTTACTTATCCTTTAAATCTACCATTGTGATGCATTTTCATACGTATTTGAAAGAACCCAAAAATTATTTTGTATAGAAGGAGATTAGAACTCATAACTTTAAAAATATGATAAAGAGCACAAACCACTAGGTTAGATAATTCTTACGTTATAAATTAGTTTTATATTTTCTGTATTCCTTTAACAATGCATAGTAAAACCGTATATGTGTTTCTGCATATGATGCATGAACACAATCGCATTTTAAAACACTGAATAATATACTAAACTATTTTTGAGTAAAAAATATGTTGTTACTTAAGAGTGCAAGTTACGTTGAACTCTTGAACTACAATTTATTATTTCTGGTTTATTTCTAAATTGTTGCATTAATTTGCTTCTTATTCATACTTTTTTTTTAACTCAATTGAATACCTTTAGCATGATTAATCTAAAATGCACAACTTACATATGAAAATAAAATAGAAGTCGTGTGACCCCCTTATACTTTAAATAGATAATAATTATGTATAGCAAGCTCTTATGTTGATATAATAAACATAAAATGAGTAAAAGTTCTATAATTTCCTACCAACAAAATATTAGAGAAAATCAAATATAATGTCAGTTCTATTTTACAAAATTTGTATCACGTTTAATAAAGACAAATATTATATCTCAACAGAACATATGTACTTAAAAAAAATATTGAAAATATGGAAGAGATTAATAATTCTAGGAGAAGAAAACTTACAAAATGTATTTTATAATAAAATTATTCTTGTTCATATCAGTACGTAGCAACAGGTCCGTTAGCAACATTTCCAGTTTGCCACTCTGCAAAATATAATTTATTAGAAAGTTTGTTTTCTCCCTCATTTAAAAATTTTAAACAAAAGAAATTAAATTATTACAAAGAAAAAATAAAAAGAGACTAAAATATTCACCCAAAAAAAAACTGTAACTTGTCGGGTATGGAAATAACGTTTGTAAAAATAGTTTGAAATTGATTTTGCATTGCTTTCTTGACATCTTATTTATTTGGGAAGTCACTTCAATCAGATGAGCATTAAAATCAGATCAGGACCATTTACATATTCAAATTACTCTATCATCTCCTAACAATGAAGAATTAGGATCTTCAGTCTTACAAAGCGTATAACACCCGACATGCTTACAAATTTGTCAAATAGAATGGTATGGAAATCATGCAATGCTCACAAATTGTTTTATGATATTGTTTGAAAGTAATATATTCAACGGTGAAACTTAAATTATTTTACTTCCCGCTCATATCTCCATTTTAAAGTTCAAATAGTCAATCCGAATTTCTCAACATGATATTCATATTAATATGTGCTTGGAGACCAAATTTTACATTTTTTGAAATTTTTTTATTTTTTTAGAATTTTTGAAAATTAGTGTTTTTAAATTTTTTTTTTATTTAATGAAAAGCTGTGATTTTCAAAAACTGTAAACAAATAGTAAAAAATTTTCAAAAAATGTAAAATTTGATTTCCAAGCATATATCAATAGGAGATTATGTTGAGAAGTTCAGATCGACCATTTGAACTTTGAAAATGAAGATATGAGTGGGAAGTAAAACACCCTCTTTACTTCCCAAAGCACCGTAGCATCACTGTATATATATATATATATATATATATATATATATATATATATATATATATATATAGAGGAGGGTTCAAATGCCTCCATTTTTCATGCCTCCATTTTTAAAAACTTTAATAACTCAAAATTTAAAACTTAAAAATCAAAATAAAACCGTTGGATATGATCTAAATCATTTTATCTATACACGTGTAAAAAATTATGACATTTCAATTTTGTTTCGGTTGTCATCAAGAGCTTGTAAAAAAAAGATATAAATGTGGATAATTTCTAGACGTTGATTTTTCAACTTATTGATTCACATAAAAACAAAATCAAAATGTGATAATTTTTTATGAGCACATAGATAAAATGATGCAGATCATATCCAACGGTTTTATTTTGACTTTTAAATTTTAAATTTTGAGTTATTAAAGTTTTTAAAAATGGAGGCATGATGGAGGCATTTGAACCCTCCTCACACACACACACACACACACACACACACATATTAGTGAGATGTTTCTATATATGCCCATTTGCAAATGAACTATATGATTTAAAATTAGAGTAACATATACATATACTAAATAATAGTATGATATATTTAATTAAATTATTAAATGCTTTCCTGATTGAATTTTAATCTTTACAATGTAGATGAGGTTTACAAGGCCAACTATCCTATGATTGTATTATTTAGTTTGGTTGTCTGAAATGGTTAATTATGAAAAGAAAAGAAAAGCTAAGAAGAAGTAATTTATTTACAAATTTTTATCTATTGTTAGAAAAAATGAAAAGAAATCAAGACCAAAATAATGCAGACCAAATAAACTTGTAACGAGTACGTATCTAAATATATTTGAACTTTTACATGTAAAAAAAATATCAAAAAGATGCATAAAATCAAAATAAGGTAGACTATTTGATCAAAGGACTGATATTCAAATCAAAATTTCGTCTTTCAATCACAACCATTGGTGCATCATGACATCTACGTGCTTAATATAAGACTAAAAATAATCCACAAAACATTATCCAAATAAAAACTTCTAAGAAATAATTTATATACATTCAAGTAAATATTATTATAAATAATGACGCATCACTATTTAGAATTTATTGCGACCTCATGACGCACAAATAAAAAAACAGATCGGGTTTTTTATAATTATTTTTAATGATGACCCTTCACTATTTATAATTATTTTCTAGTTCTAATTTATCAGCTATGTAAAAGAATAAATTGCAAAAAAAATATAAATATAATAAGATATTCAACCTTACTCCAAATTGAAATTATAAGTTATTGCGGGAAAAAAATGATGCAAAAATAGTTGAGAAATAATTTCAAAAATAATTGGGCAAGGATACAGAAGCTCTAAATTAAACTTAACAATAAGTGGAGCCTATGCATATTTAAAGTTAATTCGGATTAATTCTAAACTTAACAATAAGTAGATAGGTCTTGATTTGTCCAGTAAAATTAATTCTACTCGAGACAAAATTTCATGCATGCCCTTCTATAACTTTGAAATTTCGAAACAATTTGCGTAGTCTACGAACTATAATTATTAATAAAATACTGCTAATTAATACGTGCATCTAAAATGTGTTCGGGAGGGTTGCCTACGAAATTAATTAGGGGATGATAGGGGAGGAAAATATAATCTTTTCAGGGGATTAATTTGCCTATGAAAAGTTATTGTTTCTTGCAGAAAAAAGGCAAACTAATAATGAGCATGGACATGAGTAACTAGTCTGGAGTAAGAGGAGACTGATCATCGTGTAAAGATTGATGTTTAGCGATGTTCGAGTATATACTTCAATTAATAAATTTAAGATCCTACAGTATCTTGTTGTAGTTTTATTTTTGACTAAAATTCTGTAAAATTTAGTTAGTTAATTTGTAAGTTAAAAAAAAAAAATTAAATTACACATCCACATATCTAAATGCATGTACATATTAATTTTATCTTTTAAAAAAAAATAAGAACCAATTAATTTCTTTTGTAAATTGAAGGACCAAATATACAAATAAATTTTAAGAAAAAAAATTAATTTTTAGAAAAAAAATTAGAATTGAAACTTCAATATGACAATATCCCCTTCGAATTAATTGTTTACACGTTAGCGCATGTACGGGTGTATTTCGCATCAATTTTTCCTCCGGAGCATGTGGAAAGCACTTTCAGATGGTTGGTCTGTCAAATTGTAGCACACTTTTTTAAATTGTATATATTGAATGTTTTATTATTGGTATAATAAATATATTCGTCCCTTTAACAACTAACTATTTTTATCTTAAAATTAATTAAATATTATTAATATTTAACTAATTATGATAAAAAATGCAAATTTCTAGAAGTAAACAGTGAGCGAACAAATCTAAATGGACCCCCAACTCTTGTAGCACAGAGCATAAAACAGGCCATGAAGGATATAAAATCATGATAAGACGATGAAAGGATGAAAGAAAAAGAAAATCATAAATAATTTACATATAAAGAAGATGCGCCCCACTGTGCATAAAACACTCAAACTTTCAAATTTTTCTCAACTTCCAAACTTTTCTCAACTTTCCAAACTTTTCTCAACTTTCAAACTTTTCTCAAATTTCAAACTTTTCTCAACTTCCAAATTTTTCTCAACTTTCCAAACTTTTCTCAACTTTCAAACTTTTCTCAAATTTCAAACTTTTCTCAACTTCCAAATTTTTCTCAACTTTCAAACTTTTCTCCAGTTTCAAACTTTTCTCCAGTTTCAAACTTTTCTCCGGTATCATTGTGTCGACTGAATTTTCTTTTTCATGGTTGGTGCAATGTGAAGCCATGAACTCAAAGGTTTCGGGTATCTGGTTACTCGGTCAAACTCCCTCACACAAACAAATCCTGCATGCAAAAATCATGTACTTATCTTTTATTTTATCGATCAAATACACAAGGCCGAGTTTTTCCGTATACTATCAATGAGGAATTGACCCACAAAATGCCATATCCGTAGAATTATTGCTCAACATCAACAATTTAACCAATTAGTTAAAAGGCCATTGATATCAAGTTATCTATAAAACCCAGTAGGTAAAATATAAAATGGGAACAACAGAACCGATCAATTTGTGAACTCTTAAAATTTCATTCTACATATTTAAGAAAGAGAAAATGTGGGTAGCAAGTAAAAAAATGGGCACAATGAGAACCTGTCAAGTGAAGTTCTAAGTGTTTCATTCAATATATTTAAAAAAAGGAGAAATGCATGTTTTATACTCGTACCTCTCCAGAAGCAATACTGTATTTCATCTGTTGGTAAACCTGCAAATTGAATCTGTGATATCAGTACAAGTGAATTTATTACAACCCTATGAGTAAGGTAACGTTCGAGAACAAAATTTACCTTTCAGGATAGATGATACCGTGCTACCAAAATAAACAGGACGCCTTCTCAACCTCCAAATCTCTTCTCTAGGAACCATTACGGGGTTTCGAGTTGTGCAATGATCAGCAAAGACCTGCATGTTATGTGCACTAGAATCACTAAATCACCATTCATCATTCAAGGTTAAAAAGTAAACAGATTATCTTTCAGGTCACAAATCACAAGAACCCTCAATTGCACAGTATATTATGGAAGTCATCGTCATTATTTGATAAAATGGAGAAGAGTAAGCTCAAAGTTCTTCCATAAATTATGGAATCAATTAAATGAATTCACGACATAAAAAGGCTAAGATGACTGCCCAAAGAATATTGTAATATATAGGATATGTGTACTAAATTAAACAAACACAGTGTAACCTCATGTAATGCTAATGAAATTCATGAATATATTGCAGTATCATGATTTGGTAGTGCATCAGTAAGCAGTATTTCCTATTTAGGCATTTGATTCGTGGGCCAAGGGTTTGTTTTCTTCTCATTTTATACTGTTATATGTTGAAAATTCAATTTCCGTTGGCTTTCCAGGGTAAAGGATTACAGCTGCTACCCGATAAAGCAATTTCTTGGCATATTATGTAACACTAGAGCAATGCATTGAAAGAAATTACAACAGACCATAATCAAGTACATCCAGAGTATATCCTTTCTACATAGAACTTAATGCAAGAGTCAATGTAAATGTACCTCATTGACTTGAAAATATGTGCCATTCAGTGGAAAGCTTCCCCTCATTGCAGTTCGGCATGGTATCTACTTATGCAAGAAGAAACAGTATTTAGTATGTTCACATACTAATTTTTGCCTTACTCTTTGAAAGAAAAAAGCTTGAAGAAAATAGGCATTTCTGTAAAAGAAAACTTAGCAGTACCATTAATGAGCACTTGACATAATTAGTTTCCTCCTCCGACGAAAGGAAATTGCAACTTTTCGCCTCTTTGCATGAGTTACAGCGACAAGGCTTGAAATCTTCAACTTCTTTTTCTGCAATATTTTACACACATAAAAGCACCACTAGTTATAGAGGATACCAAACAATCTCAGCTCACAATAAATCATGTACACTCTTTTTTATTTTCTGTTGCTTGTATATGGTTGATTTAGATTTTTTATGGTAACTATTCAAAATTCTCAGTGAAGTTCCAGTAAAATCCACTACAACTGCATCTGAAGGTATCCATTGAGATAAGATAGTTGAGGTACACACCTGGTGAATATAGTATCAAGAGGTACGGAGATGGATCATCTGGATCTCTTTCTTCGAACTCCAACTGTGAGTTCACGATAATTAAAAAGTGAACATATCAAAACCAAATACACCGTGATAATACTTTCTAGCAAACTTAACAGGGATAAAGAAGGTAACTGATCTGAAAAAGAATAAGATGCTCACCCAGCTTAAAATAGGATGTCCATCTGGGAGCTCATAACTACAGAAGAGACACAATTAGCAAGGCCCCAATTTACAATTTTAAAAAATAAATAGCAAACACCATCAAACATTAAAAGAAACAACTATTTGCAATATTTAAATGAAACAAAAAGCCAACAAATAGTAGTTTTAAATGACATAGATTAATAACATACGCCTCATGCACAGTGCGAAGGTGGCGTGATTGCTTCAGCTGTGGTGGTGGAATTGAGGCTGCAATAGGAGGCAATAGAACCAACGCCTTGGAGATATCTTCAATCTGGAGCTCTGAATCATTTTCCCTGACAAGCTCTTCAATGTTCCTGACAAAACTCTCCATGTTTAAATTTATTGTCGGGATCTCGTCAGGGTCATCAAAACAGAGATCTTCTATATCAGGTATTTCATCTACTCTCTGCTCTTCTTCTGGAGTCATTGGTTCTTCAATTATAGGCTCAGAATTTGAACTGCGGGGCAAGGCCGCAAACTGAGCTGTCGGTACATCAGTGGGGTTGGGAAATGAGTTCCTTGCATTTTCAAAGGCAGCTGGGGATCTGTTCCAAATTACTACCTCGTTTCCTTGCTTTTCTTGAGGCCCAGGCAACATCAGCCTAGCACTAAATTGAATATCAAACAAAGCAACTTAAATAGTTAGACACGGGAAATAGATTTAGATGGTACTAGAGATGGATTTCTGTCTGCCACACTAGCTTCTCGGACTATACAACTTAGTTGTTGGATTCTCAAATATTATTTTCATTGATCATCTTTTGAGGCTTTTGCACAGGTAGGATCAGTGCTATTCAACCAATTATAGACTTTGAAGGATATATTGATAATTAAGCACCTATCTGCATGTAGTTCATTTGTTATGCAATCACACATGCAATAAAACAATCCAATATAACAAAATAGCAGTAAAATACCTAGCAAAAGCACTTGCAAAGTGCTTACAATCACTCCTCAATGGGCATGCATTGCAGTTCGGCTTGCTTTTCGTACAAAAGACCTACATTATGAAAGTCCACATGTAACTTTATGACTTTCTTAAAACAGAAGGGTTGTGCTAAAGTCCACATATTGGTTTTATGAGATGGTTAATTTAATTAGTAAGTTTACTGTTGGGTATTAAAGCTCATTTTGTAGGGAAAATATCTACAAGATATATGTTTCAAGATTAAATCCACAGAATCAACTGAGAGAATATAAGCTGTCACCATTGGACCTCACACATATCCTCAGCTATCAATTTCTCACAATCCAATCTATTAGACTTGTTACATAAAAAACCAAAACTGAATAAATTATCTTCTCAGTGCCCTTGGTTAATGGAATGGCTGAAATCAATTCTAATATATTTTTTTTCTATTAGAATGTGTTGCACTGGAGCAAAATTCTAATATTTACATTAACAAGAACCTGAGAACTATCTGCAACCTATAACTAAAGATATCAGCTTTACCTTGCCAAAAGTTATCATTTGATAGTGAAGCTCATACCTGCAAATATTATTTTTTGTTAGAGAAAACATCAAGAAAGTTCAACAATACCATTGCACGACCATACAATATTGGAACCCCCAAAAGCATAGAAGTTGTCCCCCTCAATCATAGACATTCCCCAATCAAGCTCTTTTGAACAAATTTAGTGTAAGAAATTTTCTTTAATAGGAAGAGGAGGGCGGAAAAGTTAAATGAAAATTTGCACTATTAAAAGGGATATAAACAGAAAATTATTCCACAAATTTGACTAGGGAAAAAAGCTTACAGTGTTTCTTGGTCTAGCTTGCACAGCCGAGGCCACAGATACTTCTGAATTGAATCCATTACAGGATACCTTCGCATGCATAATGAGAAACATTAAAATTATATTGTTGATAACCAATTTGTACAGAGCGTTATTTCAGGTACATTCTGTTGAAAAAGGCTCTTACATTTCAAGAAGATGTATCTGCACAGACTCGGGGAGAGGTTGGAGCGGGACCCACCCAAGTCTCACGCATATTCGACCAACATTTGTATCAACCTAGTGGAATCAGAGAACAGGAATATTCAGGTTCAATTCACAAAACATAACAATTAAAGCGATATCCACCTTTTCCATTTAAGTTCAGTTAAAAGCCCAATAAACCCAGAGTACCAAGAAGAACCAAAGAAAAGGGTGGAATAACTTATATTATTGTCTTGAACTAACCGGGAAAGCCACTTGATGAAGAGCCAGAAGGCGTATGCACTCCACGCTCTTCAAACCCAATCCATATATGCTCAGTAAATATTCCCTGGCAACTCATAAATCAATTGGCAACATTAAATGTATGTACCAAGCCATACAAACAGTTACTTCTTCTATGAACTTAGACAGGTTCCATTTTTGAATCCAAATTAAATGAGGTTCTAACAGAAAATTAAAACTATAATAGCCTGTGAAATACTTGATTAATAACATTGGATGAAATGGCTTGTTTTGGGAAATTACTAACAGAATAGTATGGGCAATAAAAAATCTTGACATAGAAAAAACAATTTAGAAATAGATGAACTTACTTGGCTTGGTCCCCGGGAATTTCTCTCAACCACTCAAGATCCATGCTGCCATGGTCTCTCACTACCCGATCCAGAAAATCCTAAGAAAACAGAGAAAATATGCTAAAAAATAAAGTAGATACCAACATTTATACATTGAACTGTACAGTACAAAGTAGGATGTACCAGTGCACGTACTTGAAACACCATAAATTAATGCAGGCAGTCACAATTCCTAGGCTTTTTTCTAGAGAAAAATTCTGAACCCCCCAAAACTTGTAACCTTAAAATTGCCTAAACCAGATACCTCAGATTGGAGAACATAAACCTTAGATTCTTCAAAACCCCAGAGCATATAATTGTTTTGCATAATAATATCCCTTAATGGTACACAAAGTATACCATAGTAACAAGGTTCAGCAGAAACTCACATTTCGTTCTGTTTTTGAGTATCTCCTCCTTTTCAAACTCGGCAAATAAATCATCCATTTCAGCATCATTTGATTTATTAACAATATAATCAAAGATTTTCGTCCAAAAACACAACATTCAATGTTTATTTCACAGGAAAATATAAACATGGTTATGAGGAATGGCTGAAAGCCACAATTGAAATTCAAAAAGGCTATCCTCCTACTTTTCAAATGAGATGTTTGTACCAGTCATGTGCTAAGGCCTTCATAATCCTAGTCTTTTCAGTTGGTTATATTCATTAAACTATTGCTTTTGTCATCTTTCTTATGCTGAAAAAATATGCTCTTAATAAGATCAAATGGCAATAATGTGATTCTCACATGTGTTATCATCGAGCATTGCTAGGACAACTGCATAAGTTAAAAAAAATTATAAACTTTTACCAAAACCCAGATATTTGTGATTGCCAAAGAATTCCCAAATAAAGAATTTGTTCCTATCATGCAAACAAATTACACCCAACCGAAGAATAACTCATAAATTCAACTGAAGGAAAATAAAAATTCAAAGGTAAGATAAAAAAAAAATTCAATATACCTGAATTCGTTCTGCCAGAACATTACCCTGGCCACGACCATGGATGGCCTTGGCAACCTCGCTTCTGTCAGAATGTCTGACAGCATCCCAATCAGCCGCATGTTCTACTTTCACACTCCTCCCTTCTCTTGTATGCCCGTGGCAAGATAACTTTTTTCTGAGGGCATCCCAGTCAATGTCCTCTTGCCCAACCTTATGACCCTTCTTCTTTGGAACGTTAGCTTTCTTCACTTTGGGGGACCCACTTCCTTCTTTTGTAAATTCTTGAGGTGTTTTACCTTTTGGTACCTTTTGGGGTGTACCCTCGATGTGGGGATCAGCAATATCAGCAGCAGAGGTTGGCTCATCGATGAAATGCGATTTTGTCCCATCAAAATCTGCGCAGTCCAAGTTGAGAGATGAAAGAATGAAAAAAAATACTAAGCAAGACAGTACAATTACCATCTCACTTAAGAATACAATATACCAAATACTTACCTTCCCACTAAGAAAAAAAATAATAAACAAAACAATAAAATCATAATTATAATGACAATGATGATAATGATAATGAATTAATAACAGTGACAATGACTGTGGTAATGATAATGAAAAACAAACATACTGAAAAAAAATGAAAGTCATTATCTGTACTAAAATGATTAAAATTGGAATCCAGTTTGAACCTGAATGGTTCTGATCTGATGCCTCTTAGTACTAAGCACTGGTGGACCTAACCTGGTAGTTGATACCTCCTATGGAATTCGTGGTAGTTTAATAGTTCACTATTCACCTAATCCAACTTACCTGAAAACTTCTTGTCTGGCCAAGTTACATGCCCATCTTGCTGTCGAGGAAAGCGCGCACATAGTGAAATGAAGGCAGAGCTTTAAATCAAAATAAACAATGAACAATTTGCTAAACTCCACTAGATAACATAAAAGGCAAAAACATTGACCAAAAACATTGACCAAGTGGTGCCCGAGCTCATAACTGGGTATAAACATATTTCAACCTCATTTCCATGCATGTATTTGGCATTTAAATGGGTTTGTAGGAAAGAAATGACATCTATTCTAGGATGAGAATAAAAGCTATTAATATCTATGACAAAGTTGATATCACATGAGCTCGGTGCACTACATATAGTTCAAAATAGTTATGATTTTACCTTGAAAGTTGATCGCTAACATTTTGAGTAAGAAAGGCTCCAACAACAGAGTCCACCACCGATCCTTTCCACTCTGAAAAACATCTATTCCCTGTAACACAAGCACTGACTGTAAATTCTTATGCAGGGGTGATATATGAAAAACTGAGATAGGGCCAAAATTAAAAGTTCGAGTGGCACTAATATCTTTCAGCACACAGGACCTACATTTACTGCTTACTAGATTAATATATGGGCTCCTTCAGGGGCTATTTGCTCATTTATCCCTAAAAAGTTGCCTTGTTTTCAATAGTTCAACTCCTAAAAAAAAGGGTACCAAAACGATATTGTTATTTTCTTCCAAGGCTGAAGGATACTATGCTGTACACAAAAAGGCTGAACTAGTAAAGGCTAACAATGAAAAGCAATGGAAAAAAAAAAATGAACCTGGCTTTTCGGTATTGACTCATCATGTGCACAGAAAGAAAACAATTGGTTCTAAATACAAAAAAGAACCTTGAATGAGCTTCATTTTGGCAATGAACCATTCCGACAGATTTCTAAAATTATCCCTTTCCGTCCTCCATTTCTCTTCTCTTTCTGGATTTAGCCCTGGAGCTGAGTTGGAGCCACCGTTATCTTCACCCATCAAACAATTCCACTCAATCAAAGAATCTTCGTCTAGTGCTACTATTCCTCTATACTTCTCCCTCTTTTCCTGATAAGGTATAATAGCATTCTCATACAACTTCATTTGTGTCATTTTCGACACAATTTCCTCCAGCATGTCATTGAAATTTAATTTGGGTGACTGTTTTGCCCTTCCCCGTTTAACACCTCTACCTCTGAGATGCCGTCTTGCTAGATGGATTAAGCAATCCTTCAAACCTGTCCGGTCAATTTCCTCCAGCATGTCATTGACTTTTCCTGTCTCACCTTGATCTAGCCTTGAATCCATACCAGCATGCATCTCTCCATGCATAACTGCTTCAGTCGTATCCCCTAGAATGAAGTTCAACCCATCTGCTACTAATGGTACTGGCTTGACCACATTATGGCCATCCAAACTAGTAATGCCAATAGAATTCTCTGGGCTTTGAGTTGTCACGGAGGTGTTCTCTTCTTGAATGACTGGTTCGTTCTCAGCCTCTGGAACAGGGTTTAATACCTCTTGTAGTGGTTTTAGTTGCTCAATGGCATCATCAGAATTGATAGATTTGTTCAGGTTTGGATTTGTACCAGTGATGATCTCTTCAGAACTGACTAGCTCTGTGTTATCGTCAACACTAAAGTGCAGTTGCCTTCTCACAGATTTCTCTAATATTTGCTCTGCAGCAGTGGTGCTCTTCTCCTTACTAAATCGAGGGCGTCTTTTTTTCCTCACAAAAGATGGCGTCAATCCAGGTGAATTTAAGGGTTTTAGGCCTGATTTGGGGTCAGGTGTATCTGGGCCTCCTAACTTTTCAGGCTTTGAGTCATCTCCATTGGGAAACCTTCTACTCTCGGGCTCCAATTCACATGCAACCGAGGCCTCTTGATTTGTCAATTTAGGTTCACATAAAACTGGGGCTTCGGGGGTTACGGGCTTCGTGTCATATTCAATTGGGGGCTCATGATTTGTCAGTTTCTGCTCAGGTGTAATTGGGGCCCTTGGGCCCTGATGTTTCGGGTCAAGAGTGGTTGGAGTTTTAGCATTTGTGTGTTTAAAGTCTGGAGTGAGGGATTGTGAATTTTCTGGTTTTGATTTTGTTGTTTTTTTACCGCTTGCCCCATCATCTACCACCTTTGGTTTGTATTTCTTTCTCTTTTGTTTTTTCTGAGCTGAGTTGGTTTCTTGATCATTATTTTCTGAATTTGCAACTTGGCTTTCGTTTTTACAAGGTGTAATGGGTGGAATCTGATCTATGTTAACTTGGCTTTCGTTTTTACTTGGTGTAATCGGTGGAATCTGATCTCTGTTAATTATTCTCTCGGGATTTGATGATGGCTTTGATCGAGGCCGTGAAGGGATTCCTGCCAGACAGAAAAAGAAAAAGGGAGCCAAATTAAAACTTTTCAGCTAAAACCAAGTAGGGCTATGTGATGGTACCTAGGCACAGGTGAAAAAACTCACTGAACGAGGCCCCAGACAACAAATGCTCTGATAAATTCAAACTCTGGCCAGAGTCATGGCTGGAGATGAAATCTCTCTTCTTCATCTCAGGTAGAGGAACCTGATTATAGGAGAATTCTTTCAGCAATTGTTTTGGAAAGAGGGGTTACTTCTTAATGAACAAATTTTAAAAGGCGAGTACTGTGTAATTATCACCTCGGTAAAGCCAAGAGCTTCAGCCAGTTGCTGCTTCAGGCTGTTTCCTCTACTAGTTCTCTCCATCCTTGTATATTTTATGCGAAAATTAAAAGGAGCTGCTGAAAAATTGGGAGTTCAATGGTGAGAAAAAAAAATTAATGACCTAAGAGAATAAATTGGCGTGATGCTTTATATAGGAACGACTATCAAAATATGGCCAGAAATATAGGCAAACTAAAAGGAAAAATATAAGTATATCACAACTTCTATCAGATTCAGACATAAATAGGATCCAATTTAATAGGGGAAGTTCTATTTATAGAACTGTCCTTCAGAATTGAGAGTGCATTGTACTACTTGATTTCCCCAATGTGTAAAAGAACCAAGACAAATTAAATCCTACGGCCTATCATACTCCATTGCAAAATAAATAATATACCAGAAAAGAGGATATCAATCTAGTCTTAGATTGTAAAATCCATCTCTCTTTAACCAAACAAAATAACGAAAATATCACAAATCGCTAACTCTCGCTCTCAATTGCATAATTACACAACGACTCACACACGCACGCACCTTGACAACCTCTAACCGCTCAAGCGCCGGAGTTTATCCAATAACTTTTTTTTTTTTTTTTATTCAATCCAATAACTTGTCTGAGGCGAGAGGAACGAGAGAGGGAGAGAGAGACAATGGAGGAAGGGTTTAAGCCTTCAATTTTATTTACCAGAGGTCCCCACAACTGGCACGATTCAGTAACGACAGGTGGGACCATGTACTGTAGATTCCTCTTTCCTACTCTCCGAGTATTTCCAAAAGTAGACCTTTACAGACACTGATCTCCGGGTCCCGCCTATAATTTCTAATTTTTTATATGTTTCCCTCTTTGATCAACTTATGCACCAAGATCAGGCGTTTTTTCTCGGTATCAGAGGGAGAGAGAGGACGCCAGGTCGGTAACCTTCGCGCCTCAGGGTTTATTGATTGAGTTAAAGGAATGTTTATTGGCTGCTCTAGGTGTATGTAACACGTCGTGGTCCGTTTTTCTTTTTTCCCATGTAATTGGAATTCTGAAATTAGAGATAATAAGCGCATTATCTCTTGGGTAGATTAATATAGACATGTATTTTTATCTTAGTTGATTTTATTTTCGTCGAATCCAAAAAAAGAGGAATTATGTTTTTTTTTTTTTTTTTTTTTTTTTTTCCTTTCATCCACCAAATTAAGTCCAGGGTCGCTCCTTAAGGCAAAAATGAAAATTAATTTTTGTAAAACTAACTCATCATTATTATGATGCATTTTTCACAATTTAAAATTAGTTAAATGCGAATGGATCAAAATACTAATATCAAAGCGTGCTACTAAAATAATACTATTAGCATATATATATTCCTTCTATTTTTTGAAAATATTTTATTCTTGTCCTATTCCAAAAAAATAGTCAAATTTTAGATGATGGCATTTTTATGTTCCCTTCTTATACAAAAGCTATAATTATAGGATAATAAAAAATTTCAACATCATGTCTACAATTTTGAAAATTAGAATAAAAACAATATAAATTTTATAATGTATGTATTTACTTCACTTTGATCATTCTATTTCCTTTGGTATGTTCATTAGTTCATATTAAAAAAATAATTACTAAAATATTAGCTACACTTTCAAGATATTATTTCTGTAAACTAATTACTGGAATAATATTTCTTTGAAGAGTTAATGCTTTAAGTAAGAGTGAGGCTACGGTGCTATAGCACGGATTGGGACCGTGCTATGGCTCAAAATTTGACTTTTTAAAATTCTAACGGTCGATCCGAACCGTTCAACATGATTATAAAATGAATATGTACTTGCAAATCAAATTTTATATTTTTTCGAATTTGTTTAC